>CM033998.1:22438950-22479699 GCA_019603395.1 Cyrtorhinus lividipennis
TCTTGTGCCACACTTCGTAGAGTTGCCATTTTCCACAATATAACAGTTTTGGGGTTGCGCCATTTTGCATCTTCGTTGAATCGGACGCATAGAGAATCATTCTTCAAAATGGGAAAAAACAGTGGGTGTGGTGGGTCCCAACCCATTCCAGTCGATTCAGGGCCCAAAATTAGTGAGAAATAATACCACCGCCTTGTACCAGAAATCTCGAAAACACATTCAATGGTGTAATAGGTACCCATTTTGACCCATTCCCTATCCAGAGGGGCGCCAACGATCCGGATCCATCACATAGGTTCATCATTTGAGGAACGACCATCCAAATCTGAAATAACCGTGGCGTCCGACTTTCACAATGATTTTGGTGTGCACATTTTTTCTAGAAAACTAAAATTTTGATCGGGATTTCTTCGACTGTAGGTAAAAATGTTTTTGGTTGGTTGTCCTTGAATAATCCTTAAACATTTTTTTCTGGGCGTTTCAAAGTTCTGTGACCAGCGTGTGGGGTATTATTTCCACTAAATTTGGACCTGAATCGATTGGAATGGGTCGGAATCCCCCACACCCACTGTTTTCCCCATGTTGAAGAAATGAGTCTCTATGCGCTTTGTCGGAATAACCTACCCCTGAGAAGGAATTCGCAGTGTTTCAACTCGATTTTTGGGACTTTTACGAATTTTGGCATGTAGTATCATTTTCCATTGATTTTGGACGTGGATCCATTGAAATGGGTCCTGGCGGAGGGGTACCGGTCGAAATGGGTTATTTTGAAAGTAGATTTTCACGATTTGGGTATCAAAATTATTTTTCAAGAAATATAAAAACATCAAAATACTTTTATTCCTTTTCTAAAATTACATTGAATATATATCATTATATGTAATTCAAATTAGGTTGAATTTCACAATCACCTTATTAATATGAATAATCACCTATTAATATGAATAATAATACTTGTTTAGGTTTCATTATGGAATTCCAGATCATTTTCCAAAAATCTAACCTATACAACTAATCAACGTATTCAATATTTAATTATCCATTAATAATTATTCAACCACATTTTTTATCAATTCAATTAATTCAAATCCAATCCACGTTAAACCCATGATAGGCGTGCGGGGTATCATTTTCCACTAAATGTTGGATTCTGAATCGATTGGAATCTGTGTTGGACACTCCTAATTATTCCGAGAATAAACGAAACTTTGTAGGAGGAATTCGGAAAAGCCTAGCCACAAGCTACTTCACACCGTATCTTCGAGTGAATGGGCAAGTAGATCGATGAATGGGGCCTTGTGGAAAACCTTTATTCAACCTTAGGATCCGAGATCTCCGAACAAGTAATTGGAAAGGTGTTTTCAACGAGCTTTTCACTTCATTAACAAGCACACCGATTTCCAAGTAATGGAAAGGTTCTTCAGTTCCCCACCAGGTGTTCTACTTATCGTAGAGTGGCATACATTTCACAACGCGTCAGAACCAGGAATCTTGGTTCAAAATTTCGTAGACGGGTCTCCAATAATCTCCAAATACCGTAACGAAATACTCATTTTTACCCATACCTTGCCTCCGCCTAAAGCGATCGGGCTGAAAATGAATAAAAAGATGAAAAATCAGTGGAAAAAACTAAAATCATGATCTCGTTCGAGAAAACAATGACCCCCCTCCCCCCTAACCCTTCGTGAATCTCAAGATGTGGTTCAAGCACCAATATTTAGCACATTGCATGGCACCGAAGAAATAAAAACATGAACGTGGAAAAAATATTTCTGGATGGCATTAGTCAACGTCTTTATTGTCATTTTAAATTGGTGACGTCAGTACGGGTCTTCTTGAGAACACTCTTTTAACATCATTGGAATCAAACTTCTTTGGACGGTTTACATCACGTTGGATACTAAAATTTGATCAACCGGAGAAATGTCTCTTTTTAACATAACGCGATGTCACTAAGGGCGGATTCAATGATTAAAATGGAGTTGGAGTGATAAAAGTTTGGCGAATCATTCCATGTCGGTGGTACGAGGGTGGAAGTGGTAATGAGACCCAAAATAACTACATACACACCATTCCAAAACGCTGTAAGTTCTACCAGAGGGGTTGATTATTCCTCGGACCAGGAGCATGGGGAAAATGGGTAAAACAGTGGGTGACAAGTGCCCCGGATTCATTCCAATTGATTTAGCGTCCAACATTTAGTGGAAAATGATTCCCCACAAGCCTAGGTATCTAAAAATACCGAATACTCACTTTCAAAATAGGTAAATAGGTACCCATTAGGACCCCTCCCCACAATTTGGTTTTATTGGGCTTGAAAGTTTTAAAGACCGGAAACGAGTCTCTGGCCAAAATTTCAGATTTTTAGGAAATTTTCCTCTACAAAAATCGGCGTGGAAGGTGGACGAACATGGTACATAAAAAATATTTTGGTGTTGTTTGGAGATGGTCGACCCCTCGTGACCATGAGCATGAATATTTAGGTTGATTATTCAAGGAATAAACAACCAAAAACTGGAAATCCAGATGACATAACAAATTGAGCTATAAAATTTTCCATTTCATAGAACTTCATTAATAATTACATTTCTATGTACCTTTGTGACATAGTTCCCCGGTTATTTTATTATATTTTTATTCATGATGTCCACGAATAGATCAATCCAAACATTTGACATTTTTGTCAGGGACCTCCTTTCGGCTCTAGCTGGTCCCCGAAAATTTTGCGGCCCAATCGGACGAAATATGGGGAGTGTGTGATAATGCGTTGTTGGTAGGTTATTCCTTAAATAACCAACCAAAATGTAGAAAATGGGGATAACAGTGAGTGCGGAGTGTCCCGGACTCATTCCAAACTATTCAGCGTCCAACATTTAGTGGAAAATAATACTCCTCTCGCTTAGATAGCCAAAAAGGTCAAAATTCATTTTTCAAAAAAAAAAATTTTTCGTCTTTTCCAAATTTGGTTTATTTGGCTGGAAACGTTTCGAAGACCAACAAGAGCCGGAGTCGGGTCCCTGACCAATTATGGAGAGTGTAAAGGTAATAAAACGAAATAAACTTGTCTTTTTAGACTCAATTTTCGGGATTTTTTGAGAACTAGGCACGTGAGGTATCATTTTCTATTAAATTGTGGACGCTAAATCCATTGAGATTGATCCCGGACAATCATTGCTTTCCCTATACTCTTGATCTAAGGAATAATAAACCACTGAGGAAGACGCAGCGTGTTCAGACAGCTTGAAACGCAAATTGTCAAATTTTGTATCCAATTGGAGAGGTTGACCTCTGGAATAAAAACTTTTTATTATTCAAACAGTAATGAACCAATAGTGACGGCTGCATGCGCAATTTACTACATTATAATATGAAGAGCCAAACAAGATGAAAACGCTGAAATTCTTACACACGGGTTGGTTGTTCCTCGGACCTGGCGCATGGAGACTCATTTCTTCAACATGGGGGACCCGGACCCATTCCAATCGATTCAGGGTCCAAAATTTAGTGGAAAATGATACTCCACACGCCTAGGTACCAGAAATCTCGATAACCATTTTTCGAAAAACACATTTTGACCCCTACCCCGCCCAAATTTGGTCTGATCGGGCTGAAAAGTTTTGAAGACCGAGCTAGGCCGGGAACAGACCCCTGACCCAAATTTCAGATTTTTAGAAAATTGTCTATTACCAAAAAAAAATAAAGCCCGGACGGCGGACGGACATTTGACTTTTTAATATAGACACCTTGAAACGTCCGAAAAAAATTTTGAGCCGAATCGGAGAGGTTGACCTTTTGCATGAAAACATAGGATGATTATTCAAGGAATAACCAACCAAAAATCTAGCAATATCATTCGTTCTCTGCACTTTTGGTTGACAGAAGCTATCGCCGTTGATGATAGCCTTCGTATTTCTTCAGGCTTTAGAATGAGAATAAGAAAATTTGGAATTTTCAGGTCATGTTCAGGTCGGTGTTGATTCCGAGACACCCACGGGCTTGGAGCTGCAACATCACACATCTTCATGCAGAATTTCCTGAGCAGTTTGAAGAGACGCGTTGAATGGGAAGAGCTCCATTTGAAAATACGGGATAGGCGCAGAGGAATCCCGTCAGTAAGAACAATGTCAATGTCAAGGGCCGCGAAGAAAGTGAGCCGGTTTCGACATTGGGAGGGCGTGTGAGGTGCGAGCTCAGTGGCGCGGCCTTTCCTTGGTTTGGCATTCAGATGGCCTTCCCTAATGGCCCCTATTGCACACTCGAGTGCAACTCCCGCCCAATTGGCGATTCTCCTGCGCCAAGGAGCACCCGCGCAATATCATTCGCACTCCAACCACTTACTCCGCGAATGATGAGCGAAGAAAGGAACGAGAGCCACGTCAGACGATTGCCAAATGAGCATGTCACAGAAGACGTCAGCAAGATTCCCTATCCCGCTGGATCTGTCCGAGAGGCCGCGTCAAGCCAAAAATGTCTCATTTTCGCGCTCAACCAAGCTGCTGATCCTAAGGTCCAAATGTGGACCCTACACCTATTGACTAGCCTTGAGTCCGAAATACTGGACCGTTCGCGGGGGTCGTGGTTGAGGCATACCCTAGCCAGAAGGCTTCACCCAATGAAGGTGCCTATAAAGGGAAGACCTGTGCTGCATCCGTGTAAGGTGTACACAATACAGACCATTACCGTATTCCCTGTAAAATGCAGTTCAGTACCTATCGTGATTATGACCTTTATGACCAACACATAATATGCACACCTTATAACAGCTACAGTGTTCACGCTGTTCACGCCGTATTCAGTATGATAAAAGTTTAAATAAATTATTATTTTTAATTTTTTTAGACCGATTGGCTCATATTTGGGTAGGGTATAGGTGAAAATGTGTTTCTCTTTAAACACAATTTTCGGGATTTTTCGCAAAGGCATGATGTGAAGTATAATTTTAATCACATCACTAAATTCCGGATGCTAAATCCATTAAGATGAGAAATTTTCGAGACTAAGGAATTGGGTTATTAGCTGACAGGTAACTTGATGAATTTTCCACGATATCAGATCGCTGGTTTTGTGACCTTAATTGCAAAACGCGCGCCAAATATGAAGAATACCTACGTTCTCCAACAGAGAGCTCTGCTGGAAGTATGAAGATAGTTCCATAATAGCCGAGCATTTCATTCACATAAAATGGGCCGTATAAAAGAAGGAACAATTTTTCATCTGTCAGGCAGTTTTTGGCTGGTTATTACTTGAATAATCAACCTATGTTTTTCATGCAAAAGGTCAAAATCTCCGATTCGGCTCAACATTTTTCTGGACGTTTAAAGGTGTCTGGATCAAAATAGTCCAAAGTCCGTCCGCCGTCCGGTCTTTCTTGGTAGTGGAACATTTTCTAAAAATCTGAAATTTGGGTCAGGGGGCTGTTCGAAAGTTTTCAGCCCGATCGGACCAAATTTGAAATATTTGGCAATCTAGCCGTGTGGGGTATCATTTTCCGCTATATTTTGGACGCTGAATCCAATGAAATGGTTACGATTGGCGACCTCTGGATGAGGTTATTTCTGGTACCTCTGATACCTGGGGTATCATTTTCAACTAAATTTGGACGATGAATGGATTGGAATGGGTCCGGGACCCACCACACCCACTGCTCCATTTTCCCCATGTTGAAGAAATGAGTCTCCATGCGCCTGGTCCAAGGAATAACCAACTTGTGTTAAAGAATTTGCGTTTTATAGCATGGAGAACTGCCTTTTCCAGCTGTAACATTTGTGAGCAATTTTTCTATTTATACTAAACAATCTCTGGAGCTCAAGATCCAAGGGCTGTTGGACAACAGTTGGTGCTTGCGTCATTCTCACGAGAACACTTCAGAGTAACAAATTCCACTGCGTATTTCGCTGTGCGCCTCAAATTCCACATAACTATACTCAAAAGTTCAATGTCAAGCCATTATAATTGTAATGGGAACTAACCTACAGCTAGGCCTCTATCTGCAAGTCACGAAAAATTATAATTCAGCGAATAATAACAAACGAAAATTGCCGGACTACTGGAACTAAATCTAGAGGCTACGTGTCTGTAGGTCATTCCCGAGTGGTCGGCAGAGCTCGTCATACTTTGATCAAATGCGTGACCTCCGAGTCTTGCGGGTTATTTCATAACTGAGATTCATCTCGACCGCTGCATTTTTGAAGCCTCGTGGTTTGGGGAAACTTTGTTGAGCTCATTAGCGTTTACCACGTTGGGGGGTGGCAAGTATATTGCGCATAATATTGCGGTCGATAATTATTCTCAATGCTGAGACTTCGCTACTAATAACTAGTTGTACGGTTGGAAATTCGGAGCGACGAGCCAGCAACTTTGTCACGAAACTCGAAGATATTGCTTCAACCTTCATTTTTGATAAGTGGTGTAGAAAAGTTGAAAGGCTTTTGAAAAGTGTATTTTTTTACTTCAAAACATTCCATCGAGGCCGGCGTAAGTTGAATTTAACACTGCTGTTCTGGCAGTTAGTAACAGCAACAACTAATCCATTGAATACTTGACAAATCAAACATTCAAAATCAATCAATGGATATCGAAATGGAGAATCAAATGCAGCCAAGTCTGTGCACGTCGATTAGAGCAATCTCAAGATCAGCTGAATCCCCACATACCTCAGCGACACAGTTTTTCCAACGCGAATGAGGCCAAATACCTGCGTATGACGATAGAAGGATGGAAGGTGCACGTCAAACAGAAAAACGCGGCTAAAGTCAAGTATATGGACCGTTGTCAACTGATAGCAATGATATCGCGCATACGGTCGATAATCGATAATCGAAAGTTTTTGTTGTTGCTTCCTTTTTGTCTCCTCTGGCTATCTTCATTCACTTCACTTCAATCGGTGTACATTTTCCCTCCATCCTTCCTTGTGCGTGTCCACTGTTATTTATTTTAGTTTATTTATTTAGTTTAGTTTAGTTTAGTTTAGTTTAATTTAGTTTAGTTTAGTTTAGTTTATTTTTTTAGTTTATTTATTTAGTGTTTATTTATTTTAGTCAGTTTTAGTTTATTTCAATTTAGTATTTTCCCTCCTTTTTTATAAAGACAAATATGGCCGACCGGGATAAATATTTCGTGTATAATATATCGTATAGTGCATATCGACGGACGCGCTACATCGATATCAGCTGATAACGCGACACCGGTTCATATTCTTGGCTTTTACCAAAACGCTGGCAAATTCTTACACACGGGTAGGTTATTCCTCGAACCAGGCGCATGGAGACTCATTTCTTCAACATGGGGAAAATGGGGGAAACACTGGGTGGTCCTGGACCCGTTCCAGTCGATTCAGGGTCCAAAATTTAGTGGAAAATGATACCCCACACGCCTAGGTACCAGAAATCTCGAAAACACATTCGAAATGGGTAGATCGGTAGGTACCCATTTTGACTCGTAACCTCAATCCAGAGGGCGCCAATCGTTTCGGGATTCATTTAATTGGATTCAGCGTACATAATTTAGTGGAAAATTATACCCCACACGCCTAGGTTGCCAAAAATCTCGAAAATCCATTTTTCGAAATCCACATTTTGACCCCATACCCTACCCAAATTTAGTCCGATCGGGTTGAAAAGTTTCGAGGACCAACTAGAGCCATGAACAGACCCCTGACTCTGGTCATCTTGATTATTCAAAGAATAACCAACCAAAACTGAACTCTGCTTAAAACTCAGATAAAAGTATTGACCATTGGCCGACAATTTTCCATGACCATTGGAAATGAACTGGTTCTGTTCACTCAAGTACTTATGTGGGCGTACGGAGAGTAGTTGGGGTGTTGTAACGCTCCAACCAATCGGCAGATCATTCAGAGATTCCAAAACCTGCTGCTGCGTTTTGTTACTGAAAGGTGACCATAACCGATTACCATGGTTATCGAGCAGGGACCATGGCCACGGCCCATCCTGCAAGACTCAGATACCACATAAACGAAGATGCGGCGAAGTTCTTTGACATACAGGAACTGACTCGGCGCCTAAAGCACCAGAAACCACATGAACTATTCAAGTCAGAAAATGCGACGAAGTTGCTAGGGACATGGAACAAGACTATGTATCTTGTAGAAGCGTAGGTAAGTACAATATTGTTGATGTTGTTACTACTTTGTGCAATCAAATTTTCAAGAAAAGTTTTCAGGACATACCATCCAACCAGCGATAACTTTTGCTATCCTGCAAATAATATTTACGAACAAAATTATCCACAGTGTATATAATGTGCGACATAGTTTGCTTTTCCGAAGTTTATGGAAGCATTAAGGGGTCTTATAACCTTGCACGTGGAGTCACAAACTATCACCTTCAAAGGACAAAGGACCAATGTTTATGTATTTTTCATTACCTAGTTTATCGATACAATTTCTCTCTACTTGATTTTTAGCAGGTTACTATGACTAAACACCTAACCGACTGCTCTTATAATGGTTAATAGTCTAAAAATAAAATGTGAGAAAATATCCTTCCCGCCGCCTCAACCCTTCGAACTTTTAAAATAAATTGAACAGTCAATGGCAGCAAAAGGCCAAAGAACCTGTCAAAGGGGTTTTGTCCTGCCAGTCCTACCGTGCAGGAACTTGCAACTGCCCTGAAGGTTATACGCAGCTTAGTATGGGATACGATTTAGCAATCAGGACGAACACGTAGGATAGACCTTTATTAATTTAATGAGGAAAATTTGGTGATGACAAAACGTGGACGGACAAAACACGAATTAGGCAATCCAGCACAAGTGTAGGTTCCCATGTTGCATCCCTTGACCGTGACGGACATCTCCAGATTGCATTTCCGAAAGACGATGTTCAAGATAAAATTGATTTAGAGTTGGACACTGTATTAAGTCTAGTACTGCGCATCTTCATTTGATAATACATAGAATCCAAATCAGCTATTATTGGGAAATCATTATAAATATTCTGACGCGAATCAATAAAAACGCTGCAAATTCTCACCCACTGGTTGGTTGTTCCTCGAACCAGGCGCATCAAGATTCATTTCTTCAACATGGGGAAAATGGGGGGGGGGGGGGAACACTGGGTGTGGCGGGTCCCGGATCCATTCCAATCGATTCAGGGTCCAAAATTTAGTGGAAAATGATACCCCACACGCCAAGGTACCAGAAATCTGGAAAACGCACATTCAAATAGGTAAATAGAAAATAAAACCCATTTTGACCATAGCCTCATTCAGAGGGCACCGATCGTTCCGAGACCCGTCTCATTGGATTCAACGTCCAGAATTTAGTCGAAAATGATAGCCCACACGCCTAGATTGGAAAAAATCTCAAAAATCCATTTCTCAAAATTCACATTTTGACCCCTTTTCCACCCAAAATTGGTCCGATCGGGTTGAAAAGTTTCTAGGACCAACTAAAGCCATGAACAGACCCCTTGACAAAAATTTCAGAATTTTAGTATATTTCTACTCCAAATTGGTGTGGACGGCGGACGGACATTTGCTAATTTTGATCTAGACACCTTGAAACGTCCAGAAACATTTTTTGGGCCGAATCGGAGAGATTGACTTTTTGCATGAAAACATAAGTTGATTGATTATTCAAGGAATAACCAACCAAAATCTTCCTTGGAACTTGGACTTGGATCATAAGCCACCTGCTGAAGACCTGAATATGTACCTTATCTTCTGGACAAGGATGGATATTCATGATAAGCGGGATTTTCTAGATTTTGAGGGGTTTTTTCATTTTCCGTATAATTTGGAATTAGTACCGAGTGACCTTCAACATCCTTCGTTGTTCTTAGTTCACGATTTTTCTCTCAAATTTCACTGGATTGATTGCATCATGAGGAATTTCACGGAGAAATATGCGGGGACTTGAACGGTTGGTCATGGCAAAGTCGGTATGTAAACAGGAGGCGGGTTCTAGACTTTTCGAGACCGAACGACGGTCGGTAGAGTCTTGCGACACTCTGTGGCCTACTTACCTGTTGATAAATCCTCACTGGCGATCTGCCACTCCCAACAATCATCGCCCCCACCGAATAGATTTTACCTCTTAAACACTCTCTATTGTTAAATTAAGGCGAAAATAAGTATTGCGCACGATCGCGTTTTGAACCAAACGGGTGGTACGAGTATTATTATGACGTAGTAACACAATGCTTTTCTTGTTATTAGCCAAGAAAAAAGTGTATTCAGATGAAGACTTCCTTTCTCTTGGTTTATCTTTCTTATTGAAATAGTAAACCTGTGTATTAGCATCGATAATCTCCTCCTCTCTATCAATTTCTACGTTTTTAATTGTAATTAACAGCCCCAATTGGAGCTGAAAATAAGAGAGAATGAGCATTTTGACGCATCCACGAAATCTTGGACGCTGATTCGATTTAGATCGGTCCGGAAATAGGAGGATAACTGAGAGGATGTTTTGAAGACTGGTGCATTAAACAGAAAATGGTATGTCCTTTTAGGTCCTGCAAACCTGTAGTTTTGAAGGAATCTTGGAAGATCGTGTGGAAAAGTGGGAAGCGAGCTACTAAAAACGCTGCAAGTTCAACCAGAATGGTGCATGATTACGGGTAGTATCAGTATTTATCATTTTTTGGACGCTGAATACTATTAAATGGGTTCCGGACGAATTAGCTTCCATTAGAGGTAGGTACGGGTCAAACTGGGTACCAACCTACTTCAAAAGTGAGTTATCGTGAATTTCAAGGTATAACCAACCAAAACCCAAATGTCCGTCCGCCGTTTTTCGTAGAAGAACATTTTCTACAAATCTGAAATTTCGGTCAGGGACCCGTTTCCAGCTCTAGTTGATTCTCGAAGGTTTCTAGCCCCATTGAGCCAAATTCAGGGGTAGGGGTTAAAATGTGTACTCCAAAAAATGGATTTTTGAGATTTTCGGTGATTTAGGAATGTAGGGTACCGTTTTCCACTACATTTTGGGCGCTGAATCAATTGGAATGAGTCCGGGGCACTCCCCACTCACTGTTTTCTCCGTGATATTGCTCCAAGGAATAAAAAACCGTCAATTGCTGCGATTTGATACTTAGACACCATGCAACGTATACTGTCAAATTTTGGGGCCAATCGAAGAGGTTGACCTCTGACACGAAAAAATATGCTGATTTCCAAGGAATAATAAATCATAACGTAAGACTTTTGGGCTTAACAAAGACTAAGATGCTCAGTGGGTAGACTCGTTTCTAGGTCATGATAGCATAAATTTAATGAAAATAGAAAATCTTGAATGTCCAAGTGAGGAGCACGATAGAGCGCCCAGCTAGAAAATCTTAAAAAAAGCAACAAATTCCAACGAAAGTTTGTTATGTTGTAGCTTATGGCCCGAGCTTGTGTTATTTACGGCGTAGAACCGACTTTCTTCCCTTCAAGACTTGCTGGCCAAGCGAGTTTCACATAACAAGTATTTACCTAGTTCCTGCTCAATCTACGGAATAGTAAAAAATGCACTTCATTTCAGTCAAGATAGTTGGAAAGTTTATATAAATTTGTGGTTTTGACCGCCTGCATGCTGGCAAAAAGGCTGGTAGGTGGGAACATTTCCTCGATCATTGTACCTAAAGGCTGAAGAGAACATCGTGAAAATCTTCCAGATCTTACTGAAGGGTGGGAAAGGGTTGTATTAAGACGAAAATAACCCCCGAAGGAAAACTTCAGTTGTTAGCTTGAAAGCGCAACATTTTAGTTGCCGACTGTTACAGGAACACCCTTCAAGAGGGTGGGGTGGACACAATATTTTTATCAGCAGATTATCACTGTGTGGGCGTCCGAGTCAGTTCGTCTGATCAATTTTTCGGTCGAGCCGGCCAAAAGGGGAAAAAAACTCATTAGTCGAACAAGACTTGGCCGTTTGAGGGCGAGGCTGTCAGATCCGATCGAGTTCGAGTAGGTGAGGCAGCGAGGCAGCAGCTACTTGAGGCTAATACCGCTGCAAGGCATTCACCTTGACTTGGGCCGTCGTTTCGCCACCGGCCGCATGTTCCAACCTGAAAAAGTTTGCTCGAGTTACATATAAAGTATTCTACGTCCGTAGGGGAACACGCAGAGCGAAAAGTGGCAGAAGCAGATTTTCTATTCATTGTTTTGTTTCATTATATACGCGTATTATATACGTACCTTCACAAAACATCATGAAAAACGACATTTTGATCGATTTATATCACAAACAACCCTTCCAGCGAGAAGGGATGGATAGATCCACTCGTGGATAGAACCACTGGATACATTTCGTTTTGGTTGATTCTTCCTTGACTTATGTTTCCTTGAATATGTATCATTTTCCACTAAATTTTGAACACTATTTTTTTTTTTTTAATTTGACATTTTTGGGGTTTTGCGCCTTTGTAAAATTGCTAAACTGGTTGCGCGCAATCAGAAAAATTAAATGAGGGATTAAACTTACATCAAGTTTACATTAAATTTTGGGTAGATTCCCAATCTGCAATAAAAATTTGGGGTTCTATTTAAAATAAGAAAGTTTATGTAAATTGCGCATGGTTGCACAGTTGAGCGGGGTGCGCGAATTTTGATATTTGAGATTCTTTCACCCCCGGTTACCTCTATTTACATACGAGTACATCAGACGAAATTATTGGAAAACAGACTGTTTTCGCTCACGCTTTTCACATAATTTTGCTATTTTCCTCCCACTAAATCAGAATCTTATAATTTTGAATCACCGCGTCGTAACAAAATAACGCATAGGTTACTCCATCTCTGTTGTCCCTGATTTTGTTATGTATGAAATTTTGTTTTTTCGTCTTTTGGTTGGTTACTCCTTGAATAATTAACACCGTTTCAAGGTGTCTAGATCAAAAAAGTCAAACGTCCCTCCCCCGACTTTGCTAGTAGAAAAATTGTCAAAAATTGAAATTTTGTCAGGTCAACCTTTCCGGCTTTAAGTTGATCCTCGAAAATTTTCAGCCGATCGGACCTCACTGGGAGGGTCAAAATATGTTTTATTTTGAAAAATTGTTTTCGAGATATTGTTTTGACGATCCATGCGTGTGGGGTATCATTTTCACTAAATATTAACACTGAACCAATGAAATGGGTCCTGGAACGATTGGCCCCTCTGATGAGGTTATCGGTCAAATGGGTACTTATCTACCCATTTCGATGTGTTTTCGAGATTTCTGGTACCTAGTCTGTGTGGGGTATCAATTCCATTAAATTTCGGACCCTGAACCGATTGGAATGAGTCCGGAACCCGCCCCAACCACTGTTTGCCCAATTTCCCCTTGTTGAAGAAATTGATTCTTTATGCGCCTTATCCTATGTTATGGCTAGTCCATGGCTAAAACACGTTGTGTTAAAAAAAAATTGTTGATTATTGGTCGATGTTCATTCTGCCTTGTTAGCTGTCACGCAGAAAGGAGAGCAGTCGGGAATTCCTCTGAACAGTAATAAACCAGAGCTGGTCGGCTTGGAAGCTTCTCAATACTCTTAGTAGATAAGGGGCACATGAAATGTCTCCTGTAGTGGTTGAAGCATGTCTGGCGATTTGGTTGACTTGGAAGCAATCTTGACATCCAGTGTTACCTGCAATCCCACTTGTCTTGTCTGATGTCCCTCTTGAGTTTTCCTGAGCTCCTTTTGCCTCTGAACAGTCTTGGGAAAAAGGGGAAATGAGCGTAAGCAGACTTTACCCTCAAAAGCGTTGGCTTGACCTTCCACACAGCAGACTCCAAATAAAGAAGAAGCCATCCCGAAGCAAAATGACACCAGTAACTAACCTCAGTGATTTTGCAATAAAATTTTGTTTTGATTGACATAAAGGCATGATTTTTTACTCCACAATTGAAATTCAAGATGTTTTGCGATAACTTTGGACAATATTTATTTTGGGTAGGGATGAAACCGTGAAATTCGTGATAATTGGTTAGCAGAGCTGTGAATCACATGGACCGGTCATGGCCGGACAGGTTCGCTGGTGTCAGATGCACTTGCTGCCGGACGTACGGTCGGATGAGCGGCGGAGGACGGTGACGGGCGGAGGTGCGGACTGTGAAGAGGACCCTCCTCCGCCGGGGACCCCCGCTGACCCTGGAGATGGGATGGCATTTCCAAGTGGGCTAAACTCGCGAGCACAAGTGGCGGCCCGCGGGATGGGTGGGAAGGCGTGGCCGGGCGTCCTTGCTCCGTCAATCCCCTCGTCTAGGTCACTGGAGGAAAGTGAACCTTTATTATGTCACTCGGCCGACCGCCACAGCCTCTCCTTTACCATTCACGAGTCAGGTTCCTCCGCTCGAAAAACTTTATTTGTACATAAATTATGCGTCAATTCATTAGGAACCAAAGTCGCTCCTTTTCAAGGCCAAGAATACGCTCAACTCACGCCTCAAGTCAATTAAAAATCTCTGGAGCAACTGCATATTCTCTTATCGACTCATATTTCTGCGTCTCTTGTTTGAATCATCTCTGCACCTACAACTAGTGCCGTTTATACGCATGGGCCACTTAGGTCCCGGCCGAGGCCCCTAAAACACTTAAGGGCCCCTAAATTTGGGAAGGATAAAATGAATTAAAATTGAAAATCACAGGGGTTGGTTATTCCTAGGACCAGGCGCATAGAGACTCATTACAATCGATGAAGCGTCCAAAGTTAAATGGAAAATGATGTCTACGTATCGGAAATCAAGATAAACAAAAACTGGTTGTTCGGAGGTAGAAATGTAAGCAAAATGGGCCATCACATCATTTGTCGACAAAATCAAAACGTATAAATACCAAAAAAGCCTGACATTATGATCTAGCAGTGTGTAAAACATACAATTTCCCGGTCAAGTTGGACCGACACATGTTTTCCGGATTTTTCTGTGATGTCAATTCAAGGCAGGAGTATGCTCGGTAGTTAACCACCTCGGACTAAAGTCCCGTAAACTTCGGCAGAGTCCTAACGAATGCCGAAAGGACGTGCGTGTATGATTGTCTAATGGACATGCCTCGCACCAATGAGAAGTGTAGAGTGCGAAATTACTTAGGTGTTTAAACATTGGGCTGAAGAAAAATGCGCCAAATTATCAGTGTTTCTTCACAGAATTTCATACACATGAAATGAACCACTTCTTATTTACATATTGATCTCTGAATGTGGATAATACTGGATTTGATAATTGAACAACACTTTGTCACTTGAACACATTATATTCTTGGATCTCAACAAGCTCACAGCCGAAACCAGAAAGACGACGCCAAGCGTCAGTAGAGAGTAAACAAGGAGGCCTCGCAGTGTTGACAACTGTGAGGTGAACTTCATTATTTTGATATGACATTATAAAATAGTATTGCTTGTTGTTTTTGTGAGAGTAATATTTCTTCATTATTTTCTTGAGGTTTCTCTTCTATCAAGACAGGTAGATCATATCTCAACAAGTCTGGTCAAGTATTTAACGAAATGCTGGAAATTCTTTCACAGGGGTCGGTTATTCCTCGGACCAGGCGCATGGAGACTCATTCCGATCTAGCTCATTCCAATGATAGCCCACACGCCAAGGTACCAGAAATCTGGAAAACACACATTCAAATAGGTAGACCCCCAGTAAATGGTCAAAATTTTTGACCCATAACCTCGTCCGGTGGGCACCAATCGTTCCGGGACCCGTCTCATTGGATTCGACGTCCAAAATTTAGTCGAAAATGATAATCTGCACGCCTAGATAACCAATAATCTCAAAAATTCATTTTTAGAAGTACACATTTTGACTTTTGGTCCGATCGGGATAAAAAGTTTCAAGGACCAACTAGAGCCATGAACGGACCCCTCACCAAAATTCCAGATTTTAGAAGATCTTTTTCTACCTTTAATTAGGAATTTAGGACGGCGGACGGACATTTTGATTATTTTAACCTACAGACCTTGAAACGCCCAGAAAAAATGTTGGGCCGGATTGACACGAATTGACTTTTTGCGTGAAAACAGGTTGATTATTCATGGAATAACCAACCAAATGAACAATCACATTTTATTTTGCCGAATATACAAATATTCGAGCAATTAATTTGTTTGATTGTTCTCCTTGCAAACGGTGTCATCTTCGTGCACGATTATTACGTCTGAATTGTTGAATTGTATATAATTCTGTTGTTTTTGTGTTGTAACGGACCTAGAATCGGAAGAAGCCAAGTAAAGAAGGTGACGTCGAATTGATCAGTCTGTTAAAACATCGGATGAAGAGCATGGCGACTCATTTCAGTCGATTCAGCGTCCAAAATTTAGTGGAAATGATACCCTACACTCCTAAATCATCGAAAATCTCAAAAATCCATTGTTAGAAAAACACATTTCAACCCCTCCCTCCAAATCGGGCTAAAAAGTATTGAGGATCAACTAGAGCTGGAAACGAGTTCCTTGCCCGATTTCAGTTTTTTAGAAAATCCGTCCAAATTGGCGTGGACGGTGTACCGCCGTTATTCAAGGAATAACCAATCAAAAGTGTAAATATGATGGATCAAGGGATTAAGAGTACCTACTACACAAAACGATTGTGAAGATGGGCACTTATGTTGCACTTGATGTACATTGAAATCTTCTGCTGCGCGCTTCCTTTTCTTCATCCCTTATGTAAAAGTTTACATTTTTTAATCATACGCTCTTTTTCTTGATTCACTCTTGATTCTTGACCCATTCAAATGTTGAACACTGAATCGAGTAAGACTGTTTTGGACTGGTTTGGCTATTTTATTTAGGCAATGACAAATATCACGATAATTAAGTATCTACAGTGGAGACCTTGACGATCTGCATCGCTTCTCGTGTGATATTCACCCAGAATAATTTGCTAAGTTATTATTAGCGTTTGTTTTTCAAAAGACAAATTCCGTCCGTCCAAAGGTCAGTCAAGACGCGGAAGCCACGATTACCTGCTAGGCCACCGAACCGCAAACCTGGCATACCCGTCGGGATCCGAGTGACCGGAAATCCGAGTCCAAAATGTGGGCAGCTCGGGCACGTGGGAGGTCAGCGAGCAGTTCTCGATCACGAACGAGGTGGAAACAAATTTGCCGAAATTGTCGAGGACTCAAAACGTGGTTTTACCTGGAATCTCCGAGTGGAGAGACCTTGTTCCAGAGGGTTATTCTCTTATTGAACCAACACCTCCCATCAAAGACCTCCAAACACTGGACACACAGTGCTGACTGTTGACAAACGGGGTGTACCCATGGGTCTGATATTGGTCAACTTTTGTTTTCCAATGATGTTGTCCATAACTATGAAAGGGTAAAGGTGTCAAGTACATCAGAAACAGTGTAGATTTGGTCAAAAAAGCTCCCCGTTGAACGGTGACGTCACAATGAAGACGGTTTCCGGATGAAGAAGTTAAGTGATGGCTACATTTGAGACATAAAACGTTGCAAATTCTTTCACAGGAGTGATTTTAACCTCATAAAAGATATTTTAAGGGATAATTCGTTCCTTGCCCCATGAGCAGGGGCGAAACGGTGAGTTTGAGATGTCCCAGACTCATTCCAATCGATTCAGCGTCCAACACTTAGTGGAAAATGATACCCCACACGCATAGATCACCGAAAATTTCAAAAATCCATTGATCAAAAAACGCCCCAATTCGGTCCGAAGGGGCGGAAAAGTTTTGGGGACCAACTAGAGCCGAAAATGGATCCCTGATCAAATTTTTAGATTTTTAGATATATTTCTACTACCAATGTTAGCGTGGACGGTGGACATTTGACTTTTGGTTGGTTATTCCTTGAATAATCATCCTATGTTTTCATGCAAAAAGTCAATCTCTCCGAATAGGCCCAAAATTTTTTTCTGGGCGTTTCAAAGTGTCTAGATCAAAAAGTCAAATGTCCGTCCGCTGTCCACGCCGACATTGGTAGTAGACAATTTTCTAAAAAATAGCAAATTTGGGTTGGGGGTCCGTTCCTGGCGAAACTTTTCAGCCTGATCGGATCAAATTTAGGGAGAGTAGGGGTCCAAAATTGTATTTCGAATAATCGATTTTCGACATTTTTTGGCGATCTAGGCGTGTGAGGTACCATTTTCCACTATTCCAATTGATTCAGCATCCAACATTTAGTGGAAAATGATACACCACACGCCTAAAAAGAAAAGGAAAATCCACACACACGCCTAAGTACCCAAAAATCCAGTAAACACTCTCTCAAAATAAATACCCATTTGACCCTATTCACCTCCAACGGCCGAAGATTGGTCCGGGACCCGTTTCATTGGATTCAGCGTCCAAAATGTATAAGAAAATGATACCCCACTTCTAAAACGCCAAAAACCACGAAAATCCATTTTTCGAAATACAGCATTTAGACTCCTACTCTTCCTAAGTTTGGCCCGGTCGGGCCAAGAGTTTTGAGGATCAACTGAAGCCAAAAATGGGTCCCTAATAAAAATTTCAGATTTTTAGTAGGGTAGACAGACATGGTATGTACCTTTCTGGTTTCGGCACTGGGTTTCGAGTTTTCAGCGACCTAGTCGTGTAAGCTACCGTTTCGACTAAATTTTGTACGCTGAATCCAACGAGACGGGTCCCGTAATGATTAGCACCCATCAGAAGAGGTTATGGGTCAAAATGGGTACCTATCTACCTATTTCGAAAAATGAATTTTCGAGATTTTTGGCGATCTAGGCGTGTGGGGTATCATTTTCCCTTAAATTTTGGACTCCGAATAGATCGGAATGTGTCTCCATGCTCCTGGTCCGAGGAATAACCAACCCCTGTGAAGGAATTTTCAGCATTTTTCTTCAGCCCCATTGTTTAAGCACCCTAGTAATTTCGCACTCTCTACTTTCTTATTGGTGCAAGGCATGTCCATTAGGCATTCATGAGGAACCTCGAAAGAACTTTACGGTGATGGCGCGGACAAAGAACAAAGTGACAAACCTCAACATGTCGATGAACGCTGATATGAAATTTAAGGAAAGGTTGAGGCAACTTAGTACTCTGTGGATCTCATTGAAAATGTTACCAAATACTCGCTGTTGTTTCAAGCGCCCAAAAGGCAAAGGACAGAACCTCACCCAGGACATGGGATGTTGGACCACAGCTCTGGCCTCCCATTGAATACTACGAGTTCCTACTTGGAATAGGGGTGCCCTGATGACCTTTTAAAAGGACCATCTAGGGCTAGGCCATCCTCAACTTCTGCAAATCAAGATTGCGGGCAGATAGATGGCCATTATAAGGAAACAAATACTAATTTTAAACTAATTTTCTTTCAGTAGGTTCAAAAAGGTAAAACTCAATTGTAAATTTTGGATTTCGGAAAAGTAATATTTCTAACAACATTTATCATAGGTGTGACTTCCTGAAGACTCCTCTTTCTTGGGCTCTCACTCTATAATCACATTACTCTACGAAAAAGTAAAATTCAAAAGATATAGATCAATTTGAGCGATCGCTCCTCTTAGAATCTAGCTGCCACTAATTGGTATGACATAGTTTAGTACGTAGTGGCTTGAGATCGAAAATGCTCTCTGCCGAAAGATCGAACCAAAATCAAATTCCCGACCAGATGAGGGCGACCCCTACTGAAGATCAAGGGAGAAGGTTGCGACCAGGGAGGGAGACACCCCCTCTGGGTCCGCTTATATAAGACAAGATCCGACTTCGTTAGGTCACATTCATCGTTGACATGGCATTCAAGGTGAGTTGTGAGTTCCAGAACTCCAGCTTCCACTGTTATTAGTCCAATATTCTACAGAAATTCTTCTTTAGCGCGATAACACTAACTACGGGATTCCATGATTCCACGTTAAGTCCTTCACCAAGCACACTCAATTCCGTAAGATTAATGCTGGCTCAAAAATCAATCTGACTGCTGATTCATGTGAAATGGTCTAAACAAAAATTGCCTCAATTTTTTCTGAAAAATATCTGAACTAACGAAGCAGAGATTGACCAAAAATGAACCATTTTTCCTCATGAGCGTTTGACAATATTCACAAAAACCATTAAAATATCATAATCCTACTTGCTCTCTGTACCTTATCAACGCATATTGCAATATGAGAAAAGTTTGTTTACTTATTTATTTTTACATTTACTAACCAAAATGGACCTATAGGGAATGTCAGCAACATTTGATGCCTCCTTTCAATTTCAGTTCATCATCCTCTCTGCCCTCGTGGCCGCCGCCCAGGCTGGAGTTATCGGCGCCCCCGCCGTCTACGCTCCTGGTGCACCCATCGCCGCCAGGATTGCGTCCCCCTACGCCGCTCCCCTCGGCTACGCTGCCCCCGTCGCTAAGTACGCCGCTCCCGTCGCCTACGCCGCCCCTGTCGCTAAAGTCGCTGCTCCCCTTGCCTACGCCGCCCCCGCTATTGCCAAGACCGTCGTTGCTGACGAATACGACCCCCATCCTCAGTACAGCTACGCTTACGACATCCAAGACGCTTTGACCGGAGACTCCAAGAGCCAACACGAATCTCGCGACGGTGACGTCGTCCAAGGCAGCTACTCCCTCGTCGAACCCGACGGTTCCGTCAGGACTGTCGAATACACCGCCGACCCCGTCAACGGATTCAACGCCGTCGTCCACAAATCCGCTGGTGCCGCTGTCGTCAAGGCCGCCCCCGTCGTCGCTAAGGTCGCTGCCCCTGTCGCCTACGCCGCCGCCCCCGCCTACGCTAAGGTCGCTGCCCCCGTTGCCTACGCCGCTCATGGCTACGCCGCCCCCGCTTACTACCACTAAGTCCTAGTTCCTGTTTGCTCAATGTGTAAATATATTTATAAAATACAAAAATTCAAAATCTATCTCATATTTTTCATTATAACAAATCTCAACCTCTCTCTCTCTCTCTCTTATATGTGAATGTCAGGCTGACAATAATTCTGAGGATGGCAATTTAAAATTCAAAGAATAACCAACCAAACAGCACTAATGCAAAACAAATTTTTTGTTTAGAGCATTTTCTTTTAACCTACAGGCACCCGATTTCTGTGTGCGGTAATCAATTGCCTGAATAAATTTGAAGTCCACCATTTGTTTTCAAATGGCACCTCAATCGCGTAGATCCCGTAAAATCTCGAAAACCTTTTTTCGAAGTACTTATTTTCACCAACACCATACCAAGAATTCCTGGGTGACCAAAAATTTCGAAAGACCGCTTTCAATAGACACAAATGTGTTGTCCACACAACCAAGTTTTGAGGACCAACTAGAGCCTGAACGGCTCTAATCTCTAAATAATCAAAAAATCAAAATTTCAGATTTTTAAAACACACCCTACTGCCACAGCGATCGTAACCTCCACAATTTATATCCGATTGCAACGAAATTCTCAGGAATCGTGATCGAGCTCAAGATGGCCTCTCGTCAGTTTGTATCAGCAGTGCACTGTGCGCATGATCGAAAGTTCGATGCGTTTAGTATCGAATAATTGAACTGGGAATCTTAATGGTATAAAATAGATAACACTTGCTACTCTTATCGTGGTACTTTTCTATTTTGTGGCTTATCTCATTAATTAAACAACTCCCTGATGCCGGAATCAGATGATTCTACTGAGAAAATTCGATTTGATCAATTTTATATGTCTTGAAGTAGCTCATGCGAGTCATGTTCAAAATACACTGCATTTGATTTTTCTTTCAGTTGCAAGGATTTCATTGGTTACGATATTGCCTCTGCGCAAGGACTGGCTTATAACAATGATAAATGAATCCATCAGGCTCTCTTATGTGCCACAACTGTGGAAAATAGCAGAGGTAATTACGATTTCTAAACCAGGGAAGCCCTAGGAAGAGCCTGCGTCATACAAGCCCAAAATTGAGAGGAAAATGATACCCCACACGCCTAGATCGCCCCAAATATCGAAAATCAATTTCTCGAAATACACATTTTGACCATTACCCCTCCCAAATTTGGTCCGATCGGACTGAAAAGTTTCGAGGACCAACTAGAGCCGAGAATGGACCCCTGACAAGTTGCAAAAAAGGTCCGGTCTGGAGGAGGGATGAGTATTGTGTTACAAAACTGTCAGTTTTTCTGCTAGCTCTCCCTATACATATATCATGTTACTCCTTTACCGTACCTAGGTTCAACTGGATGAGAAACAGAATGCCAAGAGCTTCCTCATCCACGAGGCAAACATTAATGCCCTTCAAAAATGGGAGGCATTTTCACAGTAATTACATCAAGTTTATTTTATAACATCCACAATTTTTTTTAATGGTTTGAGCTGTGAATAAAGTCTTTAGAAAGTAAAAATACAATGCAAGGTCGTGGGGAGCTTCCTGGCCTCAAAGTGTGTCACAAATATCATTCAGAAAACCAGAAACAACCACTTCTAGTATTAGAGAATTAACGAAATAGCTAATTTAATTTATTCTATACCATTAATGTATATACTTATGACAAGATTAACTGCACAAAACGGGAGCCACAAAATTTCGTTGGCTCAAGTGCTGACCGCTGGTTCGATTACGATGGCATTGATGGGGGATTATTTAGACACTAACATACACAATCTATAAGAATTCCTTTGCAATTTGAAGACGGACAACACAAAACCAAATTTAGTAAGGATTCTGGAAGATAAGGAGCGCTAATTTTATTTTCATTTCATTCATTAAAGCTTCGTTTTAGGAGGCAAAAGGTGCTTTTCAGTAACGTAATGTGGATTTCTACAGAAAAAACTTGGCATAATATTTAAAACGAAACGGATTGAGATAGAATGGTACGGTTTGCGGCGTTATAATACCCTTCTGGTTTAGTTGCACTGTATTTCCAGTTGCACCAAGTATTGGTTGACGATAGTTCTTTCCACTTATTACCTGACTTTTGCTGAGGGTTTCACGAAAAGGCAATAATATGTTTTTCGTTTTTTAATGTATAAATACTATTTACACAAATTTAAACAAACATATTGAGGAACTTAGTGGTAGTAAGCGGGGGCGGCGTAGCCATGAGCGGCGTAGGCAACGGGGGCAGCAACCTTAGCGTAGGCGGGGGCGGCGGCGTAGGCGACAGGGGCAGCGACCTTAGCGACGACGGGGGCGGCCTTGACGACAGCGGCACCAGATTTGGAGACGACGGCGTTGAATCCGTTGACGGGGTCAGCGGTGTAGTCGACAGTCCTGACGGAACCGTCGGGTTCAACGAGGGAGTATTGACCTTGGACGACGTCTCCGTTACGGGATTCGTGTTGGCTCTTGGAGTCTCCGGTCAAAGCGTCTTGGATGTCGTAGGCGTAGCTGTACTGGGGGTTGGGGTCGTATTCGTCAGCAACGACGGTCTTGGCAATAGCGGGGGCGGCGTAGGCAAGGGGAGCAGCGACTTTAGCAACGGGAGCGGCGTAGGCGACGGGGGCGGCGAATTTAGCGACGGGGGCAGCGTACGCGGGGGCAGCGTAGCCGAGGGGAGCGGCGTAGGGGGACGCAATCCTGGCGGCGATAGGTGCACCAGGAGCGTAGACGGCGGGGGCGCCGATGACTCCAGCCTGGGCGGCAGCTACGAGAGCCGCGAGTACTACGAACTGAAACATAAAAGTATTATTCTTTCTCTGATTATACTTTCAATGTAGTTAATTGCATTAAAACCGGTTTCCCCCTCTCATATAAGTTCCACTTGTTTCAGTCCAAGTCAAATTTGGATTATTTCACCAATGATTTCACTAATTTAAATATTAGTTGTTTTACGTTTATTTTAAATTCATGTGCATGATTCTTATTATTAAGAACGGGGTTAATGAATTTATTTCTTTATCTGTGCTGATTTAATTTGACCGGAAGAGGTAAGCACCAATTCCAGTTGTATTCAAACGTATGACAGTGCGAGGGATGTGCAGTTGTTCTGAGTTTGAGTGCCCTGCTGACCTCAGCAAATTTAGAAAAAAGGCATTAAAAAATTGCTAATTTGGTGTATTTTAGAAAAATTGCAGGCGAAATGAAATTCAGGGGAATTTGATTCAAGGTGTAGGACACGATAAAGCGGGTTGGGCTTAGAACTGTTACATTCTTGAGGCATATCCAAATGGAGGATGGTTGAAAATGTGAAAATGATTGTTCGCAGAAGTCAACTGTTGCAGGTCGCTTTCGTGCTGTTAGGTGAGTTTACTGTCCGACACATAAATGTCCGCACTTCGCGAATCCTCAATAAAAACCACTTGGAAATGCCGATAAGCACACTATCAAGCAAAATGAACTCCATAGAATCGAATAAGGTATTTTTGAAATATGTGTTCGTACCTTGTACGCCATGATCACTGATTGAATGAAGTTGGAAGGAACCCGCAGGTCTTTTTATACGTTGGAAGCTGAGGGCTCGGCGGCCCATGCAGCCCCCACCCTTCACCTTCGCCTTGTGGCCGGTACCAAATCGCAACCCCGACGAGCCCACCCTCAACACGAATTCCACGATCCGACAATCCCACAGCTGGTCAGAAATGGACGAAGACTTTTCCCTTTCAGCCTCGATCTCCTCGTTTTATTGGTGAACTGCATAAAGCGAATGCATTCGATTGAGGCGCTGGGGATGCAAAATAGGGTGGGTTGACTATCCGAGGGTTTTCCTAACGGAAATGGTTCACCTCCATAATAATGATTACCCTCTTGTTAATCAAACGCATTTATCCGCCTGGAAAACACAAGTTTCAAAGTGCTCAACTTACTAGTTTGGCAGGTGAGCAGAGTGTACGATAGTGACCTATATGCCAATTTGCTAATTTATTCACTCCTTCTGCATCAAGATTCGCCATTTGTTGTGCAAAACGCCGTATGATCTTCCCCCAACACGTTATTAGCGTTCCAACTCCGTTTCTTCTTCATTCCTTGGAACAAGTTGTGAGGAGTGTCCCAGACACATTCCAATCAATTCAGCGTACAAAATTTATTGGAAAATGGTACCCTACACGCTAAGGTACCCAAAAACCTTGAAAACCCGCTTTCGGAATATGTATGTAGGTACCCATTTGACCCATACCCACTTCCAGTGCACGTTTGTTGGTCTGGGACTCATTTCAATGGATTCAGCGCCCAAAATCAGAATCAATCTAGCTTCAAAAACCTCATTTTCGCACAAACTCTCCCCAAATTTGGGCCTATGGGGCTGGAAGAGTCCGAGAGCGAACTAATACCGAAAAAAAGTAGACAGATATTTGGATTTTGGTAGATTATTCCTAGAATAATCAACCTGTTATCATGCAAAAATTCAACCACTCCAATCAACTCAACCTTTTTTTTTTTTTTTTTTTTTTTTTTTTTTTTTTTTTTTTTTTTTTTTTTTTTTTTTTTTTAGGGCGTTTCAAGGTGTCTAGATTAGAAAAAGCAAATGTCCGTCTGCCGCACGCCGTCCACGCCGTTTTTGGTAAGTTGTTGGAATTCTGGAAATCAGAAATTTTTGTCAGGGACCCGTTTCTGGCTTTAGTTGGCCTCAAACCATTTCAGCCCGATCGGGCCAAAATTGGTGGGTGATGAGAATGGGAGGTTGATGTCCAAATATGTATTTTGAAAAATGGATTTATGACATTTTCGGCTATCAAGGCATGTGGGGTATCATATTCGACTAAATTTTGGACGCCGAATAGATTGGAATGAGTCTTCATCCCCCTGGCCCGAGGAATAACCAACCCCTGTCAAAGAATTTGCAGCGTTCTGGTTGCTAATCCCTGAAATAATTAACCCTTTTTATTCATGCAGAATGTCAATCTCTCCCATTTCGATTTAGACGTCATGAGAAAAGTATTGTCAAATTTTGGGGCCAATCGAAGAGGTCGACCTCCGACATGAAAACATAGGTTCATTAAAAAAAAAAAACAATAAAAAAAAACAATAAATCAGAGCGTAAGACTGTTTATGTTGGGTTATGTCGGGCTTATCCGAGACCAAGATGCTCTCTGGGTAGACCCATCCTGGCTCATGATAACATAAGTTCAAAGAAGAACCTCAAAATCCAAGGAAAGGAGCACGAGGGAACGTCCATTGACGCTAGAAAATCCTGGGAAAGCAACAATTCCAACGAATGTTTGTTGAATTGTCGGTTTTGGGGCCGAGCTTGAGTTATTTAAGGAGAGCCTTTGGCATGATTACATAGGTTGATTATTGAAGCAATCGGATTGTCTGTTTTGGATACCCTGTGTGGAGTATCATTTTCCACTAAATGTTGGAAGCTGAGTCAGAGATAACCTTCCTGAATGGATTGATAAACCAAAAGTACCCTGTACAGCCACCTCACAACCGCTGCACCATCTAATGCCACAGAATACACTCGGATTCTTTGAAAAATTTTACAGCTGTAGTTAGTTTGAACTCTACTTCCAATGACCAGCCTCAAACAGAAATTTAGAATTCGTCCAATCTCTCGTCCAATGTATTTTGACCGATGATGTGTTTTGCTCCATGGACCGAGGGGGAGGTGAGGTTTTGGTGTGTTGGATTTGCACATAACTAGCCATAAGATCAAGAAGCAACACCCAAATATCTCAATAAATTTCCTTCCCTGCCTCCCAACCCCTCCCCCAATAAATAAAATTGTTTGACCGCATGTTTTAACAAAAATTTAATCGACACCTGCCCGACTTGTTATAAAAGTAACTCTTATAATCTGGTACAGCATACGGCATAGTGCCAGTAAATATTATTTCCGAGATAAATGTTCTGGAGTGCAACCTACGTGCCAGGCACTCACTGTGTTATATTTTCTTTGTTCTGCTCCGGGAGAGGCATTTGGTTCTTGTGAGTAACGATTTCATTTGATCACTCCCAAAAAATCAATGTTTGAAAATTGCTGCCGTTCTCCATCGCTTGTTTCCCACAGTTTACGACGCATTGAGCCCGAAGCGTGAACGTGACCCGCAAAACCTTGACTGTGGGTCCGATTTGTTGTGGGCGCAATGAGTAGGAAGAGGCCTCCAATAAGTTTTCGATATGATGGCGTGTGTACGTCCTGTTATACGAGCCCGACCACCGAGGGCTGATCACCTCATCTTGCTCGGAGGAAGTGTTTTGGGTTATTGTACTTTGGTCTCTCCAAGGCCTCCTAACCAGCAGTTTGCCTATTCACTCGGTGAAATAGACGGTTGAGAAGGTCTTCAAGAGGTCATTCTTTCCATGGGGTTACCTTCGCTGAGGCCGAGGACCACAGATAATTAGGCCCGAGTCTCACAATGGTGGGCATTTGGGTGAGATTCGGCCGGTCAATATTGCACCTAGGATCGACAATTTATTATAGGTATGCCAGGGCAACTAAAGTCACCAACATCCAACGAACAGCAACACGAAGGTGAAATCCATGAGATTCTCGTTCTACCGGGTTTTCTTGGGAGATTCTTGCACAAGTATCTGTCATTCCTAGGCAGATTTAATAATCTATTTGGGGTCACCGCAGAAATGGACTTTGGTGGGTGGCAAGTCGTTTGGAATCCATCCAAGCAATGTCTGTTTCAAATTGGCCTGGAAACGAACAGTTTGAGAGACCTAGCTGGATGTACGACTTCTCGGAGCACTTTGCGGCAACTACGAGTAGAACTTTGGTATAACTGAAGAGGTAGACGAGGGACTTGGGGAGCTCGGTAGTCTAGTGGAATAGACGAAGGATTGGTGTGGTACTCCGAGTGGCCAGGGTTCGAATCCTGGCTAGAGCAACTTAATTGTTTGTCTTGACCCTCATATTCGTCCTCTTCACTTAAGGGGGTGAGGCAATAAGTAGCCACGAGCGAAATCGTCAGATCAATTTACGATCCTCTTTGGAGGACGGCTGACGACGTCCGCGACACCTGACCAAGGTAGTCGGACGAAAATCCAAGGTGAAAGTCCTTGTTTACTTTACTTTACTTTACTTTTACGAGGGACTTCACAAGTATTCCAGCAACCGTCACGCTGTACAAGTCGCCTGTACTACCGATTCTGAGTACGCATCATTGGTCTGGTACCCATCCTATGACGTCACCGTTATTCCCTTGAGAGGGTGCAGCATGAGTTCCTTCGCTATGCCGCCTCCATCTGTGGTATTCCTTCATGGGAAATCGACTAGTCAGCTCCTGACTATTGGAGATGGTTTCCTGGTCTTTGCTTTGGATCCTCTGATCTTGAGGCGAGTGACTGTGGACCCAATCTTCCTACACAAGCTCCTGAACGCCCGTCTGGACTATCCAGCCCTTCTCTTGAAAATATGCATCCGGCCGCCACGAGTTGCTGTGCGATCCTGCTACCTCTTTTACATCCCTTCCACGACCACTAACTACTTGCAATATCGCCCGTTAAGCAGAATTCCCAGGTCGGCGAACCTGCTGCTTAACCTACAACTTAACATCAACTTCTTTACGTATTCCCAGAGCACCCTCAGACGCCTGGTTTGTTCTTCCCCGGGCACCTTTGGTGTAGTGTGTGACTACCATCCAAGACGGTCGTTACGTAAATTCCACGTCATGTGCCTGCCTTACCTCAAAAATATCACATTTGCGCACCCCGAGCAACTGCGCAACCATTTCTAGATGCGTCTCAATTTTTGCGGAATCATGATCAAATTCGTTCATTTTGCGTAAAAAAAATCAACTTATTTAGCAGTGTGTCAAAATGAACTGGGAAACTTTTATGTGCTAACACGCGCTTAAAAAGATGATTTTTACACACAAATTAAAAGAAACTTGGACGGAAATTTGAGTCGAATCAAGAAACGAATCACATGAATCAGCGTTATAAAACATTTAAAAATTAATGTGTCACACATCAGAGTTTACTATCATTCACTATTTGACATTTTTGGGGTTGCGCAACTTTGCGTGCTCGCTGAACAGGTTGCGTAGGAATAACCCATTTGCACATGATCTGGATGAAGTGGGCAAGTAAAAGTTCAAATTTTATGAATCAATCTTTTGGCGTTATCCGAGCCCGAGATCAGTTAGAGCTGATTCCTCTGAGGATAATCAATCAAAATTTTAGAAATGAATAGGAGTTTTTGGGTGAACACACAATTGTTTTTTGGTCGAAGGCATCTGTTTGGTACTGTTATCTAGTTGACTTGTTATTGCATGGTTGTTGTTATACTGTTCTCCTACGGTGCGATAAAAAGACTTACCAGTACGCAACTGATCGCGATCAATATCGGAGGCTTCCTGCACTCTCGAACCGTTATACGTAAACGCGAGTGCCAAATTTATATAAATCCCCTTTTTTAATGGGATATCGGTCAATGTTCTAAGGTTACGACCCACTTCTGGATACGTCCGAGAAGCCAGAACCTACCGAATTCTGGATACGTCCAAGAAAACACATTTATTCTCTGGAGCACTAAACCGACAACAACCAACAACATCATCAAGGTCAGATCTTTTCATTACGTCCTTCTCATCGCCATCCCTACTGCAGCAACATTCAACGTTTCTACAAATTCCCGTACACGCTTCCACTTTTCATAATTTCTCCCGAACTATTAATACTTTACCATTCAATAAAATCTAGTTAAGTTAAATTCAGATTATTTTCTCTATCCGAAAACCCCTGCGTCAAGTGGTTAGATCAATTAAAGCAACAGGCATCAAATATGGCGGGATTGAGGAAAAAGTGACCATTTCAAGTGCAAAGTTTTGAAACAATAAATATTATTTACAAAAATAACGCATTGTGTAGTGATGGAAGATCATCGACGTAGATAAGTGGGAACGGCTGGTGCAACAGGTCCAGCAGCGTAGGCTGGGAACGGAGAAGGAGCAGCGTAGGAGACGGGTGCAACAAAACCAGCTGGTGCAGCGACCGGAGCGACGTTCTTCACCACAGCAGTGCCAGCAGTTTTGTGGACGACGGCGTTGAATCCGTTGACGGGGTCGGCGGTGTAGTCGACAGTCCTGACGGAACCGTCGGGTTCGACTAGGGAGTAGCTGCCTTGGACGACGTCACCTTCGCGCGACTCTTGTTGGCTTTTTGAGTCTCCGGTCAGGGCGTCTTGCACATCGTATGCAAAACTATACTGGGGATGAGGGTCGAACTCGTCAGCGGCTCTGGCGTAGGCAACAGGAGCGGCGGCTTGGGCGTATGGAGTGGCGACGACTACTCTGCCGTAGTTGCTGGGAGCAGCAAACGCGTACGGTTGAGCAGAGGTGGAGTAAGCCCACGGTGCAGGACCTGCAGCGTAGGTCAAGTGACGAGGAACATACGCAACAGGTGCTGCAGCCTCGATGCCATAAGGAGCGGTCGATGCCACTAGATTTCCAGCCCTCACGCAGGAAACGAGGGCTGCCAGTGTGTACAACTGCAAGTAAAAGCTCAATAGATGAAATTTAGCGTTCTAATAACGCAAACACGACAGACAAAACGTTGATTAGATTGAATTTACAAATTTTGAACGCCATTTGAAGCCGTTTCATGAACTTTTTCGCCCGACCACTGCTCTGAGTGGTGATAAGGTGTAGACTCCTGATTTCGTTCGCACCTTCTCATAAAGTGAGCTTATTGTGGCATCGGACTATGACATAACAGAAACGGTAAAATCGTCCTACTTTTGGGAAACCTTTTCAAAACAAACATCGGACTAGGAGCATGGAGACTAGGAGATGATACACTAGGTACCAGAAATCTCGAAGACACACATTCGAAATGTGTATGTAGATATCCATTTTGACCCATTACCCCTTCTGGTCCAAAACCAGTAGTCAGGTACTTGGGAATAATGCTGGACACAAAGATAACTTTTGGGGAGCACATAAGGATGGCAGCAAAGACAACAGCAGCCCTGAGTCGACTAATGTCAAACATTCAAGGACCTAGACCGTGTAAGAGACAACTATTAATGTCAGTTGTACACTCCATCCTGCTATATGGGGCAGAAGTGTGGGCGGAAGCTCTGAATGTCAAATGCCACCAAAAACGGATGCTCACGGTGCGAAGAAGAGGGGCGCTTCGCATAGTGAGCGCCTATAAGACAGTATCGGAACCAGCTGTGCTCCTCCTAGCGGGAGTGATACCAATACATCTGCTTGTAAGGGAGAGGAAAAGGATGTATGAGCGACGGGAAGAGGAGCCACGGCCTCAATTAGCCAAACAAGAGCGGGAACACACACTCGACTCCTGGCAGGAAATCTGGGAGACAGAAACAAGAGGAAGATGGACGGCTCGACTGGTGCCCAACATACGTCCCTGGCTAGAGAGGAAACACGGTGAAGTTAACTATCATATAACGCAGTTCCTCTCGGGTCACGGGATGTTCTATCAGTATCTCCATAGGATGCGTATTGTGGAATCTCCATGATGCCTACATTGCACCAACGAAGAGGACAGCGCTCAACACACATTCTTTGAATGCGAGAGGTGGGAGAGAGAGCAATGGCAAAGGGAGCTAGAAATGACCAGCCCTTTCACCCCCGAGGATATGATGACCAGGATGCTCGAAAACCAGTCAAAGTGGAATGCCGTGGCAGGGTACATCCGGAACATCCTGGAAGGCAAGCTCGTCGAGGAAAGGGCCCGGCAACGGGAACTTCAGGCAAACGGGACCAGCTAGCAGGCAGAAATCGGAACCCAGCCTGAAGTAATGTGTCAAACAGTTCCGGGCTGGGCCCCAACGTGGGAAAAGGGGGTGAGGTTTTTAGTGGGTAAAAATCTCCACATACCCGGGTCTTTGGTTGCGGTCCCCCCCGATATCTTATAAAGATTTTCCTCACCTTCCTCCGGAAAAAAGAAAAAAAAAAAAAAAAAAAAAAAAAAAAAAAAAAAAAAAAACCTGGTGGGCGCCAATTATTCTGAGACCCTTCCCATTGGGTTCAGCGTCCCAGATTTTGTCGAAAATGATACCCCACATGCCTAGTTCGAAGAAAATCCCGAAAATCGAGTTTCAAGAAATATTTTCACCCTAACCCTCCCCAAATGTCAAGACCTTGAAAATCCATTTTTTGAAAAACATATTGTGACCACCATTTTGGTCCTCCATTTGAGGACCGACTAGAACCGGAAATGGGTCCCTGACTAAAATTTCTTTTGGACGATTTTCCCCTGCCATAAACGGCGTTGATGGCGGACGGACATTTTTGATTATTTTGATCTAGACACTTTGAAACGCCCAGAAAAATTTGGGCCGAATCGGAGAGATTGATTTTTTGCATGAAAGCATAGGTTGATTATTCAAGGAATAACCTACCAAAATGAGAAATCACCTTTCACTACCCCTTGGATGTACAAATGAGAATGTACCAATTTACCATACAAAAAAGGAGGCTACACAATTTAGTGCTGGCCGTCTGCGTAATCCAAAAAGAAGATGCAGGGTTGAGCAAAGCCTTCCAAGAGTGGAAATCAGTACGCGGCACTTGGGAGCGAACGGCGGCTGATTACTAATTAGTTCGAGCGGTTAACAGGGCACGACTGAGCAATTGTAGAAACAAATGAACGGGTAAAAACCAAAAATGCGAGACTTCTTACCTTAGTGTCCATAACGAAGTGAGTTCACTCGGACGGCGGATACTAGCTCTTATATACGTAGGGAGGAGGGTCCCCTACTTGCCTGGAAGGGTTTCCTAACATTTCGGACTAGGAAGTGCTCCGAATTCCCGAAGAAGATATTTTCTAGAAAAATGAGGTCGAGGGAGGGCAGGCAACGGATTTGGCAGTACCCTTTTCAGTTCTCTCATAACAGGACACATCGCTTGAGGTGGATTGCGCAGTATTAAAGGGATTTTCGCTGCACGCCCCGAAAGCCACTTTGCCGACATTGGGAAATAAACAAATGATCCAATTTGCTGAACCGTTAGACATTTGATAAAACTTTTGATGTAGTTAATACCTGCATTAGGAATAGTGGTAACCTCGGAGAGAAGCATTCAAGGGTGAACTACCCCATACAAGATGGCCCTGCAGTAAAGAGGAGAGGCAATTTTGAAAAAGACAACAAACTGGAACGTCCAGGCAGATACCACAGCATTCCCTGGAAACATGAGTATAAACGTAGGTAGGAATTAGAGACGACATGTTCCCCATACGTGACATCAGCAGCTTCTTCATTTTAGAGTGACAAGCAAGTTGGAGACGAATTTCGAGGAACGAGCTCTAGTTCAGTATTCCTTGAGTAATCAACCTATATTTTCCTGCAAGAAGTCAACCTCTCCGATTGGCGCCAGATTTTGACATTTATACGTTGTATGATGTTTAGATCAAAAACGCTGCAATGGTTGACTAGTCCTTGGAGCAATACTATAGGAAATACTGTGAGTGTGGTGTGTCCAGAACTCATTCCAATCGATTCAGCGCCCAACTTTAATAGGAAAATGATACCCCACACGCCTAAGTACCTGAAAATCTCAAAACCCACTTGCAAAATAGGTTCCAAATAAATCCCTAAAATCCATGTTGAGGCCGATTGGGCTGAAAAGCGTTGAGACGGAATGAAATCCCTGGCTGAAATCATTACGCGTAAATGCTTTCCACCGTTCAAATAGACTGTTATAGTAGTGTATGCTATATGATTGCTGCTAGATCACCAGATTTTGCTTGATATTGTTGCTGTAATATGGACCAAGAGGGAAGAATACATGTCTATGAATGCTGGTTCTGAAAACTGATTTGTAGGGGCTGTAATGCTGGTAAAATTGTTAAAATGAACATACAATCCAATGGCGAGTGAAAATTCACAATTGTAGTTATTGAAAAACTTTTGGACAAAAACGATTTTTTCCTACAATTCCTCCCCAACCACCACATTTTCACCCTCGATCCCATCGCCTTCCTCACTGACATCACCTTCTTTCTTCACCATTTCTCCTCGTCTTTTTTTCTCCTGAGTTGAGTTTATAATACGGAAGTTTTCATAAAATTTTCTGGATTCGGGTTTCTACTAAAAGTTTTTCAGAAACTGTAAATCTTCTTGTTTAGCAGCCATTGTGGGGACACTGGTGTCGTAAAGCTTTCTTTTGGGAACGATCTCCCTCTGTATTCTCCCTCGTTGCACTTGAGTTTCGGTGTTGAACATAGCAGGGATCCAATTTCCATAAAAATTATGTTTGAAGGAAATCGGGGGGTTGCTATTTCTAACGTTGAGTGTCCGTATTGGCCGAGAAGTTTTTTACTTGTACGTTGGTTATCCCATAGAAGTCATATCCCTCACTGGAGCCTCCCATTTTCACCCGTTTAAATCCGAAATTTAATAAGTACAGAAACCATCGACAATGAGACATCATCACGCGTGATAGCAAACAGAAAATGATGTGAAAAACAGGACGCATTACAACCAGAAAGCGTGGTTACTACCGGGCGTAGGTTGACCTTTGGACATAAACCATTTTTCCTCAGGTGCATGGACGGGAACCGTTTTTCTCCAAAATATGCAATCTTCGCAGCATGATAACTCTTAGGGAGAACAAGAAAAATGTATAGTAATCCTAAATACGCAACAGATGGCGTTCCAACGGCCATTTCGGTGAAAAATGGACTTTAACCGCTCTTCCCCCTTTATAATATTGACGTTTGTGATGTACTTTCTGTATGGCCGTAAATATAAGATTCTATCTCTCTCCGTCTCATTGAAAGTTACCTTATTTTAGTAGTATTACTCACGTAGTAGAAAGCGGTGGCCTACAGTACCGTAATCTCGGATAGAATTTTATCTTGTCGAGAAACACCAACAGCCAAAGGTTACGAGATAGTGAGTCGTTGAATTTCTTCTTAGAGTCTAAACGAGTGAGAGCGTTGTTACGTCGTGTTCTCAAATCAACTCGCTACAAATAATTTCAAATGGAACGAGCATACTTGCGACATTTGGCGTCACAATGGACGATCTTTCTACTGGCAACTACCTGTCTCGGGATGCGCGTCCAGGACTGGGGCACCAGCAGTGACAACAAGCGACTCGCATGGGCGACTAAGGACCTATTCGATTCGGCAGTCGACCTGATGAACATCGGCAACCCAACTTCCTCAATGCCCATGATGGGTTTCATCACGAATCTCACGTTCGAAAACCCACTCACCATCACTGACAAAAAGGTAGGCACGTGAACAGATCTTCGAACAATCAGCCAAAGAAACCTGCTAAATCATAATGGAAAGATTGAGTGAGACAGAAAGGAGGCTGACGCAGAAGCCAAAATGATCTTACACAAGATTAAAAAAAAAAAAAAAAAAAAATATCGTTTCTTTCATAAAAGTTTTTACTTTTTAATACCGAAGTTCAAACGAATTCGACTTGTCAATAGAATCAGTGGAACATCTTATAAATGAAGAAATCGTCAAATTTGTGGGGGAAATTAGAGAGATCGAACTAAGGTATGATAAAATCCATCGAATAATAAGTCCATCGGATAATGTGTCCCGGACACATTCCAATCGATTCAGCAATCAACATTTAGAGGAAAATTACAACCAACACGCCTAGGTACTCCAAAAATCTCGAAAGCCCACTTTCCAAATAGGTAGGTAGGTATCTACATTGACCTATACCGACCTCTGGTGGACGTTAATCAGTCCGGGACCCATCTCAATCAATTCAGCGTCAAAAAGTTAGAGGAAAATGATACCCCACATGCCTAGAGTCCAAAAAGTCCCGAAAATCAAACTTCAAAAAACACATTTTACCCAAGCACGCTCCGAAATTTGGCCGAGCGGACTGAAAAGTTTTGAGAACCAATTAGGGCCGAAAGGAGAATCTCAAAAAGGAGTATGGGGCATTTGATATTTTCGGGGGCCAAGCCGTGTGGGGTATCATATTTCGACCAAATTTCGCCCGCTGAAACCACTTGCTGAAAATGAGTATGAACTTCAACATCATGGTTGTAGCCCTAGATGAATGAGAACAACGAAACTGAAAATAATGATGGCAATAAGAGCCTCCCACATAAGAGCCTTGACAGCTAAACTTCGGAGGCTTACGACGCTGTGCCGTAAAATGGGATCCATTGGAACAATAAAAGTGAAAAAAAAAAACTTTTTAACTATGCCATGATACCATCACTCCTCATATATGCCCTACCAGCTTGGAGCTCGACGTTTAAAACGAAATTAGAAGCTCTCCTAAAAACTCAGAAATCCCTAATAAAAATACTGCTTGGAAAACCAATTAGGTACTCAACAAAAAAGCTATTTGCAGAATTTGGCGTGCTAGATTTGTTTAAATTAATAGAAAGGACAACCGTGGTATATGTGTATAAACTCTATTTGGACACTAAAATTGAACGAGTTAACATAGGAACTAGTGCCGAAAGAATTACCTTGAAAAATAGGAAAATGAACTCATCGGCAGCATATAAAGGTGCCAGCATATTTAATGACTTAACTAAATATTGTATTTCGGCGATACCTTTACAATCGTTCCAATATGGCTTGAAAAAACATTTCATGGAAGATCTCGCGTTAGGGTAAATTATTTTTAGAATGTACCTACTTATGCATTGCAGTGTTACCAATAGCCACGTACTTGTAAATATTTGTTTCTTGTATCTTCCTAAGAACTATAGGAAAGTAGAAGCAACTCATCCCCTCAGCACAAGCTATGCTTTAAGAGGGGATTAGCATTATAACTGTCTGTTAATGATCTATTGAAAAAATAAATAAATAAATAATGATCAACACGGATTCATTCATACTTTTTTTGAAAATTGTATTTATTTGTTTATTGTTACATGCAAAATCAAAAATACGATCTTGTTAATCACACAAAAGTGAAAAATACATGCAAAGTCAATAAATTCGAAAATCATGGTAAATTTTACTTACTCCCCAATAGGAGGAATCTCCGGTGCTTGGGTGAGGACTGTAATAATTAACACATCCGTACCGCCGATACGACGAAATTACTTACACAATTGTGCCTATAGTCTCATAGTTATGTTGTATACACAAAATAAAGAGGGAACTTCATACTAAGACAAGAGAGACAAAGAGAACTAAATTGTTGAGGACTATGTTCCTAACTTCCACGTTCAGATTAATTGAGAGTTTAGCACCACGGTGTTAGCATGATCGTTGCCCAGGTGCAGTCAATCTGAAAGGGAGGACTCTGGTGCTGGAAACGATGATCTGGTAGTACAGGCCTGCCTGAACCAATTTATAGATTTCGATTAGTGTAACAATCTCAGCCGTGGTTGCAGTAGGTGAAACTTTAAAGATCTCAAACAGCATATATGCACGATTTTATTCGAGATAATGCAGGTGTGTATCATTCTAAGACAGTTACTTGCACAGGTCATAATGATAGATCTTCTAATTTCAACGTTGCTTTTAAAAATGTAACCTGTGATTGTGAAATTCAGGCGAAAGGAGCTGGTGTGGAGCTGCGCGTGCTTCGAGCCTTCCTGACTGAGCCCGTCATCAACTGCTCGCGGCTGCTGGAAAAAGGCAACCTCCGAAGGATCATCATGACTCAGACTGAGAAGACGTTGCACGACAAAGGAAGTTCAACCCACGGAGGACCAGGACACCAGCACGAGCTCTTCATCTGCGACTCTTGTATCTACCTGCAGTTCTCAGGGTGAGGTACCTAATCATTTTGCAGGCGACGCTGCTGCTGTACTACCTACTTTTGGCCGTTTGAGACCACTTTCCTGGTTTCCTGTGTTCTGGCAAATCTCCCTTCACCCTCCCCATTCTCCGTTACCTGTCGATTGAACACTTGATTGTTGAAATTGAAGTCTATAGTATGAAAACTGAATCGAAAATCCGATGAAAATCATTTGAGAATGAGAATGAGACGTACTGATGACAATAATGATCGTGATTGGGAGTCATCATTATGGGGTTTCCTTGGTGGACTGGCTTCTACATTGCCACATTTCTGTACTTCACATCAACTCAATTGTTTTGTTCATACAAAAGGGCGTCTGCATGGCATTTCAACGTTGAAAATTCGCAAATCGAATATCGATCCAGTAAAGATTATAAAGACTTGTGAGATATAAGGTGTCAAATTATGGGGCCAATCGAAGAGGTTGATCTGTCAGGATTACTCAAAATGATTATTCAAAGAATAATTAACCAAAACCCAAATGAGCGTCCATCGTGCGCAGTAAGCCACACCATATCGGATAGTGGACGATTTTCTTAGAAACTGAAATTTAGGTCAGGTTTTTGGCTCTAGTTGATCCTCAAAAATTTCATGCCGATAGGCCAAAATGCGGGTGAAAATGATTCTTGAAAATCGATTTTCGGCACTTTTTTCGAACTACGCTTGTGGGGTGTCATTTTCCACTAAATTTTGGACGCTGAACCCATTGAGATGGGTCATGGACCGATTGGTCCCCTCCGGAAGTGGTTTGGGTCAAAAGGGTCTATCTATGTTTGATGGTTTTGAGATTTTGGTCCTAGGCGTATGGTAACATTTTCCCTAAACTTTGGACGCTGAATGGATTGGAAAGATTCCTCACTCTTGCTCCAAGGAATAATAAACCATTGTGGTATAGTTTACAGCGTTCCTTCGAAGGGTTCTTGCTTACTTGCTTGGAGACTCAAGATACATTTCAAAGCAGGAGCTACCTACCGAGAGATGGACTTAACAAGTGAAAATAGGAGTAGGTCACAATCAGAGAATAATGAGCCAAAATTCAATGCAATGCCAAAAGGTCCTTCATCTTCCAGCCCTTGCGTTCCGCCTCAAAATATCAAGTATTTTGAGGAATTCAAGTCCCCTTCCCACCACCCCAATCGTAGATCGCCCCCATACAGTCCGGCAGCCAACTGACCATCCTCTTGGGACTCTAGCGTCCTGGGATCCACTCATTGGCGCTGACTCTGCGTCTCGTTGTTGTCAGGTTCCACGTGGGATTCCACGTGGAGTCGCGGGACCCTCCGGTGTACTACTACGGCTCGGCTGCCTTTCCTGGTCCGATCAACTACGTCATCAGCTTCCAACTCGGCGTCATGATCGAACGGAGGCGGCCCGACGACCTCCTCGAGTGCCAGTTCGATTTCAAGCCCAGCCCTCTGCAATTGGAGGCCATCCCCTACGTCGTAAGTGTTCGTCAATACTCGCAATCACCCTGAACTGTCATACCAGTCATATTCAGTCGGTACCATGTCACTCCAATCCGCAATCTACGATTCTTCCAAAGATTCTGAATCTCTTCCTTTTGGTATTCCAGAGTTTCGTCAAAGGCAGCAACACGGTATTTTTAGCCGAAGAGTTGGACAAGGTAGTCATCAACCACCTCAACTCGACCGTATTGAACAATTTGAATAACCGACTCGTGAACGCCATCCGGTACGTCGCTTGAGAGAATTTGTGCACCAACTTCCTCACTTCAGGCATATTTACGCCTCACACAGTCGACACGAGGGAAAACAAAGTGGCGGGAAATTGATGACACAACTCGTACGTTGACTTCGTTGAAAAGAGTTTCCAGGCTCCAGAAACTTCCTGTCTTCAATGTAAATTTGATGTGATGACAATAATTCTAAATATCCAGTACTCGATCCATCAGATGGATGAAAGTGGGCTTTAGTGAGCGTCTATTTATTTTATACATTTTTATACATCTATTTTAGGTGTAATTAAGTCCTATCGTTTACACGGTATATACCGAGACGTAAGCAAATGAGATCAAACTCACGTGTTAAGGGCAGTTGGTAATCTTCACTGGGTAACGAAATTCCTTTCAAAAAAGTGAACATCATGTATTCCATTGCTCTGGCCTAAACTCAATGGGTCCGCTTGATATTTTTATATACTGTTAGGGGTATCGTGTGCTTTAAGCTGTGCATAGAGTTTTTAACTCGAGTGACCAGAAGAAATTAACTGAGGTTTAATGTAACTCATCAAATTTGAGCAGCCGCTCACTGAACGTATTACCATTTTCGATTTTGCGAAGAAAACTATACATAATCCAATGCAGAGCTTGTTCACTAAGATGTGTACTTACTTAAAAAAAAAAAAAAAAAAAGATAGATGGTATAAAAAAGGACATAGGTGTACTGGAAATCGTATTTTTTCAAAGAACGGGAATTTCCAAAAAGATCATTTCCCAAAGCTTCAAAACTTCTCTAAACGTTTTTTTACTCAACTACCATAACAACCAGAGAACAGAAGGAAAAAAATTCGAAGATGTTATCACCTTTCCTGCATTGTTTACTTATAGCCGACCTTTACTAGAGGGCGCTCCGTTCACTCGGAGTTTCGCACATTTGAGCAATAAAAAACTAACTTCCAATGGTTCGATTTTCTTAATTTTTTTTTTTTTCAATTTTCTTTTATTCGATTCGAGAATAATCTAATATTTGAATAAATATATTGTACTAAAAATTACTTTTTTGGCGGGGCCAATTACTCATAACAATATTTATAAACCGTGCCTATTAGATCTGGAAGTCTGGCTACACTGAGAGGGATAAAATTTGGTGTGTTCGGGGGAGAGAAGTTGTTAAGAAATTCCTTTCTCTGAACACTACCTCGTACCAACTTCTCATCATAATGCACAATAAACACCATCACGTGACAAACGATTTTTTTTTTCGTTCTAGAAATGGTTTTTACTAAGCCGACTATATCCCCAAAGATTTCTTCCTTTTACTCCATGTTTTGGAAGTGTTTGCGTGTTTGTAACAGAACCTATAAGCAGGCAGCTTAGGAGGAGGCACCAAGGGGCAGAAAAAATAAACTGCGATGATTGGTTGATTGATTGAAATTTAGTATTTTACGATCAGGGATGATTAGGGCCATAAGGCCTAACTACCAAGGAGCACGCAAGTCAAATTTGTGGTAAGAGGGGTAAAAGACCCTCCACGTGAATTCAAAATGACGATTCGAAAAGTCACCAAATTTAGCCAACACACTTCTAAGGGAAAGTTAAATGTTATCCAGAAGAATATCAGAAAGTGGCAGACAGTGAGGAGAAAGAGGACTTTTT
>CM033998.1:22479799-22503907 GCA_019603395.1 Cyrtorhinus lividipennis
CCTACAAAGTAATGCTTTGTTTCAAATCGGTCGCTACTCGTTGGAAAACTCTCATTTCATGAAGACATTCCGATTGTTTCCACCCAGTAGTTGAATTTCGTGTTGTTTTCGGATTAGTCCACCAAACTAAGTGCGTAAGCGTATTATAAATAAAATAGTAATCAAATCAATCAGTATAGTGATGTATTAGCTTTTTGTTTCAATTGGGAAATAAGTCCAAGAGCGTCGACTTTGGTGATGCGCTAGGAAGACAGGGACGAGGCAGGAACAAACTACATCCACAATTTAGAAAACGCTGTAAATTATTCCACAATGGTTAATGATTCCTTGTAGCAAGAGTAAGGGTAAGACAGTGGGTGCGGAATGTCTCGGACTCATCCTAATCGATTCAGTGTCCAACATTTAGTGGAAAATGGAACCCCATGCGCCTGAATCGCCCAAAATCTCGAAAATCCGTTTTTCTACAAACAAATTTTCACCCCTACCCTTCTAATGGTCTAGCTGAAATTTAGAATTGGAGTAATCAATTTAGGAATATATTAATCTGAGTGATTTCCATTTTCAGATTTTATTCTCTGTCGGCTTTGTGGCTTCAACGTCGCAGCGGCCTCTCTAGTTACGAACATCAAGTCACCTGCAGCGCTCGGCTCCCACAATCGAACTCTCTTCGGCGTTGATCGAGTTCTTGTGCAAAAGTTGAGGAATCCTCTTGGAATTGAGTTTGACGTCGTGACAGCCAAAGGCGGCACTTGCGTTGGATCATCAAATGTTGGTTCATCTTACTACCCATCTTTTGGTTGTATATAGAAAAGTGTTACATTGCTCGTGTGGTAAATCGCCTGCGTCAAATTGTCCAACCTTCTCGATGTGATCCTGAAGCCGGACGATGTACCTGTTTGATGTCTTTCGAATTACCTCCATCATCATTTGTTTACCGTTGTTTCTGAAATATCTGCATGCACCTACGCAGCATCGCAAAACATTATTTTGAAAGCGCTGGGCAGTGCACCCCATAGTTACGCACCAAAAGTCCAGACTGGTTTTAGGACTTGCTCGTACAATATGAGCTTATTGTGGATTGACAGTTTCGAATGTCGACCCATCAGCTTTACATTTTCTTGAATTTAATTGCAAGCTCAGCTTTTTCCTTCTTGACGTGGGCCTTTCATCTCAGTTTGGCGTCTAGCATCATTCCGAGATATTTAGCTTCATTGGCGTATAATATCACCTTGCTATTCAGAATGGCTGGCACAATTGCAATTATAGGTTGGCTTTGGGTAACAACAAAATATTTAAAAAAGGAGTTATCTGCTGCTTCTCCTCAAACCATACCTACATGACTGCAACTTGGATTAAAACTAGACTTTTTGAAAACGCCAATGAATCCCCCCAATAACATGGATGTTTCTGTATTCATTTCATTCTACGGTTGAAATGCACTGTTCGGGGCCCCTTGATTACACGCTTAATAAGGGGTCTAAATATCGATTTCAACTTCGAAATCACTGTATCGAAGTTACTGTCATGATAAGAGATGGCAAGTCTGATCAGGGCGGTGATTTACATGCGCACAACACGTCACTGCAATCATATTGTGGTTTTATTCGTGGTTAAAAAAAAATATATATTCGTGTTTTTATTGTGAATTATAGGGTTATTGTGACGTCACAAAACTATCGATTATCTCGCTTGACAGGACATATCGATATATTAGGACGCCATGACAGGGACCCCCTGACAGTGCATATGTACCCATTCTACACTTGCTACCTTAGTGCTATCTCACAGAATAACCTGGGACGCTTGCAATTGGCCAGCTGCTCAGTTAAAACAATTTGAAACTAATTCCACCTATCTCTTAAATTCAAAATTGAAGAACCCGCTCGATTAAATCCATTAGATTCTGATAAGCGAATCAAATTTGTACCCAAGGGCATCGGTAATACGTTTTCCTTATGCCGATGAGGCACAGAAGGCAAGAAACATAACTAATCTGTGTCAATATGGTACACGTTGATGATCGGTATCATGTTTCATTTTGCAGACGTGGCAGACGAAACACACTTGGTTTCCTGGACACGCCTGGAAAGCCTGTACATGTTCTAGGTGCTCTCGGTTTATTGGGTGGTAAGCTATTCAATTTGTCTTGGAGACTATCCTGTATAGTACTTATCAGCGTAAAGTTCTGTTTAATTGAAGATGCGTCCAAAATCTTTTGTTTTTAGGGTATTCGAACCTCTTCACACAGCTATCGACAGCCGTGTTTACGCTTCTCCCGACGGGTTCTATGGTTTTAACCTAGACAACGTTATCAGTGAAGCAGGTCAGCCCACTATTACCATTAGGACCAGTTTACCTGTGCTTTGATAGAATGAGATTTTATCTGTATCTATTTTTCTACAGATGCCGATTCCCTGGTGATTGCCCCAAAATTTTTGTCATAACCGGAGTTACCAATCATGGACACCATCAATTTGACGGATGAGCAGATTGATTTCCTCGCTCAATGTGAAGCAGATTTTGCCAACAGGTGATTCAACTAATTTACTCCTTTCTGACCAAAGAACCTACAGACAAATTAATCGAGTGCACACACATAATTTTATTGGGCGTAGTTTCTTTTGCCAGATTGCAAATGGTAAAACTCTCTTGGAGTTACACTTCAGTGCTTAAATTGCTCTATCTCGTTTGATCACAGGTATACTGAAAAAGATCATGACTTCACCATCGTGACGTCTATTGGAATTCCGCCACCTCCCATCATTGAGCCGTGGCGTTGTCCCAGATTCGATCGTCGTGATGGGCGTGATAGGGACCGGGGTCGAGATCGCGACAGAGACCGAGGTACGGCCCTGATACATTTTTTGATCTCATGTTTGTTTAATTTATGTAGTTACAATCAGGTACCTACAAGAAGGTTCCTCCTCCACATTGCCATTTAGTTCTTGAATCATCCTAAAACCCATTGCGTTGAGTAGGTGTTGAAGTTCATAAAATAATGGGGGAGCGCAGAATTTCCTTGTGATCATATTGGAGTTTACTACGATTTCCCACATCAACGTCAAACAACTTATCACAATGGAATCACCACGGTTCTTACCATAAGGTTGATAGAATTAGTAAAAAGCACTTTCAAAATTATGCTTGATGGACCAGTTACATTTAAAACCAATGTTAATAGCCGACAAAAAATTTCAAAAAACTGAGATGATCGTCTCAACATTGAATATTGAAAACCCTAGAGAAGGTTAGGATATTAACATTGAAAATGATGAGAGGCTGATGAACATCCAAGAAATTGTAAACAATACGAGGCCATGTCCCTCTCAGAAGAAATAAAACAAGAGACCACTTATTTCGGTAGTAGACATTTTTCTAAAAATCTGAAATTTGGGTTAGGGGTCTGTTCTCAGCCTAGGACGGTTCTCGAAACTTTTCAGCCCGATCGGACCAAATTTGGGCGGGGTAGGGGTCAAAATGTGTTTTTGGAAAAATGGATTTTCGAGATTTTGGGCGATCTAGGCGTGTGAGGTATCATTTTCCACTACATTTTGGACGCTGAATCCAATTAAATGGGTCCCAGAACGATTGGCACCCACTGCAAGAGGTTATTGGTCAATTGGTATATATTAGCCATTTTGAAACGTGTTTTCGGGATTTCTGGTACCTAGGCGTGAGGGGAATAATTTCTACTAAATTTTGTCCCTGAATCGATTAGAATGGTACGGGACCCGCCACAGTCATTGTTTCCCCCATTTTCTCTATGTTGAAGAAAGGAGTCTCTATGCGCCTGGTCCGAGGAATAACCAACCCCTGTGAAGGAATTTGCAGCGTTTTTTCTGGTATCGTCTTCTCAGAGGTCTTGGAAGAAACCTCAGCAGCAGGTTTTAGGACTCATCGGGGAGGTCAGCTACATGATGTGGGCCAATTTATCTATGGATCTGAATTACTTCTTTTTTAATGGCCAACTTTTGATTCCAACTGCTCTCTTATTGTCCTGAAGTATCGCCTCAAAATACCAGACTAGCAATCCCTGTTCTTCCAGGTTATAAGAGACAACTTACCAATGAAGATGATGACGGTTACTACAGAAACCAAAGAAGACGTTATAACTGAAATTGGGTATGTCTTCGCCCTATGGATAGTTTTTTCAACAATATATACACTGATTAAATACTCTTTTTATTGGTACTTCTAGTTTTCTTCATCATTCTACAAACCTATATTCTACCAAGGATCGTCTTCGATGTATGTACGCTATTAACACTCAGGGTCAGTGGGGACTTACGATTTTTTACTAAAAATTGAGGTCAGCGAGGGGTTTAGGATATCCAGGTGATGATCACTCTGGCGGAAGAAGGAAACCAGGGAACAGAAAGCTGCAATTTGTCTAAAATGGAATGAAGACAAAATTCTGAACAAATTCTCAAAATTCTTTGACGTTGTTATAGACACTCCGGCTTCGATGTTCCTTCAAAGGAAAAGGAATGGTAGTTTGAAACTTTTGACGTTACCAATAAATACAAACTTTTGATAATTAAAAGTATGTGTCCTGATTATTAATGAAAGCAATGAGTGATGAGTGGGGAATAACCACAGGCGCCAAGTTGAGTTTTCCCTCATGTGTCCTGTAACACTTATCCCTTACAACTGTTCACCCCAGGCACCTTCCAGGCTCAACTACCCACCGCCCTCAGAGCCCTTATTCCTATAAACCCCTGAAGTTTCCTCATCAATTTCCCTTCCTCAACAGAGACATCTGGGATCAAACAGTTTTGATAGGTACTCTTCACTAGCAGTTTTTTTTCCATATCTGTTTACCACATTTTTGAGGTAACCAATTATAAATGGCACTACCTCTATCATTCGACTTCAGCAATTACTCATTGCCAAGGCTCCCAGTGTAATCATGAATGGTTTACAGTCCAGGAATCAAGTTCAAATCAAGATCAAAATTCGACACTTTGTTGCCTTTGATAATATTCGCATTGACGACTCCTGTTGACACTATCCGTTTGACTGCCCATAGTGATCAACCGCTGTTTTGGTGGCTATATATATTGATGCATTCTGCTTTTTATATCGCTCCACTTCTGGTTATAATTCATCTTTGGACAAAACAACGTATATACCACGGCAGAATTGCTGGAAGCGTAGGTAAGTTTGCATTACACTGAGGTAGACTCGATTCAGTAAGTTCGGCGCTTTCCGATAGATCTAGGAGCTGTTCATTTTGTTGACTCACAATAGTTTGTCCTTGAAACCAGCAACGGCTTCTGTCACTGTTTACTAGTTCGAGATCAAATTACATCTATGGTTGAATGATATATTATACGGTGCACTTAATAGCGAAATTGAGGCGACTGAAAGAAGACAACCATCAGCTCCAGGCTGAATGCCTAAGGTTGGAATCGTTTCTTGCTGGATTAAATCCAGACTATCCTTGCCATGCCGAAAACGACAATGAAGAGTGCGTGAAACTAGAAGAAACTTTGCGACTGATGGAGGAGGAGGTTTGTTATTTGATCGATCACCTCCATACCCGGAGTTTGAGAGACGAGTTTCAAGAGCCATGAACATCCATGTAACTGACTTGATATCTACGCCATAAGCGTGTTTTTCAGGATGAGAACAAACTTTTTGTTGCATAATAAAATATAAATAAGAAGGGCGTATCTCGCTCGAATATTAGGTGGTTTAGCAAAACCACTGCTTGCGTTACTTTTTGAAAATTTTCAACTCAGATCTCTCAAATGTCGGTCAATCGGGAAAATTTGACGAGAGAGCTCGAGGTGGCAAAAAAACAAGCTGACGAAGCTATAAATGAATATTGCGACCTTCTCCGAGTCAGGAAGAAATCTACTCCGAGAAGACTAATTGATGAATAAACTCGAATATTGAAAATTTTGTTTCTAACACTGTCGTATTTCAATCCGTTGTTTGCCTCATATTCGGAAACATATTTATTTTTTAAATATTGAAATAGAGGAGGTTTTATAAAATGTATGTCATCGAAGAGGGAATTTCATTTAGAAAGTCTATTAAAACACGATCTTAGAGCAATTTTTATTGATTTTTCAGTTTTCCCAGCAACTGTTCTGTCTAACCAGTGGCATTAGAGCTCGTCTGGCTTTGTGGTCCAGTTGGATGCCGTCGCCTTGCTGCGCCAAAACTTTGTCCTTCGCTATGTCTCTCAACTTTCTGATCATTTCCAGTCTTATTTTAAAACATCGCGGGCGAACGAACAATGTAATAGCTGTTAATATAATAGAGGTTTCATTAGGTATGCGTGTATTTGTTGGCAACTAGTGCATACATGGTGGCCACAGAGCTATGGTAAATACCAGAAGCGTAGCGTTGTAGCATGGCTCTGGAATAGAGATTACCACAACCCAAAAAATTGAGAATTAATTAAGTGGAAATGTGAGATAAGAGAAAAGGAAAATAGGTGATTTTTTAGATTTACCACATCAAGAACATTTTGTGATGAGCAGAGGAGTTGCAAGAAATTTAGGGGAACTCTGGGGAAAAAGGGGATACCTCATACACTGAAACATCGCTGTGAAGGCGTGACACTGGCACTGGAGGAAGTGGAAAATCAAATTTGGGGGGCAGAATATGTTATTTATGTACCTATTATCACACTTGACAATATTCATTTCACAAAATATATTAATTGAATTTTCATGATTGGGAAAATCCCAACTATTTGGACTCCCTAGTCTCAAGTGTGTTGCAGTGTATAATGTGAACGATCTGTAAACTGTTTTCACAGGTTTTTTCACTCGATTCTACCTCACAAGAACTTTCTTGGAACCTATTCTTTCCTACGACCGCAGAAAGCAAACCTGTGACAGATTGACCTGATGATAATAAAACCACTCCCGTAAAAAGGAAAAGGCAGTCAATAGTAATATTACCACCTCTGCACGGAATGGGTTAATTGAATCAGTCAGGACTCCTCCAAATTCCACTTTTTGGATTTTTATTCTTTGTGTAGGTACTCATATTTTTGTCAGGGGTACCTGTGGTTCCCCTGAATCTATGTCCCTGGTACGTACTACGGATCTATAGTAGGTATAGTTGGTAGTCATCTAGGTCTTCGGGTAATACCTCCCCATCAACCTTCTTGGATACCATCGGAAAAAAGTCAAGGGTTTTACCATGTTTGCATATTTGACGATAGAGTTGGAAGCTCTCTCCAGCTCATGTTCAACAGATTGTTTCTTTGCATCAAGTGCTTCGGGTATCAGATTGGCGCTGTTCAACCAATCATTCAACCTTACAATTTCCTCGTGTAAGTGGGTGTTCTCTCGAACAATGTGCTCAAGGGCATCTGAAATGACACCCTAACATCTAAATTTCTTTTCTCAATCGTAATTGTACGCTAAGGGGCAAATCTATCAATGTACGAATAATGTGTCTGTAATAATCCTACTTACCTGAATCGTGTGAAACTATCTTCGAGAGTTGCGTCCTTAAACCCCACATTGGGAGTGTGCAGGAGTAAATGATAATAATCGAAAGCAAGAGCCACATGAAGTCGTTCATGTACATTTTTGACAAATGGGTCACAGCAGGCCGGTTGAGTTAATCATCTTTCACCAATGCTCTCAATTATACATGCCGCAATGCATGGTGAGGTAGTGAAATGTAGGTCCTGTGTGTGCATGAAATACTGGGTCATGAGACGGTGTCCATAGTATTATATCACTGCATCCAACTCCCTTGTTGGAACCTGAAAAAAAAAGTAATAATTTCTGTGGACTTGATGTACGAGGACAAAAAATAGTGTGATGCGGACTTCCAAGAAGTTGCCAACCAGCGTTGGTTTGTTTGCAGAAGCCATGACATCACTGTTTCCATACTGGCGTACCTGTAAGTTAGCAGATTGTATCTTCCTGCAACTGTTCCAACTGTTTTAAACTATCTGACTTGGGATGACCATCCTCAATCAAGTAAAATAATACTTTTCTTCAATAGCTGTCTATTTTCGTATGTATCAGCATTGTTGAATTTCGGGCAATATTTCATGCATAATATTATGCCATTAACATAAAATATTGATAAACTCCTGAATGATGATCTTAATTGAATCCATCAGAACACGTCCAAATCCAACTTTCAAGAATTTTATTAATTGCTAAGGTACTCACATTATTCCTTCTTTTTGTCAGGGCTACCGCTGCCTGGATCTACCCCATCATCTAGCACATTTTTCCATAGATTCGTGTATTGGAAAAATAGGCTGCAAAAATGGTTGAAAAACAAAATCTTTGTGTTTTGGTTGATTATTCCATAAATAATCAACAAAAAATCAAAATGTCAGTGTCGTCGTTTTCACGTAACGGGCTAGGGATCCAAAAATAGACCTAGGCGAATAATTAGTGGGAGATTAAAGACTTTCACTTACCGTCCGGAATGTCTGCAATGGTCGGTCATGGACGCCAAGTACACCTGAATTTACCAAGCTCTGAGGAATGGGGTTTCGTGATTGAAAAGACAAGGGTTCAATATTGACTTATAATAAACGCAATTGACAGAAATATAAAATACGGAATGTCTCGGCCGAGAAGGATATTGACTATTACGTAACCTAATTATGGAGTAGGCAAAAGTGAAGGGCTGAGGGCCAAATGAATTTACGAGGTAGCTGAAGGCTCAAAATGTTTGGTTTGAATAACGGTAAAAGTGGAAGTGATTTGTTAATGTCCTCCCCTAATTCCTTTTACTTTTCCTAACGCACGACAGACAAAATACTAAATATTACGGCTACAATGTACAACTCTATGATCAGCTTTCTGGTGACTAAACGTCAGGGCTTGGGCCAGATTTAGAGATTCGACTTTCGCGTTGCGAGGGTACGAGACAGAGTTATTTCGCCACTTACGTGTACCAACTTCTTCGGATGGAGACAACAGGGTGATGTTCTCTTCGCTGCTCGGCTTCGGTCAGGGGAACGCCGTCCAGGCCGGAGGAGGCGAGGCTCTTTCCGACGGAGGTCCGACGACTGGCGGTGCGTGGGGAACCTGGACTATTGGCCGTCGAATCGGGCGCGAACGAATCAACACTCGGGTCCGACGGGGGATTTTCAGTTCGTATAAGGGCCCACTGTTACGGGAGAGGAATTGGCTGATCTCCCAATTCCCGAGTTCTCACCCTGAAGGAACCACGATACACTTGTTCCCTCAGGTCACGTTCACAACACCGGCTTCACAAGGGGTTGATTTGCTTCGCGTCGGTTGTTTCGCTTCGGTGTTTCGCTTTGAAACAGGTTGTTCCGCTTCGGTTGTTCCGCCCCGAAACAGGTTGTTCCGCTTCGGTTGTTCCGCCCCGCCCCTGCCTCGTCTCTCTCGAGATTATCAGCAAGGGGCAACCTCGTTTCACTTGAGTTTTCACGATGACTGCCAGCCTTTCCCCAGCCCACTCGTAGTACCTTCTCCACTCCCGGTGCCTCTGGACGCGATGAGGTCGCCTTCGCCATGGGTCAGGCGCTTGGAGGGAGAGGCCGATCCGTACACCCCGTCCCCAGTTTCTTGAGGGGTTGGATATTGCCGCCCGTTACAGTGTTTTCAAAATGGTAATTTTTGGCGATTAGCGGTGTGATTTTCCATAACTTTCGACGCGATTCCAATGAGACGGGTCCCGGAACGATTGGCGCCCTCTGGATGAGGTTATGGTTTAAGGTGGGTGCCTATCTACCCATTTCGAATGTGTGTTTTCGAAATTTATGTAACCTAGGCGTGTGGGGCATAATTTTCCACTAAATTGTGGCCCCTAAATCGATTGGAATGGGTCTGGGACCCGCCACACCCACTGTTTTCCCCATTTCCCCCATGTTGAAGAAATGAGTCTCCATGTGCCTGGTCCGAGGAATAACCAACCCGTGTGTAAGAATTTGCAGCGTTTTTTCTTTGTTTGGTTCAAATTTTTGGGATCCAGATTTGAAAGAATAACGTGCCATTGCTATTTTTAATTTTTCACTACAATACTTTTTCATCAAACATTAGAGTGGTTTATTGCACCCGAATGAATGTTTACTAATGGGTTAATTGCATTCCATTTCAATTCTTAATTAATATTAATTGTGAAGTAGGAGAATGGTATTTTGTGGTTAGACCCTACTGTGGCATACTTAGAATGTACATGCAGTAACTGCATTTGTTGCTGAAAATGTTTGAATTAATAATAAATTGAAACACCCACGGAAGAATATCAATCCATCTTCATTATTATAGACACAAATGTTTGTTTGCAACGATTAGCGAGGGCTATGGGTAGGAGAGGACCGATTCTTTTCTCCAGTCTTTAGTTTCATACGAGTCGTACTGCTTCAATTCAATATTACCGAACATCAAAAATACCAAATTTGTGAGGAAAATCAAGTATCCGTAACGGTAAAATGCCAAATCAAACCGTTTCTCGGCGTACGACGCCATACGATCGTCTGGATCCCCAAGAATGTATCCGTCCAAGTACGTCTTTGCGATGAAAAGTAACATTCGTAAAAATGTGAACACAGCAAATGTAGGAGCTGCGTAGTTGGGACTCAAATCAAAAAGGCAGATAGGTTGTCCGCATGATATTACGGTGGCGAAGACTGTACACAGCACCAAGTACATCAATTTCTTGCTAGGATCAAGGACGTATGCTGCCAGGATCATGGCGATGGAGAGGCCACAACAGCCGACGGTGCTATAAATTTTCCTTGCTTGACTTGGGGTAATTTTTTCTCTCATGAGAAGCCGGTCAGTGTAGACGGCAATGATAACAATGATGACGCTGCTAAGTGCAGTGGCTGATTGGAATCCATACACTGTTCTTGCCATCTGTCCTTCCATGAGGATGCGAAATCCTTCAGAAACTGTCGAAATAGCGCACTCTCTTCCAAAATCTGCAATCGTCCAACCGTATAAGAACCAGTTCTTGAAGATTTTCTTCCAAGGCGTTTTGGCGTTGCACTTCAGCCGTTTCCGAGGGCCTACGTTTTTACCGAGAAAGTTAATTTCTTGTTTCGACACGAGATATGATGTGCCAGGTCCATCGGCTCCAAACAAGATGTAAACGGCTACCCAGACGATGTAGAGGAAGACCACCACGAGAAGAAAGAATTTGGCCTTATGGTAGGGCATTCCACTAAGATGGAACGTGAATACCGATATACCAATGTCTCGTGCCAAAACTGTAAGTGAAAATAGCACTGAATGGCAAAGCACGAATACATAACCCATCAACCAATGAAAATACCATTACAGACTAAGGTATCTGAAGGAGTACCATCCCGAGAAAGCAAGCAGTCTACAACTCTCGTCATAATTCTGGATCTAAACATTGAAGGAAAAACTTCAGGTACTAAAAACGCGCTACATATACATGCAAAAAGGATTGTGGACATTTATCTAAACATTTTGAATTTTAGTGAAAGTGGGTATTTCGAAAATGGCTTTTGAGATTTTTATAGATGTAGACGCGTGGCGTCACATTTGCCCATAGATTTTGGATGCTTAATCTATTCAGAATAGGTTATGACAGTATATTATGGTGCAGACAATTTTGAACCAACGCTAACAGTTGTTTTTGAAAGGAACTAATGGAAATTTTGTTTGAGAGGCTCTTGTGATACAACAGGATTGGATGTCACCAGAAGGAGCGGTTGTTTTTGGATAGAACCTATACGAGGGGAATCTTTTAGCTACTGGTTCAGGGATGCAGCTTATTCAGATGCTAAGCTCTGAGCTTGGGTTGTCACCTAATATCGATGGATTTCATTGCTTGGATGCAATCTGGGATGCAACTGGGTCCAATGCTACCACAAGCAGCGTTGGTTTGTTGGGGAGCTCTATTTTCTAAGAGGCAAGAATTTTATAGACTTTAGACACTTAGGAGTGTTTATTCTGTGGGATGCAACTAGTTTGGATGCCACTACCTGATGAACAGTTGGATGTTTGTACCTAACTCGATGTCACCAAGAACAAGAACATGATAATAAAGAGACAGAGTTTTAAGTTAGTTTTGAGAGAATCCAAGAACTGAGTTTTTAACGTCTGGGGAGGCCTTTTTATAGCCGGAGCAGGGATTATTTCTCTGCCCTGTCACTCGTCACCCTAGGTAGGGATATTTTGAGGGAGTGTCACCTCTCCTGGTTGCCTGAGCACGGATCCTTTCTGTCTCGTTTTAATTTTAAAATGCTTGCTTGTTTTTCCAATGTATATTACATGCCATAACAGTTATCAACAGACAAACTATTTTGAAATTTGGTGAACACCTTTTTGGGACCTCAAAATAAGTTTCCCTACTCGAGCAAAGTTCACACAAGATAATAAACCACTGTAAATTAATTCACAGCGCTTTTTATCAAGAAAACATGAAAGGCAAACTGTCAAATGGGAGATTTACCTCGTGAAAACAGGTTGGTAATTCCAGGGGATGAATATTAAACCAAAAGGGATTTTCGTTGATGCCCCAAAAGTGCACTAATCTGATTTGCTCCCTAATCAAATGTTTCAAGATGCGTTGTAGGAGGCGGGAAGAACTCATGAATGGCTGTTCCAGCCAGCCTCCTCGAAGTTGAATGATTTGTATGTATTTGTGGTATTTAGTCTCAAAAGGAGGGCATTTGTGGGTATTTGCAGGCGTCGTTAATTTTTTTTTCTTTTCTTTTCTGAACCCAGCGATCATTATTTTTGTCAGTTGGCATTGAATTTCCCTGCTGAGTGGATCAGCCCAAAAGTGCTCAACCAATGCGGCTATCTGGTACAGCGTTGAAATAGTGGAAGGTCGTGAGTTAACACAGGAGTGATATACCCGACCTAGTTACAGAATGCGAACTGGTATTAGTCCAGACACTCCTGTGAATCGGTAGTTCCTTATTTGTACAAATTTGTACTTCTGTGCCATGACCCGGTATCTATTTTTATTATTGACTGTACCTGAGCGTACCTTTTAGAGGGTACCTGCAATGCTTACCAACTATCATAGAAGCTGTGGTGATTTCAAACGCTGGTGTCCACTTGGCCAGGATGTTCACAATGAATGTCCAGTGGAATGCGCGAAAAAATGCCACAATACTTGGGTATAAGATGAATTCGAGAACGGAGAGTTGGTATAAAAACCAGTAGTAGACGGAGGAAAGCAAGGCTTCGATGAGGACAATTACCACCAAAAAGTATTTGTTTGAAAGTCTAGTCACAAGGAAAGCTGAAAAAAGTCTTCCTGCCGCAAAACTGCTGAATAAGGAGATTTTAGTAAATTCTGTGTACTTGGCAGCGTAATATGGCGGTCCGTCGCGTGTTCCCATCCTGAAAACATGTGACAAGTTTACAAATATCATGAGTGGCACTACTGACCAGAGCTTTTAGGTAAATTTTGGACGCTGAATCGAATCGGGTAGGTCCCAAATGCTTCGTCCCGCACTGGCATTGAGTATATACCGATGGGCCAAGAAAAATATAAGAAAAATGAGCACTGAAAAAAAAAATCTTGGAAGATCTCAATGACATTTAGGTACTCTTTCTCTCTCAAGTAAGAACTACCTAGCCTGATAAACTATTGTGTAATCATTTGCGACGTTCAGCGAAAATAATAGACCTGGCAGGCCCAGGCAATATATATATTTTTTTTGGTCCCTCAGGACCATGATTATGAAAATAGGACCTGAACTGCTAAACTACGATATATCTTCGAAGGGTACCTGTTGTGACTCTGTTAACCACGTTTCAGGTCACAAAGTGTGCGACAGATTGAGACCTGTGTACCGCGTCAGAGTCTCAAAGAATAACACCCGAATGATTATAGTCCATAAAATCCCTCGTCCTCGTATTGACTCACCTCAAAACTGGGTTTGACCGTTGAACCATCAGTCCATTGAATGTGACCGACTGTTGCCAATAATCAATCGCAAGCATAATTGAAAACAAAAAGTATTGAATGTGGCGCACTCCAATACCAAACACTGGTGTGCAAGTGGGCATGTCACTGAACCTATAATCGATCTATTTCTCTTATGATGTCTCAAAATGACGTAAAACTGTTAGGTTCAGAAATTGCACTTATCTATTTAAGAATGTTTTGATTGAATTATGATCAGTTGTGATCTTTACTCCTTTTTCACAGGAATATGAAGCGGTGTGGAGTGGTCTAAATATCTATTAGATAAATATCTATTAGAACAATTTGATAATTATTGAACTTGAGAACAGATTTCAAAAGTTTTCATCAATTTTTGGATCTTGTATCCAAGTTGCTATACACATTTCTGTATCATAAACATAAGCGTTCGGGCTTACAAGTAATTCGCAACAAAATGTGTCCCCTACATTTTTTGTTTTGAAGTTATTTTCAATTTGATTTCCACCTCAACTCACTAAAATGCCCGTAACTCCCTTCGTTACTGATACAATGGATTTGGTGTTAGAAAAAGCATACAACTCTCAATCTCTTTGGAAAACCATTCATGGATCAATCGATCCATTACGTTGGACGCTTTCCGGCCTGCATACCCAGGAATCAACTTTCGGCATTCTCAATAAATTGTTTGAATATAATGACGAGGGTATGTGGATACTCGATTCGTAAACCCTACGCAATTCCCAGAAGGATTTGTTGAAAAGTGTAACACTTCCGTAAACTCTGTTGATTAGCTGCATCATCCCAGGTTGAATGTTTTCGACAAAGACTTGACTCTCGACTTGAGGTGTTCATGACATGCATGACACCCCTTCAGGAGGAATCCCTTTGACTTCGAGTTCTTGAGACTTTAACCCTCAATTCGTAGAGTAGTGTCCCCTTGGCCTCCGAGGCTCTCCTCTTGCTACCTTTACCATTACTCTTCCATGCCTTTACCCTTATTCACTTCGTAGAATAAGAAGACTTGAAATCTCCAACAATTTTACCGATGGTTACCTACAACTTTTTGTGGGTGAACTATGTGGTAGGCCAAAAAGTACAGGTACAGTTTGAGTATGTTTCAAGTTCTTTACTTCTTTATCAGCTCTAATTTATTGATCGAGCTAGGCAAATTAAATAAAGCGCAAGATTTTCTCAGGCAAAGTCGAATTTCGTTGAAGCAATGCAATCACGAGAAGCCGAATGCAGTTCGTAAGTTTGGTGATAACACGAAGGGCCCTGAGCTCTCAAATTGTGGAGGACCTCAAGGAGTATTGCACGATCTTGACGCATTTCGTTAAGCTGTAGGAAAAGAATACCAATAAAGGTGAGAACTATTCCACAATAGTTTTTATTTCTGGTGGACCTTGCTCGTTTGAGGTAGAATGAATTTGAAGCGTGTCTTTCACAATAAGTATTGTTGGTGTGGTTGCCATCCGGGAGTTACGGTTGTTGGCTCTAAAAATGTATATTGCGAGTAAAAAGTACTTTTCGGTATACTACTCCGGATAACTATGACTCGAACGGGGTCTTTGACATAGAGCAAAGTTTCATATTTTACAGAGCATTTTAAATAGGTTCTCTTGCTTGAATGGCGGACTGACATGATTTGGAATCTGACGCATTGAACCGTAAGTAGCTGATAGTTTGGGGGAAAAAACTTTATCCCGATAAGAGCAATTGAATCAGATTACCTACTAGAAGCGCTTTTAGGAAAAGTCCTAATTGGTGCAGTTCTACCAGTACTTCTACAATATCCAATAATTCTAAGGGGTGTAAACAAAAAAAGGGATTCGCGGAACTGTCAGTTTTACATCCTCTAGTACCTCAGGCCTTAAATGCTGTTGCAGTTTTTCATCGATCCTTCATGAGCACAGGACTAAGTTAAGGTACAAGCCGGTTTATTTTTAGGCTCCCACCATATTATTTATGTTTAACTTTATCAAATTCTGCTGTCAACTTGATGACATGGTGATAATAAACTTCAAACATCGATCTTCGAGTTATTGATGGATCAAAATGTACGTAACCTCCTTCAAATTGATATTTTCTGAAAATTTTCACGATTGCCCACCGAATTTCTTAAAATAGTATTTATCATCCACAACAAAATCGAACTTTCTTAAGTTTTCGTTGAGCGGGTACAAACCAAAAGTTTATTAATATGGTTTGACCTACCATAAAGTTGAGGGTGGTTTTTATTTAGGTCGATCACGGTTTTACTTCTTCATTTATTTATTGCCTAACGTTTTGCTGACGTAAAGGCCAGCATCCTCATGGACATGGTTCTTTAGGGGTGTGGGATACGGACAACGAATAAATGAAGAAGTGAAACAGCGATTGACTTGGATAAAAACCACCCTCAACATAAAACTGTAAATGTTCTTAGGAAAAATATACTTTTGGGCGTATTTCTGTTGATTTAATATGAAGTGGAAATAGAGTTTCTGCCATACCTTTCGGTTTGATTCTTCTATAGAGTGCAAAATTCGTTCGATTTTCTCATTCGCTAGATCCTGCCTCTTTTTGTCTGTGAGTGGGGACATTCGAGCGCTCATCATATAAGCATCCAACCTGTCGCGCTCAGCCCTCAACGAGTGGTTTTTGCGTTTCAGCCGTTTCAATTCGGCTAAAAGTGTGAGGAACGATTATAGGAAACGAATGTACTATTATGAATCAAAAACTAATGTTACGCAGAGTCAAATGATTTAGACAGCAAAGCAAACGAGGTCCTACGTAATTTGGTGCAAGGAATCTCTAGTTCACTAGTCGTCGATGGAATACCCTTACAAAGTGTTCAATGAGTTTGAGCTCCATTTCCAGACTGTACAACCTGCAACGGGGTGAGTCTAGGGCTGGCCGTCCATTGGACGCGAATTCGCGCGAAGAGGCGAAGTACGCGATTTCAAACGAAGAGTTCGCCTCTTAACAAACACTATTATTCGTATAGGAGCCCGTCCACTGCAAGCGCCTGGGGGAGCCTAATACAGCTCGTTATGAACTAGGCAAGAAGAAAGTAGAGTGCCATCATGTGGGATCCATTCCTGCAGCCCATCGGACTGCGCCTGCTTACCTGCTCTTTGTTTGTACATGCGCCTTATCTTCCACCAATTGACAAAATGACCCAGAGTGAATGCGAATATTGAAGCAAAAACAGTCATTGTAGTGAGTGCGGGCCGAAATTTTGGCTCGTAGCAAGTTACACTTGGAGTTGGTTCAGCCAAAGTTGCACGCTCGACGGAGAAATCTACAACCAAATTAACCACTTAATATGAGGGAAGAATTCTTGAGGGAAGAAGAGACGTCAGTGCTATTGATATAGTATGTTATTTTTGTTTGCTAAGGGCTTAATTTAAGGTGGTCTTTTTACACTTTTTTTTTCTGAGGCACCCACCTGATTCAACACCAGGTACGAGGTTCTTATGGTTATTGTCCTTTTTGTAATTTTCCGCATCTTCATTTTCTGTTTCATCGTCGACTATGTCGTCGATGCTCACATCTGCGTCTTCACCGGGAGGACACGGGCACACTTTGAAATACTCGGTATTCTCATCAATCGCAGGATAGCAGTTGAGGAAATGATCCCTAATCTGTTCGACGATGGATTTCAATCGCTCAGATACGTCAGGACCCACGCTGTCTTCTCTACCTGCGACTTGGTCGTCTTCAGTATGTTCCACCTTGTTCCCTATCAAGTCAGTAATATTATTGGATAATTTTATTTTATATCCAAGCGCCGTTTTGGTAAAACGAACGGAAATGAGTTATTGTTAGCCTGAATTGTTGCCAACAGAAATTCCACGTAATGAACAACATCTTCACTCAACCTTCACTTGCTTTTTCCCTTTTCATCGTGCGCTTCCTCTATGTGGTCGTCTTCATCTTGTTTGCATACTCGTCATATAACATCTCATTCCTCCGGAAGACTAGTTTGGGCTAAAAGCGCCATAATATTGGTCTACCGAGGTACAAAATATAACATAGATTTTACCCCCCTTTTAATTTTTACCTAAATACTGGATGACTGGATTCCTTTTGCATTCATCGATCGCTTGGCACTCATATTCCGTCTGGAACTGAACCCATGCCTTTTTGTTGTACTCTCTCCTGCTTTTGGATGAATATCGTTCATTCATCATCACGTCCAGAACGAATGCTTTACGAATTTCACACTGCTCACTAATGACGTTAGGACCGTCATGAGAAATTCGAGATATTAGGTTCGAAATTTGAGATAACTGTGTGTATATATTCTAGATAAAGTTCTTGTGTACCTATTTTTTGTTGTTGTTGTTAGAGCAGCGTTTCTATGTAGGTATATTAAAACGCGGCAAAGATGGTTGGCAAGTAATTCTAGATAAGGATTATAAGTTTTGTGGTAAGCATTTATGAGCATTATTGATGCTCTTGCTCCATGGATTAGTAAACCATAGTGGATGAATTGTCAGCATATTTAATTTAGACATCATAAAATGCAAATGTCAGCCATCCGAGGTCCGATGTCCACGCTGTTATTGGTATTAAACAATTTTCTAAAAATATTCGAACATTTTCAGCTCGATCGGTCCAAATTCAGGGCGTGTGTGGGTGAAAACGGGTTTTTTAAAGTCGATTTTCAAAACTATTTTGGGTCTAGACACGTGGCATGTCATTCCCACTAGATTTTGGATGCTGAATATACATGCTGAATACACCTCCGGTGGAGGTGAGTATAGGTCAAAATGTGTACCAACCTACCTATAATTAAGTAATTAATTAATTAATAATTAGTAATCATTTTCCACTATATTTTGGATGCTGAATCCGTTGGAATGAGTTCTGGACACTGATTCACCCATAATTAGCTAGGAAACAGTTCGCGATTTCGGTTGAATGACTCCCCAAACTCAATACCTACTACTAAAGCCGCGTTGTTTTGTTGGAATACCTATAATGAATCCTCAATTTACCCTTGCGTAGATTTGGGATCTCATGTTGAGGCATTGAAATGTGAGAGAATAGTTATGTTTGTAGGTCGATTTATTGATCAAGGAATAACATGTAGGTAGCTGGTTAGGGCACTTAGCGAAGGTAAGCAACGCCTGGTTGCGCTGCGAAAGCTGCTGCTGCAGGAGCGCTCAGCCTTGCGGCGGCCAAGTAAGGTGCAGGTGCGGCAGCGATGTACGGAGCGGGAGCCGCGAGTCTGGCCACTGCTGGAGCAGCAACGACTGCTGCGCGGGTGACACCGACATCTTTGTGGACGACGGCGTTGAATCCGTTGACGGGGTCGGCGGTGTAGTCGACAGTCCTGATGGAACCGTCGGGTTCGACGAGGGAGTAGCTGCCTTGAACAAGGTCTCCATTTCTTGATTCTTGTTGGCTTTTGGAGTCGCCGGTGAGGGCGTCCTGGACATCGTAGGCGTAGCTGTATTGGGGCAGAGGGTCGTACTCGGAGACGCGGGCAGGAGCTGCGACCACAGGGGCTGCTACCAGAGGGGCGGCTACCCTGGGAGCAAAAACGGCTCCTCGAGCGACGGCCACGATGGCGGCAATGACGTACAACTGTAACAGTCAAATTTCTCGTGATGTCTCAATATATTTAAAAAAAAAAAAAATCCTATAAATAAGTTCTAATATCCCCCGAGAATAAAGTTGGAGCTGAAATTGGAGGCCTCAAAATTTACTATCATGAGATAAATTAAACCTATTCACTCCATCCTCACACCTTTATGTGATCAATTGAATACATTTCGGAATTCACAGCCAAAGACCTCTCTGGCCCTGTCCTGTTACCTCCTCAACGGACATTCACTGCTCAAAAACCGCACTTTACACATGTGCTAAACGTGACAGAGTGTGAGGTGTGTGAATTCATCTGAAAGTCGGCTCAATTAACTCTTTGATCAGTGCAAAAATAATACAAGCAACATGCAGTTGGCGGGTCTCTTGTTGTTCATAGAAATTCTCGCCTCTGTCGTCGATACTCTTAGAAATAAATACGTGGTGGAGACGATATCACAAATAGACACGATATAGAGAACACTGCGACAAATTATAAATTACCTTGCAGCTCATTGTTGAGGGAAGACAAGACTGAGAAGACAATGTGACGAACAATGACGCTGCCGAGTATTTATACGAGAGCCAGAGCCGTTGGTCAACTGGTCAGTTTGTCCCACCCGCCCTCAACAGTCGTGTTGAGGACTTGATTTCATATTCAGTTCAAGTATTCAACCCATGCCGTCCTGCCTGATTGTGTCAAACCACGCTTTGGATGAGTACGCAAGGCGAGTATTCGATCGGTGGTAATCGCGCACAACTTGGCTCGCATCTCGCTGGGAAACCTTCAGGATTATTTACTTGCTACACTAGGTAAACCGTGCCCTTCAGATTGCCTATATGCTGTGATGGAAGGAGGGTCATTAGTTTGGGGTAAGTAGGAATTATTTTGGCAAAAGGAATGATTTATTTGATAGATTTTTGAACCAAATTGACAATTTTGCTACTTGGAAGCTTGTTGGACTACGCAAATCTTAAAAAAGTTGAAAAAATCGTCTCCCCTGACAGAGGGCGCAACCTCTCTTCCTCTCAGGACTTTTTATTATTCATGTACTAGATAAAAAATAAGCTTAATGAGATGCCAAAGTTTCAAAACTTTCCGTGATTCCATTAGGTGAGTTGGAAAAAGTGGTTGGGAACTGCTTACAATGGCCTCTGTAACTACCTGGAAGATTGTACATCATTAGTATAAATTCATGGTCCTGTTTCACCCCCTTCACTTTTGCGTCTGTAGTCACCTCCGCCATTCTTTTTTAACCACATGAGTGGGAGTTGTCCAATGAGGGTTATGCACAAGGATGGTGTATTGGAGCAAGAGTATGGGAAAACAATGAGTGGCGTGTCCTGGACTCGATCTAAACGAATCAACGTCCAAAATATTGAGGAAAATGACTCTTCACATGCCTAGGTACTCGAAAATCTTGAAAATCCACTTTCGAAATAGGTAGGTAGGTACCCATTCGACCCATATTTGCCTCCGGTGGGGGTCAATCGGTTGGGAGCCCATCCTGATGCATTCAGCGTCCAAAAAAGGAAAATGAAGCCCCACATGCCTAGTTCCCAAAATAGTGAACAATGATACTCGACACACCTAGGTACCCAAACACATAGGAAAGTCAGAACCCATTTCGTCTAATACCCCCCATCGCCAATGCGAATGGATTTTTGGATATGTTTTGAGTATCAATAGAGCCGGAATGAGGTCCCTGACCAAAATGTCAGATTTTTAGAAAATTTGTGGACGGAGGAATTTTGACAAGGTTATTTTGTGATGACGCTGATGAGAGGCAAAAGCAAGCCCAAATCCATTCATAAAATGTCCACATTCAGCCATATTCACCATCAAAGATTGACGGGTGTATCGGCGACGGTGGCTTCTTGCATGAAAACACCGGACAATTGTGCATACAACACATAACACACCAAACCCTCAATGTAGACTTCACATAGTTTTAAGCAAGAGGAATTTAGCTAAAAATTGGAAATCGTAATGATTGACCTTTATTCGGCCTTAAATGGTCCTTGAATCTATCCAGCACAGCTTGCCCAATACAAAGGCAGGATACCGGTGAATGTTGGTATTTTGATGTAGGTATACTGTGTATTCTCTCATACAGATACCTAGCGTAGAGCACCACTTCCAATAAAATATTGGAAGCTGAATCGATTTATATGGGTCCCGAACCCCATTCCACTCAATGAAAGTGGGTAGATAACTATATTAAAAAGGTTGTAAAAGATATTTTGAAAAAATCTGCAAATTCTTACACACGGGTTGGTTATTCCTCGAATGGGGGAAACAGTGGGTGTGGCGGGTCCCAGACCCATTCCAATCGATTCAGGGTCCAAAATTTAGTGGAAAATGATACCCCACACGCCTAGGCACCAGAAATCATGACACATACAAAATGGGTGGATACATACCCATTTTGACCCATAACTTCTTCCGGTGGTTGCCCATCGTTCTGGGACCCATTTTATTGGATTCCGCGTCCAAAACTTAGTGAAAAATGACACCCTACTCGCCCAAAATCTCGAAAATCCATTTTTCAAAAAACACATTTTGACCCCCCCCCTCCACAATTTGACCCATAACTTTTTCCAGTGGGCGCCAATCGTTCTGGGACCCATTTAATTGGATTCAGCGTCCATAATTTAGTGGGAAACTATACCCCACACGCCTAGGTAGCAGAAATCCCGAATACACATATTCAAAATGGGTAATAAATACCCAATTTGACCCATTACTTCTTCCAGTGGGCGCCAATCGTTCTGGGACCCATTTAATTGGATTCAGCGTTCATAATTTAGTGGGAATCTATACCCCACACGCCTAGGTAGCCGAAATCCCAAAAACACATATTCAAAATGGGTAATATATACCCAATTTGACCCATAACTTCTTCCAGTGGGTGCCAATCGTTCCGGGACCCGTCTCATTGGATTCCGCGTCCAAAACTTAGTGGAAAATGACACCCTACTCGCAAAAAATCTCAAAAATCCATTTTTCAATTTTCAAATTTCAAAATGTGTTTTTTGAAAAATGGATTTTTGAGATTTTGGGCGAGTAGGGTGTCATTTTCCACTAAGTTTTGGACGCGGAATCCAATGAGACGGGTCCCGGAACGATTGGCACCCACTGGAAGAAGTTATGGGTCAAATTGGGTATATATTACCCATTTTGAATATGTGTTTTTGGGATTTCGGCTACCTAGGCGTGTGGGGTATAGTTTTCCACTAAATTTTGGACGCTGAATCCAGTGAAACGGGTCCCAGAACGATTGGCACCCACTGGAAGAAGTAATGGGTCAAATTGGGTATTTATTACCCATTTTGAATATGTGTTTTCGAGATTTATGCTACCTAGGCGTGTGGGGTATAGTTTCCCACTAAATTATGGACGCTGAATCCAATTAAATGGGTCCCAGAACAATTGGCACCCACTGGAAGAAGTAATGGGTCAAATTGGGTATTTATTACCCATTTTGAATATGTGTTTACGGAATTTCTGCTACCTAGGCGTGTGGGGTATAGTTTCCCACTAAATTATGGACGCTGAATCCAATTAAATGGGTCTTCACTGCCAACATGGTAACTGATAGTAACTGATAGTAAAGTGAGGCAACATGCTACAATTCAGCTTACTTTTTCATTGGTAGAAAATTAATGTTTAATTTAGTGTAGATTGATAAAAGGGGGTCAGCCATTCATGGAACTGCTTCAAGTTTTAGGATCAAGAAAGTAGTTTTGAAATTATTCAGTTTTTTGTCTCTCCTGAAAAGTTGATAAAATTGAATTATAGCATGTTGCCGCTTCACCGACGATATTCCACTATATTTTGGACCCTGGATCGATTGGAATGGGTCTGGGACCCGCCACACCCACTGTTTCCCCCATTCGACAAGTAACCAACCCGTGTGTAATTTGCAGATTTTTTGTAAAAACCATCTGACCGGGCCAACAGCTGAAGGGCCTCAGGTATGTGGCAGTACATCTGACCTGACCCCCACCCGGCATCAAGGTCAAGCTCTCATAACGGTTCTTCCTCACTCAACTGAGCAGGTCACACCGGTGGAGGAGAGTCACTTTCGAATCAGTTCACCCTGTGGAACCATTATTCCATGAAGTTTACCCAACGTTTCTAGTGAAGACCACACGCCCTTCACTGATTGATGCTATTTTCATTGGACTCTCGTAAGAACCTTAATTCTTGAGGTAATGTTTTGCATGTTCAGAAGTAATATTTGTTTATTCATATCACATCATAAATGCTGATCATTTAAGAACATAAGGGGGTTGTATTCTGTTTATATTTAGACTGGAGTTCTGAAGCCTAGACCACGTTATGCTCATTCGTAACCGAGACTTAATAAACGTCCGCATACAACAATTTGGTGTGCACGCAGAACGGCTTCGTTCTCGCAAGATGGACAATCAGGAATACTTCCTCCCCAATTGTCATCAAATATTCCCATATAGTACATCATTGAATATTATGGCCATGGTAACGATGTTTATCAATGATTTTTACGGATCGTGGGATCATCCATTTCTGTGTGCAAAATTCAAAATTAAAGGAAAACACATATTTAAAAAACCAAACATTTATTCAGCTCAATCATCTTTAACTGTACGCTGTTCACATAATCAATAATACGTTCTAGGAGCTTATTTCAAGGCACACAC
>CM033998.1:22503932-22559211 GCA_019603395.1 Cyrtorhinus lividipennis
AAGTCAAATCGAGCCTTCTGATTTTATGGAGGAAAGGAAAGCAGGAAAATGTCCACAACCGCAAAACCATACACTTGTTATCATTGTGACTACAGAGCAACAAGGAAACGGACCATATTAATCCACATGTTCACTCACACAGGCGACAAAACATATCATTGCGATCAGTGTGACTACAGAGCTGCACAGGCATCGACCCTGAAAAACCACATGAGTACTCACTCAGGTGCCAAACCATATGCTTGTGATCAGTGTGACTACAGAGCTGCACGTGCATGGAACCTGAAAAGCCACATGAGTACTCACACAGGCGCCAAACCATATGCTTGTGATCAGTGTGACTACAGAGCTGCACAGGCATCGAACCTAAGAAGCCACATGAGTACTCACACAGGCGCCAAACCATACGCTTGTGATCAGTGTGACTACAGAGCTGCACATGCATCGACCCTGAGAAGCCACTTGAGTACTCACACAGGCTACAAACGATATGCTTGTGATCAGTGTGACTACAGAACTGCACAGGCAGGGAGCCTGAAAAGCCACATGAGTACTCACACAGGCGCCAAACCATATGCTTGTGATCACTGTGACTACAGAGCTGCACATGCATCAACCCTGAAAAGCCACATTAGTACTCACACAGGCGCCAAACCATATGCTTGTGATCTGTGTGACTACAGAGCTGCACAGGCATCGACCCTGAGAAGCCACTTGAGTACTCACACAGGCTACAAACGATATGCTTGTGATCAAATTGGTTTTACTCCGAATAGATGAATTGCGAAAAACTTTCGGTCAAAAAATGGTTCAGTTTGGCTACACTCAGGGGTTAATATGTGCCAATGATTAGACCCCACAGGCGTAAAGACGACTTTAACTCGGTAGAAAATTATATTATCCAAATGGATTGCCTGAACAAAACTTTTTATTAATCTCAGCTCTGCGGTTATATACGGGTGGGTTATCTTCAGCGTCATTTTTTCAGTGGATTGCTTCCTTGTTGCTGTTTAAACATTGATTTCTCAACTCCTCCATCGTAGGTTCAGGCGGTTCGCTGAAGGCCGTCCTCTTCATCCGAACAATCCAATTCACGACTCTAAACTGTATAGAATCGTGTGTTGATACGTAGCCTTTGGATGAACCAAGGGCTGGGAAATGCATCCTGGGAGGAAGTTAAGTGAGATTATCGCTTATATCGTAATTCATTGTCCATGCTCACATCATACCAACTCATACAAAGTTAACACAAGAACTTAATTTTTGTATCGTACGAAACAACTTTTTAGTTGTACATGTCAGTCGACATTCATTGAACGGACATTGACGTATTTTCTGGAATAAGAGAGTTTAGATGAGAAACCGTCACTACCTTCACTTTCGTACACGTCGTGGTTTGAACCAGGCCCTCGGTCCCTCAAACATTTGCTCTCACTGATAAAATACCTGCGAGATCCCGCCCATTCCTGGTAGGAGGGATCTCAGCGAAAAGTGACATCCCATGTTAAAAGACGCCGAGAAACCTTTTTCACGGAGAAGAGGATGTTTTCAGGACCGCCGAGTGTTGGTGAAAGTTTTAAGAGGTCATCGAAGTTGAGTCTTAACCTGAGTCAAATATGCACTCTTCTTGCAATAGCGGACCACGTACAACAACAACAACCTAACTGCCAACTCACATGTTGCACTGGTATAGTGAGTTTCATCAACATTCTCACCCCCCTTAATGCAATTTTCTCTATGTTCGAAACACTCGATCATCTTCACGCACATATTCTTATTACGCGTTTTCCCTACTAAGAAAACATCTTTTCTTCCACGAACATTCAACTTTTGGAGTTTCATGCAGTTGTGGACAAAGAAAGCGTTTGGAAAAGAAGTTTTTTGTGAATTTTAGACATTTAGGCGAGTGGGGGTATAATTCTTATTGAATTTCGGACGCTAAATTAATTAGAACGGTTTTTAGATCAACCGCTCCAAATAAGTATAAATTAGTATTTTCTAAATACTTTCCTTTTTCATTTTTTGGGTTTTAAGTATAATTTTCCATTAAATTTTGGACACTATCTTGAATTGAGATGCGTCCGGAATCAATTTCTGAAGATTGATTTTATAATTTCTTAAATTTTGTTCTCATTTGTCTAGAATCATTCTCTTCTACTTGGGTACTTACAAGCGCCTCGAAGATATGCTCGTCCACTTGAGCTAGATCTTTCGAGAATAATGATTCAGTTTGGTATAATTTGTAGCGTTATTATTATTATTTTTTAATTTTTATTTTTTTCATTTAATGTGGTACCCATGCCTCTTATTATGTACTCAGCAGTGTATATTATACGCCTTCCGTCAAGTGCGAGATTCACTTGAAATAATGTCTATCACTTTTGTATAAATTGCACAGTTTCTAGACGAGTTTATCGTATCAGGACCTATCTTTCTCTGCCTATATTCTGTAAGATAACTCCATAATTATATAATAGACGGGTCTTTATCGAATACTACATCGATCATCAAAATTTAATGTTCTTACGGTTCTTGAAAGTATACAGAACCGAAATGAATTTAATTTATCTGTCCTTATGAACAGATGAAGGTTCTTAGCGATCTACTAAATTATATAATGCACACATGTCTCACTTGATGAACAGCGTCAGGGAAGTTCCCCGTTTGAAGTAGGACGCCAGCATTGCAACCCCATTTCCCTCTACTTGCTGGCGCTTCGACCAGTTCGTTCCCAATCGACACGTAAATACATGGTTGATCGGAAAAAATGTGAACTGCACGACCGCTTCGCTCAAGTTTTAGTCTGTTGGATGAACAAAATGTTTCATCGAATGGTGCTTAACCCTCGGCAAGAAGGAAGTGCAAAAGTATGCCTTTCCTGTACTGCATTCGTTCGTTTTGTCTGCTAGTTGTTGGTGCAGTTAGGGCCTTCCAACCCTTGATTATATTGTGAAAGTTCGGCTTCTACGGACCACTAGAGATCAAACCATACCTACTAATCCACCAATCAAGGATTTCAGTAGTTTAGTTCGAGTTTCCCTCTCGACTTGTTAGGAGTTTACGAGTATCTCAGGTTTTTCAACCTTCATTTTGCTCACCATACGGTTGTTCAATTCGTGTTTTCAACCATTCTAAGTAAGTTTGTAAGGTACCTCGCCTCACTTTTACGAATAGATACGAGTAGCGGCCTTTTGATGAGGAATATACTACTGAAAAGGCGAACACTATTTATTACCTTCACTAAGTGGTCAACATAAATGGGGGAATTGTTACTGTTTCGTTTGCTTTTCTTATTGGAGAAATACATTCTTGTTTTGCTATCAACCAAAACTATTTTTCATTCTCCCAACTTTACCCTTCTCATTTATCAAAGGTATTTTCTTGATTAGAAATTCGAAAACCCCCTTCTGCCCGGGCCCTCAATGCTCTGAATTTTCAGTCGGTTTCCGGAAATAGGGATGTTATAATAGGTCAAAATGAGTATTTTTAAATTGAGTTTTCAAGCGTTTAATTGCCCTCTTGAAAAAAAATTGGTAATATAGACTTTTTGTTTTAGACTTGGACGATTTTGAATTTGTGATGTCTCTGTAGACAAGCTATACGGACCCATTCCTATGTATTGAAGATATGGTATTTGCTGAACGCGGCGTAGAATTTCTGTTATAAGTGCATGTGGCAAAATCAGAAAGGATAGATTTTGTCACTTATTATGAGTACCGATTATTCCGTCTTTAGTTTCCTAGTTACTAGGAAACTTACTTAGCATGTGGTCGTACACCCAGGCCCTCGATACAATAAAAAGTTCCCGCTTTCCGCTGGCAAGAACTGGCGTCCGTAGGGGCTACAGACGGCACTGTCCTTTCTTTCATGTCAAAAGCACCATGTGTGGATCTGGACTCAGCCATCTCATTAGTCTTTCCGATCTTCGTGTCACTCACCGTAGGTTCCTTATTCGCTGTCTCCATTAATTCGCTGATCAAGGTGTATTTCCGTAAGTCTTGAGGGCTTCCGGCAAGCTCTTCTGTTTCCCCTGGAGCAGTGTAGTGAAAATCGAACTTGTCTGTATTAAATTTTTGTAACGAGTAGCTTATCAAAAATTTGTCATCAAACAGTCAGTTCCTGACAAAATGAGTTATTGTGGTGAGGTACTTACCATTAAACATAATATACTGACATATTGTGTGTGTATTGTGAAACATGAAAGTCCTGTAATTACCCGTGGGAATAAATTCATCTTCCACCATTGTTGCCCTGAATTCTGAGAATATTTTAATTTGATGCTGTGAAATGTTTGATGTTCCCTGCAAGGAGAAGGTAAATAGTCTCATACAAAAAATATGAACTATCTCTCGATTTTATAATCGAGAAATGGACAAGAATCCCACAGTTCAAAGTAGAATGCGTATTTAGAGAATCTAGAGGTCGATCCAAGGCATATACTATTTGATGCCATTCTCTGTCTTCAGGCACCGCCTGGCAATGCACTCAGCCATGTGCGGCTGGCAAACAATGCCATCTGTTCAAAATAAAGCTATAACCCCTACTACACTGACGGCTATTCCACTTTCAACCCCTCACAAGCCGTCATTTTCGAGGTATTCCATTGGTTAAGCTAGCAGGAGTGAAATAGCACGATTTTCCCAACGCGATTCATCCCGAGATGAATGGAAAACTGCTCGATTTATGACATTCTCCGGTCCTCCTCAAAAGGATCGTTCTGCAGTCAAATGAAAACCCCTGCTACCGAGGAATGCCTGACTTTCGAGCGTAGCGACTGAAAAGACCTCGATTGTAGAATCTAACTCCAAAAGATGAATTTATGCACCGAAACCAATCGATTTTCCTTACATCACCGCTCAAATTGAAGTAAATTTGGTTCATGATGTTCACCGGCGTGGTCATATTCGACGGAATGGCTCTGTAAACTACAATGAACTGGTTTTCATTCGTTAAAATAAATCGCGCCGTGATGTAAAGATCCGCCGGAAACCCTTCTTCAAGGTCGTAACTTCTGTACGTCATCACTACCGATGATTCCTCGATCCGGTGGCTCCAAATCTTCTGCAATTTAGACAAGTATTTGTTACCCTAAAATACATCTGATGATCGGGTGTTGATGATTCATAATCTGACGTTTGGGAAAATAGATCACCGTCAATCTGGTTCTCCAAAACGGCTCACCTTATCGAACCCTTGAACACCCCCGTGGTATGTATGGTTGCCATCATTTTTGGAAAGGTAGTAATTTTGATGATTCAAGGAAAATGCAGCTCCTGCTATGTGATGCCCATATCTTCCGATCGTAGCCCCCAAGTAAGGGTTTTTCGTATTTAAATAACCTGAATAAAATCAATAATATTCTATTTTTATTTGACTTATTTATTTGATGTATGTTGTTAAATTGATCGGTGGCTTTTTGAAGATGCGCTTCTGGACACAATTTTTAACGCCTGATATAGCCTGAATAAGGTAAGTATGGGTCTGATGTCCTAGAAGCATCCTTGAACAAATTGGATCAGTATCATTCAATCAGAAGCTCCATTAGAGGAAACTCTCAAGTATATTTTTCATGATGAAATCGTTAATTTTTATATCAGTGATTATTGTTGCAGTCGCTATCCAAAAATCCTATAACGTCAAGGGAAGGTCATCAAAATCATACATTTTTACGTATTTCTATTCAGTGTTTGATCAAATTTTGGTCAAATCTGATCGATAAAAGCTGTCACATACCCGCAATGTCATCATATCCGAGGATGATATTTTCGGTCACCCCTCTACTGTTAGGCATGTTGATAGAGACTACGGTGGCTCCATAGTTGATAATTCCCACCGACATGAAGCCATTGTCTAACAAATATTTGAAGATTTTTGCCGGCCCGATAAAAGGCAGGACTACGTTGGCGTATTCGGTCTTCGTGATTTTTACATCTATCGGCATGACTGGAAGCTGAAGAACTCAGAAAAGATTTTTTTTTTTCAACTAATCTGTGTAGTAGACAATTTAGAAAGCATAAGTAAAAATAATTACGGTATATATACTGCAAGCAACAGTAACTCCTAATGGACATTAACAACAGGCTATGTAGTCGCTACTTATGCATACAATGGTTAGATAATTATCTAAGTGAAACTCCAATTTGAATTCTGGATAATCGGTCTTTCAATAAAAATATTAAATTTTGTCTTCATTTAAGCGTATGATTAGAAGAAATAATAAACTACTCGGTAAATCGTTCTTTGAGATTGTATTGTGATAATAATATGGAAAAGGCAATAGAGAAGTACCGAACCCGCCTATACCTCAGTTGTACATACATTCTTAGTTAGGATTTCATAGTAAAGAAAAAATAAGTCAGTAAATGCCTTTGATAGAAATTTTTTGGGGCGATTGAAATCATTGGGCGTTAAGCGTCGCTCAGAAATTACGAATTCAAACAAGTTGAGGGGAATATAAATAGGATAGCTATCTTTCTATGAAAAATACGAGAGTGCAATCATTTAAATCAGTAATCACTCAATAAAGTCTGGATAATCCAGAGTTGAAGGATGTCTTGTTGAGTGACCATTTTGACAGTGGCTTTCCAGGTGCCAAAGTTAAATAAGTAGGTAGGTAAGATTGCATTGCCTGAGTTTAAATTGAAAAATCCTCAAAGGAACTTCTTTGAAGTACATCCAAGCGGGATTCACGATGCATGGAAAGGTATCAGGGCCGATTTCCACTTTTGCAACCATCTGCCAGAACCAAAGTGAACGAAAACAAAAACCTTCATTCAAATTTTATTTTCCCTTACCAAATAGATCAAGCCGCTAGCGAGCCCAGTAAGAACTTTTGAAAAAATCAACAAATATAAGTGCACAAAAACTCTCTGACCGGCGTTCATCAGGGTTGAGGGTTTCTTTAGAACGTTTCCCTAAGTTTTGATGTACGTGGAAATTGTCAACTTTATCAGAGCCGGATGGGTCTTCGATAATACGGTAAAAGGCTCCAAGCGAAAGAGGAAGCCTTATCTCGGCGATAAATGAATAAAAGGGCGAGGAAGAAAACAGACTGGGTGGGTCTAACCTAAACTGGGTTTTTGTTAACCCTGTCTTTCTTTACAACGCCTTTTTCTGCGTCGGTGGTTCACGATAAGTGGCCCACAAGACAACACTAGTCAGCCTAATTAAAAGTCGTGTGCCCAGTTTGGGGACTCGTCGAAAAGAATGCCTTACTTATTTTCGCTCTTCAACTAATAGAATACCTAGTAGGAGGCACGAACACGATGAGTGGTTTCCTTTGTGTTCCGTTGCTCATCGTATTCAAATACAAAATGGGCTAGAAATTGGTGGAAATGTGAGAAAATTTCTCATCAATGAGAAAGTACTCTGGTATTTTCTTTAACCTTCAAAATACCTACAAATGGGTAACTTCACAGGAAGTGGCAAATTTGATTTTAAAAAATAGAGATCAAAAATTTGTTCTTTCATGTATGAAAGTATAATGAGTATATTAATGATAATATTAATGATGTAATATTTGAGTATAATATATATATTATACTGCTTTATGTCACAGTTTATTGTGATGGTAAACCCGTTAGGAATTTTAGGAAAGTGCCAAGCATATTCTGTCTTCCTTTCTTTTTTTCTTTTTTTTTTCAAATTTTTTTTTGCTCTTGAACACTTATGTATAACGTTTTGAAGTGAATGCCAAAATGACCAAGCGCCGCCCGTTATCTCTTATAGTCCGTCTGGGCCCTAAAATTCACAATGCTTTGAAATTGGGCTCATGGACTCATTTCAGGTCCTTACCGTACCAGATTCATCTTCAGCCCCGAATGGAGACGGTATTAGCGGTGACAATGCGTATTCGGAAAATGTTTTTTGTTATTCTTGAGAACCCATTATTATTATTATTATTATTATTATTTTTTAAATAAATTTTGGTCAGTGGACCAATGGTCATTACTACGGTGCTGGAGGCACCTAGCAACTAGGTGATTGCAAGATAACTCCAGCCAAACATCAATTTCAAAGAGAAAAATCGTACCTAGGAATTTGTCAGATTGGTGAGAAAATGCTCATACCTGCTTGGCTGTATCACCATTTTTGGATTAATTGAATTTGTCCTCACACGGAATATTATTAGGGCAGAAGCGATTACTATCCACTTTTAGAAGCTAAGCCTGTCGTATTCGCATTATGTGTAGCTTGGAAGTAACGAGGTACAGGTAACAGGCCGAAGAATTACTCGTTTCCTCTTGAGCAATGTCGCTTTATTAATCACAATGCATACGTGGAAGGTCAACTGGAAGCTTCGTGGTTTGAGGTAGGGAAATAATAGTCATGTCTCCAACCTGGAAAGCTCGCAAAACATCTAGGAGGAGGCATCCTCACTTAATGGAATTCCTCCAACACAAGGCTAACCTTAACGTGTGACGCGGTTTGAACTTAATCAAGACCCGAGGTTCGAGTTGAGGGAGAGCAGATAATTCCGGTTTCATATGGGCAGAATCTTGGCGTGGATGAACGTTGGATTAAATTTTGGTAGCCCAATCAAATTAAGCAGGAGGCCCGATGTCTCATCACCCTTGTAGTTGTAGTCTCCTCATTTCAATTCGCAGTGTTACTAATGACACAGCGTTACCAGACCATTTAAAAATATTGATGTTCAGCATTTCCCAAGTAAAACAAAAAATAATATTTTTTTTAGAAAGGGGTATTATACGAATTTTCCATTGATGGCACAACAAAAAACTGTTGAGGAATGTAGCATGCGATGAATGCTATTATTTTTCAGCCCGAAGTGATTCATCTTCGGGTACCAGCTGTAGAAGATAGATTTCTGAAGAGAAATCCAGATGTTCGCAATTACTTAGCGATTTGGCGATTTAAAGTGATATCGAAAAAGCTTTTCCATCCTCCGGCAAAGAAGGGTACAGCTTGTTAGAGTGCTCTAAATTCCAACTCGAGTCTCAAGTCGAGAGAGATAAGAAGAAAACAGAGCTTTGCGATATTGGCGAAAGAACAACGGTTGGAGAAAAATAAAGCCTACAATCGTAGCTAAGAGAAGACAATTTGAACCGAACTAATTAGGGTAACGAATTCCAACCAGTGCGGTGGCTTATATTAAGATGCAAAAGAGGATAGATGGACCTGTTTTAATATTACTTTGATTCCTTCCACTGGCGCTGCTCATCTTGGCTGACGAGCAGGAGAGGATGAAGCCCGAGTCAAAGGGAAGGAAATGGGTAGTCTAATTTCCATGGAATCTTCATATTTTCTCCCGACAGGAGACTTCATTCCTCTGCCTTTCCTGGTAGTTTATTCAAGGAGCGTCCTCGCCACGGAGGGAGCCCTCTCCCCCTCCTCCAATACTTGCTGGAAGTAGGCCGGAGTCAAAGGTTCCACAGTACTTGAGAATGTGAAGCGTGTCAGGGAGTGGCTCCTACCCGAGATATCTCCATGGCATACTCGCATGCATTCTTTAACAGCACGGATTCGTCAACCGAGTAGCGATTGGTTAAGTAAAGTGAAGGACCTGGAGCGGAAATGGACGACTTTGCTTACATCATAGTTAATGAGTCACTTTGGATGAAATTGTGGCAAGAATAGTAAGTCTGAACTTGAAGAACAAGTGCAGCTCAGTACGTAGGTACGTCATATTTGAGTCATTACGAATACTACGCATGGAAGTCACGTGGCTTCTGATCTGTGAACAAATAATTTGGCATTTGGCGTTAACAATTAAACAGCATTCTTCCTCTTGAGGAGGTTTTGGAAATCATTGGCGAGTGAATTATTTGCGTGACGCAGCTAAGGATTCTTACTATAACTAGGTATTTGAACCATTTTTTGCCGCCACATTTATATGCTTGAATACATCAAGACTTTCAGCTCTTCTAGGCCCCAGGGATTTTGTGTTGAATGATTACGATATCACTTATTGTAAGGCCTGCTTTGCGCACAGTTATCGATTTTAAATTCACATAGTACAAAACTCGATAACATGGACAAAAATCTACCATCAGTTGTACCTATTATTGTATCCCCCTAGTTAATACAGAGAAAGAGAGATGTAGGGGAAAAATTTTGGTTTATTATATTCATTAATTGAAATAATATACTTATGGTATTATTGGTTATGGTATTATGGTTTCCTCAAAACTTTCCCTTGTTATGAACTTCAGGATGAAATCAGGATCACATCCCGCCACCTAAAGAACCAATTAGCGGAGTGCTCGCTCAGTTTTATTTCACTGCTCACTTGACTCCTATGAACAGGTTGATTGGGCCCGGCGTTGTAACACGCACGTCTACGGGCACCATCCTCACTTCAATCGTTACCGCCTCAATTGATTGAAAGTAATGCAATTTAACTTCGGCTCGACGTTGAAGTAAGGAAGGGGAGTTGTGACTGGTTAATTGGGCTATAGTGTTATACGAAGAGAATTAACCTTCCCCAAACCGAGCAGGTGCCAATCACTCAGCCCAGAGCCAGAGGAACCTATTTTGTCTGACCTCTCCTGCAGCCAGGTGGGAATTAATATTTCCGCAGTTCGAGGTCATTCGGCGGATTCGATTACAACCCACTACAGCCGCTAGCAATACAGAAACCAAGTATCAATCTTGCCGATGACATTCCCAATAACAGGAGGGTCGCTCCGCAGAGAGTGATCATTGTTTTAAGTGCCTGCGTGGTGTTGAGTGGTCCTTCATTTCGTAGGCCTGGAAGTTGGTTTGACTGGTTTGGTTGAGTCTGGCCTATTCCATGTCTTCTCTCATATGCGACTATAATATATTGTTCAGTCTACAAGCACTTGAACTTCGCAATCGCTAGTGAAAATTGAAACTTGTTGAAACTTTGGGGAGTTGTTTGGCACTACCCGACGGCTGCCTGGCTTAACCCCCCTCTTGAGACCCATCAAGGGGCTCTAATTAAGGTGCTTTTAAAGGGGAAGACAGTAAAATAGGAACAAATCGAATTTATTAGCAGGAAGAAGAAAATTATAACTACCACTTTTCAAAGAAAGTAATGTTTTCATTGTAGTTGTTCATATGAAAGAAATATTAGAGGAAATTCTTACCATCACTTTTTATCCTACTTTATCCCTTTTATTCCTATCCTATCATACTTTATCCTTTTTATTCCTATCCTATCCAATTTTATCCTTTTTATTCCTATCCTATCATATTTTATCCTTTTTATTTTTATTTTTTATCCTATCCTTTATCCTTGAATCACGAGTATAAGGATAAACAGTAATATTACTTTCGAAAAAAAATTCCCTTATCCTTTTCCCTACGTAATAGTACCTGTGAAAAATTTCCTACACTTCAAAGTTGATACACATTTTCATTGGTCGTGGTGTTTAGGAGGTCGTGATGTTTGTAAGCAACTCCGCATCATTCTATTTCTCATCAACAGATTCCCAGTCCAGAATAAAATAGTTTATCGAGAAACGTGCACAACTGTATTCCCTGACGAAACTCGTTTAAATTTCATTACTATTAAATGTTAGCACGAATCTTCCTCCAATTTATGCTAAAGTCTCTAAAATTGCATTAAAATTCCTCAACGAAGTGAAGCCCCATTGCAGGGACATGGAAAAACATATCCGATGATCAGAACGCGGTCTTGTGTAGTAATTCTCCAACCAGGAAATTCGTGGGGTGGCACCGAGAGCGCAGTTACATCTCATCGGCGGATAGTAGCAGTATTTCGTTTTAGTAAATCAACGAGACCTCTCTAGGTACAATCCTGATAAATCGATTCGTCAATAGCAGAAGTGAAAACAATAATAAATGAAAACTTGCCGATTTTTTCTTTATTCTGACAATAATGAAAATAAATAACGTCTCACAAATAAGGGCTCCATTAGAAATTACATACGTAAATGTAATCGAATTTTTACAGACGCTTAGTTACAACATTTTGCACATTAAGGATTAATAAACTGCGAGTTGGAAACCACATAACAATTTTATTTCACAAACTACCGGCGGAGCATGTACATTACTTGGCCCAAACCTCACCATAATTTTGATAACGAACATTATATTTCTCTTAAGTGTCATTTTTTGTTAAAATGTATTCAAGTATACAAATTCCAATACAAAACTAGAGGATAATGTTCTTTTTTCTACAATTAGGAATATTTGAAAATTTAAAAATGATCCAAAATACATTTAAACCAATAACGCTGGTGAACTGAAATGTATGATGGAGGTTGGCTACCACAACATTAGAGTGACCAGTCTTCAACTTATAAAACTCAGGTAACACGACGCTTCCCGAGGGCCACCCGAAACTTAATACCAGTCGGCATCGCCCTAGGGTACAATAATGGCTTAATCAGAACACAAAAAAACTGAATAAAACTCCAAGAAAATCGCGCTTTAGTACAAAATAGAATCTTGATCCACCAGACAAGTCGATAAATCCGTGCGCTCACGTCTCTTCGAGCAATAAATACATTGATAATATTAAATGAGAATACTTCCTCGCGATTAAACAACAAAATGTACAATCTCACTTATATTCAAGTAATGGGTCCCTCATAACTGTTGTACTCTTGGGGAAATCATCATTCTTCCGCAGTTGAGGGTACCTTTCGCTGATGTATCTACACAGAAATCGAGTGATACCACTTAAGGCGAAACCCCCTCCGAATTCAAGTCTTCAAGCTTAGGAAACGAATCAAAAAATGGTTGAGGAACTTAATTTTGAAGCACCATTATAATTTACAGCTACCTATTTCGAACCGTGAAGGTTCTGGGGAAAACACCAATAAACTACATTCTACGACTGCTCTTGAATTTCAGCGACCTAAATTCCCTGGGCAACCGAAGAATCGGATCTGACTCGCTTCAATGCAAAATCCTTCCAGGAACATCAGTTCGTGGCCTGGTTCCCTTCCATACAGTTCTAATTTGAAGAACATGAAGACCCACACGAAAGAATCCTCAGATTCGAGTTACAGTTTCAAAAATTTCCACGCGACAACTTCTGGCCCACGTGGTGCCACGATAATCATGGGAACAACGAAGACTTGATCGCTGCTTCTCTCGCCGAAGATCATCTCCCGTGCTCCGATGTCGTGTTACTGAAGTTCATGGACACCGAGCGAAGGTTCCCTTCCGATAGATTAGGTGAAGTATTCCTCGTGTCAGGAGCTGAATGAAGAAGGGTTGGATCAACTGACAGCTGACGTAAGCTGTTGTCAGAGGTGTGAACAGTGTTCTGAGAAGTTCCTCGAGCTCCGCGTGTTGTGTTCCGGCGGAGAGGAGACGGTGATGGCTTTGCTATTCGGAAGCTGCTGAAATTCACCAGCTTGTGGGCGGCTGAAAGTGACGTAGCTTGTTGAGATTTAGTTCGGCTTAAAGAGCCAACGCCAGCTGTGAACAACCAAAAACGTATTTCATTCCTCTGAAAAAAATGAAAAAAATACATTTCTACCCTACACATTCATGCACCCTTAGATCCGTCATACATCACCCTCCACCTCACGATAAAAATTCGGTTGAGCTCCTCTCGCAATTAACCGTTTTCTATCACACATTAAAAACAAAGCACTAGGATCACCGGAATCTTTGTGTTTTCCTACAAACTAACATATTCTACACTCTTTAATTCAAATGCTCTTCCTATTTGTGATCTCCTTTAAAGTTTTTGAAGAACAAAAGAGGAAAAGTCGCAAGTGACTCAGGCGTTAGCCGAATCTCTGATTACATTACCTACTCTCGCCATGGTTGGTCAATATGTTATTCTTCACAGAAGGGGCGCAGCTGCACACACATCAGAGGGCTCTCACGTAATGCACAAAAATCGATGATACGATGCGGTAGATGGTAATTGAAAACAGAGAAATATTCATTTGCGGAGCACTCAAATTTTTCTTTCTTGACTTTTTCCACCCTCAATAAGTGTAAATATGAATATTTTCTGAACACGAGAAAAATATTATTATTTTACTTCAAACGATCGGCGCACAAGCGAAATCAAACTAACCGTCATTCAGTCGATTGCAGAGTAAACTGAAGTGAGCGAATGATGGAAACGTGGACGATTTTCCCATCAATGTAGTCGATCGGCTGATATTTCCTTCTATTTTCTTTTGGAAACGGTTCGACAGCGTCTGAGCTGTTCGAAATAGCATCCTCTAGAGCGATCCTGCAGAACATGATGTTGTTTTTGGTTGAAGAAAATCAGAACTGATCAACCAGAGGTACAGTAGGAACCACCAGGAAACACCGGGGAACACTCAAGCATGGCAGGGTTGACCGCTACAGGTGGGCAATGAGGCGATCAGTGGGAAACGTGTTGAAACTTCATTTTATACGACGATCGCATATAGGGCTGTAGACTCCTTGGACAGACGAATGATTGCACTAAAGAAGACAGAACGACCGAGGATGACACCGGGTACCTACGAGAGCCTTGGAGAACTGGCTGGAAGATCAATGCAATATTTGCAGGTCGATGTAGTTACGAATCGGAATCATGCTAGAGCGCTGCGTTGGATAAGACACGAGACAACAACAACGGGAGGTCAAACATGATGAGAGACCGGACATAATAAAAAAATAAAAATAATGATAAGGGAAAGTAGCGTCAAGCTTGGGCGATGGGAAATGTGCTCAAGTAAATCGAAATTAAAGTGCCTGGGGAAATAACCTCGAATATAAATTAATCTCGTACAGGGGTGGAAAAGACGTGATGGAGAACAAATGCACGAGTATCCTGAGGAGCGTACCAACCTTTCGGTAAACCTCGAAACCATCTGATTGGAATTGAGCGGTAAAAGCGACCCATACCTTCGGAAATCGGGAAAAGTCAGAATGAGAATGGCATACAATGTCAATATCAATAATATCAATTCTTTAAACGGTGAAATTCATGAGCAAGTTTTCTCTGAGACTCTTTCAACCCCTTAAGCGGAAATACTGTTTACCATTCATTTTAAGAACACAGCGAGGACACTTGAAGTACTAGAATAAAGTAAAAAATAATCTAGGTCACCGAACAACTTCAACTGATATAACAGCATGTACGTTCACACCCGAAGGAATTCGAAACCGATCCAAAACTTGGACTAAACGTATGTATATAGCATTCCACTCCTATTCCTTCCGATGAGTATTAGTTAGTAAATGTGATAAGAACCATAGTATAAATAGTTAGAAGCTATTATATACTGTGTAGTGGGTAAGTAAGCACCTTCCTAAGATCAGAACCTTTGATAAGTAAAAAATACATTCCCATCGCATGCGAAAACAAGAACGCGATCGTTCCTAAGATGTGATAATAGTTTTCTCTACTTATTACATATTAGAAAATTTGACTTGAAAGATATAACCAGTAGCCCCGAATATTATAAAATAAATACTAACAAGCCTGGAACGAGCAAAGGTTCCAACGCGTCTCCCCAATCCCAACGATTTGATTAAGAAGGAAAGAATAATAAGCACTCTTATGTGGCAGGTACCTAGGTTTCTGCAAAATGCGAGAATTACCAAAGATTTCTGATAACACCAGAACCAAGTGATGGTATTACAACGATCCTTCACCGAATCTAATCATGTACTAAGTACCTAATCCTCCACCAGAACAGTAAGCACGAACAGGTTAGTTCAAGCAATGTTTGACAAGCATTGAAGAGAAAAAAATATACCATAGACCAATTTTTTGAGTCCTGAGAGGTTTATGGTCGGAATTCTGAAAAATCGAGAAAACGGGATATGTAAATAGCTTGGTTGAACAATGAAGGAAGAAGAAAATAATTAAAATTAAAGGATGGTAAAAATGAAGATTTCTCCAACTTTAATGAGTGGAGTGTTGAAAAATTAAAAGCACACAAAGAGTAAAAACAATGTTATCTACTGAAACTATAGTATAGACTGTAGAAAACCCACAAAGAAGCTGTATGGGTAGTTGTGGATAAAATATAATTTTTGGAAAATATTGTAATTTTGCCTAGGGAGAACTGAAGCACAGAGAAAGCAAGCTTGTAAGATCGCAGCAAGGAATCTGCAGCTACCTTTTCCGAATTTCCCGTGATAAATGAAGACTTCTTCCTAAAAATTCCAAGCTTTCGGACACTACCTTTCTTGTCGGAATAGTTAACTTATGGAATATGCCGAATTGATACGTAAAGCAGGTACTTAACCTGTTTGATACCCCTTGATTCCCCTTGCGCCTAATCCAAGAAAAAGTTTGTTGGGTCTGAAAAAAATCCTAGAATAGAAGAAGAAACCTAAATCATGAATGCGGAATGACTTCAACAACTTACTTTAGCTCATCTAACAGTTCATTCCGTATTATGATTGAGCTACAAAATTTGCTTCAAGATAGAAATGACAGTTTAATGATTTGCAATCATTTCATAATTCAGTCAGTGCTCATGTTGAGTTTCAAGATTACACCAATACTTTCCAATTTGTATGACAACGGGCAAGGGTAGTTTTGAACAAATATGCATGTTTCTTGCAGAAGTAACTCCTCCCAGTTATAACGGAAGCGCCCTCGAGGAATTAGAGAAGTATATAGAAATTAATATATAAAAAATAAATAAATAAAACACGAGAGTGGGGCAAAATTACCAAAGTCAAATCATTCGATCAATCAAGTCTCATGAGTTGTAATGGAGCGGAAAAAAGTAGTTGGATTTTTTGCTTTGATTCACACTCGTATTACTGGGTGAATGTATTATTTCTCTTCTGTATTATGTTCGAGATGGTTGAAAGAGAGTGAATCGGTATGATTTTCGAGGGAACTGGTATTTTTGGGGGACCTTTTATTTCCCACCTACCCATTATGTAGTCATCGTCGTCGTCATCCACTGTCAAGGAGCAGAGAGAATCGATTAGACCGAAAATTACTCGTTCAATAATTATGAGTATTTGACTAGAGAATACGCATTAGTCTTTGAAGTGCATACAAAGCTATCATTCAAAAGTACGAAAATTTCCTAATTGATCACAGCAAACAGCGGTAAGTGTTACACTGGGGATATTTTCTGTCCTCTCCAAAGAATTGTCCGTTTTCGTCGTGGTCTATCACATAATTATTGGTGACGTATGGATACTCACGAGTGGCATGTTTTAATGTGTTATGCCGTCGCCGCGCCTGGACCATGCCATAGACGACTGCAGCTAGCGACGCGTGTTGTATCGTGGGCTTGGGTGCTGCGTCCTCTTGCGCGTCCCCTCGACCCAACACGAAGAAGGTTTCCATTTCGCCCTTCCCCTTCACCGCAACGAACCCACGGTATTCCATCAGGTATCCCCTCTCAATTAGCATCTGGAAGATTGGTTTATTGATTGAATTTGTTTATTGAGAGACCGGGGGCAAATTAGGGCCTAGTGACCCTGTCTTTCACCCTCCCTGGATAATAATAATAACGAACAAAAAATATTAATTCTCCGAAATCAACAACATAACAAGGCTTAGAAGATAGTGTCGTATGAATATAATAACTATTGTTGAAACAAGAAGCGAAATAGTTTTCTGCAGACGTCCTATGTGGCATTCTAGAAATGGATACCTAACCACAATTGTACATTCCAACCCTTGAACATTGCTTAGGTACTTCAACATTATGGCCGTACGCCTGAGACCTACCGTGGCGGTGTGTTTTGGCACTTGTATTCTTCCCATTTTACCAGTTGAGTCCATCCGGGAGGCTTCGTTAACTGTGTTGCCCCAAATATCATACACTGGTTTTCTCGCTCCAATCACTCCACCAACCAGCGGCCCACTGCTGATCCCTGATTTTTACAGAGAAAATGGAAATTTGATACTAATCGTGTTCATACAGTATGATTCATAATTCCTTAGTACTGCAACCGTCTCATTTCGGGACGCTATCTAGCGCTCCACCCATCCTTCAACGGTTTCGCTACCCTTTCGTTCGTTCTACCACGGAAGCTTATTACTTACCCACTCGCAGATGGAAGTTGTTGAAAGAGTGCTTGTTTATACTGTCTAAACAGTGCTTCATAGCCAAGGCAAAGTCAACTAAGGCGCATACATGAGCGTAGCCATCTGACGTCTAAAAAGTTTTAAACATAACAACATGTTAGCATTTAAGTTATTAAATACGGGATGATTTTTGTTTGTTGAATAATAAACGAAGGGGAGCTGAATGGTGGTTCGGGAGATTCATTCACCTCAACTGATGGATTGAGACCAGACGCCGCCATGTAGCATGCTCCTACAGTTTTGATCTTCTCTATTGAACTGAATCGACTTTCCGCAAGCAGCTCGTCGAAATCCACTACAATTGTGAAACAAGAATAATTTAGGTGTGGTTCCATACGAGATCCACCGAAATCTGAACCTCTTGATAATACTCACCAATGATTTCGTTCAGTAATCTTATGCACTCCATCCCCTTGTTAACATCTTCCGAATAAAATTCGGTGAAGTTGGGAATACTGGCGAACATAACTCCAACCTTGTTTCTCGTTTGGGAGTATAATTCCTGAAATGTCAATTGTGAGTTGTAATTTTGTCATGAGGTCAGTGTGCAAGAAGACATACATGAAGCTGCTATGTGTAGGCTATAGCTGTAGGCTGGCGGTCATCCTATCTAGTTGTAAAGAAGATTGTTAAGTGTTCCGAAATACGGAAATAATTCGAAGACTTGAGGTTTCCTGTAAGAACTTGGACAAACTCAATAGAGATCACATTAATCTGGTAACAATATGAACGTTGAATTCTCAAAACGCCCACAAGTCGAATTGGTAGGACAGGGCACTGAATAGTAGCAAGATGGGTTTCACTCACGTCGGCAACTCTGTCGTGGAGAAAATGGTGGGCCACGTGATCAGGGAGTATGTTCCTCAGAAGTTGTCTATTATTTTTCCGAGTTTCTCTCATGTCAGCCAATTCCCTCTGCGCCTCCAATTTCCATAAAAAATCTAAACGAGACGTTATCTCAACCAACCGAGCGTGGTAAGCGACCAACATGAAGAATATCGACAATAGTAGCAGCATCTGAGCGTAAAAGGGCATCTTTAAGCTGGAACAGAACGGAATCCATTTTCATTGGTAAATACTGAACAAAGCGACTAAAATTTGAAAACAGGGATAGCAAGATATCTTACTCTTTATCGAGCTCCTTTTGCATGAAAACTTGTGGAAAAGCGACCAGTATGAGATAACCGTAGCCGGCTACCATCAACGCGGCTAAAGCAGTTTTGACAAGGAAATACAGTTTGAGGGTCGTGGCCAAGGCGATGAGGCACAAAACCCACGTGAAAACTAGATGTTCGACATGAATACAATTGATATATGAATCCCTCTCAATTTCCGTCACGTTGCTGTCAAGCGCACTCGTGACATTAAAATCCAATTCCCCAATATCTTCTCTTTTCACTCGAGCGTATGTGTTGAAATATTGGTCCAAGGAATAATAGGGATTTAGATCGTCCGTGCGCTGAGCCACGCTGTTAGCTGTCAGAATGGAGTCCGAAGTTGTTTTTCCAAGTTTAGAAGAAGACAACGACTTGGACTTGAGATGTTTGTTTGGGCTCAATTGGGTATTATTGGTAGGAACTTTGGACAAATAACACTCCGAGCCATCACAATCAGTTGTTGGAAGTATCGTTGTTGCATTCGTCACAACTCGATCGATATGTAAATGGTCTGAGAGCATCACCTGGAAAAGTATAAAAATGAATAAATAAACACAAAATCAAATGGTAATGATTTTTGAAGCGAGATATATTGGCCAATTCTAGTCCATCTTACCAAAATCAACGTTGATGCAATAGCCATTACAACCACAAATCCAAGAATGAAGACGGACCGACGAAACCTATCGTGGACAAGAGCCGTGCTCAAACGCTGAAGCTGTAGTGGAAATTTAGGGAGCTCTTCTGCCATAACCAGGAGAACTGCACTCGTGAGGATGAACGTCGCGGAAAATACGTAACAAGCAACAAGAGCGCTCCTGCAAGATTTAATGTTACCAATCACTGGACATTGGTCATAAATCAAAATGAATCAAAAGTTATAGATTCGCAGCCACATCTTCAACTGCGCATACTACCTACTCAATTAGACCCATGATGCCGGTTCATTTGTTATTGCAAGGAGCTGGGCCTGTTCGTTACGGAGCCTGCAGAAGGGAACATGAGGGGTGAATCACTCATGATGTGTTCAAGTCACCCTCTGGTTGTTTTTAATAAATAAGAGCGCGAAACTTGTGATTACTACAACCAAATTTATTAATTTATTAACTTTAATCATTCTTGGTCCTCATCGAGTTGTTTTGTATTAGGTAGTAGGTACGCAAAAACATGAATGCAGTTGGCTCAAAGACTTTCTGCACCATGACAACATTGTTACACTGACTCAACACCGAGCGGGGTTTACTCTACAGTGCCCGCACAACCGCCCGGTCGTGCCGTTCACTGCCTACCCTATCTGTGGCAGACAGTTTCACCTACTACACATTACGATTTTATGAACATAGTATCGTAGTATCATGACGACTACAACAGTGCCGCTGACAACTGCGAATGGTGATAATATGGGATAGCAGTAGATTTGTAATTTTACACATCACACAAATAGCTTCGAAGAACGGGAAAGAATTAAAATTAAAGAACAATTGTTTAAGTACTACTTTACCACTTTAGAGCCCCTGGGATAAACTGTGGTCGGTTATCATGTCAGAAAGGATGTCAGATGTGGAGCTCGAGAAGGCTCTTTGAGTATTTAGTTTGTTCAAGATCATTCTCATCGTTATTTTGGACTTCCTAAATCCAAACTCTGGCTAATTTCAAAGCAACTGATACAAATCTTACTTACATGGGTAGAATAATTATTTGGATTATGACGATGAAAATCCATATAACATAGCAAATCAGCATATTGGATTTGAACATGTCCTCTCGAAGCTGGCAGAACTGAAAGAAGAAAAAACTCATAAAACATTTTTTAAAAAGTCAACTTTAGGTAAACTATTTTATTACCCTGTAAATGATGCATCATCATTCAACTTCAAGTGCCACTGAAGGGGTGGTTTCATCACTAGTAGTTTCATATTATTAAGTTGTTGTTTAAGGTTACTTCAAGAGGGTACATTATATTCAGTCAGATGGCAAGTTCTACCGAATCTGCTCCAATCCCGCGATCGTTTTGTTGGGCCAACTAACACTCAGAGTATTCAACGCTTTTTCTTACCTCGTCCTCCATGCTCGGAAGTCTGAAGCGGAGCGTCCACGGAGATATGTTCTCTTTTCGCATCCTTTGATTACTTTCAACTTCTATGCAGTGATCCATCATTATATCAGCCTCTTCTGCGGAACTGATATCATTTGTCGCTTCATTTTCTGCTTCGCTGCGATCGAGTTCCTGGCCCGCTGAGCTCAACTGTGGAAACATTTGCAAACCAACAAGATTAATTTTTTGTCGGGAAAGCTGGATGAAGCTTTCATGAAATAGGCCACGAATCATAGGCAGCAGCCAATTTCAATTTCAAACTAACCGTCATTATCAAAATATTTCAGCGACATGCGTAGTTATGATGCTGTTAGCAAAGAAGAACATAACAACTGTCCATGAACTAGGTATTAAAAACGATATGAAATTAATGCGCTGGTAAAGGTCACATTAACTGAAAACAGGTTAATATATAAAAATGTGTCTTCAAATTTGAGTTTGAAAAAAAAGGAAAATAATAACTAGGACAAAAACGAAGAAGAGAACCTAATCAGATCCTGCGAACGATTTGTTAGGTGCACTTGTAGACGTTTTGTTTCGAACGATGTTGTGCGAGGTGATTCAAAACCAGAACCACGGGGGTACGTAGACCACTCCCTACTAAAAATCAACTATTCTCATTCTCATTTGCTGGCCATTGCTCCAAAAGGGGGCCAAGAGAACGAAATCAGGTTTATTAAAGTGGACCTTTAATATATACCTGCTCAATAAAAATATCAAGTTAGCCGAGGACTTGGTAAATACTGTTCTCCCATTACCCATAAATTATTGACCGATTCAGCCATCAAAATACTCTGATGGTTCGTGAAGGAAATCCCGTGCCGTTAATTTGTTAGTCAAATATTCTCGTTATGAGGATACCAACAAAATACTCACTGCTCTACCTGTAATTTTGACGTAACCCCCCAGCTGTCATTGGTTTCAGGGTTATCAATAGCGCTATTCAATAGCCCATAGTAGGGAATCTTCTCCTGTAAAAGAACCACTGATTTTTACGCTATTTGAATGATTCCTAGGAAACTGAAGAAAGCAAATATAAACGAAATAGAAACTAAAAGTAAATTGTGCGATAATAAACAAAAAAAATTACGGAAAATAAAAAGGTAAAAAGAAAACATTCTCCTTCACTTCATTGTCTTCTTGTAGGGTCCTCCCTAAGTTAAGGGGGAAAATTGATACAAATTCTTTTATCTACACCCAGTTTTCAGCACGTAATTTACTCTCAATCCTTTTTTTATCTATCGAACAAGAGCACTTAACTCTACAAAAAAAACTTACATTTTCAAACGGAATTTCAGGGGTCCACACTTCAGTGTATCCTGCCGAATGATTACCATGATTTCCATTGCTGTCCACCTGCTTTTTCCTCTCTTTTTCTGCAATGCAACCAAATAGACGTGGGATGAGGCTCCGTGTCGCAGTGAGGAAGCTAGCCAAACAATTACGGATTTTTGGTTCTACGGGAAAGCAAACAAGAACACACAAGGATCACAACTTCGAAAAGGGTTGTTCACAACAAGTCCACCAGGTTGGGAATAATTACAATGTAGAGCGCAGGGTACGATATGGGCGTAGATTTGAGGGCACACGGGGAGCATAAGACAGTAATGTTTTCAACGACGCTTTAATGGAACAAAGAATGTTCTCCTACGGAAAAATCAAAGCTTTACTACACCCCATACCCTCAATTATTGACTGGTCTGTTAGACTGAGGGCATGAATGATAGCTGATATTCCAGCATCTGGTGTCTTCTAACATGCATGCGAAGAATTCAATTACTAGATTTCGAGTCAAACTCATTCATCTTATCCGCATAGAAATTGGGTTGAGTATAATACCATTTACCGCAACCTACCTAAGAAATTATCCTACAGTTTAAATTATAAGACCTTCAAAAGGCAGCAACAAGTCTGTGCAACAATTATATTGACGGAAACTACGTAAATGTATCATTCTTGATGCACCAACCAAAAGCTGTCCCGAGGTATTGTTGATAATTAAAAGGCGTTCCTATTCTGTCAAATAAATATGAGATTGAGAGAAACTCGGTGTTCAGAATGCAAAGTAAATTGGGTTCAACTTGGTAAGCCTTCGTGTAGCATTTTGTGCGGCTGCGATATAACTAAGGCAATCAGTAACCGCCGGAAGCTATAATGGTTTTTTTCGACCTACCTGGGAGAGGTAAGAAATCCACTGAAATAAGTGAGTCGGTTATTGATTGGAAACAAAAATGGCAATAAGGTATAGATAGAAATTGAAAGTTGTATACGATGAAATAGCGTGATGGGACGGAAGGATGACGACATTTCAGGCACGGCAGGACATTGTACGAACGGATCCAATAAAAAATACATCGAGGTACTCACTCGTGACTTGATGAACTGCAATAAGCGTTTGTTCCCCTTCAGACCAAAGGCGAGCTCTTGACACTTCTCGACCCACTCTGTGGACTTGCTTCGTCGGAACTAGCTGTTTGATCAGGTAGGTTTCCACTTCGTGTTCCTGCAGCCAAATTCATCACGTCTATATTCATATTTCCACACAAGTATTCTATCCGCATTTTTTTCCAACTTGAATATCATTTTTGACAGGAAAGCAGCAACAGTGAGGATCATATTATCTGGGTGGCATCTCATTTCTTATTCAACAAAGAAAGTGGAGTACGGAGTTTGTCACATTTGGTAATTCAGGTAACTCAAGTGATACGTGATACGTCTGTTACAAACCTTCGTAATTAGTAAGTACGATCAATGACGAAGCAACCACCCCCTCAACTACCTTTTTGGACTCCCATCCTATACGTCATGACGAAATATTAATTATTCATACAAGCGAAAGTCAGACTAGCTGTTGTTCCTGATACACGGTAATGCTATAGTTTCAACTACCTTGTAAGTTACAGTCTCGTTATCGATGAAATTTCGGAGGAGAGATGTTGAAGGCTCGTCGTATTCTCAAAGTTTAACTAGCTTATATTAATTACCTGCACCTCCCTCTCCCCAACTCGCTCACCTACGAGGACAGTAAGTCAAGAGAAATTCAGCCAGACAGCACGCAAACGTCTCTACAGCACTTTGTGGACAAGTTCTAAAAGTAAAGGAACCTCCCACGATGGAAAATCGACAAAATTATAAATCGGAGGGAAACTTCTAAGAGAAGACGAGGACGATCTGAAAGCGCAAAAATGTGGATAACACCAAGGAGAGCATTGAAGAACAGAAGTTTAGTACATGCAACCGTATTTTTGATGATGATGATTTGGATCGTCACTCACTAGACTTCAGAGACGCACGTTTAATGCGTTCACAACACGCATGCAAAAAGACCGTTTTGAATTGCATTTCATTCGGACTTCATGCATTATCTGACTGAAGCTTTTTCTCATGAATGATCAAAAGCTCTTGAGCTTTGGTCGAACGTCCAAAACACTTCATCAGACAGCATATGTCTAGGCAGGGCATTTCTTGAATAGTGGGAAGGTTTGGTTTGTGATTCTTATTCGAATGATATACCCTTGTCTTCGTATTGAAAAATTTGTATTGTTTCTGAAAATTCAGGTCCCGTGTACCCGATTATCTATTAAGTATAACGTAGTCTGTCAGCTCGGCAGTTCGATTGATAGGTTTTGGATTTGCAATACACATCTTGATCCCTATTTATGGGGAGATACTTTGCCAGAAATGCAAGCGCGTATTTAACAGATACAAATTAAAATGAAAAGGTTGCAACGGAAACGTACCGTAATTTACTGATATCAACAGGTATGTCTGAATAAAATAATAATGCACATCACATATGTACTTGCCTTGAGATAAGGGTCTCGAGTATCTCCATAGCCAGGTTCAACCTCGTAGGCGTTGTTGAGACACGCAAGAGTTGCTTTCGAAATATGTACTCGCCTGTCGGCATGAGACAATAATATTTAATAAACGCAGTGACCCGAACTCGATTGACAATGAACTCTCTAAGAAGTAGGATATCTCATTTTCATCAACAAGGTGTGTAGGTTAGTTGTTGGTAAGAGAGCGCGCAGGGTAACATGTATGCAGTAGGTTCCCCCAGAATCCAAACGTACTCTCATGGAGTTTGGCGGCAGAATATGAATGAGGGAATATTGAGGTAGATTCATTTCCTACTTAGTAGATGCGTTACCTAGTAGATACCCTCTTCCTTACCCCATTTTGATTCATATGAAAAGAATGTTTCTCTGAAACATTATTTTCGTTTTGATCCAATATTATGTGAGGTTAAAGGTTCACTGAAGCATTCCTGGTACAAATTGAATTGCAACACGGAAAAACTACGAAAACATTTTCAAGGCTGATACGGTACCCGGGAATGCCACCTGACTCCATGTGGTTCGCAAGGGTGACGTCGTATGACCACACGTCGAACTGCCACTTACGAAGACCTAACACGCCGCAGAGCACCGACCCAGAGTGAATTCCTATCCTCATGTTCAAGTCCACCTAGAAAGTAAAAAAGTTATCAGTCATGGCTACTGTCTCGTTATGCGCAAGTTTTTATTTTATTTATTTATTTTTTTTTTTTTTTTTTTGCACGTTGAAGGTTGCTCGACTTACTCCTAACTTGTTGCGAACGTCCATGATAGCTTTAATCATGTGAAGGCCCATTTCAACACAGCAAGCGGCGTGGTCGGTCCGTTCTTCCGGCAATCCGGAAACACAGTAGTAGCAGTCACCTAATAGCTTTATGCGAAGACAGTGGTTTTCCTGTAAGATGAAAGGATATTCAAGAAATATTTTATTTGGTTTGTTTACTTCAAGATGACCTCAGGAACCAGAAAGAACGCACACTAGGGGAAACAGAGTGGTTGTTGTACGTATTAGAGATCAGGAACATTGCGAAGAATACAAATTTGGAGACCAAACTTTTTAACTCCACGATCCCTCAAGTATAGTCACCCCGGAAGATTGAAATTCCATGGCGAGCAGCCTTTTTACATTCAACAATAACTCTAACCACACACAGTCACATCAAGCACTGTTAATCCATGAACTTACCATAGCAAGTTTGTCGAATTTGGCGAACAAGTCATTCAAAACTCTCACCAGCTCTTGCGCACTGGTCTGGCTAGCCCAAGCTGGAAGATAAGAAACAGTCTTCTTAACGATTAACCCGAATCACGAAGTTGGTCAGGTGTGCAGGACATCCCTTCCGTGAGAAAAGCTGATCTCAGCATAGTCAATCCAGCAAAGTGCATTTCCCCACAAACTAGGAAGGAGAGTGAGTAATGTAAATCCTACATGCTTCATCAACGAGAAGAAGATTTCTGACCTAGTTCGTTGACGGTAGACTTTTCCCCTCCAACTCGAGCTAACTTCTTGGTATATTCATATGCGAGAGCACTCTGTTGGATGACAAATGCTGCTTTGGAGACATGAACTAAGGGAGCCTCTGTTACGAATTTGTGAGAGAGAAACCTCCATATTCTCCGCCAGTGGAGAATCTAAAGAAATCATTTGCATTTCTCATACCATAAGATTTCCCCGGAGATATTTTCTAGACAAACAGATTCATTAGCAACATTTTTACTTGCTTATGTATCCTACCACACGAAACACTCGAGCTACCACAGTTACATTCATTTTTATTGTTGACCCTCAAATGAATAGGTATCTTTTATAGTAGAGATCACGAAAGAAAAGAGGTGAGGCTATGGTTAGGCACAAGGAGAAATGAGGAGAAATAGAGAGAGAAATCACCATTACATTCTTGGATAATACCAATATTTTTTACTCGAAAATATAACTTTTCATGCAGATGTGGTAGTATAAATTATCGTATTTGCAGATCAAGGAGACGCGCGGAAATACCCAACAAATTCACATTCTACTAACAATTTCAACAACAGGATATTAATTATAATATAAGGTCTTCACGAGAAGTGAACTAGTTGCGTACCTGTGAAGCCCTTGATATCAGCAAACAGGATGCTGACATTTTCATAGCAGTGAATATAGATACGGTGGAACTGATGGGGCGTGAATGCTCCCCTTTCCGATTCATTTGCGATGTCTCTGATCATCTCCTTTGCCACGAAATCCGGAAGTACTGCAACCCAGATCACCTGAATAATGATACCGCCGGGGAGGCAACACAAATATTTCCTTTTTCTTGTTAAGCCTACGTTGGACAGCCATACAATTAAGAGTTGTTAATTACAGGATAAACCAATCTGAGACGAATCGGACGAATGGTGAGATGAAGACTAAAATCAATTAGAATGTGACCTGACTTTTAACGGCTAACATGAGAGTTAATTAGGTATCATCATCGAAAAATTAACTCAAATGGTTTGCCTTGTTGGACTTCGGACAGTACTTGAATATCCTGTGTTCCTATATGATGTGATTATGTGCTTTTTGAAGTGATCCCTCCGGAAATCCAACGCTCAAAAGAACTTGGTCTAACAGGTCATCGAAAAATGTGAGCTTCATCCATCTGTCTTGATTGGATTTCCACTTGGTTTTTTTAATTTGTTGCATTCGCATAGTTTACAATATTTTCTGCAACCTTTCCACTTTATTGCGACTTGTTCAAAAAAATGTACATAAATTAATCAAATTAATAAAAGCTGACTTCTGCTTACCAGAAAGAAGTAATTTTTCTTGCTGTTCATTTTCTTTTTGAGTTTTGAACCTTGTTTCTGTAGATCTATGAGTTTCCAGGAACGCCTTCCGTTGGCTTCTGTCAGTCAGGTACTTGGTATAAGTTCCTGTGAAATTAACGGCCGCGTAAAGTAAGGCCGTAGCGAGCAGCTGCTTCAGCAGGCACTTGGCATCCTTCAAAGGAAAAAAAGTGCCTTTGTCAAGGGATGTACAAAGCATTTGAAGAGCTTTCTTTCAAACTGGCTTATATCCTCTTTTAACTTTTTGTGGGGAAATGAGAAAAACAGATTTCATGACGAAGCGAATTTTCCAGAGTTCCCAAATTTTCCAAATAGTTTGTATGAAGAACCGTCAACTATACTGTATTTCGAAAATCAGGCTCATGTTTTGGAGGAGGAACGGCCATTTGTAATTTGGATATAAGCCCGTTTGATGAAAAACCATGGATATAAGCCGTTTTGAAAAAATCTGCAAATTCTTACACACGGGTTGGTTATTCCTCGAATGGGGGAAACAGTGGGTGTGGCGGGTCCCAGACCCATTCCAATCGATTCAGGGTCCAAAATTTAGTGGAATATGATACCCCACACGCCTAGGTATCAGAAATCCCGAAAACACATATTCAAGATGGGTGTATCTATGGGGCACTACGACACTAATTTACTAATTTATTATTGAGAAAACGTAGGTAATTTAGAAGGCTATAATAATTGTATTAAATTGAATTGAATGGTACGAATAAAAAGCTCGGACAGTAAAAAGAATTGTAGGCAACTGCTCAAAATTGGTTGCTAAGTTTAACAGCTGGTTATAAACAACAGGATATGACGATGTGTTTTGTTTGTCTATTCGGCTGAAGTCACCCACATGGGTAATAAATACCCAATTTGACCCATTACTTCTTCCAGTGGGTGCCAATTGTTCTGGGACCCATTTTATTGGATTCAGCGTCCAAAATTTAGTGGAAAATGACACCCCACTCGCCTAAATCACTTAAATTCTCGAAAATCCATTTTTCAAAAAACACATTTTGACCCCTACCCCCTCCAAATTTGGTCCGATCGGGCTGAAAAGTTTCGAGGACCCATCTCGGCTGGGAACAGACCCCTGACCCAAATTTCAGATTTTTAGAACATTTTCTACTACCAAAAACGGCGTGGACAATGGACGGCGGACGGCGGACGGCGGACGGCGTACGGCGGACGGACATTGACCTTTTTTGATCAGGACATCATGAAACGTCCAGAAAAAAATTTTGAGCCGAATCGGAGAGGTTGACCATTATCATGAAAACATAGGTTGATTATTCAAGGAATAACCAACCAAAAGGGAGTTGTGCTGTTCAAAGAAAACTCACATTTTAATTTCTTTTTATGTAATATTAATAAAATTTAAACTTGTAAAAAAAACAGTGGAATTGATATAATATAATTCATATATAAGGATACATATATGATATATAATATATAATTCAATAAGCTCAAGTTCAAGTCAATAAGCAATTTTTTGAGAAGTTCTAATGGGCTTTTAATTGAGTAAATATTAAAATTTGAGATGATGGGCTAGATTAGATAGATGAAGCAACTACTTTTGGGTGCCTGCCAGAAGGCCAATGAGAAACAAGAATTAACTTTTATAATATGATTTATTCCTTATCTAGATTTTTTAGTCAAGAAAATAGCGTGATTCTACGATATTATTTGATTGTAAAGGGGTTGTGTTTGCCTCTTGTAGGATCTTTCCGAAGTCACGCCGAACTCCTCAGTTGCCAACTCATCATGCTAAGAGGTTTTGAGGGACAAAGTTCACTTAATAGAGAGAAGCCCGTAATTTTATTAACGCACGAGAACAGCCTTTTCAGCAAAGTGAGAATGGAAATTAGGCGTATAATTGAACTGTTTGTTCTCGAGAGAAGAATTTTATATAAGTGTAAGGATTCCTTTAAAATCTTAACGTAGCCTATACATCTAAAGTACTGAGGCCTGGTAGGTTCAGGGAAATATCTTATGTGTTCATGGTCGGCAACCCATAAGTTCAATTCCCGTAGAGAATCAAGCATAAAAGGTGATATCACATCCCGAAATAACCGAAAATATGAGCGGAGAAACAAGCAGAAAAAAAAAATTGTTTACTTGGTGTTTGTAATTGTGTGGACACTCACCACAGTTCCTATTCGAGAAAAGGTCGTAATACTGAGGTGAAGGATAGGAGTAATTGATCCAGCAGCTAAAGACCACCTCAAAGGAAGTGGCAGCATAGCATAGGTGACGAAGATAATGAACAGATCGTACCAAACCATTGTTTCTCCCCATGAGAAACCGTAGCACAAGCCAGCGAGCCCTGAAATTAATTATATTAGAGTTAACCGTATCAATGCGTAATGGGCGGGGGTGCGGGTATAGTCTCTTATGTTCCCACTCTGACCGGTAGATAGTAACTCAAATCACCAAACATAATACTGTAGGAAAGAGTTCCTGGTAAAACTATTTATCGACCTTCATCCCTCTTCCATTACATCAACATTCCATTCATAGAATAGAATATAACGGTAGAAAGCCAATGCAGAAGTTCCACCAATGTCCAATCAATGTTTCTTGATACAGCCCACAGATCGCGTTATCTCTCAGTCAATCATGACCGCCCAAACCTTATCCTCAAGCTTCCATTTCTATCCATTCGTATTCAATGAAAGCACTTGTAACGGGTTGCGAAGGAGCATTGGTAGCAACAGCCGTGAACTAGTTGGCAATGCTCCTGCAGATAGGTCACCTCCTTAAAAATTTTGCCACAACTTCACACTCAGCCATTGCCAAGGAAATTTTGAATACATAATACAGACGGAAATAAGCAACTGAAATACAGTGGAAAAACGCGGAAAACGGAAACAACGTTTGGATAAACAAACTGCAGGTGGACGACGTTCGGTGGGATGATAAGCAGTAGAACGGCAAGAATATTCCGACACGGTTCACTAATAGACCACCACGAGTGAGTTGGCATTGTCCATTAGAACGCACTTGTACTTTTGGTTGGTTATTTCTTGAATAATAGGAACTTCTGTTCTGTTTGTGACGGCAGCGTCTAATTTGCTCGTAGAATAGAGCACCAAGCGCAGTCCAGTAGTTGGCCGCCGGACAGCGGTAGTTACAGTTTTATGTTGAGGGGATTCGCCTGCTGCATTTGCTGCATACTGTTACATCTTTCACTCCAGTAATAACTTTGAACCCATCTGGTCCTTTTCGCGATGTGACAGTATTCCACGACGGGTGCGAAAGTTGGTTCCAGATTGCCCTCAATTTTTCATGTTTTCATGTCATTAGGGGCTGCAGCTAGATTCAGTAGTTTCAGCTTCTGTACAGCACATGAGGCAGATGGTAATTCTTTTGGACATGAAAATCCATCACTACAGTGGATACTAGGGGAATAGGTGGTAGAAGACCGCCTAGGCCCCTTTCATGGGGATATAGAATGAAAAAACATCATCGGTGCACTCAGTGCCCTACCCCGCACTCAGAGGGTCACTAGTCATAGATTTGTAATGATGGATGTTTGCTGTAAAACAGCTTCTATGACAAACGTGTAAAAAAAAAAAAAAAAAAAAAAAAAAAAAAAAAAAAAACCTTATTGAAGGTGTATTCACTCAATTCATCATTATTCAATATTCAATTATAACTGAGTCAATAAGAACTGAGAGCCATGCTTCATGCTTGTAAATATTTTCAAATATAAGTACTTATTGCACTACAATAGACGAGTCCATCGTGATTCATTCAATGTGAGCTCTGAACAGAATACCAGACCTACTAAATGTTTCCTTCTACCCATCGATGACAATTACGCCGAGTTTTTGTGCCTCCCATATCTCCCCTTAATGTCTTACGTCACCATGGTCAGGTCTTCCAAAATTCCTGAGGACGTCCTCACTCTGCAAGCCCTTGCTGATTAAAATATTTCTCATCTTTCTTGAGTTTTTAGACGTATTTAACCACCTAAACGTGATCCCCACTGAACTCAAACAGGCTCTGCAGAAATACCGTTCAAACCCGATAGAAGGTTACCGTTTGAAGTCTACTACAGGTACCGTCAGGGATGGGAAATAGTTGACTGAATAGTTGTTGGCGGTTAAAACCATGTACAAAAGAGAGCCTTTGGGAAAAGCTCCAAACTGCCTTTTGTCAGTAAGCGTTAGAGAAGCACGTTAATTTGAAATTATTGCTTCACCCTTCCGCTCCAGGGCTCCAGTAAAGATACTAGGGGAAAGAGTTGACAGAAACATCATTCCCATTCCGCGATGACAAGGAAAACATTCGATCTCCGTTATCAGTTTTCTTCATCAGGGAGGTCTCAAACAGTAGTGATGGTATTTTGATGGTAATAATAAAATGCGATGTAGCTGAAGCGATGAGCAGATGACTGGATGCCCCTCTCGCGCTCTCAACCGGTTGCGCTTGTAATCTTATAACATCATCCTCTTTATTTAAAATTGTCCTATATATGTTAGATATATTGAGCATATTTACCACCGTGCTATGATTATTTGGCAAGTTTCAAGGCCATAACAACATTACTTGACCGAAAATCAGGCTCGTGCGCTTATTTATGAGGAAATGATATTATTTTTTTTATTTTGAGATATCATAGAATATTCTAGTGAATTCACATGATTATACTGCAGAGAGTAGATTACTCAAGGCTATTTTTAATAAAAGTGATGCCATGCTCAAGGGTGTTTCCTTCGCCCGTTTCTTCCCCTCCCTTTTTACCTCCTTGTGAAACATGATTCTGAATTTTACTCTTCCTTTTGATATTTCGGTCACGAAACCCAAGCTCAACAGATCAATATCAATTCACTTGAGTCGTCGGGAGCGGGGATAGTAGTGGAAAGATGATTACCGGCTTAACGCGTGCAGGACACGTCCTCCCGCCTCGTCTTTCGTCGTAATTTTTGGAGTTGGAGATAAATTCATTTTATATATTTTCCTCCTCTCGTTTTCTTCTTGGCAAACGTTTTCGCTCATGGGAAAGTTCGAAGAGGAGAAAACAGTGTACATCTTGTGAGAAAGATAGTCATGTAGAAAAATACACGTATACATAGAACGAGTTGAAGGAAGAAAACTATAGCTAAATGCTGAGCCGGCAGACAGAGTTCTCTCCACAGTGGCCAATTTTAAGATTTAGGCCAACGTTCGAAATGCTTTATCCTCAAAATCCCCCTTGCCTTCAAATTTTGATCGCGAGCGTTTGGTGAATCAATTTTTCGTGGAATTGGTCGATCTACGTATTTATACGAAGTGTATTCACGAGGGGAAACCCCATATTCGTCCGTGTTAACGAGATGACCTGAAGTGATGGTATTTGGTGAGGCCCTCGTTCCCGACACCTATGTTGACTTGAGCAGACATAAACCAACGATGAAGACAGCGAAGCAAATGATGGCGAGGGAAGCAGAGTGGAGCGAAGGCTGCTTGGAAGTAGAAAGGGACGGTGACCCAGTTTACTTATACAAAAATACTCAGAACCGCTCGGCTCACCTTCAACGAACATCTCTCAATGCGACAAATTGCGTAAGAAAGCCTGACGTTTATCAAGGACTAGAGTCGTTGGGTATAAAGGCGTTCTTGAATTGTGTGACGACGTTCCACACAACGTTGACGCTGTGGGCTGTGCTGAATAATATTTCGCGAAGTAAAAGGACAAGCGAGCAATTGAATGCCATTGCCTCCCAAATTCGCGATTGTCACCTACGGTGTGAGGAAACTTTTTCAATGGGATAACAGTTTTGATTTATTTTGGTTCACTCCTTTCTTGGCCTTCCACTGCGACTTGAGGACAGATAACGAACAAGCCTTTACCTATTACTATATCCATTGCTGTTTCATGAAGAAACATTTTTTTTTTTTTAAATATAGTAGGCAACCATTTTCAAAATGTCTTTTTTTTTACGAAGTGCTCCCTTCCAGTGTGCGGCAAAAGGCAAATTTTCTCTGCCAAACACCGGATTCTACAGTTTGCGATAGATGGGATCAAAACCAAGCTAGATTGAAGTCGTTGCTTTTTGGAAAATCCTTGTGCCTACCTAGAGTAATGTTAGTGTTATTGCCGTAAGCCTCTGCACAGAGCTTAGAGCATAGGAACTCTTTGAGAGTGATCGCGTCCAATTGATACTATAACAGCGAGAGATACCTTGAATATTGAGAACGATCCACGTCGCAAGGGCGGCCCAATGTAAGTAGTTGTTGGCCACATTTCTCCAGCATCCCAAAGTACAGAGAATCAAGTTGCCCAGAACACCTGCAACCGTCCACGCCAAGCTCCTGTGCCAAACGAAGCCCTTCGCATTAGAGGCAATTACTGCAAAACAAATGATAAATATTCTATGTTACGTATGATATTAGGTAAGATCTTCATTGAAGCACTAATTTTCTACCAGCATTTGACCAAAAGAAGCTAAGCTGCGAAGAAAAAGACTGAGAAGAAGTTGTTGATTTATTAATATTAATTAATTGTTGATTGGTTTCTTATTTTTCTTATTTGTTATTATTTATTTCTGACCTAGCTAGTAAAACCTCTGTCAAATCTGCCATTCTGAAGACAGTAGTGAATTTACATGAAAATGAACCCTTGAAGCAAGTACATACTGTAAGGGCACCCCAGTCTAATTTGGTTGATAATTCGCAAGACTAACGGCTCAAACTACGAGTATGTTGGCCGAAATTCGGCCCATGTATATAAGTTTCAACTCGAATATACCAACGATATTGCTGAAAACAAACCAGCTAGGTACATCCAAAAACATATTCGGTCGATAATCCGTTGATTCATTTTGGACGTATTAATGTAACTAGATAGTGTTATTGTAATAATATATGTTGGATGACTACCCTTAGACAAATACCTTCGCCCCCGACCCTTCCAAGTTCCCAGAACAAATTCTCCCTTTCTTTTCAGCTTCTCGGAATTTTTTTATCAATTACAATAATTAATTAGAGTTACTGGCCTATCGAGGTATTGATCATCAACAACAATTTTTTAGTAAAACGTTTCGACGGAGCGATTAGCCTCAAAGTCGTTGATGTGATCTCGTGTGAGGGGGGCAGGAGAATGAGGAAATATCCGCATTGTATTCACCTGCATGCAACTGTAAGATGAGACTGATAATTGTTCTACGAGGTTCTACGAGACTAGACCCCGCCGGATCGATTCACAACTCCCTTGCAACAGTATAAATTGAGGGGGTGTGGATCATGCTGAACTTAAAATTGGGATGCAGAACCGATCCCTGGTGTTTCGACCAACACTCCCTGTTCACATTGCCACCAGATGTGATGCCGTTCTTGTCGATCAATGAAAGAGATGGCGCATCGCCCTGGAGAGGAGAAAAGGTGCGATATCAAACTAGGGTGTGGTATCGGATTAAAGCAGGAATGAATTGGAAATTAACGGCCGGGGTAACGCCGTAATCCCCCGGTTCGAGGGCGAATGGGGGAACTACTAGTGGCAAGGAAGCAAGGTATTTATATTATCTCGTCGTGAGGATTAAACAACCTCCCGGATTGCAGCCCCGAGTTCACGGTTCCACACGAGTTTAATTGGAGCTACTTTCAATGATAAGGCTTGTTGCGATACAACCACCATAGAATATTCTGGTTTTTACCCGAAAATTAAAATCTGAAAGATCTATAAGAATAATTTAAGTGGCAATATTCATAATGTCAATTATTTAACCTCTTCAAAATTCCGAAAATTGTGTGGCGTTAGCAAACAAACCAAAAAAGTGTATGTGACCGCGTGTATTAATTTCAGGCCTCATTTTGGTTTCTTCCTGCTCGCTCGTGAATTGGCCTCAATGTGACAATGGATTTGATTTGTAGTGTGTGGGAGGTAATAATCAATATATTTCACTTGACCTACCCCGTTCACAAAGCGTAACTACGTGGAGTGTATTCGAGTGGCGTATCTGATGATAGAGGCGCGATAGCGTAAAATGATGGTGGAGTGCCATCATCCCTTTCTTTCCTCCTCTGATTATGAATCCATCATACTCGAAACGGGCGCATTATGCATGCGCAGGGATCTTCTTCTTCAAGAGCCGTAAGAAAAAACGGGGCGAGACGGTCGGAGGGTAACAAGTCCCAGGCGTCTTTGCTCCCACACAATGGTCATAACACCGAGATATTCGTCCTTAGAATTCTCTCCTTAAGTCGAGAAGCGTTATTGTTTTTTCGGTGTGAATACTGATTAGGGAAATAGGTTCCTACCTACATCCGATGGCGAGGAAATCGTGTCGTTCATTACAAGTAAAATGATAGGGAGATACCTTGAGCCGCTACTGCAACATGAATTGGATGTAAAATGGCCGGAATAGGTCGATTACGGGAAAGCCGCTTTCTCCTAAAGATACCCCTCTCCCCTTTTATATATAGAGAAAGACATTTAAATGGCAGTAATAGATTGTAGGTTTTACGCGCTACAATGAAAACAACCCAGAATGTTGATTAAGCAAACAATAAGAATCAACCTATTATACCAGAAACAGAATCGAAAATATGTATAAGTAGGCGGAAAAACCTATGCTCACCCGCTACGATTATCTTAACGATGGCATCTACTATATTAACCCATATAAGAGATCTTTGGCGTTGGCGATGAGAGTAGCGCTGGTAGGCGAGTTCCAGCCGCTTCTCTTTGAAACTATTCGTTAGAGACAGGATGTAGACTCCTTTGTAGACTTTTCCTCTCTTGAAGACTTCTGCTTCATCCACTTCTGTTGAAACAAACAGGGAAACGTATCAAATTATTCTCAAGGAATTCAAAGTGGATTAAACTGAAGAACTTTTCAAAAAATAAAACTTATGTGAGCTTGCTTCTTCTCATTCTGAACTGTGGTCTCAACGAAGAAACCTTAGGAATAAAAATAATGTTGCTGCTCCACGAACACTTGAAACCATTTCATTCGCGATCGCAATGCACAGATATACGAGCACAGAAAGCTATTCGTAGCTTTCTCCAAGTCTTTCGTAACCATCAATCACAATGACAGCATATTTTTCTTGGAGGACTCCGCAGATATCAAGTCGGGAGCCTCGCGCCTTGGATCACTGCTCCCGAACCGTGTTCATCACTTGTACGAGCGATTACAATAACATTGGATAAATTAAGCTTATTTATGAGTTATTTGTCTGTCATGGATAAACAAGCTGTGGTGAATTAGTTATTTGTCTGTAACATTCAGCAGGTTTCTGCCCAGTACAGTTGCAAGGACGAATGAACTGCTTGGACCGTCTTTTTACTCGTTTGGAGATAATAAACCTAGATATTTACATCATGTTCTCGAGATTCAAGGGTCGCTACCTGACTAAATAATACTAACACCAAGTAATTGAAGGAGATTACGAGTGTCCGGCTTCCATCGGAACGTCACTCGCTATGGTCTACCTAAGTGGGCACAGCACAAAGATGTGATCTTTTGATGTTTTTGTCTAGATCACATCAGTGTTTTATATTTAGGGAGAAAGCAGGTTCCAGTGTAGCACAGATAACAACTCCAACATGAAAATCCCAACTTCTGGTTGAAAACTGATAAATTACTCACCTTGCGTTGTTTGAGACGAGTCCTCGGGAAAAGAAGTCTTCCTCTCCTCCTGAACGATCGTCTCCTCCTGTGAACACGCCATATTGTAGTATTAATGACAAGTCGCTGCAAGGAACCCGATAGCTCACCGCTCCTCCACTGTCATTTTGCGTCAGCCACCCACATCCATCACCCCAGCCCTAATCAAGCAGCAGGACCCGGCAAGCACAGGCCTTTCCCTTCGAAATCATATTCATTTTCCGTCCCTTTCTCATGGTCTAATGGGCTCTAATGGACCGAGAGTGAGGTGCGATCCTGGTTCTTCCCGAGCAAACACCGCTCCACACTCAGGCTTCTATTTCAACAAAGCATGTTGTTCTTTCAGACGTATCACTGACGTAAAAGAGAGATTTTTTTTTTTCAAGAGGCTTAATTCAAGAAACTCATGAACTTCTTCACTCTTTCATTCTGTACAAGCCCCAGTCATTTAATCGATAGCAAATTTTTACTGGTCCTGATTGGTGCGATAGATTAGATAGCTTTTACAGGCACATTGTAAACATTCCCATACAACTAAAAAGGCCGTCAGTGACCAACGACTTATACGTTCAGAGGATCAAAAATTGACGAGTTGCTGTCCTCAAAACTTCAAGGCGGATATTGTAGATGGCACCCATGTCGGTTCAAAGCAAAATACTAGGTAAATACCAGTTAAAAAAAAAAAAACCCCTCATTTTCGCCATTATTAGTCATCGCTTACAATATTAGGTTCTATTCAATATATTTAGATTACTTACCGGGTGGGCATCGTGACTGGAAATCTTGACTGTAGGATTTGTGTCGTGGGCGTCGACTTCTAACGACTTATGCTTGTTGAAGGCTGCGACCCAGCGGTACTTGTATTTATATGTCCTTTTACCATCTTCGGTAGATTCTCCTCCTCTGAAAATACGAGATGTAGGCGAGTTTTCATCGTAATTAATATAGTCAATGGGAGTGATGAGAAGTAGGACAGTGAGTTTGAAGTAGATAACTACGGTGATTGTATAACACGCACGTTTTCAGGATTTAACGATCAATATGTACCCATTGTTGGATGTATGAGGCCCTTTCATCCTAATCTCTTAACTTCCTCACAGTTGGGGCCCCATTCCAAGTCAGATACCCCGAAAAATAGGCTAAGCACCTACTCAAGCTGTTTCAAATCTCGGCTTACGTTGCTTGTAAAGAATAATTTAAAGTGAAGCCATTTGAATTCTCAACTTTGAAAAAGAAGGCGCAGTTCTGAACTTGGATTGAGCTCCTCCAAAATAATTCCACTTGAAAAATGATGTTGAGAAATATCGAGAGAAACCAGAGATGTTACGAGGAGTCAAGAATTAAGGTGATATTAATATATATACTTCGAGACTTTCTGTTTCACTTTCTTTCCTTATCTCGTAAATTATAGAGATTGCTCCGACAGTTTTTTCCCCGGTTTTTCTCCAGGTTTGAGAATAATATTCTTTCTTTTACTGCAAGAAGCGGCCACGATGAGAACATCCAACAATCAATGTTAGTCTCCCACCCCCAGAAAAGACTTCCCTAACCGGCGAAGAAACTTGTGAGTTGAAGAAAAGCGCTAGCACATTTCTTCCAACAGGAAAAAGTTTTTATTTTTCTTTCATCATTATTTTCCCAATAGAAACAGTTATGAATCAACTTCGAAGGCCGAATGCTGTAAATAATGATTACATCGAGATTCACTTCGTGATAAACGCTGTTGCTAGAAATGGAACAGCATGATCGGTCAGCGAATCGCCCGTTCATTATATTATCAATAGGTAAGTAACCCATTGTAACAGAGTTCCAGGTTGGAAAGGTTTCAAATCCTTGACAAAATCTTGCTGGTTGGGCAGCATGTTTTATGTAATCGAAATGATCAAAGTACATGTTGAGAACGTTGTGCTGGTATTCAATCGTTACCTGATGGGTAGATTCATCCCATGAAATCAAACAACGTTTATGCCTAAACACGCACCCTCGCTTTTGGGGTGGATCAAGGTTTTGACTGTTGGTAAGTTGTGCTCTAGTTGCCGGTACCAAAAACGGCGTGGGACGAATCGGAGAGGTGAAAACAGAATGAATCGAGGAGTAATAAATCAAAACGAAAAGTCAACTTTGCAATTATGCAGCAGTACAAAAATAACTTTAAATTATCCTGTACGCCTAGCGCATATTTATTATCAAGAACGATCCTTTAGTACTCATTGTCCTTTTTGACAGTCAAAGGGCTGAATTCATAGTCCCACTCGAGTATGAGGTTCCACTCACACTTGCTGGAGGGTTATTATGTTCAAGACAACGTGTTATCCACCCTGCAGCCTTTTTACAGAAAATTTAGGCCAAAAGCCGACGTGGAACGTAGGTGCTGTTAAAAAGATCCTTCTTTAGTCTATTCAGGGAGATCTCTCAAAAACAATTACTTGCCCGTTATCCTCAATTTACCTTCGGTGGGTTCGATATCCGGTCTTTTTTTTTTGTCTTCAACTTTCATCAACATAATATCCTATTTCCACTCATAATTTCATTTTTCGTTAGAGCTTTCTCTTAATTATCCTGCTGACAAATGATCGAATTTTTTAATTTAGGACACGGCTCGGTCCGAGCATCTCCTTACTGAAATAAGTATGGATATTTCCTGTAGAAATTTCAAACTTTACCTGATACAACCGGTAAATGGAGTCCCGTTTATTCTTACCTAATAAACCTAATATAAATAAACCTAAACCTTTTTAGCATCTATCCCCTAATCTTTTTGGGGTGGCAGTCCATTGTCAGGGTACATGGCCGTATTTAATGTTCTGAAAATTTCTGTTAAATTTAATAGCCTAAGGGTTTCTTATAATTTGAATACAAATGGTGTAATATCAGTATAACTGTTATAGTATAATGTTTGTAAAAGATTGTTATTATACGTACTATTACTTAATTTTTTTTTAAATAGCATTTGTCTATTATCATTTGTTTCATACATACAAATTAACTTAAATGCAATGCCTACTCCCCTCTTTAAGATTCCCTTGTGCTGAGGGGAGGAGTCTGATTTTGTTGAATGCAATTTGTAGAAAATAGCTATTATCCCCCAAAGAGGCATTTCTCGTAGCTGGTTTTCTCTGCTAAAACTTAAGCCGGACAAGGAATGTTCGTAAGAGTAAGTTAGTGCCCTCCGGGTTGTCATCCTTCTCCTTCAACGTAATACCCGAGAGAGTGGGCAGCTGTGAGGATTGTTTCCCGGCCAATCACTAGGCTTCCTAGCTTTCCCACTAACATCTTTAGATGTGATGGAAACGGAAGACCCCGGTGTTCACTTTATATAATTAAGTTGTCAGAAGTTGTCCAATGATGTGCGGTACCTACACGCCGACGGGATGGTGTACATTGCTAATACATTTTTCTCGAGAAACCATTTTCTAGAATTGTGTACAGTCAATATAAAATATCTGTTGCAAGTGTTTTGCGCCAATTATTAAACATCACCATGAATAAGCAGCAACAGTTGAGCAGGTTGATATATATTAATACAATATATTATATTATAATACATAACCCTGTATTGCTCACTGAAGTTATCCATTCAATGGCTGACTTCATGTTATTTTCGGTTTCGCAAGAATGTAATGAATTCCAGGCATATATTATATGGTAGATAAGGAGTAAACATGAATGGGGTGCATTATCGTAAAAAAGAAAACCAACAAGAAGTTTTATGTATTATATTAAAAATATGTGAGATAGGTGCATATCAGAAACATCAGTTTTGGAAAAATCGAAAAACAAGTGAATCCCTTCAGCACAAAATCCTTTTTCTAAATTTCTTCTAAAAATCTGATTCTGGTCAGGGGTCCGTTCATGGCTCTAGTTGGTCCTCGAAACTTTTTAACCCGATCGGACCAAATTTAAGTGAGGTAGGGGTCAAAATATATATTTTGAAAAATGAATTTTTGAGATTTTTTGCAATCTAGGCGTGTGAGGTATCATTTTTCACTAAATTCTTGACGCTAAACTCAATGAAAATGGTCCCCGAACGATTGGCACCCACTAGAAGAGGTTATTGGTCAAAATGCGTGTCTGTTTGCCCTTTTCGAATGTGTGTTTTCGAGATCTCTGGTACCTAGGCGTGTGGGGTTACATTTTCCCACTAACTGTGGTACCCTGAATCGATTGGAATGGGTCCGGGACCCACCACACCCACTGTTTTCCCCATTTTCCCCATGTTGAAGAAATGAATCTCCATGCGCCTGGTCCGAGGAATAACCAACCCGTGTGTACGAATTTGCTGCGTTTTTCGATAGGAACGATCCGATGTTTTGAATTCGAGCCATGGAGGGTTGTTAAATCTCACGAACACAAAGTTATGTTGTTTTTACGACCGGTACTCAAAAGTGGTGCAGTTAAAAGATGAATCTGACAGATGGGTTGGATGCGGGATAAAGAAGTCGGATTAAAATTTCAAGATGACGAGATTTATCGGTTTTGCCTCTTTTTGATGTAGGGAACAGCTGTTTTAGTTTGAAGAATTATGTGGCGTTCTTGATGTTACTTTCAGAGCTGAATTGCATACTTTGTTAGGCTGTGGCTCATCTTCCTTATTGACGAATTTTAGGTGATTTTTTTTAGTGCTTTGATTACGTTTTACGTTTTTGGCCCTTGTTAAGGGCATATTTATTACTTACTTTGAGATCCATGGACAGTTATGGGACGATTCTAATTTCACCATATATTCTTTTAACCACCCAGGTTCTTTACTATGCAGCATGATGATACGGGAAATAGGCATTTGAAGGAGTTGGGCCTTATTGGGTACCAAGGCTGAAACTTGATAGGGACAGAGGTCGCGCGTAAAACATTGTTATAACCAATTAGATGTAACGGACGATATTTGCTTTCAACTTAGTCCCGAATTCTCGTATGGGTCTTTGGATTTCTCGTTCTTTTCTAAAGAGAAGTGGACTCCCAGGCCGTGATCTAGAGAGCTCTTGATGCAAAAATGGTAATTCTTGACGATATAATAAATACCTAACCATTGACACTTATGTCTCCGAACCACGTCAACCTAAACTCCAAAACAAAACAACTCTAGTATACAGTGGAAATGAAAATTCAACGATTGACGAACGGAGCACGCATCACGCAGAATTTCTGATCGTCACTGAGATAGGTAGGTGAATATATTACAGAGATCATCCTTCAACATCTACCCCTTGGAAAGTGGGTGAGGTCGAATCGTTTCGTTGTGCATGCGAGTATAGTTATCACGATACTGCACGCAATATTATAGTCCATGGTTCGTAAACAAAACAACCAACGACCAAGTCCTGGAGGTACATCATAAAAGCCGTGTATGCTGGTATCCGTTCAGATATGGTTCTATTGTGGGTGGACGATTGCTTTTCATATGATTTTTAAATAAATATTCATTATCGTAGTTAGGACCCCCCCTTCACCACCTACCCGGCTTAATGAAACACATAGGTATAATATACCTAAGGTATAATTACCTTTTTTTTATATTATAAGAAAAAGTCGTTGTATTACGGCATAAAATTGCAGACTAGAATGTTATAGAATCAGTAACAGCTAATGGTCATATGTTTGCTGAGCATATAAATTGACTTTAAATACTTTCATAACCACTAAAATCGGAAAAATAGTTCTAATAGAAGAGAACTATAACTTCCTTTCTATGAACTCTGAACGGCTTCAAAACTTCCAGAATCAAGGATTTCCAACCAATTAAATATTTGTGAGCATTTTCTGACAATTTGAGCGAACTAGACGTATTTCTGAGTCGATAAAGAACATGACACGAATCAAGAACTGCTTCCCGCAGCACTGACCTATTACAGAAAAAGTCTGTGCAATCAAAAGCCCCCGAGTACAATTTCATTGATTTCGATGTGCCAACGGCCACTTTTGGTGTCGTGGACTTGGTAAGCCGTCCTCCAATGCTTGAAGATAACTCACAAACTCTTTTTTTTTTACTTTTGTAAATTAAAATGGATAGAAAATTTAGCGTCAACATTTCGATGAATTATTCTGGTTGGCCTAGACAGATAAATACAAACAGTTTGCGGTACGTGATCTAGGGTGGTCCGGAGTTTTCAGCTACTAAAAAGCCACCCTGAGTTTTTTCAATCCTTGATGAGATTTCCCTTTCCAAAGAGATTTCAAGAGCCGCTTCATCGTTTCCATGTCAAAAAAGCAGTGAAGCAGGAAAGACAATCCTACTACTCCCAATGTCGTTACAGGATCATTCTAAAGCGTACTCTCCACCCATGTTCCTCTATCTCCTCCTCCAAGATCTGAATTTCAATTGCGAATGGCGTCAGACTGCTTTATTGTGAATCTGCGATTGTTCCAGCGTGTGTTGATAGAGTGAAAATGGCGATATCCGAAGGAAGGAGTAGTAAATCGTCAACAGTCCATAAATAATTCATTTTCGTCGTTTACCTTACGCAACTTCCTGATGAATTCCAGCGACTTGTTTGTCTGCCTAGGAGACCGAGACTAACGGTTCAGTGATGAAGAACGAAATACCGCATCAACTGTTCCCGAGCCACGTAAACAAGTCAATATCCTCATTGATATTGAAGCCCCTCCCATATTATGACCCTTCAGAAATCCCTTGAGCTGGCAAAGAAGCAGAAGAAATCGATTTCCTTCAACGAGTTTCATGGGAACGCAATGACATCAACTTCTCCGTCCGTTCGTAAGTAACAAATAGAGTCAAGTTTTGGCTCTGATTTTTTTATGTTTATACCATCGATGTTGAGCTACTTAGTCGATATTACTGGACATAGATGTTTTACAGTCAACATAAGTGTTTAGTTTGTTGTTGGGTTTTCTCACGAATTCAAAGATTGCGAAGGAAAACGCTGAGGGCGACCATGAGATAAGTAACTTAGTAGGTCTAATCCATTGTGATTAGTAACTTTCCAGTGATCTCTTCTTGACAAGGGGAATATCACTGTACAAGGCGAAAAAAACGTTTTCCTCAAACCAGGAGCATGGAGACTCATTTCCATCGATTCAGCGTCCATAATTTCGTGGGAAGTGATACCCCACACGTCTGGGAACCAGAAATATCGAACACTCGCTTTCGAAATAAGTAGATAGATACGCATTTTGACCCATAACCTCTTACGGCGGGCACCAATCGTTCTAGGACACATTTCATTGGAACTAGCGTCCAAAATTTTTGAGCCGAGTCGGAGAGATAGACTTTTTACATGATAACATAGGTTGATTATTCAAGGAATAACCAACCAAAACTAAAAAATCTAGTCAATGCGGCAGTTTTAGCTTTGTGCGGTTGCGTCTTGTAGGTTGACCGCAGTATAATCAAGATCTAACCAAGAGAACTCAAACACTACAATGATACATCATTTTCAGCCTCCAATATAAACAAAAAACAAGACTACAAAAATAATTTTATAATTCTACCATTAGCCACGAAGAGGTATTCCAAGGAACCAATCAAGGGGATAACTGGCCATGTAAACCCGTAATCCCTTACCCCGTATTCGATCAGTACGGTGCCCCATTCTACCATTTTTACAGCAGTATAGCTTGGTCAAAAATAACTTTTTACACTCTAGTAAATATTTATTCTCGTACACTAACCTACCGATAAAATAGGGTCATCCGGGTAGGAAATTAATTAGTTTCGAGTCACAAACTCCAGCTTGAGAGTGATCGCCTCATTAATCAGGTAATTTAATAACTTGAAGGGTTCAGGTTTTGTTTCAGCCACCAAAACAAGAAGTTATGTTTCGTTTTTACTCCTAAGAACTTCGAAGACAAGGACACCTAAAGTACTTTTATAACAAAGCTCGGTGGCTCATCATACCGTTTTGATGATAACCGAGGTTTCCGGATAATTGGTCTTTTCTATGTTGGAATTTGTTTCATAGGTTTATAATTCAAATTTTACACATTCTGTAATAGTGAGACATATTTCTTTAATTACGTCGTTGGACCAAAAAATCACCATCCTAGTTACTCGAAGTAATGTCGCGGGACTAACAGGTATCAAGTGAGCAAGAACATAATACAAAATCTGTACATCTTATAAATTAATATTAAAATTTAAAATAAATACCTAAAACGCTGCAATATATGATCTACGAAAAATACGTGTGAATATATGCATTTCGTAAGGATTTCATTATTCAGAGTGTTTGACTGCCGGTTCTTTAGTTTCAAAGCAATCTTTTCTTAGTCAGTATTCGGTGTACCAGACCTCTTGTCTTGTTTTATGCCCTAACATAATGGCATAACAACACTATTTTTCACTATTATCTGTTTCTGCCAGCAGAACCAACGGAGGCACGTGCATAGTAACTAGTATTCAGTGGTGAATTTAGGATGACAGGGAGGAAGGGGCTACGTGGCTGAAGCTCCTCTCTTAATAATTTGGTTCTTGCACCAGACGTTCGGAAATGTAGCCAAGAGTCAACGATCATTTATACTTTGTTGCTACCCGCTATTTCAACCTCCAATCTGAATAGAACTACTCCCCATTAATATTAAACCACAGCAACAACCGTCATGTTTCGTACGGCAGCTATATTACTAGACAGTTGCGTCAATGGCCCCCCTCCACTACCAAAACGACGCGCTAGTAAGTAGCTGTTTTATTCAGGCAACAAGGGATCGTATGAACGATATGATTACTTTTGCGGGTTGGTGAAGTAAAGGCGAATTTTCGTCATTCTACTCACCAAAGGTCTACTATTTGGGTAGCAATCTGATAACTGATAGTTGAAATTCAACGTTCTTATACAATTCAGATCACTTTTAAATTAGCGAGTTTCCCATATCAAAAGTTATTAGTCACAATGGTTAATTGAGTGTCGGAAGTCGACTCAATCGCTCAGTGATGGGAGAAGCAAATTATCATTTTTGGTTGGTTATTCCTTGAATAATCAACCTATGTTTTCATGCAAAAGGGTCAACCTCCCGATTCGGCTCAAAATTTTTTCTGGACGTTTCATGGTGTCTAGAACAAAAAATCTGCAAATCTTACACACGGGGTTGGTTATTCCTCGAATGGGGAAACAGTGGGGTGTGGCGGGTCTCAGACCCATTCCAATCGATTCAGGGTCCAAAATTTAGTGGAATATGATACCCACACGCCCAGTACCAGAAATCCTGACACATACCAAATGGGTGGATACATACCCCATTTGACCCATTACTTCTTCCAGTGGGTGCCAATTATTCGGACCCATTTTATTGGATTCAGCGTTCAATATTTAGTGGAAAATGATACCCCACACGCCTAGGTAGCAGAAATCCCGAAAAACACATAATCAAATTGGGTAATAAATACCCAATTTGACCCATAACTTCTTCCAGTGGGTGCCAATTGTTCTGGGACCCATTTATTGGATTCAGCGTCCAAAATTTAGTGGAAAATGACACCCTACTCGCCTAGGTAGCAGAAATCCCGAAAACACACATTCAAAATGGGTAATAAATACCCAATTTGACCCATTACTTCTTCAAGTGGGTGCCAATTGTTCTGGGACCCATTTTATTGGATTCAGCGTCCAAAATTTAGTGGAAAATGACACCCCACTCGCCTAAATCACCAAAAATCTCGAAAATCCATTTTTCAAAAAAACCCCTACCCCCTCCAAATTTGGTCCGATCGGGCTGAAAAGTTTCGAGGACCCATCTCGGCTGGGAACAGACCCCTGACCCAAATTTCAGATTTTTAGAAAATTTTCTACTACCAAAAACGGCGTGGACAATGGACGGCGGACGGACATTACCTTTTTTGATCAGGAATCATGCAAACGTCCAGGAAAAAAATTTTGAGCCCAAATCGGAGAGCACTTACCATTTATCATGAAAACATAGGTGATTATTCCGGAATAACCAACCAAAAGTCAATGTCCGTCGCCGTCCGCGCCGTTTTTGGTATATAAAATTTTTTCTAAAAAATCTGAAATTTGGTCAGGGGTCCTGTTCCCGGCCTAGGACGGTCTTCGAACTTTTCTGCCCGATTGGACCAATAGGGCGGGGTAGGGGTTTTTTTTGAAAAATGGATCGAGATTTTGTTCAATTAGGGCGATCTGGGGTGTTTTTCCACTAAATTTTGGACGCTGAATCAATAAATGGTCCCAAACGATTGGCACACCGGAAGAAGTTATGGGTCAAATTGGGTAGTATATTACCCATTTTGTATGTTGGATTATGGTCCTAGGCGGTGATCGTTTTTACTAATTTTCTGATCCTGTCACCCTCTCAACGACTGTTATGAGGAGTAACCATACTCATTGTGGTTAGTCCTTGAATAATCACCTATGTTTCATGATAATGTCACCTTCGATTCGGCTCAAATTTTTTCTGGACGTTTCATGATGTCCTGATCAAAAAAGGTCAATGTCCGTCCGCCGTCCGCCGTCCGCCGTCCCGTCGCCGTACGCCGTACGCCGTCCATTGTCCACGCCGTTTTTGGTAGTAGAAAATGTTCTAAAAATCTGAAATTTGGGTCAGGGGTCTGTTCCCAGCCGAGATGGGTCCTCGAAACTTTTCAGCCCGATCGGACCAAATTTGGAGGGGGTAGGGGTCAAAATGTGTTTTTTGAAAAATGGATTTTCGAGATTTTGGGTGATTTAGGCGAGTGGGGTGTCATTTTCCACTAAATTTTGGACGCTGAATCCAATAAAATGGGTCCCAGAACAATTGGCACCCACTGGAAGAAGTAATGGGTCAAATTGGGTATTTATTACCCAATTTGATTATGTGTTTTCGGGATTTCTGCTACCTAGGCGTGTGGGGTATCATTTTCCACTAAATTTTGGACGCTGAATTCAATGATGTGTGTCCCAGAACGATTGGCACCCACCGGAAGAAGTTATGGGTCAAAATGGGTATGTATCCACCCATTTGGTATGTGTCAGGATTTCTGGTACCTGGGCGTGTGGGGTATCATATTCCACTAAATTTTGGACCCTGAATCGATTGGAATGGGTCTGAGACCCGCCACACCCACTGTTTCCCCCATTCGAGGAATAACCAACCCGTGTGTAAGAATTTGCAGATTTTTTAATATGTGTTTACGAGATTTCTGGTACCAAGGCGTGTGGGGTATCATTTTCCACTAAATCTTGGACGCTGAATCCAATGAAGTGGGTCCCAGAGCGATTGGCACCCACTGGAAGAAATCATGGGTCAAATTGGGTATATATTACCCATTTTGAATATGTGTTTTTGAGATTTCCGGTACCTTTGCATGTGGGGTATCATTTTCCACTGAATTTTTGTTCCTGAATCGTTTGTATGGGTTTGGGACCCACCGGACCCACTGTTTTCCCCATTTCCCCCTTGTTGAAGAAATGAGTGTCGATGCGCCTGGACCGAGGAATAACCAACCCGTGTGTAAGAATTTGCAGCGTTTATTTATTGGTGCCAAGAGACCTCACATCAGGAACTATTATTTTTCATGTGCCAACTCACCCATCGGTTTCCATCACAGCGTCGCCTTCCATTTTTCCTTATCCTAGCTCATCGCCACGGCTCTCCCCTGAAAAAAAAATAATAATAAATAATATCGTAACAATTCATCAACAAGCAAACAAACACAACTATTTAGTTCGGAATCTTGTAGCATCTAAGATAACCTCGATACTTCCTGTTTGATACAGAATAATTCACTTATTACTTATCACATATTATTGAGCTAGGTCGTGTCATAAAACCCATCATTTTTGTTATTTTTGCTCCTAATACGGTCATTTATCATTCAACTAGAGTTGAAAATCTTTAGAATCGCTAGACTTGAATGTATACTACCAAAGCTTGGATTAGTATTCATGGTTAAGCATATCATGTAGGTAAACAAACAGCACAAGGTTGCAACGGAACACGCGATGGTGCGGTGGATTGTTAATGCGGAGAACACCACTCCTCCCCTCATGTGTCGTGTACATTGAAAGTAATCAAGCGTTTGCAGGCTTTTGAGGCGCATTTTGACAAAGGACTAGGCCTTGGCGATCTCACAGTCATGACTGAAGTTCGAAATGATAGGTAGACTATTGTACTGTGAGACAGGAGGAATATTTTGAGGAACATAGGTTGGTTACCGACCTAGAGACAACCAAGTCATCGCTTACGATGTAATCTGAATTTGAAACGCTAACTTGAGATTATTCTTTACTCAAACGACGATATGGGTAGAAATTTACATTTCTGCTTGATGGTCTCTTATTTATAACTTTTCTCGGTAGGCTATTATACTACGTTGCATTTTCTCGCCCAAATTTTTCTAATCTACATAATTTCTCTCTTTTCTTTTTTGAGGAAAAGTGCATATTCTTCCGGAACTTGTTGGTACATTATGGTTCAAATATCTTGATCGTGGAGAAGATTGTGTCGTCGAGGCTACTAGAGTATAAAGGAAAAACCATTAGGGTTGCGGTAATTGGTCCGGGCCCCATCATTATCGATTCGACCTTCTAAACTTCATGGAATGAGATACCCTACACGCCTTTAAGCGTGTACAGTAAGGAAGCCAGTGGCCTCAAATAAGTCAAGTAGAAAGTGAGGCCCGAGGATGAAACGAAAGCGTCATTTTTGGAACATTCATGCGGAAATATTTGCGCTTCCGAAGATTCGCAGAAATGATGTCGCGTAATGTGAAAGAGTCTCGGATTGCCTTACTGTTCCCTTCGAGAAATATTGTGGACATTTTTGGTCTCTGCCATCAACATTTGACTAGTTTCAAGGTTAAGTTAGTAGCATTCTCTTTCCCCGTTTTGTTGGTTTTGGTTTCTCACCCAAGGACGTCCTTCTATTTACTATCGAGTCGGTAATTTTGCTTGTACACGTATAATCTTCCATTAGACAACGAATTTATCCTTCCATCACTCGTGGGACTATCATCAATCACCAGACAAATGGATATTTTCCTTAATCAAAAACCTGCAGTTGGATGAGATTAAATAGCCAGCGGCCGTAAGGCCTACCGACCAATGTTGGAATAGTCATCAGACTCAAGCTCTATGCTATGCTATGCTATGCTACGCTCAGACTTAAGCTATGATGTCTACCACTGCATGAAGTTTTATAAATTCATTCACTTTTGAAGAGACATGTCGCTCCAATATTGATAAAAAAAATTCATTTCGTTCCTTTCCATTTAATTTAGAATAACCGGTCAAATACTGAAGCTAGATCGTTTTATCTATATATATATCTATATCTATATATAATCGTAATCGTAATATACGTACTACTCCTTACCTATTTAAGTAAGAAAGTTGAATTAGGAAAAACAAGGGAAGTGCATGAATCATCTGTGGTCATTTATTATACTCCTTCTTACGCGTGCTGCGACAAATACACAGCCGCTGAGAAACATGAGGTGTGTTTTTCAACTCATGGATTACAAAGAAAAATATTCCTCGTTTCGTCGTTTTACAATTATTTTTCTTTTGGTTGGTTATTCCTTGAATAATCAACCTATGTTTTCATGCAAAAGGTCAATTTCTCCGATTCGACACAAACAATTTTTTGGACGTTTCATGGTGTCTAGATCAAAAACCCTGCAAATGGGTATCTATTACCCATTTTGAATATGTGTTTTCGAGATTTCTGGTACCTAGGCGTGTGGGGTATCATTTTCCACTTTATTTTGGACCCTGAATCGATTGGAATGGGTCCGGGACCCGCCACACCCACTGTTTCCCCCATTTTCTCCATGTTGATGAAATAAACCTCCATGCGCCTGGTTCGAGGAATAAACGACCCGTGTGTAAGTCATTTACAAATTGGAACCACTACCACTTACTGCGGAACACTGACAGGCGACGTCGAAATGGCGGGACTGTGTAGTTAGCGTTTGGATGTCTATCCAAACGCTTTCGTTATGAGGTGAGGGGGGGATCATTTCACGGGTAAATAATTTTCTCGGATAACTAGAGACGGAGATCATGCGAAGGGACAGTATAGCGTTCCTCGACCTCAAATCCTCAGGTCTGAGAAGTTCGTGTCTCAACTGCCTCCATTCGGTTATTGTCAGTTCGCCATCACGACCGGAAAGCTCGTATCACTGCCAGGAAGGTGCACGAACTTGAAAGCGTCTGACAGCGCGTTATCAGGCATAGACCATGACTCACGATTCAAACCACTCACCTTGATATTATCGAGGTTTTGACGTCTTTGTCAAAAACGCCCCATCATTGTCGTCGTACTTACGTACAAGTAAGACTGGAAACTTCTTTTCATGTTTAAGGAAATTATAAACGCAGAGCCACTGTAAGTATATTTCGTCAGAACCCAAAAGCCAGCAAAAATAATTTGGAAAAACAAAAGAGGCGAAAAGATACCTGCAACATTAATTAAATTGGGGGACGGGCCTGATGATTACAAATGTACATTTAGGGACTGAACAGGACCTACAGGACCCGGCTGTGGTAACTGTTTAAGAATCGCATTAATACCTAAATTATATCAAACTGTGGTATTCACAGTATCATATCTACGGTATTTGTCTGATTCTACCTTACGAAAATGGGTTAAAACACGGTTGAAACTATGTAACAAATCTCTTTTGCTGCTTCCGTGGGGTTTTGCAAATCGATTTAATAATTTTGAACCGCCACAAGTGAAATGAAGAATGAATGAATGACCAGGTTAGAATACACTGTATTGAGGTAGGTCAAATTACTAGGTGTATGTAGCTTCTAACTAAAATAACAGAGGGAACAAAAATTTAAGGAAGATGTATTGTTTATTCGAGGATTGGAGAAAACAACAACTACGACCTGCAATTTAAATCTTCCTTCAATTAAAAAATATAAAAACTTGAGAAATGGAATTCAATCGATTTGATTGTTATTACAGGCTAATTACGGGTTCGTAATTTTGGGCTCTCGAGTATAACGAAGAGAGTCTGGGGTCTGAAAAAAACATCAGATTGCGTTTATTTCAACGCTACACTCACCCTTTGCAAAATTTGCATTCTGATGAAAAATTGTTAATTTCAGTCGCAACGTCTTTCTTTAGCAGTAACGAGGATAAAAAACTTGACATTAATAAGGACGGTGAATCATACGATGAAGGATTAGATTAGATTATTTATTCATAAAGTAATCCGTTATAATTTAGGGCTCGCAGCCCTCTACGATTTGACATCGCTCAAATTAGATCAGGATTTTCAACAGTAAGATTGACATATTTTAAACGGAAATTTCACCAGTCAATGCTACAAATTCAGTCCCACGAGTTCATGAACTGTAAGAATGGCAATATCCGACGTCATCCACCCTCCGATGGCTCTAGAAAGCACCGTTTCCGTCCGCAAGCAAATTGTCTGAGTGAGGTTATGAGTGTTACAGGTACATGAGTTGTACATGCAAAAAGAACTTTAGTAACTGTGGAGTTATAAATTCACCCCCAAGCTCATGTAACATGAACGTTAATGAGATAAACTTTGCGAAATGCACTGACTTCTTTCAAACAATTTCTGTGAAACGATCCGCCTGAAAACCAATGATGATTGGCATTATTATTTATAAAATAAGACGATTCTAGGGTTGAGTATGTGGCTCATGTCGTAATCTGTTGACGAATCAATCTCTAAAGCAGGTTAGTTTCTTATCAAACCAAGATTATGGATTTTCAGTTCGACTATTATTTTAGGACTTACATCATAAATCGTTTGTAGGCTAGTCATGGATTAAATATAGATAGTTAATGTTTTTCAAGGACCGAGGATGGAGACATTCGGTAGAGTACACCTTTTACCTAAATTGGTATGAACGAGTAGTATCTATATTGGTCTCCCTTGGGCACAGGTGGAAAACCCTGCACGCAACCAGAGATACCCTAAAAAGCATCAGCCTAATCAATTCCGGATTAGATAAGACCCCGTCGATCCGGCTCAAGGCGACTCTGGTGCCATGGGAAATAACGGCCGTGCCCTTCCGTGGACAAACTGTGGAACCAATCCGGTTATGACTGAGCACAATCTGATACGGGCGTGTTAACACAAGTTAAATTTTCAATTTATGCAGGGAAAACCCTGTTGTCAATCAACGTAACATAATCGATGAAACTAATCGATCAGTTACCTAGTAGGCATGATCCCATTTTTTTCCAAGTTAGAAGTGAGATTATCACAGTAATTATCATCTAGAAGGTCTAATAGTAAGCTTTTAAATTTGCCCTCAATTTTCATAATCGGCGATTCAGTTTAAAGAGGAATGGAGCTGAATGCAAGGCCTTGAATACTTCATCACACGAGGCCCTATGTACTGAACCGATCGAAACGAGGAAAACATCGGGTGTTATAATATATTATGAGCGCTCTCTAAGGGTGTGGGGACGGTCACCTATTGTCGCTTGACGGGACATCAAGGGTTTGTGGAGCTATTGACCCAAAACGGGCTTTTCTAGGGGCATAACACTCTTCCTCAGCCGGAATAATAATAACAACGGGGAGACACACAACGGTCCCCACCATTTCCACCGGTAAACTGACATTTGACAGAACTACCGCGCCGATGATTGGCTTTATGAAAAGGAAAGTCATTGTCTGGTTTACTGAACTCACACAGCAACCGGCCGAAAACCGTGAATGTTTCATTAGGTGGACGTAAATACTCGTACAAACTCGGGTTATCGGCACTACTCCAAATCGGGCAGCTACGCAATTCATAAGCCACCCTGGAGTCTGATGAGCGTTTTAGCGAAAAATGCCCATTTCCCTAACAACAATTTTGTCTTTATTTTACTACAACATTTTTATTAGTTACCGACTGTGACCAAGTAAATAACCATTTTTTTGGTGGCAGTTCCCAGCGCTCTTGCTTCGCGATGAGGCACAAATTGGTTTTTCATGACGCTGTGTTGCATTGGTAGGCAGAAGGGAATTTTGCTATCATTGGTATTGAGACGAAGCCAATCTTGGAGTTTTTCCACTTTCATAAATTCTTGTTGGGCTGATCATCTCCAAGATAAGCCGTCATTTCTCCGTTGTAGGGCTCATTTCCAGAAATGAGGATTTGATGGCTAGAGTTTTTCTTTTCTCAGAAATCACAGGGTATCTACACGAGCTGAACTCGTCTGTGTGCTTAAATGAAATAGAATGAAAGTTATATAAGTTTTTATTGACGTGAAATCATTCACGTCTCGTTTGAAAAACAAACTTTTAACTTTTAAACTCGTACCGATTCGTACCAAGCTGTAATGGGAATCAACAAGACGTACAAGCATTATAAGTGGTATGAGTGAGAGAAATATAATAAATAGATCTAGCTCGGCTAAATTGAGAAGAAACGCAGTAGGCTGGTATGAGTACAGAATGTCTGAATTGAGTTTTCTCTAATGAAAAACCACACGAAGCTAAATGAGGACTACGTGGTGAATTATTTATGATGTTTACTCAACAAAGACCCCTGCTCAAAGGTGAGCGACCAACGTTCTACTCGTATTTCACGGGCATGAAAAAAAAGAATAACAATAAAAATCCGCACTCCACTGAATCAGGGCGAGCTCGAAGCACATTTCTCTCGATGTCAAGTTCCCATGCCAGACTTCGCCTTAGGAACGCAGAGGTTGACACTTTTTTCGCGCTCAACTTTTCTGTTCAAAAACTGTTTCACTAGAATAATTTTAGTGAATCGTACCATCTAATTACGGCAAATGAACGTCCTAACTTTTGTGTCGCTTCGCTCCCAACCAGAATATTAAGAAATTATCGTCAATAGAGCTGATTGCAATAGGTATAATTATAACGGTACCCACTACTTTCCTTAGAGTAAACTTCCAGCGCAATCCTGTTTTCGTCTTGGGATTCTCTT
>CM033998.1:22564124-22665995 GCA_019603395.1 Cyrtorhinus lividipennis
ATTCAATTTGGGGAATAGCAATAACAAGAAATCAGTGAGTAAAACATAGCACTCAACAAGTATAAATAAACATATTGAACAGAAAATAATGAACAAATCAGGTCTAAAACCTGACTGCCGCTGCTTCAAGGAGAAACTTACGTTGAAAAGTGTGATCTTTATGTTCATTACATGATGAATGTTACGTTTCAACTAATTTGTTGTTAGTGTATTCCCAAAATTGAATTATGTATTTGTCATCCTCCATATTGGAGTTTAACGACCATAGTTTGATATGTGGAAATGCTATATGCTAATATGACATGCTATATCCCATACATCCTATAGAATATTCTTTGTCAAAGAATCCTTAGGTTATCGTTAAAAGTCGCTGTACCTCAATCAAGCCGGTGAAGTTCGATTCCTCCGTAAGTTTAGCTGAGGAATGAAGAAGCATATCATAGCATGAAATGCTGAATTGAACCTCAGACCAGTCGCATGGAGATTAATTTCTTCAACATGGATAAAATAGGGGGAAACAGTGGGTGCGGTGGGTCCCGGACCCATTTCAATCGATTCAGGGTCCAAAATTTAGTAGAAAAAGATACCCCACCAAAAATCTCGAAAACAGAAATCGTGTTGCTGTTTAATGAAAGGAACCCGAAACAGCGACACAATTAACAATATTCGTTAGGAATTCGTTTTCGTGTTGCTGTCGAATGAAAGGAAACCGACCCATTTTTCAAAATCCTCGGACCAGGCGCATGGAGATTAATTTCTTCAACATGGGAAAAATGGGGGAAACAGTGGCTGTGGTGGGTCCCGGACCCATTCCAATCAATTGAGGGTCCACAATTTAGTTGAAAATGATACCCCACAGCCTAGGTTACAGAAATCTCGAAAACATATATTCAAAATGGGTAATAGATACCCATAACCTCTTCCGTACCCATTTTGACCCATAACCTCATTCAGAGGGCGCCAATCGTTCCGGGACCCATCACATTGGATTTAGCGTCCAGAATTTAGGGGAAAATGATACCCCAGACTCCTTGATTGTAAAAAATTTCAAAAATTCATTTTTTGAATTTCACATTTTGACCCCTACCCTACCCAAATTTGGTCCGATCGGGTTGAAAAGTTTCGAGAACCAACTAGAGCTATGAACGGACCCCTGACCAAAATTTCAGATTTTTTGAATAATTTTTACTACCAAAGTCGGCGTGACCGAATTTGGGCGGGGTAGGGATCAAAATGTGTTTTTTGAAAAATGGATTTTCAAGATTTTGGGCGATGTAGATGAGTGGGGTATAATTTTCCACTAAATTTTGGACGCTGAATCCAATGAAATGGGTCCTAGAACGATTGGCGCCCACTGGAAGAGGGGTCAAATTGGGTATATATACCCATTTTGAATATGTGTTTTCGGGATTTCTGGTACCTGGGCGTGTGGGGTATCATTTTCCACTAAATTTTGGATCCTGAATCGATTGGAATGGGTCTGGGACCCGCCACACCCACTGTTTCCCCCATTCGAGGAATAACCAACCCGTGTGTACGAATTTGCAGCATTTTTGATCTAGACGGCATGAAACGTCCAGAAAAAAATGTTGAGCCGAATCGGAGTGGTTGACCATTTTCCTGAAAACATTGTAGCAATAACCAACCAAAACGCATTACTTACGATCGTGTTCTGACTTGATCATGCTTCTTCGTTTTTAGGCTTGCAAGGCATTTACTGCGATTTTAGGAGTCGCTCGTTTTGCAAACAATTGTTCGGCATTGTTGGGAACCACGTTGCTAAGCCTCATTTAGTGCTCATGTCACATAATCAGATTGAGAGACTGGACGTTCTCGAAGGACTTCACAAGTATTTTATCGCGGTATTGGACTTACGACATAATTTGGTAAGTATTTCCTGGCGCCCGTTCTTCTTAATTCCTCCTTGAATATTTTCCTCAGGGAATTTGTTCAAACTGTTAGTCAGTAAGAAATTTTAGCTTTGCTTGGTGATTGCATGATAAAAAAAAATCTCCAATTTTATACCTATACATATATATACATAAACAGCGTTTGTAATGATCCTCCTGAAACATTTTTTTTTTTTTTTTTTCAAAACAATTTTCTCAGATCACACGAGAGGGATTCAACAGAATCCATCCATCGTTTTCCATCGGCCACTTGCTGCTTGAAGGGAATCCTATTACAACCGAGTACGACTCTCTGTTTGGATTTGCAAGAGATATTCGAAAAAAATTAAATTGGTTATCTCAATTGGTTGGTGCCTGATCCTCATTACTAGAATAAGATATCATACATCAAGTTATTTACCTGAATCGTTTATGAACTGAATAAACACTGCTTACATTGACATAACCTGATATTAACGAACTAATTATATTTTCAGGATTTCATGACGTTGAGCAATGACTCTGATATGCCCATAAATGTGCCAACCTTCCTGAGGAAGCGTTCTTTCAAGAGTTTTGTCGACCATTTTTTGTTCCATTACTTCACTTTGCTCTTCAAAAACAAAGAGCAATTGGCTGTAATGTACCATCCTCAGGCGACTTTTACGATGAGTCTTTTCAAGCTCTGCGCTAGCTTATTGCCAACTCCGCAGAATACCTTGTGAGTTCCTAGCAATTGAGATTAACATGGGAATTACATCTTGGATAATAAGACAAGGATGTTAAATTGAGTGGAGCTGACGCTCTTCACATTTTTACGTTGGGCGATAGTATTACCAGAACGACTGCTTGTGTTATTGTATCACCATTATACGAAATAGCCGGGTGGTGTTCAAACTGAAATATTGAGCACCTTTGGGTCCAACAACCCCATATTGAGATTATATTCCTTGAGTAATCAATCTATGTTTTTGATCTAGACACCACGAAACGTCCAGAAAAAATGTTGAGCCGGAGAGGATGACCTTTTGCATGAAAACATAGGTTGATTATTCAAGGAATAACCAACCAAAAACCGGCGCACTTCAAAATTTGTGATGTTCTGTCTGGTAGAAATGAAGTTGAGAAATGAGAAATCTTAAAAAATCTTAATTGAGAAATTAAGTTGAAAGAAATTTGAACGTAAGCGTTAAAATCTATATTCTGTGTAAAGAAAACGACTGGAACAAACAATGAAAAATAAAATTTTAAATCATAAAGCCAAAATGTAATTTGAACGTAACAAAACGAAAATTAACAGAACATCACAAATTTTGAAGTGCGCCGGTTTTTTGGTCTCCAGTGTAATTGCCTCATCTAACGGAACCAACATTTAATTATATATTATTTAATGACATTCTTATGGTAGTATATCGGGCTTTTGATAATAGGAACTAGCAGCTGTCTTTTCGGAAACTTTTAAATAAAAATATTCTCCCAACTTGAAAAATATTTTAAACGTAAGTACTTGTTCAATAATATTTGGTTAGAGTCCATTTCTTCAAGAGTCGGAATTGCCTAGTTGTGAAACAAACGCAATGTGTGGAGAAATAGCTATAATACGAGTAAATTCAGCAATCGATTTCTTTTTTTCAATTAGCTGGGAAATTTTGACGTTTTTGGCAATTTGAGCCATTAATATTGAATGGTCTTTTTGAGCTGGTGAAGGTAACCTTAGAGGGATTTGGGAGAATAGTTACAGATAATTTGAAAATCGGGACGAAAATCCAGAATGCATTCTGTTTAGGAACCTTAACACCTAGATGCCGACTGGCAGCGTGTCTGGACTTGTCCGTGATATTGGGGGTTTAATCGGAGTGATTGTGGCCGTGTCCGTACATTTCGCGGTGCTGCCCGTGAATTGAACTTCAGACGCAGAACTCGCCACACTTTGGAGGCCTCTGGGAAGCCAGCGTCAAACGACATCTTTATCTTAAGGCAGGAAAAGCCGTCCTCACCTTTGAGGAAGGCGCCACGTTATTCTGCAGAATCGAGGCAATTCTGAATTCCCGTCCTCTGTGCCCGCTTACGTCCGACCCAGTTGAGTCTGACCACTTGACTCCAGACCACTTCCTCTTGGGACACACCTAACTGCGACTCTGGAGCCCACTCTTCATGATCTCCAGGAAAATCGACTCGCCCGCTGGCAGATTGTCAAGAGGATAGCTCAGCAAGTATGGGGACGCTGGCATCTTGAATACCTGGCTACTGTGCAGGCACGTCTCAAATGGCAAAAACTGATTTTAAAAAAATCCCTGATGCTCAAATGGCCCACTGCGAAGATCACCAACATTCAAGCTCAGACGGCGCTGTTAGGGTGGTGATCCTTCGAACATCAACTGGGACTTATCAGCGATCCGTCGCCAATCTTATACCACTCCTGCCACTGCATCAGGGCCTCATTGGTCCTAGGCATCCTTCCCCATTCCTTCTTTTTTCATTCCCGTTGCTTTTTTATTTGTAACTTTGCATTTTCCAAATTTTGGGGCTAATATGTTTAGGAACCTAAACACCTGTTGTCGACTGGCAGCGTGTCTGGCGTTGTCCGTGATATTGGGGATTTAATCGGAGTGATTGTGGCCATACACTTCGCGAGTGGGGGCTCAACGATGATTCGGCCTGGTCTCGTCAGTTGGACTCACAAGCGTATCGTCTTCACCTCGTCCCGTTCATCCACATCGTTCCAGGACGTCAAGGTTATTCTCACTGATTGCCTGGATTTGCTGTTAGTACGCTAAATGAATGGTTCCGACGTTCAGCTTTGTCATCGTATTCTTTCCTGGCTGATGTTAATCACCGTTTGTTCCTGTTTCTGGCTTAAACTACGGAACGTTCATCTCGGTTATCCACGTGTTACGGCACTTTACTCACGGGTCGCTTCGTCTTATCCCGTGACTTCACTTCGGGTTTTGCCGCCTTCCCGAGGGAATTCGCTGACGTCGATTCCACCCACCGTTACTTACGAAATCGTTGCCGAATCAGCAATGCAGTCCAACCATCTATCCATCGCCCCATGCACTCTCGGTCAGATCGTTTTCATTTTTTCCATTTCACTATTTATTTCCACTAAAGATAATAATTAAGTTTAAACAGCTCCTTCTAGTTTTATGTTATCTTTTTTCTTTTGTTTATTTCCATTAAATATATTTATGTCGAATAGGAATGGTTTGTTCACTTTTTAACTAAAAAAGTGAAAAACTAAAGGAAGTCATGACAACAGTAACAGATTGGATGGAAGGTCGCAGACTGGCCCTTGCAGTGGAGAAAATAGAGGTGGTGGTTTTCACTCGCAGGAGGATCCAGACGCTGTTGCCGATGGAACTGACGTAGGATACGGTGGTCCACACCAAACAGGCAGCTAGGTGTTGTATGGAGCAGAGACATGGGCAGGCGCACTGTCTGTCGCACACTACCGGAAGCGACTAATGGTGGTACAACGGCGAGGAGCGCTAAGGATAGTTAGTGCATACAGAACGGTATCGGAGCCAGCTGTCCTTGTACTGGCTGGGGTCCCAATACATCTTCTGGCTGCAGAAAGAAAGCGGATTTATGATAGAAGAATGGAACCAGGAAGGCAATAGTGATCAAGGAAGAACGGGAAAGGACACTGAAAGACTGGCAGACCATCTGGGACAATGAATCGAGGGCTCGTTGGACAGCGAGACTAGTACCAGAAGTGAGAGGCTGGCTGAGAGGCACCATCTCCGGAAGAGTTAGTGAAACGAATGCTATAAACAAGCATTGTAAAAGACGGCAGATTATATAGAGTCTGTCCTCAGAAGAAAAAGTCCGGCAACAAGCCACACGGGCAGAAAACTGAGACTGGCCCCAGGTCCAACCTGAAGTCATGTGATGAATAGTACCAGGTTGGGCCATTGGGAGGGTGAGGTTTTAGTGGATTGGACTTCCACATAACTGGAGGAGGCCGACCCTAGTCACAAGGCATTACACCTGACCTCAAAAGATTTCCTCATCAAAAAAAAAAAACTCCATCAACGAACACATTCTAAATTATAATAGGAGTAATGGCAGCTTTTTTTATAACCTGAGCTACCACGCAACCCGCTGCCTCTACTTCAAACGAGTGATAAGGCGTTTTGTGCAAATACCTGCCCATTCGGGTACGCAGCACTAGTTCTAGGGCAATTATTGAGTGACAATACAAACTTAAGATCTAGACCGTCAAAAAAGCCGCTTGATCCTCCAATCTGCAACCACTTTTCTATTGATTCCAGAGCTACTGCTGTCGATGGACAAAACCATAATATACTCCGTGAGGAGCGTGGCAATCGAAGTGTTTACCAGAATGTGTTCATCGGTCAGCGACCTATTATAGACGCGTTGAAGAGAATCCCCAATTTGGAGTGTTCTTTCTCTCGACTCCTGGTGGACGTTCCCATTATTGTGGTGAGTTCTTTAAAAATCCCCTTTCTGCGATACATCGCATACATTTGTTCGACTTGAGGTGAGAAACGGGCGAAGGCTCGGACAACTGCGAAATTGCACAAGTACAAAATTGGTCAATCAAGTGAATCGAGTGCAAATTTTCAGAGTGACGTGGTTATGTCGATAACATGCTCAGGCGCATGTCGCATGGTATCGCAGCGTCAAAGTCAGCAACTGCACCACTTTTCCAGAACGTTCATATTAGTTCCTTCGCCGTCATCAGCCGGAGAGTGGGTAATAGCCAACGACATGTGGAACATCAGTCAAGTTGTTAACGCTTCGTCAACGATGGTGAGCTGGTCGTCACGAATACTTACCTTCCAAACAGATGTGAACGTACCATGCAGTACTTACTACCTCTGTAAAATGTTCAGTTTAGTGTGGCTTCTGGATTTCAGCTGCTGCCCTCATGCCGAATGGATACGGCTCCGATATTTGGCCAGGCCAAGGGTGACTATGTGGTGATGCTGAATCCCCAGATGAAAGACCGAACTGTTCTAAGGAGAATCGTCAAAAACCTTACTAAAATGAAGCCTTTTTGGGTTGAAAGGTTTGTAATTTGTCTGATATCTGACTCTAGATAGCGTTTTACGCAGACCAGCTATTTGACGTCTTATCTGCGGTATGTTCACAGATTCCTGGAAGAGTCGGACTGGGATTTAGAATTCACGTTGCAGGCATTCACTGATCAGTTCAAAGCAGACGTTATTCCAGTTGATGCATTTGATATCCCCCCTCAGAACTTGAAAATTCTAGGTAAGAGTCTAAAATATTATTTTTGACTGTTTTGGTTGGTTATTCCTTGAATAATCAACCTGTTTTCATGATAATGGTCAACCTCTCCGATTCGGCTCAAAAATTTTTTCTGGACGTTTCATGATGTCCTGATCAAAAAAGGTCAATGTCCGTACGCCGTCCGTTGTCCACGCCGTTTTTGGTAGTAGAAAATTTTCTAAAAATCTGAAATTTCTCACCCAAGGGTCTGTTCCCGGCCGAGACAGATCCTCGAAACTTTTCAGCCCGATCGGACCAAATTTGGAGGGAGTAGGGGTCAAAATGTGTTTTTTGAAAAATGGATTTTCGTGATTTTGGGCGATCTAGGCGAGTAGGGTGTCATTTTCCACTAAATTTTGGACGCTGAATCCAATGAAACGGGTCCCAGAACGATTAGGCACCCACTGGAAGAAGTTATGGGTCAAATTGGGTATATATTACCCATTTTGAATATGTGTTTTCGGGATTTCTGGTTCCTAGGCGTGTGGGGTATCATTTTCCACTAAATTTTGGACACTGAATTCAATGATGTGTGCCCCAGAACGATTGGCACCCACCGGAAGAAGTTATGGGTCAAAATGGATATGTATCCACCATACATATCCACCATTTTGTATGTGTCAGGATTTCTGGTGCCTAGGCGTGTGGGGTATCATATTCCACTAAATTTCGGACCCTGAATCGATTGGAATGGGTCTGGGACCCGCCACACCCACTGTTTCCCCCATTCGAGGAATAACCAACCCGTGTGTAAGAATTTGCAGATTTTTATAACGGAAGATTTGATTGAATACAATAGCGAAGTCTCTGAGATAATCTCATCTCGGTACTTTTGCCTGGTAGAGTTTTGAAGTACACCCAATTTGAGTTGCAAACTCAAAAAAAAAAGTTGATAGGGGGCTGCTTCGATTGTGAGTTCGGTGAAATAATGTAACCACGACACGATGCTAATGCTCTCCTCGAGTAATTACCCTTCATCCGCTCGCGCCCTCTCGAGCCCCGGCAGTGCTCGCGTGACGGTTAATAGCCGTCCCTCACCTTTTTCCTGAATATGTTTTCGCTATCACCTTGAACGATTGTGGTTTTAGTAGCAGTCCACCAAGAAAGTTCACACACAACAATTGGAAAGGAAAACTTTATTTAATACACAACGAAATCGTCATTCGAAAAGAAAACGTAATAAACTTTACTAAATCTGTTCTGCCTAATATAATGAAACTGAATTTTCATAACATTGTATGACTTATCAAGGAACTTATTTTGGCCAAAACGTAGTTACAAAATTAAAGAAAAAACTAGTAAATAACGAATCAGTACCTAATATCATTGCAGACTATTACTGCAGACTCACAGATAAATATAAAATGTAGGCAAGAAAAATACTACCTACTATCACTTCAGTTTATTGTACGAGGTAACTTTCTCTAATCACTGACTTCTGCGGCGTCTCTTTGTTCACGAGCACTAGTGCAAGAATCGCAAATCATTTGGCAGTGGTTTTTGCAAATGTATTTATGGCAATCATAGCACGTCAATTTCGTTCGGTGGTTTTTCCTTGTCCCACAAATGTAGCAAATGGCTCTCTGGTTGAGAGGAGCTCCTCCAGGTGGATGATCAGCCGACAGTCCATTTTCTTGTTCTTCTCTGTACGGTTTCAAAAAAAGACTCAAGTCGCTTGGTAGTACCTTCAATTTCGCACGATCTTTCAAATTCCCTTCCATCATTTCCATAGCCAGTTTGTCCAGATAAAGTCTCCTGATAATATTTCCGTCGGAGGGGTTATTACTTTGATATACTCTGAACGAATTGATTCCAGCGATGTCAAGCAAACGGAAAAAAATGGTCATTGGCCATCGTTGCGTTCGTCTAGAGGTTGTTATTCTAGAACACATCAGATCTACGGTATCTACACCGCCCTTCGTAGCGTCGTAGTCCATGATATGAACAGGTTTACTCGTTTCATGATGAAGCTCGTCATAATCGTGCATGGTTGAAAGGACCAATACAACTTTCTTCTTTTTTGTGACGAAAGAGACTAATGTTTTATCATCCTGACATCCGAACAAGTGAGTTCCAGTAATCAATGACCTATTTTCCTGTACAAATTCCGGTGGAATTTCTCTTTTATCTTTTCGCAGAGTTCCCAAAAACGTTATTCCAATGCTGAGCAAGTACTCAGCCAATGGGACACTGCTAAAATAGTTGTCAGTAGTCAGATTTCGGTTCGTTCTTTTGATTGGTTCTACCAACCTTTTGACGACGTCAAAAGGTTTATTTGAACGCACGAAAGGTCCTGGTCTTTGCGCGCCACAATATATTTCGATATTGTAGGTATAAAACGTTTTTGCGTCACATAGGGCGTAAACTTTCAACCCATATTTAGCAGGTTTTTTTGCCATGTATTGAATCCAGGAACAGCGGCCTCGGAACGCAATGAGCATTTCGTCGATTGTTGTGAATTCACCTAGGCTGTAAGAGCTCTGGCAATTAGCCGTGAATTTGTCGACAAATTCACGAATTGGTGCCAATTTGTCAATTTGAACACGGTCTGCTCTTGTTGTTATGTTGTCAAGTCTGAAACTTCTAAGCAAAAAGCGAAATCGATTTTCACTGAAATTAGCTCGAAGTATTGTGAGCCCCGTTCCATCCTTACGGAAAAATTCAGAAAAATCGACACGATTACCTCTTTTTATGCCAATCAGAAATAAAGCACCAAAAACGGCTAAAATTTCGTTTCTTGTGGTAGGCCTATAGTCCCTCTCTCGAACACTTTCAGAAACCAACTCACGTTCTGCTTTTTTTCTGGCTATAAAGATGTTGGTATACTTGACTAAATCGTCTATCATTTCAGTAGTGATTATTTGAAGAAAGCATTGAAGAGGTGTCTTGCAATGCCGAGCTTCTCTTGGGCCTGGTAGGGTTTTTATTATATTTTTAGATTTCGTTTTAGAACTCAGGACTTCTGTTTTGCTTGCCCACAAAGTTTCTCCGTCCTTACCTATAAAAAATCTAAGAGACTCAAAGTCGGTATCCATTGCCTCGTCGCCTTCATCCTGCATGTCAATTTCGGAGTCACTGTCATGATCATCGTGCTCAATAACCTGAGGTTCAAAATCCAGATCGTCTTCTTCATCAAACGGGGTTTCCTGTTCATCATCTATTTCTTCCAGCTCTTGGAGGATGCGAGCAATACCTACTGGGTCACTGTATCGAGCCCTACAAAAAAAAAGAATAGATAGTAAAATGTGAGTAGGTAAAACTAAAAAACAACAAGATTCTATTCAAAAACAAGAAAGGAAGGTGACTACTTCATTATCTAACATTAACAATGCTGAAAAAAATCGGAAAGAACTTACATTTCTCTGTCGGTGCTCAGGGGAAAAAAGTAACAATACCGCTCGCGGGACGGCTAACAGCCGCGACGCGTCACCTTTCGACTTTGGAGGCTTACTGACGGTCGAAGACCAGCAAGAGTTAGAAACGACTGACATCTAGCGGAGAAAAGTTTAATTAGAGAATACGACCGATTCCCACCACTCTATCGCCCCTTTGTTACGTTTTACATGCTTTCTTATGTGAATGACGGCAGATAGCCGTCAACGCGAGCGGATGAAGGTTACTCTGGAGATTTTGTTTTTTCGCTCCCTGTAGAAGCAAAAAGTCAATCTCTCCGATTTGGTCAAATTTCCCTCCGCTGTACGCCATCTTTGGTTGTGAAAATTTTCTAAATATCTGAAATTTTGGTCAGGGACCCGTATCCGGCTCTAGTTGGTTTTCAAAACTTTTCAGCCCGATCGGACCAAATTTTGGGGGAGGGATAGGGGTCAAAATGTGTTTTTTGAAAAATGGATTATCGAGATTTTTGGCGAGCTGGGCGTGTGGGGTATCAGTTCCCACTAAATTTTGGACGCTGAATCCAATGAGATGGTTCCCGGAACGATTGGCACCCAACGGAAGAGGTTATGGGTCAAAATGGGTATCCTATCTTCCCATTTCGAATGTGTTTCTTCGAGATTTCTGAAACCTAGGCGTGTGGGGTATCATTTTTCACTAAATTTTGGACGTTAAACCGATTTTAATGAGTCTCTACGCCTCTGGTCCTAGAAATAACCAACCCGTGTAAAAGAATTTGCAGCGTTTTTAACTATTTTTAAGCTTTCCTGCAAAGGCTTGTATGCTTGGAAAGCCCTACCTTGCATCCGAACGCCCATTTCTCTAAAAGCCACGTCCTTATTTCTGTAGAGGATGAAAATAGAGGATTAGGTCATATTGAGAGGGATCCATTTAGAAAAAAATTGCTTTGGACTAACTTAACTTGGAGTAACCTAACTTCTCCACTTCAACAGCTGATTGCTGTGGTTGTTGCGTTCATTCAATTAATTTTGGAGCCCAGAAGGAGCCGGCAGCTTACGACTTACTTGTACAACTACCTAATAAGCAATATTCCCTTTTATTCCGGGTGGCCCGCTGAGTAAGCCTTCAGTGGATGCCAGTTGTAATCTTCGGTTAACACAATTACTGTTTTTTTCAGGTAAAATGGTTGATGCACTGAAAAGAAAGCAGGCTCAACTTGGAATCGATGTCTGATGCAACTGACCTGGATTCGTTTCGTTCTACCTTCTCCACTACACGACAGTTCTCTTTCTCTTGTTGTGACTGCAGTGGAGAGAGAAATTCAACTGCCCGCCGTCTTCAATCACAATCTGGTTCATGATTGTTTTTTAACAAATACTTACTCAGTCGCACTTAATCGTGCTTGATCTTAAGAGGATCCTTGTACAGAATCTTGGGTGAATTCTTACCTCAGTTACCGTGAAATGTATTTACATTTTGACTTATATATTTACATTTTCTGAACAACAATGATCAACAACTTGTTTATTTATTTGTCTACTTGAATCCTTTTCGATCACAAAAGTTGTTCTTGACTGTTGGCCGACAAGTCCAACAGCCTCCAAGCTGCTTTTGGATCAAGTTCTGTGGGGTCACGGCACAACACCCAAACATAGTTCACCCGCAAAACCTTCTCTGGATCCCCTTCAACGACGTTATTGTTTTGATCTTTGACGCACAGTATTTGTTGAGATGTGAAGTTGATAACGAGGACCGGCCCTTGGTCCATAACTTTGCCCATGAGAAGGTCGACGTTGTCGATGTCGAGGATTTTTGAAGAAAACCGATATTTGAGGTTTTGCGCTTGTTTGATGGGAGTCGACAGAAGGTTGTAAGGTCCGTCATGGCACCAGTCCTTGAGGATTTCCAAGTCCCCGCGTATCATAGCTTCAAGTATGTTTGGTATAATGTCGCGTTCACACTGCTTCAAAAACTGAACTTTGTCGAAATTGGGATCTAACTTGCACAACTCCGTCAACGTCTCGGATAGTTCAGTTTTTTGGAATAACCCGCCCATGATGTCCGATACTTTGTCTGTGAGAGTGCGAGATGCCCTGATAAGTGGATTGTCGCTTTCATCGTATTTGATTTTCCAGTCCATAAATTTATTGACGTAGGGGTTGTTATCTTTAAATTGTTGCCAACTTTGATAAAATTTCGAATCTTTGTGCAATTCAATTCCCATAGTTTCCGTATCAGGGGCCACTACTTTGGGGTCGAAGAACGATTCCACGCGTCTCCTCAATTTAGAAGGGGACTGATAAACACGAGAATGAATCCCTCCCTGATCTAATTCTTCTTTGACAGCTGCTGCGGTTTGACTGATGGTCTGAAAAGCGCCTGTTCTACCGAGCCTCAATCCCGTTTCTGAGATAGATTCGGCCGCACCCTTCGCGGTTTTTCCAATGCCAGCGCCAAATTCGCCTAAAACGTGAAGAAAGAAAGAAGATTCATTGGACGAGAGGAACTCTGAAGCTCTGGAAACAGGTGGATCGTGGAAATGATTAATCAAATTGATCTTTCAACGCTCTCAGTAACAGACATCAGAATGGGAACTTATCAGTTTCTTCGCCTGCACTTTTCTTGCGTTTTGACAAGATCCTCCTTTTCACGATCCCATCAATATCTATTTACACATGATAATAGATGTCCAACAAGAATGTATTTTCATGTATAAGAATGCTCGCATGCTTACCAGCTTTTTTCGCCAGTTCTGTTTTTCCAGCTTCTTCCAGGACATCACTCATTCTGCCCTTGATTGAGTCTAATTTTTCTTTTATAACTTCCGAGCTCTTGGAAGCTTCTGATTCTACAGCTTGAAATTTGGTCCTGAAACAAAGCTCAGGTAAAAAAAAAGAGAATATAGGAATAGGAAGCTACCACAACTTTCAAACTGCACTGGAGTCCTGAGACATAGTTCATTTATATTATAAAACTGTATATCATTGTCATAAGATGAGAAGGTAGATAATGCGCAATTTATCTTCATTTTTGTATGCTGGTTGATTTCGTAAAATGGATAAATTGCATGGTAACATATTGATTTGGGTATGGAAATGCTATAAAACCACCTCAATCTCCAAATATGTACAATTATTCACCTGGCTCTTTTTAAGGCGTCAGACTCTTCCAATTTTTGAGCTTCTTCTCGAAATTTTTTCAAGCTCTGTTTCATCTCTTTATTTTTCGCCATTTCTTGTTTGACGTTTTCGATGAACTTTGTGAAGAAATTCGTTTGACCACCTGAACGGTACCGTACATTCTGAAATGAATCGAAAACGAGGACACAAAGTATAAATTATTACCTAATTTCCCCGAACTTGTTTAGTGCAACAAGATGTAGTAAATAGTTAGAACTATTTTATATCACATGTCTTTCGTTTTCAATTTTTATTACTTACGATAAAATGTACATTGCTCGAAGTTGCTCCCACCAAGCGAACAGGGATTCGAGACCCTTGGGCCAGCATTATTCTTGGGATCTGAAACTGCCAAGAGGAAAATTGGAACATTTCAGTGAAAATTTGCAATTGAGCTTTCCTTGCCGTTTGGCTGATTTACATATTTATATTTTTCTAGGTTAGTAAACTCTTAAATACAAACATTTTCAAATTAAAGGATACTGAAAGGTAACAAGTCAAACGAGACAAACAGCGTTCCGTTCGATATTTATCTATTCATTCATTATACATCACAGTGAATATTTTTAAATATTACTTCCCAACAACTATATTAGCATTACTTTTGCCATGGAATTTCTGATTAGCCTATAGGTTATGGTGTCCAGGCTGTTGGCTTCCAGCTTTTTAAATTATTAGACTCCGTATACTCTCGTATAATGACAGAACGAAAACGAATAACAAAAGGAATAAGCTGAAGCCAGAATACTAGGTAGAGCTAATTTTAACATTTGAACTTATTTATAATCTGATTCGGAATTGCAGCATACTTAGAATGTCCAATGTTTTCCTTTAAATCAATTTATACACACTATGATTCTTATATCTAGAGGTAGCTGTTTGTACAATGCTTGTCTCAACCATGGCAGTTGTCTCGTGAAAAAATCATTCTCCGGTTTAAAAACATGGAGCATGGAATTCATGTTGGTTATAGTTTCTTACTCTTACTTACTTCTAACTCTTAGTCTCTTGTAATGTTCTATTGAGTTATGTACATGTATGGATAGTCTGTGTACATCAATATGCCTTTCTAGGGAACAGCAGATCAAATTTTTTATACATTACGGAGCTGGAAGTATTTCTGTTTGAGTGCGTGAGAATGATAATGATGAGTCAACCCCCACTTTTACTCCATGGAAGTTGGAATGGTAAGCGCCTCCCCACAGAACTAATCCGTAAATTAAAATTGTGCAAAATACATCAGCCAATTTCATAGCATCACGAAAAAAAAAACATTGTTCTTCTAATCCTCTTTGCTAGGTTATTTAAGTGTTCTTTTCATTTGAGGAGCGCGCCCAATTGGAGGCCCAGATATTAGATCACATCTACTCGTTTCCATGTTATTAAAATTGCAGAAGGTTCGCAGAGCGGAGCATTGGTCTGAATGTACATAATTTCAAGAAGGTGTGTTGGTTGTCAAAATGTATTTGATGAGAACACCATATATATTTTTTGGTTTTGTTAGTCCTCGGCCCAAGAAGCATGGAGACTCATTTTAGTCGATTCAGCGTCCAAAGCTTACTGGAAAATGATACCCCACACGCCTAGGTACCAGAAATCTTAAAAACCCACGTTCAAAATAGTCGATGAATACCCATTTTGACCCATAACCTCTTCTGGTTGGCGCCAATCGTCCCGGGAATCGTCTCATTGGATTCAGTGTCCAAAATTTAGTCGAAAATAATACCATATATAAGCCTTGATCGCCGAAAATCCATTTTGTGAATGAAATGTTGTTTCATGAATGAAAGTTTCAAGGACCTACTAGAGCTGGAAACAGGTCCCTGACCAAAATTTCAGATTTTTTAGAAAATTGTCTACTATCAAAATCGACGTGGATGGCGGACGGACATTTGCTAATATACTTCGGTTTATCGAAAACTAATGGTCAGTCACAACTGGCAGCAGGCCCTTTGAGGTTGCGAGTACATCTTAAAAGGCTTATTGACCGTAATGGTCGCTAAGCTGTTGAAGAGAAAACGACAAGGTGGTGGAAACACCACATCATAATGACTGGTCCTAACAAAGGTAGGGCCACGAGATGCCTTAACCTTAACAGAGCTTCCCTGAGACACCGTTGGCTTATTTACAGAACACGGGGACTTCAGGAGGCATCTCTGCAGGATTGGAGTGCGCAATGGTACCCCTGACTGCAGATTCTGTGGCGAAGACGAGGAGACAACGCCTCACATCGTCTTCAATTGTCCTGCCCTGGAACACAGGCGTTTCAGAACCTTCGGGACTTTGGACCGAGGGGACTTCCTCAACCAGGAGAACCTGGTCGGAGCTCTGTTGGACCTAGTCGGGAACACGGAGCTTCGGCCAAGATGAGCTCCAGGGGTTGGCACAATGGGCCACTAGGTCTAAATGCGGGGGGCAGGTGATGGACCCCTGTGTAACTAATCTAATCTAATCTAAATGGTGGCAACACTGGTACCGTTCCCCTGGGTACGCCATGAAAAGCGGGGAAATGCATAGAAGAAACATTGAGCCCAATCATGGGTGAATGCATCTACTCTGGGTGATCCATCTTGAGGAAACCAGGAGAAAAACCACCTAGCAATGGTGTAAAACCACCAACGCAAAGAGGTCTATGTCACGTGTGCCAAAAGCCATAACCGCCTCGAAAAAAAAACTCCAGTTCTCCCACTCATTCTCCTAATTAGCTCAACGTGATTCCGCATTGACAATTATTGTGATGTATGAATGTGCGAGGTAATGAGACACAAATTATGTGCCTCACAGAAGTCCCAAATGGCACACGCGACCTTCTGGAAGTGGGAGAACCTTACAGGACTTGGGGAATTTCAGATGGACATTTTGGAAATTGGTTTTCAATATTTTTGGAGATTTGGGCGCACTTTGAGATGTTGAATTGATTTCGATGGGTTTTGAACAGGGTATGGATGTAAATTTGGACATGACTTTCATCCATTTTGATTGATTATTCCTTTAGAATTAACCCATGTTGTCAAGACAGAGATCGATCGGATATGCCTCAAAATTAATCTGGATCAGAAACGCTGCAAATTCTTTCACAGGGGTTATGCCTCGGACCAGCAGCATGGAGAAGATGGGGGATAGTGATGCTCCTGAAGATGTGACCGAGGTACCCATCCTTCCCCCATGCATATTCACAAATCGACTTTGAAAAAATATTTTTCACCCACACCCACTCCTAATTTGGCTGACAAGTTTCAAGGACCAACTAGAGCCGGAAAGACGTCCTTGACCATAAATTACAGTTTTTAGAAAATTGTCTGCTACCGAAAATGGGCTGACCGGCATTATGGTTCATTTTTCCTCGAATAATCAACCTATGCTCTCACATCAGAGTTTCACCTCTTCGATTGAGGGAACCGAGGAGCAAAAAAATTCGATATTTAGGTCAGTGAGTTGCGGCTTTTATTGGTCCCCGTCACTTTTCAGCACTTCCGGCCCAAATTTGGGGAGGGCGTGGGTTAAAAGGTGTTTTTGAAACTCAAATTTCCGGTAACCATGCATCTGGGTTATCATCTTCCACTAAATTTCGGACGCTGAATCCATGGAGATGGGACTTGGACTGACAGGTGCCCACCGAGGGTGAGTATGGGTCAAAATGGGTAACACTCACTACACCTCTTTTCCCCATACTCTTGCTCTAAGAATCAATAAGATGTTTTTATGGTACAACCCACGTGTTTCCAGCCGACGATGTACAGGTCCATGTATTTGAGCACCTCTGTCATTTTAGAACATCAAATCCATCCGCCTAGGGAAGTATAATATGACGTAATTTCCCTATCGCCCTGGTCGTACTTCATTCTTCAAAACGCTGAAACGATTGAGATGGGTCCCGGGAAGAACGCCGCTCAGTGGACCAGGGTATGGATCAAGTTCTGTATTAATTTAGAAAATAGGTTTTCGAATTTTGGGGACCAAGGGGTGCGATGTACCATTTTCTACTAAATTTGATTTTACTGAGTCCTGGAGAATCATCTTTTTCCCCAAACTCTTGCTCCCAGGAATAATCATCATCATTTTGTTTGTTACCTGCGATAAACCATATTATCCATTCACATCACAGTAACATGACGATGTACATGAACCCCAAGTACAAGATTGTGATGCAGATATATCTTGCGCCTTGGCATCGTAAGTTGTCGGCTTAGATCAACTCAGTAATACTAATGCGCCTATCGAACTGCCCACATGTTACAGACTCTTGCGAAGTATGTTGATTACGGAGACTTCTGTAATTTCGCTGTAATCTAGGTACTAAGCACACTACTCACACTCACCATGAATCGGCCTTAGGGTTTTCTATGCGAGAGAACATCCTACGATCATCTCCATGGGTACTGCGGCGAAACTTCCTTCTAATGATTATAATTTCATTACGACACCTATTCGTTAAAGCCTTGAAAGTAAATTTGGGGTCGAAATAACAGATACACAGTGGCGTGTGATAAAACGGCGCTCCGTGAGTCCGTGCTCCGTGATAGGATGAAGAGAGTGCGAGGTTAACTTTGATTGGTGTTACAAATCAGGTTATGATGTGTATTCTGTTGCTGTTCATTAAATTAGTTCGATGTTCGATCTTGATGCGGCATCCGCTGGCAAGTTGGTTGAAACCGATGAATTTACAATTCAAGCTCTAAATAATGCGATATAAAAAAAACCTGCTGAGACAAGACAAATGAAATAAATTGAAATTTGAGAAGACAGCGCTGCCTATGGGTGGACCGGGCAATGGAGCTACATTGTGTTTGTGTGAAATCGAGATGGTATCGATACTTTTCTTTCGATACCGATCATTTTGGTATCGATACTCTGCTTTTGATACCGATACTGGTATCGGTAAAAATAATCGGGATCGAAAAAAGTATCGAACAATCACAGTACCTAATATTTTTGTTAAAAATTGGCAATTAGGAATCAAGAAGGACCTCTCCTACAGTTGCTACACTTCTTTCGGCCAGAACTTCGAGTATATACTTCGGGTATATATATACCATAGACGAAGGTATATATACTCACTCAAAGGGCCAGAAGCTTCGGAGAGGTTGCTATAAGGTTCTAGGAGGAAAGTAGCGAAATTGCGAGAAAAGCGTCAGTAAAACATATTCTGTGTTTCAATTATTTCGTCCGAAGTATGTAAATAGTGGTAACCGGGGGCAAGCCCCCTAGCGAGACGCGGAGCGTCGTTTTGATTCAATACCAATATTGGATAGTATCGATACTTTTGATTCGATACTTGCTTGGTATCGATACGTTTTTTATACCGATTACAGTACTCTTATCGATCCTCCCCTGGTATCGATCATCTGTGGCTACCATCCAATGGAACAACCTTTTTCTGTCTAGTGTCTGCTGTTAATATGAGTTTGATGGCAACTTTCAAATATTTACTTTTCTCTTAGAATTTTCGGAAAAGGAAATACTTGCGTCCAGTGTCAGATTTCATCTTTATCGAAACTGTTGAATGGACAGAGTACACCAATCGATTGTAGATACATTTTACTATTTGGAAGTGTACAAACAATTAAGATTGCTGAGTTCATTTTTAAAGAATTCCCACGAACCAGGGAAAACACTCCGAATTTTTGCATCTTATTTCACTGTCTAGATTGTTTGTGTTTTTAACTTGCTTGACCCTTTTCTGTTATTTTTGACTTGATACTTTTCAGTCCAACTCTGGTGTTTTCACTTCTTTACAATTTTCTTCAAATACGAGAATCAGCTTGAAAAGTGGAAAGTTAAATTCAAAGAAATCGGGCCCAAGTAAGCCGGGGTCGCCCAGGGAAAAAACATACTTTATACTTCGTAGGACCGTCCCGGAAGAGAGCAGCACGATCGCAACACGGCTGATGCACGACAGACGACGCTGCCTTCTTGATCTGAACCGTCAACTCATCTGTGTGGAGTGCCATCTGCGATGAAGAGTGGGGAGGCCAGACAAGCGATTCGGAAAATCGCCATCTTGCATCCGCTACTTATTCCTAGTAACGCTTCGTCTCTGTTATTTTTCATCCGTTTTCATCTGAATTTCTGATTTTCTTTTCACCATTTCGACAATTAAATTTTCGTTGCTCAACTCCAGTAATATTCGCTGGCCGGAAGAGGCCGACGGAATACTCTGGCAATCCGGGTTATAGGCAATCGGTCGTGATATTCCTGAGTGTCACCCTTACAAAGGTTTCGGTTGCCCGTCAAAATGGCTTGCGCTACTTTGAAGAGATCGTTAGATTTCGATCCTGTCCATAGCCATGGTCGGCCGTCTAAACGACAAAGGTGCGTCCCGATGAGCATTTCACCGTCAAGTTCGCCTCCGACCACCAGCCAGAGCCCTACGCCTTCGCCTTTTGCTGATCTATGCCCCAAAATGACTCCAGGTAATTCGTCCTATTATTTTTACTTATCTCTTCATACTGCCAAATCAAATCGCCACTGCCTTCTTCCGTGCCTCGCAGAATCTTTTGACTAATTGGAGATCACCATTTCGTTTCGTCCGATAATTATCAAAGATCATTATTATTGTTAGCCATTCCTCCCCTCCCTCGAACCCAGCTTTATGCCTCTTTAGTTGCCCTCCATTGCCTTCCTTTGTTGATTTTTCTCGTCCTGTTACGTCCCTGTTGTACTGTAATAAATTGTCGTTCCAATTCCATGTTTCTTAAGAAAAAAAGAGTAGCCTTTGCGAGCCTTCGCACATCATTATTTCATTATAATTCCGCCGAGTTATTTCATTGTTCACAATATTTTACTTGATAATGAAAGTAGCCATATTATTGCTAAGTACAGTTGTTTCAAAGAGTGGAAAACAGTGTGATCTGAGTAGTTAAAAATAAATAAAATGTTTCCTTTCACTTTTGCTTTTGGGATAGTTGGTATTCGTCAGGTACAAAAAATGATACCGCTTTTTTTTTTTCCTCTCTGTAACTGTCACCTACTACAAAGCGGGGTCTGTATTCATGAACGAATTTACAGTAATTTTTATTACGAATAGGGTAATAAGTCACATGGGTATCAGCATGGCTTTGGAGTGATTACGACTATCTCAACACGAAATGTCCACCGATACGGAAATTAAGTTTATATAATAATCATCATAGATTGAATACAATTATTATATTTTCATTTTCTACACGTCAATAAAAAATGTATTTGATTAATGAGATATGTGCAGAAAAACCTCGTTTCTTCGACCGGCTCATTGCATTATTTTTCTTGTTCATTGCTGAGAAGGTTTTCGTACAACTTCCCCTCGAGTTGAAAATACTCTCAGAATTCGTCTGGGAGTTTCAATCACGGATTCACTCTTGTGAAGAAACATTATTTAAAGACGCTGCAAATTTCACAGAGGTTTGTTATTCCTCAGACCAGGAGCATAGGGCTAAGGATGGGGATGGAGTGTTCCGGACTCATTTCAGTCGATTTAGCGTCCAACTTTTAGTGAAAAATGATAGCCACCTACGCCTAGCCCCCCCCCCCCCCCTCTCCCCAAATATTGGTCCGATCGGGCTGAAAAGTACCGAGCCTATCGACTGAGAGTATCTAGAGCCGCAGTAAAGTTGGACTGGTATCCAGCAGAAACGATTGTTCCATCGCTGGACATATATCTCAATTCAAATTTAATTAATAATATTCTTTATTTTCGTACACAGTACACAAACAGAGCTTAGAGTGTATAGAAGATCTGCAACTATACCTAATGGACCATGAAATTGAATTTGGTTCTTAATATTTTGAATACAGCAATCAAACAGCTCCGTCTGATAACCGATGTGGATCAAATGAATTGAGTGGTCGAAATTTACATGATTCTTCAACACATCCCACTTCATGTACCTATTGACCATTCAGCCGGTATCGTCCTGGCGAATCATGAATAATTATTAATTGGAACGTTTATAGATAGAACACCTTTAAAATAGGCAGGTCGTAATTATTATGTGTTGAACTTGATTGATAATAAACGAGATCATCTCCAACCCCACCTTCTTATCTCATTCCGCACACAAAATATGATTTTAAAGCAGATTCTTTCATGGGGGTTGGTTATTCCTCGGACCAAGAGCATAGAGACTCATTCCAATCGATTCAGCGTCCAAAATTTTGTGGAAAATGATACCCCACAAGCATGGTGACCGGAAATCTAGAAAACGCACATTCGAAATGGGTAGATAGATACTCATTTTGACCCATGACGTCTTCCGGTGGGCGCCAATCGTTCTGGGACCTGTCCCATTACCCCACACGCCTAAATCGCAAAAAATATCAAAAATCCATTTTTTGAAATAGACATTTTAGAGACCCCCCTCCCGTCAATTTGGACCAGGCTGCAAAGTTTTGAGGGCCAACTACAGCCAGAAAAAATGCATCTCTGACCAAAACCCATATAACCAACCTCTGTGAAAGTATTCGCAGCATCTAAATCCACCATCTGAATATGTTGTCCATAAATTTATTTTTCTTAGCGGAGTTGCAATTTTTTCTATCTGTATCCAATACTATCTGTATGCAATCTATCTAGCTCCTTAACTAATTAATTATACGTTTTTTCTGTAATCGCATAATTTTGCATGAAAACCTTAAATTAGAGCGTATAATGCTGCATAAAGTACTGAAATTACTCCGCAAAATCCCGCATAATTCCGATATTTTTTACTGCATCATTTTGAAAATTCAAACGTCATAATTTGGCATACATTTGGTCTGGAGCATATGCCAGCAAATGAACGCAACAACGTTCCCTTCCTGAAGTCCACTTAAGATAATCACTTCTTCTTTTGCACTAACTTGTGATTTATGTTGGCAGAAATGATGGCTGCTGGTATCAGGGAGGAGATCCGTCGACTTCACCGTCGTCGACAGCTTCATTTCAACCCTAACACTACTGAAGTTCATAGTGACTCGTCAGACTCTTCAAGCTCTGCACCGTCATCGAGTTTTGCTGCATATTCACAAAACTACCGTGACAAGCCCCTCTTTACATTTAGACAAGTAAGTAACTCTGATAAAAACATGCGTTTATGATGGAATGGCCAACAAGTGATCTAGAACGAGGAGTCCGCATCAACAGGTACAATCTTATTCTTATTATTTATCGTCTTATTACCATAATTTGGTTTGTAGTGAGATAATTGTTTACTCTGCATACTACTATAATCAAGGTCGTGAATCCCATAAATCGCTTTTAATAACCTTGGTTTGTATGGTTTGACCTTCCATGGTGAGATGTTGAGGGCGGTTTTTACCCTGGTCGATCACAGACAGTAACACCCCTGAAGGTCAAACCATACATCAAGGTTAGAATGCCTTTGGCATAGGTTAGGTAATAACATTATTAGTGTAACACTTCAAAAAAATTTACTTATTGCATTTTGAAAAAATTCAAAAAATATTTATACAATTGAAAAAACTAAAAATATCTCTCGGTACGTACAAGTTATTTGCAACAACCAGAACTTTTCTTTTCAGATGCTTTATTTCCGGGCTATTTACGATTTATGTTATTCGTCGTATGTTGAGATGTTTTTCGTTCGACCTGACGTCACTAAAACGTCCATAACTCCCTTAATTTACGAAATAATTCAAATCTGGGTACACTGCTTGAAAGAGCTTCCCCTTTGATGGGTCCCTCGACTTCTTCAATAATTTAGCGTGAAGTTAGGAAATGAATGAAAACGCGAGACCTAGTCAACATTCGGCCGGGTAGAGGAAAAAAAATTCACAAACTTGAAAGTGCCAACTATTGAATTATTTTTCAAGCTGAATTGAAATGTGACACTCTTCCGCTGCTCCAGGAATATGTTTCGAAATTTCTAGAACTCCCATACTTGATATCATTAGATTAGATTAGTTACACAGGGGTAAAGGGGGCGTCCATCACCGTGCCCGCCCCCCGCACTTAGACCTAGTGGCCCATTGTGCCAACCGTGCCGAAACTCCGTGTTCCCGACTAGGTCCATCAGAGCTCCGACCAGGTTCTCCTGGTTGAGGATGTCCCCTCGGTCCAAAGTCCCGAAGGTTCTGAAAAGCCTGTGTTCCAGGGCAGGATAATTGAAGACGATGTGAGACGCTGTCTCCTCGTCTTCGCCACAGAATCTGCAGTCAGGGGTACCATTGCTTACCCCAATCCTGCAGAGATGCCTCCTGAAGTCCCCGTGTCCTGTAAATTAGCCAACAGTGAGTCTCAGGGAAGCTCGGTTAAGGTTAAGGCATCTCGTGGCCCTACCTTTGTTAAGACCAGTCATCATAATATGACCGTGCTCTTGCTGCGGCGTCTGCTCCCAGCGCCTCTAGTGCTGGGAGCCAACCCAGTTTGCCACTCAACCCGATATTAGGGTGCGGGAGATTCCTAGGCATGGTTCAGGTCCCGTAAAAACAGTCCCCGACCCATGCCTAGCCAGAGCGTCAGCTCGGTCATTACCCTCAACCCCTGAGTGGCCCGGGACCCATGTGAGGACAACCTTGTTTGTTCCACTCAGTAGTTGGAGGGCTTCCCAGCACTCAAGCACCAGCCTCGAGTCAGCGCTCGATCCCTTTAAGGCCTTGAGTGCTGCTTGGCTGTCAGAGAAGATGTGGATCCGCCTGCCTCGGTAGGCCCTCCTCATGTTCTCCTCAGCACATTTCTCTATTGCGAGCAGCTCAGCCTGGTATACTGTGACTCAACTACCAAGGGAGAGCGAAAGCACCCATTCTGGCACCGGGCCAGGCCTGGTACACCCCCAGGCCGGATCCGCTCCCCATCCTGGATCCATCCGTGTACCATACCAGATATCATTCTTTGATTAATGTTTTTAGACAGGGTTTCTAGATTTTTCGGTGAAACTTGTTCCTTCACCTTGAGACTGATTAAGGGAATACCAGTACACAGAGAGGAAATTGACGCTCTTTCCAACGGTGTACTCTGATTTGAGATTATCTTATAAATTAAGGGAGTTAGCCGTTTTAGTTACGTCAGGTTGAAAACAGGAAAAAAAATCTGAAATTGTGAATAACTGAGAAAAGAAAAGTCAAGTTTCAAAAAGAAAGTCTTGGAGGTAATTGATGCAACTACCTTCACTTCAGTAGTACACATCTAGTAGTATCACATTATAACTTTTTCATTCATAACTATCAGTATATTTATTAAAAATATAATTTAAAATTATTCGAAATTCAGGCTAAAAGGGTATCAATTATGTATCCACTCCACTAAGGTCAAGAAAAGAATGGGAAAAAAACCTCGGACCAGGCGAATGGAGACTTATTTTAATCGATTCTGCGTTCATAACCTCTTTTGGTGGGTGCCAATCGTTCTAGAGCCCGACTCATTGGATTCAGCGTCCAAAATTTAGTGGAAAATGACACCCCAGAGGCCTAGGTACCCATTTTGACCCCTAACCTCCCCCCCTCCAAACGTGGTCTGATTGGGCTGAAAAGTTTCGAGGACCAACTAGAGCCAAAAACAAGTCCCTGACCAAAATTTCAGATTTTTAGAAAATTTTCTAAAAACTTACCAAAGTCGGCACAGCGTAAGGACATTGGCGAATTTCGATCTAGACACCTTGAAACGCCCAGAAAAAATGTTTGGGCCAAATCGGAGAGATTGACTTTTTGCATGAAAACAGGTTGATTATTCAAGGAATAACCAACTAAAACTTCCAGCCTACAGTGAATCGATTGATAATCAAATTACTTACGCTTTTATCTTGAGTATAACCTATCGTAACTACAGGCTTGTTCTATAGGAGCTTTTTTTTTTTTCAATTTTAACCTTAAATATTATTCACTCAATTTCTCATTTATGCGCTCCCCAGAAATTGAGAGGCAGGGTATTGAAGTGTCGAGTCTCGGAGGTTAGTTATTTCGGCCGAATTTTGGATGAGGAATGGACCGTTTGTAGCTAAAGGTCGAGGTTCGTTCAGCTAGAATGATTTTGAACTCATTTGAAGGGTTTTACCGTTCATTCAGGGAGTTAGGTAGGAATGAAATACACAGTCGAGTAGAACTTTTAAAATACTGTCTGATTCGCTCAACACCCAGCTGGGTTCGAAGTTATGAGCCAATCGGCTGAACAGTTCATCTATTTACAGGTTCATTGCTTAAAAAGACAAGATATTAATCTTTTTTTATTCCTTGTACTTATTGGAATATTTGTTGTATCACATCAAATGTAAGAAAAGTTTCCCCTTTACAGGTTGGTATGATTTGCGAGCGCATGTTGAATGAGCGCGAGACACAGCTTCGAGAGGAGTATGATCGTATTTTGAATATGAAGCTCTCTGAGCAATATGATGCCTTTGTCAAGTTCTCCAACGATCAACTACACAGACGCTTCGAGCTTTCAGCAACCCCGAGCTGTAAGTTAATCGTATCTACTCTTTATTCTTTATTATATTGTCCATCTGAGGGACAAATTCTGAAGCGGAAAACCAAGGGTAGTAGACTAGAAGGTAAAGGCATTAAGCCGCAGAGCATAGGGCGAAGACGTTAAGAGGGTTCTGCACTGGGACACTTATTGCGGTAGAGCGAGAGCTAGAGCACTCGAGAGAAGTGTGAACGGCCCCGCAACTGCTGTCGTCATCAGTAGGGAGGATCGATGTGAGTACTATTATCGGTATCGAAAGAATAGTATCGATACCAAGCAAGTCGGATCTAAAGTATCGATACCAACAAATATCGGTATCGAATCAAAACTCGGTGCTCCGCGTCTCGCCAGGGGGCTTGCCCCCGGTTACCACTATTTACATACTTAAGACGAAATTATTGAAACACGGAATGTGTTTTACTGATGCTTTTCGCGCAATTTCGCTACTTTCCTCCCACTAAATCAGAACCTTATAATAATCATTGCGTCACACGCTTAAGGCCGGGTACACACGTTGAGGATTTCCCTATGAGGCCAACCTCTCCGGCCGACCGGACCGTGTGGACCGGTCGAGGCCTTCAGTTGAGGCGGACTGTACAGGCCACCTGAGGCCGGGGTTTCGGTAGCCATAGCTACACCAACTACACAGTTTTCCTCAAAAGGCCTCGCGCGTCGTGTGGAGGCTCCGGCCGCCTCTGAGGTTTTCCTCAGAGGAATTCCTCTCCGGAAATCTTCAACGTGTGTACCCGGCCCAAAAATTGGAAAGGCCTGGCGGCCTTTACAGTCCGCCTCAACTGAAGGCCTCGACCGGTCCATACGGTCCGGTCGGCCGGAGAGGTTGGCCTGAACGGGAAATCCTCAACATGTGTTCCCGGCCTAAGTAAATCACCTTATCAGTGAACACAAAACTAACAACAAAGTGACCACGGAACAAATCAACACATTTAACACTGTTTTATTACTGGTATGATAGCAAGGCATTCTTCTTCTTCACAAGACTACCCCTAGCCAAAGCAGGGAAGAGGGATCTCTCTCCAAAGCTTCTGACCCTTCAAGTCTATGGTATATACTCGAAGTTCTGGCCAAAACAAGTATAGCAACCTTTAGGAGAGGGCCTTCTTGATTCTCAATTGGTACTCTTATAGTCTCAATAATCTAATTGGTAATTATTAACAAAAATTTGAGGTACTGTTATTGTTCGATACTTTTTCGATACCGATTATTTTTTCCAATACCGGTATCGGTATCGACAGCAAAGTATCGATACCAAAAAGATCGGTATCGGAAGAAAAGTATTGATACCGTATCGATGTCGATCGGTATCGGTCATCCCTAGTCATCAGTCTCGAGAAGTTTCACCTGGGTGAAACAAGTTGCAAGAGCGATGGCGAGTTTGGGTCGTCTGTCCACACTCGAATGGGGATTTTTTTTTTTTTTTTTTTTTTTTTTTTTTTTTTTTTTTTTTTTTTTTTTTTTTTTTTTTGATCAATAATTTTTTTTTCTCATAATGAAACAAGCAATTATTAATATAGTTGAAATAAATGCTGCTATTATTGATGAATACGAGTATAATATTTTAATTATTACATTTTCTCATAAACAAGGACCGAAACTGGAAAGCTGTTTCTACCGTGGCTCTAGCAAATGAATTCGCCACAGATGCAAAAGTAATCGGGAGGAAAAAAATGGACACTTTCATGTAAATGTCAACATAACTTTGTCGCAAGTACATTAATTACATTTACCTGAAGTCAAAAATCTGAGCGTTACTGCTAATCTTTCTCCTGGTTGTATCGACTCCCTCATCACAGTATCCTCTTTTTTGATGAGTGGGGAAATCTTGGTCAGTAGCTCCTGAAAATTAGTGGCCAATCGCAGGAAATTTGCGTAGACCTTCGGATCGCTCGCCATCAGCTCAGGAAGAAGGGTCTTGTACACACCGTATTGATTACGTTGTTTAATCCACTTATTCACCCAAACACGTCGTTTTTTTTGCCTTTCGCGTCTCCTCATATTTACGAATGAATTAACGAAATGATTAACGAATCACAAGTGCCCCGCGAACTAAGCTGGACGAACTCATATCGAATCACACGAATCCGACAGTAGGGAAGTTGGAATGAGATTGAGTGAACACATCGACAGTTGGAATGAGACTGAGTGAACGAAGGCGAATCTCTCTCTAGCGCAACTGCGAGAAAGTGGGTCGTGTAGACACTCTCGCAACAGCTCTAGCGAGATCACTGGTGAGAGCGGTCTCAGAGACTCACTCTAGCGCTCTCAGAGCTCATGGTGTAGACGCGGCTGACACTGATAACGTTATCAGTCTCGCTCTAGCTCTCTCCCGTGTAGACCCACCTTCACTCTAGCGCTCTCAGAGCTCATGGTGTAGACGCGGCTGACACTGATAACGTTATCAGTCTCGCTCTAGCTCTCTCCGTGAAGACCCACCTTTAGACGGTATCCTCCTGCCTACTCTCTGCCATTCTCATCCCTTGCGACACCACACGATTAGGATTTTTATTCATCCAATGATAAATGCTTAGATTGCTTTCAAAATATGATGTAAAATATTTCAGTGATCTTTCTCATCTCCTTTGAATACTGGCGATTTCGACCGGTGGATCTTAGTTGATTTCTTGTCCCGAGCTTGTTTATTTAAATTTCTCATCCTTATAAAAGTTCTTGTTCTGGCGTAGCACAGAACTACAAACTCGTCCATGTGAGGGATGTTCTCTCAATTTTGTGATGGCTTCTTCATTTTAGTTGAATAAATGTCATCTCCATTACCTTCACGTTGCTGTTGAAGCAACCTGTTTTCTTCTGAAGGCCTCTTATTTTCAGCCAATAGCCTTCTCTTCAGGCGTTCGTTTTAGCAATAAGTGCGTTGTAGATGAACATCAGCAGGGGTTCTCATATCACAATCGAATTCTGTTTTCAAATGAACGAGAGAATCAGCGTCGGAGTTTATCAAATCATCGGCTTGTTGTCAATTGGCTCGTTTTTCTGTTCGATTTTGACGACCGATATCCTGGATTGACTCTTCTATAATCTGATTAGAATTAGGAGGCAGTTAATAGTGGTCGGTCAGTATAAATGAGGCACTGCCCCTGATCTTGAGTTTTTTAAGGGCAGATGGTATGTTTAACAATTCCCATCAAATCCCGTTCTTAGTCCATTTCATCAGTGTATCGAGAAAAAACGAGCATTCGACGCAGTAAATCAGCAATTCTTCATAAGAAAAGTCATCTTTCTCAAAGCAGTTTGTCCTTAAGGAACCGGAACAGTTGAAAACGAGTTATTTTTGTTTTCTCTGGTGGTTACTGCACCCAAAAATTGCGCAAATATCCACCGTGGGGGCGCCAGGATAACGGCAATTGCAAAATATCGGGTGGATAAACTGAAAGTAGCCCAAGTAGTATGATTGCAGAGTTACGTCACGCCCTTCGGGATTTCCCACTTTCAGTTTTCACGGCCCTACCTTCTAGTTACTACCCTTGGAGAAAACTTAACTTAGTTTTATTTTAATATTATTCTCTTAATTGTATCAATTTGTTTCAGACCTCTCCTAAGTGAACTCAAAAACCCATCTCATCAAGAACATTTCCCAACGTCGAGTCCGACAATTTGCTGTCCAGTTGAATCTTAATTGAATGAACCTTCTTCGATTTTACACAATAGATCAGATTCTTACCAAATGCCGTGCCTAATAATCTTCATCTTTTAACAAGAAAATTAATAATGATTAGCTAGATTCTAATTTTGTATCTTGTGTAGGTGTTCCATTCTGCTGTCCGAATGCGATGCTTGGAAACTGCTTTGAATTTTCCCTTTTGTTTACAGACTACTCAAATGATGCCTTTCACGTTAAGTAGAGCGACAAAAAGCGCAAAATTTATAAAATGACATTATTCGGTATTATTGCCGGCGACTCCTCATCATTAGAGGGTTTCGACTAAAATGTAACTGTTCAATCCATTGTAGTGTAATATAAATAATATATCAATTGTAAGCTAAGCTGCAATTTGTACTCCCTCAATATTATTTCCGTAGTGAACTAGTATTATACACGGTACTGAAAATTTTCATTAGTTCTGATGAAAAAATGTAATTTGCCGATTAGCACGAAAATATGGGCTAAGCCCCTCAGTGGTGTTTTATTAAAATGCTACGAATGCCACTCATGAAGAGAGCGTGTTGATCTATGTAAATAGATTATTTTATATAAGGAGGATTCTTTTGTGTTCTTACTTCTACACAGCCGAAAGAGGAGAAAAATTACATTGGTACGAACCTTATTAATCATACTACGTCTGGGGTACGGAGAGGGTTGTGATACGTTATGATTCAAGGATGTTACTTTGGAACTACTACCTTTGTATTTGGTAATGACCGTGGTGCAACAATGAGACAGTTGCTTTATTATTGATAAATTGTTTTGTATCAATTTTTTCTCAACCCTCTTCCCTAATATACTTTTTTCATCTCCTTGGTTTCTCTTGACTGTCACGTTCTTGTGAATCTATTTGCCTTCGAAGATCTACTGATCGGACTCGTGATTTCAACAAGAGTTACTCAGAACGCGTGCATAAGAATGACGTTATCGCTGATTATCTTTAGTTTATATGACTGGTGTTTAATAATCTCTTTTCAATCTTTAATTATTTATTAATGCCTATGGAGTTTGCTATAAGCTGTAATGAGACATTTAAGGGAGAACTCGTATTATCCTTTTTATTTTTGCTTTAGAAGAAAATCACAAATGTATGCTTCATCTCCTGTATGGTTACTCTGGAGCAAATGTACTTTTCGCTGCGTGAGATTTTGATTTCATACTGAACCGCCTGATCAAATTTTTCTTTTTTCTCGATACTTAGTAAGTATTAGACCTGTTTCAATTCATTTTGATATTTGATCTTGACGCTAATTTAATGATGTGATTTCGTTAAGTTTTTTTTCATATGTTGTAATTTGTATTGAGTTCGGGCGCATAGAAATAATCGTTTATTCTGAAAAATAATCTTATGTGGCAAACGAATGGGTTGAAAATAAAGTTAGTTAATGCTGGTATCGCTGTTGATGAATTTATCTTGAACTTATAGAAGCCCTTAGCGTATAGTGGTTTATAACCCGTTGTATTTGGGAGGCTGGGACAAAACTGACAAATCCTATGGGTGTATGAATGCAGTTAACGTTTTCTGCGATTGTGAAAGTCTGTATCTGTTGTCCAACTTGGCTTCCATCAATACTCCTGCCAATGTTCAAATCCGCGGTAAGGTTCCCAAGCTGGCTTCCACTATCTTACAGTGAATTCGTAATTTTTGCGGATCTTGATTATTTCGATCAACCTAAAGACTATGGTCAGCGTGAATCCACTTTACCATCCAATCATCCATTTTACTTCTTTCAGTTTCTGTAATGCCTTACCGGCAAATGGCGGCAGACACCCAGAGGAGAGGTTTAAGGGAGCCCCAAACGCAGAAGCCTTTTCTTGGGTGTCCCATTTTTTTAGTCCATAAAAAAACCCCAGTCCCCTGATAAGGGTCGTTCAAGTTGTGGCCTAATTTTTTGCGGGGAATGGTTCTCATTGGGTGAGTGTCCCAAAGAGGGTATACCTGCGGAGTTGCAGTTTTGACTGCATAGGGTTGTTGATTGAGTCACCGACCGCTATGCTGTTCAGATGAAAACGCAGAAGAGCGAAGCCATACATACGCCAACTATCGCTTTTAGGTCAGTGCGGCCTTGGTGAGTGATGGGGGGGGGGGGGGGGGGCACTGCACGCATACTGTGGACATGTCCTTCAATATTCTGCCATCTGTCGGTGTGTTTCTTGCACGTCCACTCCTTGATGGTAGCACTGAAGGAACTTTTGGGCAAACCTACAGCCGGCTCTGGGCCCAGGAAGGGGGCAAGCTCATCGGCTTTTGCATTGCTTTCAATGCCCCACCATTCACTATAGGGACACTATTGCGGGCTGCTTGGGCACATAGAGATGAGACGGGTGCTGCATGGCTTTGATCGATGCCTGGCTGTCAGGGAATGCTGAGGTGTGCATTAGTACCTGCCTCTCCTCAGACTCCAGGGCACATGATGCTTTATTGGACCGTTTTGTTTATATTTTGGAGGGTTTCCATGTGCATAGAAAAATGAAATTGAGCAATGTAGAGCCACTACCAAAATCAATCCCCCTATTTTCCTCCGAAATCCCTTTGAAGGTGCCATTAGGTTTGTAAGTAGACGCCAGGAAATTAGCTCGAACACGTTAGCTAACTAGCGTTCACAGAAGTCAAAGCTCTTTAAGGCCAAAGAGTGCCGTAAATACTACTATGGGACTACTACTAGCAAAAATATAACCAGTTCTTTGTACAGGCTCATGCTGGGCTTTTGGTTGGTTATTCCTTGAATAATCAACCTATGTTTTCATGCGAAAGGTCAACCTCTCCGATTCGGCTCAGAATTTTTTTCTGGACGTTTCAAGGTGTCTAGATCCGAAAAGGGCGATGTCCGTCCGCCGTTTTTGGTAGTAGAAAATTTTCTAAAAATCTGAAATTTGGGTCAGGGGTCTGATACCGGCCTAGGACGATCCTCCAAACTTTTCAGCCCGATCGGACCAAATTTGGGCGGGGTAGGGGTCAATATGTGTTTTTTGAAAAATGGATTTTCGAGATTTTGGGCGATCTAGGCGAGTGGGGTAGCATTTCCCACTAAATTAAGGACGCTGAATCCAATAAAATGGGTCCCAGAACGATTGGCACACACTGGAAGAAGTTATGGGTCAAAATGGGTACCTATCTACCCATTTTGAATATGTGTTTTCGAGATTTCTGGTGCCTAGGCGTGTGGGGTATCATTTTCCACTAAATTTTGGACCCTGAATCGATTGGAATGGGTCCGGAACCCGCCATGTTTCCCCCATTTTTTTCCAATTGGCCAAGTTTCGAAAATTAACCCAAACCTGAAAAATGAAACTTGAGACTAAGTGACTACAGATAATTTTGCCTCAATTTTTTATTTGTTTAAATGTCAAACATGATTTGTCCTTTGCTCTGGAAGGTGCTGGGTGATAGCTAGATTCACGGCGCTATCTGTCCACTTATACAACGTAAATATGGCCGTTCGGTCGCCTATAAATAAAGTCAAGCCGAAGAGGAATATGAGAGGTTGCAACTTTGGCTTTCCTACGGTGTAGTGAACTTGTTTGATATTCAGACGGTGGAAAATTCTCGTGTTTTGTCGTCGTGGATTTTTACAGTAACTCGAGTACGTCGGCAAAGGCGAGCAAGTACCGTTGCTCGAGTATCGGTGCTTAATTTTAATTTTTTTCCACTTTTGGACTAAAAATTGTGCTTATGATTGAGTAGGGACCTCGGAAGTCGTCCTTTTTGTACTCGGAAACGTTTCTGGAGTTAACTGGGCAGTGACAACTCATTCATTCGCCATTCCTGCATGTTCGTTTGGACTTATTTAAACGTGATTCGGTTCTTTCATATACTTTTCTCGGTTTAGAGAAATGGGTGGCCAAAAGTTTCAGTATGACGAAAGTGGAGGAACGTTTTTTTATTTTCTACTGTCGTTTTTGGCGCTGTTATTGGTTCCAAGCACCTACTACTGGTGGCCCCGCAAACAGGTTGAAGGTAATTATGGTATATCTGCTTTGTCTCCGACGTCATGCATTGAAATTATCGAAGAGGTCGAACTTGGCATGGATTTGTCGGTGTCGATGTATACCTACTATTAGCATAGTACTCAGAACCGTCGGAAAACATTAGGCATTCCAGAATGTCTGTGGATCATCAAATCTCCCATTTTTGGTTTTGAATTTCGTTCGACAATATAAGTAGTTCCAAATGGATGCGATGTTGTTCGAAGAAGAATTAGCTACGCATCTCCTACTGTTCAGTTCGTGCGACGCGTTTCTTCGACATCGAAGATTTTTCAATGTATTTTATGAAGTTAGTTGAAGGAAGTGGGAAAAGCTGGGTTTTATTTTATTATATCTTGAATAATCAATTGGTGTTCTCAGGCCAGGGGTCGATCTCTCGGATTCGCCCCGAAATTTGCGTTTTACGATGTCTAGATCAAAAACGCTGCAAATCAATTCACAGTGGTTGGTTATTTCTCGGACCAGCAGCATGGAGAAAATGGGGGAAAACAGTGAGTGGATAGTGTCCCGGACTCATTCCAATCGATTCAGCGTCGAACATTTAGTGGAAAGTGATGCCCCACACGCCTAAGTACCAGAAATGTCAAAATCCCATTTTTGAAATAAGTAGGTAGATACGATAATTTTGGCTTATGGCCTCTTCCAATGGGCACCAATCGTTCTGGGGCCTGTCTCATGATATTCAGCGTCCAAAATTTAGTAGAAAATGATACCCATCACGTCTAGATCGCCAAAAATCCATATTTCAAAACTTCTACCCTCCCCAAATTTGGTCCGATCGGACTGAAAAGTTTCGAGGACCAACTAGAGTCAGAAACACGTCTCTGACCAAAATTCCAGATGTTAGAATATGTTCTACTACCAAAAACGGCATGAACGAATTTAAATTTGCTTATTTCGACCTAAAAGCGTTGAAACACCCAAAAATACCATTTTGGGCAAATCAAAGATGTGGATTGCACGAAAACATAAGTTTATTATTCAAGGAACAACAAACCAAAAGCCGAGATGTCCGTATGATCCGCCGTTTTTTGGTGTAGAAAATCTTCTACAAATTTTAAATTTTGGTCAGGAATCTACTTCCGGCTATAGTTGATCGTCAAAACGTTTCAGCTCGATCGGAACAAATTTAGTGTGGAAATGGGTCGAAATAGGTGTTTTGAAAATAAGTTTTCGAGATTTTAGGGGACTTGAACGAACAAGGTATCATTTTCCACGATGAATCCTATGAAATCAGTACTGAAGACCCACTGTTTTCTCCGTACTCTTGCTCTAAGGAATGATAAACCATTATAACGGATTATTCCTCGGACCACGCGCATGGAGATTCACTTCTTCAATGGGGAAAATGGGGCAAACAGTGGGTGTGGTGGGTCCCGGACCTATTCCAATCGATTCATCGTCCAAAGTTTAGTGGAAAATGATACCCCACACGCCTAGGTACAAGAAATCTCGAAAACACATATTCAAAATGGGTAATAAATACCCAATTTGACCCATAAATTCTTCCAGTGGGTGGCAATCGTTCTGGGACCCATTTCATTGGATTCAGCGTCCAAAATTTACTTGAAAATGATACCCCACTCGCCTAGATCGCCCAAAATCTCGAAAATCCATTTTTCAAAAAATACGTTTTGACCCCTACCCCGCCCAAATTTGCTCCGATCGGGCTAAAAAGTTTCCTGGACCGTCTTAGACCGGGAACAGACCCCTGGCCCAAATTTTAGATGTTTAGAAAATTTACTACTACCCAAAACGGCGCGGACGGCGGACGGACATTTTCGTTTTTTGATCTAGACACTTTAAAACGCCCAGAAAAAGAAATTTTGAGCTGAATCTGAGAGGTTGACTCTTTGCATGAAAACATAGGTTGATTATTCAAGGAATAGCCAACCAAAAGTCGGAGCCATGTGAGAAGTGAATGTGCGAAAATTTTAGGACATGGGTCTGGAGTAACGGCTCTTGAGCTTTAACAATTGTTTGTCAGTAAGTAAGTCTAAGTAGACAAATAAGTAGATGAGTTTAACTTGTTGTAATACACGCTATTAAAGTTGATAATCACCAGCAACAAGGTCAACCAAGAGACTATTTTTTGCACTAGCTGTAAAGAAGGGGATGCGTCGAACTTTAGTCAGGTTGTGGTCATCCAAATCGGTTTATAACAGCTAATCCAGGCCAAGCTAATCAAATCAAGTTTTGTGGTGGAGACTGCAGTGCAGGGAGATCAAAAATCTGCAAATTCTTACACACGGGTTGGTTATTCCTCGAATGGGGGAAACGGTGGGTGTGGCGGGTCTCAGACCCATTCCAATCGATTCAGGGTCCAAAATTTAGTGGAATATGATACCCCACACGCCTAGGCACCAGAAATCCTGACACATACAAAATGGGTGGATACATACCCATTTTGACCCATAACTTCTTCCGGTGGGTGCCAAACGTTCTGGGACACACATCATTGAATTCAGCGTCCAAAATTTAGTGGAAAATGATACTCCACACGCCTAGGTAGCAGAAATCCCCAAAACACATAATCAAATTAGGTAATAAATACCCAATTTGACCCATTACTTCTTCCAGTGGGTGCCAATTGTTCTGGGACCCATTTTATTGGATTCAGCGTCCAAAATTTAGTGGAAAATGACACCCCACTTGCCTAAATCACCCGAAATCTCGAAAATCCATTTTTCAAAAAACACATTTTGACCCCTACCCCCTCCAAATTTGGTCCGATCGGACTGAAAAGTTTCGAGGAAACATCTCGGCTGGGAACAGACCCCTGACCCAAATTTCAGATTTTTAGAAAATTTTCTACTACCAAAAACGGCGCGGAACATGGACGGCGTACGGCGTACAACGTACGGCGTACGGCGTACGGCGTACGGCGTACGGCGGACGGACATTGACCTTTTTTGATCAGGACATCATGAAACGTCCAGAAAAAAATTTTGAGCCAAATCGGAGAGGTTGACCATTATCATGAAAACATAGGTTGATTATTCGAGGAATAACCAACCAAAACCTATGCGATTTATGAATAGCTGATTAATTAATTTCGTACACTGTTGTTTCAGATCCTACTAAATTCGAAAAAGATTGCCACTGTAAAGGTTGCAAGAAGAAACAGAACATTCTGAAGGCTAACGAACCGTGGAAAGGAACGAAGCAGATTCTGACGTAAGCGTTTTTTGTTTCATGGCATGGAATATATCCCCAGAAAACGGAATATGTGTGGGGTATCCCCTTCCAATGCTCAGTTCCGTTTACTTTGAACCTATTAAGACGATGACAATACCAAGTGAAGAGTTGATTCTCCAACTTATTAAACTTGCTGCGCATTCCCTTCGCAGTTTGTGGGATTGTAGAACTGGGAAATCAGAAATCATGATTTATAAGTTTATAAAATGTAAACCCTAAGTGCACAGTTTACAATATTCCGAATTATTCAAATTATCAGAAGCGATTCAGCGTCCTTAAGTTACTTGAAAATGATACCCCACACTTCTAGGTAACAGAAATGTCGAACCACATTCGAAATAATGTAGACAGATACCCGTTTTGACCCATTTTGACCCGTTTTGACCTCTTGCGGTGGGTGCCAACCGTTCTGGGACCCATCTCATTGGATTCAGCGTCCAACATTTAATCGAAAATGATGCCCCACACTCCTAGATCGCCAAAAATCTCGAAAATTTATTTTTCAAAATACAAATTTTGACCTATACCCCGCCCAAATTTGGTCACCAAGAAAAGCCCGAACGGCGGACGGACATTTGACTTTTTTGATCTAGACACCTTGTAACGTCCAGAAAATTTTCAATGACCAACTAGAGCCAGGAACGGACTGCTGACCCAAATTTTAGATTTTTAGAAAAATGTCAACAAAAAATGGCGTTGGTACTTTCAATTTAAGGCATAACCAACTTATGTTTTCATGTAAGAGGTAAACACCTCCAATTTGCTCCAAAATTTGACTGTTTGTGTTTCAAGGTGTCCAGATACAATAGCCCAAATGTCCGTCTCCACCGTACGCCGTCCACGCCGTTTTTGGTAGCAGACAATTTTCTAAAAATCTGAAATTTTGGTCAGGGACCCTTTATGGCTTTATTTGGAAACTTTTCAGCCTGGTCGGCCAAATTTGGGAAAGTGTGCACCCTTTTAAGAGTTCAGTATTGGATCGGTCCAAAATTTACGCGAATTTCAGGCACTACACTGCTAAAATCCTCGAACCAGGCGCATGGAGATTTATTTCTTCAAAATTGTGAAAATGGGGGAAACAGTGGGTGTGGCGGGTTCCGAACCCATTCCAATCGATTCTGGGTCCAGAATTTAGTGGGAAATGATACCCCACACTCCTAGGTACCAGAAATCATGAAAACACATGTACAAAATGGGTAGATTTTTGACCCATAACCTATTCCAGTGGGTGCCAATCGTTCTGGGACCCTTTTCATTGGATTCAGAGTCCAAAATTTAGTGGAAAAAGATACTCCACTCGCCTAGATCCCCCAAAATCTCGAAAATCCATTTTTCAAAAAGCACATTTTGACCCCTACCCCGCCAAAATTTGGTCCAATCGGGCTGAAAAGTTTATGTATTATTTTCCACTAAATTTCGGACGCTGATCTTGGAGAGAAATGTTCTCATTTTGAAAGTGAAAACTGAGCTGCCGCTATGCTGTTTCAGTAGCAATACTCATTTTCACTTATTTTGCGCCAAAGTTCTCCGTTATTGGTTCAAATCTCACCTCAACCTCAACCATTTCAGTGTCCGTAATTAAGTGGAAAATTAGTCTTAGTGCGAACCTCCAGGATTAGTCCTTGCGCAAAATTCTGAAAGCGTTAAGGACGGTGATGGACATCGTTTTTTGATATTTGTGTCGTTTGACTTGGCCAGGATTACTAAATAGATTTTTCCATGAGGTACGACTTGGGCATTTGTTTCGTTACTTTCATAATTTCTATCGTTGCAGGAAGCTGATCATAGTTATCGGCTGGGTACTGCTTGCGTTATTGGCTTACAAAGTATCGCAATTTGATTACGAATATGCCAACTTCGATCCTTACGAAATCCTCGGAGTTGCTGTGGTATGTTAATCTTGATAATAATCTATCACTTATCAACGTTAGATCTTCGAATTGTAAACGACTTGATGTTTTTCAGGGTTCTCCTGACAAAGACATCAAAAGAGCGTACAAGACGTTGTCACTGGTTCTTCACCCTGACAAGAAAACCGGTGACGAAAAGGCTTTCATGAAACTTACTAAGGGTAAGCGTTTCTTTCTTTACCTATTGTGAACTTGGAAAAAATTGCCCAAGCTGAGGAAGCCACTTCCGTTCATAGATAATTTCTTGAGTTCCATGTCCACGTGATGAATCTTGTCACTTAACCGATCTCTATGATCTATTAAAGCCTATCAAGCATTGACTGACCCTGAAGCGAGGAAAAATTGGGAGAAATACGGCAATCCAGACGGACCTGGGGCCATGAGTTTTGGCATAGCTTTACCCTCGTGGATCGTCGAGAAGGAAAATTCAGTTTGGGTATGCTTTATGTGTTTCCCTCTCTATCTGATAGAATTTTTGAATATCGTCCGATCTGAATTGGTTTGTTTTTCAGGTTTTGGGTCTTTACGCTCTGGTCTTCATGGTTGCTCTTCCAACTGTTGTTGGTATTTGGTGGTATCGATCTATTCAGTACACGGGTGATCAGGTAAAATATGAGTTCTCTAGTAACCACAAATTTACTTATGGCGGCTCGGCCTCCAGTTGATCAAAGGCAGGAAATGTAGCAGTTTGTGGGATGTATAGCATTCGCACTTTGAGTTAAACCTTTCGCGAATTGAATTAGACTTTTCGCAAAATGAATTTGACCTTAGCCAAATCTGTAATTAAAAAATAAAAATAAATAAATTAATTAATTAATTTAAAAAAAAAAAAACTTGTGGCGTGATGGATTGAACACTTTTTGTGATTACGTCTGGAAGTTGGTGTTCTCTTTGGATGCCTAGAAGACCTCTTGCGTGATTTTTTATTTTGGAAAAAGCTTTTTCCACGGGGTTCAACATCGGAGAGTAGGGGGGCAAGAATTTTATAAAATTCTAATCACAGAAAGTGTTCAATCCATCAAGCCATAGATAGCCTACGTGAGAGATATGTTTCGACTGCTCCCAACAGCTGCACTTGAACGACCTCTCCATTAACTGTTGCCTTTTTGTATTGATTTTTGTTTGACTTTTGTATTAATTTTCTATTTTCTTACTGTTTTGTATTTTCTGTACACCATTAAATGGCGAAAATTACAGATTTGGCTAAGGTCGAATTCATTTTGCGAAAAGTCTAATTCAATTCGCATAAAGTTTATTTCATTTTGCGAAAAGTCTAATTCAATTGGCGAAAAGTTTAATTCACTTTGCGAAAAGTCTAATTCAATTCGCGAAAGGTCTGACTCAAAGTGCGAATGCTATATTTCAGATAGTTTTTGCAGTTGGCATGAGCGTTTTATTCAATGTGCTGTCAAACCCGGAATTTGAAGGAAAATCGAGTATCAAAAATAACATTGTGGAGGTTGCGTGCTTTCAATTGAATACTGAATTCACTTGAATGCATCCAAGCGTTCCCTAATGTTACTCACGTCAGTAACATAACTCGATTGTTCATCATCCGAGACCCGTCTTGGATCCGAATGAATTGAGAAATTTGTATCCTTGGCCCGTTAGGTCTTCTGATTTGACGGTTTCAAACGTCTTTCCTCGGGGTTTCTTAAAATCACGTATTAACGCAGGAAAATCGCTCATTTTGCGAGAGCTGAAGGATGCCACACAAGGGAAATCTAACCCATTCCACGGGCAGCGTAATCAGATGAAAAGTGCATCTTCTGCAAACGTCTGGAAGCATGTGCATTCAATAGGAAAGCCGCCTGCGCTGTGTTATTTTTGCTACTTAGTTATTCTTAAAGTTCAGAGTTTGATTTTTGTGCATTTTAATTAATAAAATAAATACCTAAGTTCTTGTCCAACGTTAACAATTCTAGATTTTCAAAACTGCGGTTTTTAGTTAAGCTTCTTGGGAAGTCGAATATGACAATCGAATCAACAGATTATGGCACCGTTATTCACCGGCGGTTGTTTCAAGGATATACCTGTGGGAAGAGTGAAAAAACCCTCATCAAATCGGGGAAATAGTGGGTGTGGCAGGTCCCGGACCCATTCCAGTCGATTCAGGGTCGAAAATTGAGTGGAAAATGATACCCCACTCCCCTATATCGCCCAAAATCTTGAAAATCAATTTTTCAAAAAATACATTTTGACTCCTACCTCGCCCAAATTTGGTCCGATCGGGCTGAAAAGTTTGGAGGACCGCCCTAGGCCGGGAACAGACCCCTGATCCAAATTTCAGATTTTTAGAAAATTTTCTACTACCAAAAACGGCGCAAACGGCGGACACTTTAAAACGCCCACAAAAAATTTTTGAGCCGAATCGGAGAGGTTGACCTTTTGCATGAAAACATAGGCTGATTATTCAAGGAATAACCTACCAAAACTAGGATACATTTATTTCGATAAGAAGAATATAAGTAGATGTACAGTTGTTAATGACAATTACATTTATTTGTTAAATGATTTATTTAAATTAATCGCAACGATTACAAAAAAACATGGTTGGAACCCCTATACTAGTCTAGGCGTATTAGTCGACCAGACTCTTATAGCATTATTAATTTCAATAAAATTCGGAGGTATCAAACGATAGTATTATTTCCACCAAAAAATAATGAGTACACTCGTTAAATCGATTTCGACGGTCATCAGTAACTAACATGAAGTGATGATGACTTGACCGTTGAAATCGATTTAACGAGTGTACTCATAATTTGATGGACTATCGTTTGATACCTCCGTTTTTTTTATTGAAATGGGTTTCCTTTCGTCGCGGAAGATTTTATTCGTTCTCCTAATTTGCCGACTAATTAATTTCCTCGCATTTATTTTCCCAGGTTTTACTGAATACTTCGCAAATGTATTTCTATTTCATCCACAAGACTCCTTCAATGGCCTTGAAACGTGTCATCTTGATTTTGTCTGCGTCCTTTGAATTTGAAAAACAATATAACAGTGAAATAGTAGAACGACCGACTGATAACATCGAATACCCTCAGGTATAGTACTTTACATTCCTTCCATCAGAGATACGCTGGAATTGTTTCAAACTCTTATTAATTACTTATAAAAAATACTTAAGACAAACCCTTGCGATGCCATAAAACATTTATTTTTCAATTTGAATTTATAAATATATTTGAAATTATCATCAGGTATCCAACTACCCAAACGTTTCGCTCATACGGGAGCTTAAAAATCTGACATCAAACATATGATAGAAGCAAATTTTGTAAAAAAGAGAGAACTGTCTGTCCTAATAATTTTGACACCATAGAACATAAATATGGGATTGTGGTTGCGGGAAAGTAGTCAAAACTACTTTCTTAAGTAAATAACTTCATGATTAAAACAGATGTTTTCACTACAGAAGAAGGAACTACTAATTCAGAATTGAAGTTTGTTCCTCAAAACGTTTTATAAACATAGAATTTTCCGAAGTTAGGCGTTATGAATTGTAAATGAAAGAGCCGCAGGCAAGTACAGGCAGAGACGAGGTGTTCTGTTTGATATTTCACCATCTTAATGATAATCGGTGCTTCCACAATCATGATCTTCGATGTCCCGATCGCTGGCGAGGATAATACATTTTTTAAGACATATCGTAAACCGATTTTAAGCACTGTACTAACGAGGAATTCCTCTTTCCCCGTTGATGTGATTTCAAAATTTGGATAACGAACGATTGACATAGTTGCTGTATCTGAAATCTTTCTGAAGCCCATGTGTTACGAGCACCTTCAAAACGTTACGAGCTCATTAATCATGATGTATTCTGTATAGATTGGGTAAATAAAGAGGGGGCGGGGTGGCATTTATGTGCATGAGAGACTCACACGCAGAATCTTAACACACTCAAATTGTTACTAATGGAAAAGCATAGAGCACATCACCGCTTGAATCCTTCTCAATAAGCTCAGCCTGCTTACAAGTGACCCTTTACTTTTAGGTAATGAAGCAGATCAGTAACTTTGGGGAGAAAAACAGGGAACGGCCGATTTGCTACACCTACGCTCTCAGAGCTCGTGTTCTGATGTTTGCACACCTGTCGAGAATCCCACTGCCGGAAAATACTTTGGACAAGGACCGGATGTACATCGTCAAGAAGTGCCCTTACCTCATTCGAGAAATGGTTAACTGCGTTGCACAGCTTATCATGTTGGCGTATGCCAGAAGGGGTAAGTACTGACAGATGCTTAAGGCCGTTTTGACCGACAGCTACGATTAGACACCCTTCAGCTGTAATCAATCTCAGTAGAAACCACACATAAGAGCGCCGATTTCTAAGCAACCAAGCACTGAGTGGTCTTAATGAGGAGCAGTTCCTATCCATACCCCCCCCCCCCCCGCGCCTCTCGATTAACAGTGTTAAGCAATAAGGTGAGGAAATAAAAGTAATGAAACTCCCATAACAACTGAGACCGTAACCGCTGAAGCTTTTAGTGAGATCCCAGATAACCTGGATTACCATCTCACATAATATTTGATTCTAATGAACGGATGCGAACACTGATTGCTTGGTTCGACGTAGAAACTGCTGTTGGTTGCTGGTTCTCGTTTTTCTGATTATTTATTCAATTTTTGCATACAGTTTCTAGATTACCCAGCATTGAGACTATCGAAAACTGCATGAAATTGTGTCCAATGATGGTCCAAGGGCTGTGGGAGTACAAGAGCCCTCTTCTTCAACTTCCCCACGTTGGCGAAGAGCATCTGAAGTTTTTCCTGTCTAAAAAAGTGAGTTTCAAGTTTAAAAACTAAGCAATGTCGTGTATATTGTAGTGATGCGATATCGACGGAAAACATCGATGTTTCTTGACATCGATGTTTTTGAACTATACCATCGATGTCAAGTGGAAACATCGGCCAAAAACATCGATGTTTTTAAACATCGATGTTTTGGGTTGAAACAGTTGGAATAAATTTTCGGTAAAAAAAAAAAAAAAAACATAGAGAGCCGGTATTCTTTTTTTTTCAAATAAAATAACTCCATCCACTATTATTCCTACGCTACTGCACTTCCTTATTGGATATTTAATGCTATTACACGCATGATAAATCAGATAAATTCCGTGGTGAATAAGAAAAGTGCCTACCTTCATAATTTCAGATGTCTACAGGACTAGGGAGGCATCATAATTTATTAGAATGAGATGACAAACCTTGTTTATTGAAGGACAAAAAACGTTACAAAAATAGTAGGCACATAAAAAAAGCAGTAAAAGCAGTCAAACACATTTTTATATAACTTACTTTAATGAGGTACCGAAAGCCTTCGTCTTCGACAATGGAGATTGGTTGGTCATCTCTGCAGATCATGAATAATATAGCATCGGATAATTTTTCTTTCTTTTCACCTCCTTCCTGATAAGCAGCTGCGGCAGATATCACCTCGGGTAGAGATCGTTGACGGGGTTTTGACGAAGCAGAAGTTGCAGAATGTATTGAGGATGTTGAGGAGGACGCTACGGGTTCAGTCACAGCAACTGGATCAGAATTCGGATTGTCTGGGTCCAACAGTGGTACAGTCTCATCAACTGTTTTGTTTTCTTGAAAATGTTTGACATAAACTTCTTTATGTTTGTACTTGAGGTGTCCCACTAGATTCGTGGTATTTCCACATGATTTCAGGCTTTTATGGCACAATTGACACTTGGACGTAGTCCCTGAAACGCGTTCAAAAAACCTCCACACGATACTTTTAGGAGGCATTTTAACACACAAACTAACACAACACACTAAGACAAAACGCAGGAGTTGGTGTTTGTTTTGCTCTGCCCACTGGAAGAAGATGACGATGAAATAAAAGAAAAAGAATAAGGAACGTCTTTCACTGTCTTGGCGGCATCTTGCCGTTTAGGACAAAACATCGAGTGAAACATCGGTAGGAAACATCGATGGTAGAAAAAACATCGGCATCCAAACATCGATGAAAAAACATCGATGTTTTTGGGAAAACATCGATGTTTCGAAAACATCGATGTCGATGTCGCATCACTAGTATATTGTAAATATGTGCTGCCTGTTCAATTTGCGCCTGGACCGACCCCGCATTGGTTTAGGAAACAAATAAATTGGTCCGTGCATGAAATGTGAGCAGTGCCATATACAATGTGGTAATTATTTTTTGGAGTATGGCTTTGAAAAATGTGGTAGACCACATTTGCCTTGGCTCAAATATGAGACTTACAGGTCGGAATTCATAAATTGGAGCGTTATCGCCTGTTTTACTTGTTCACTTCGTACCTGAAGCAACAAATTTACTATAAATGGGAACCCCAAATTTGGTTAGTTATTTTTTGAATAATCAACCTATATTGCATGCAAGAGGTCAATCTCCATTCGTCCCGAACATTTTTTCTGTACGTTTCAAGGTGTCTAGATTACATAAGTCAAATGCCCGTCCCCCGTCTGCGCCGTTTTTGAAGGTAGAAAATGTTCTAAAAATCAGAAATTTTGGTCAGGGCAGGTTCCAGGCTCTAGTTCAGTGTTTCCCAACCTTTTTCACGTCGTGCCCCACCTTAGCCTTTCTCAAATTCTTATGCATAAATCATGTAAAATGCATAATTTTCAATATCAAAAAATTGATTGATTGATTGTTCACTTGAGAAGCTTAAATAATAGATTTTAGGAAGAAATCACTAGAAACTTGTTTATTTTAGCAAAAAATATAATTTTAACTGAAATTATAATGCGAAAAAAATGAAATAAAAATATTTCTATATTAATTTATCATTCCAGTTCAGTGAGATCCTTGCGCTTGATGCATGCTGCACAGAGCTTTTATATTAGGTTCCAAATTAGATAGTTTCAGTCTCAAGTCTCCACGTCGTGTTATATCCAGCCGACTTCTTTTTTTTTAACAGTAAATCATTTACAGCACTAAATCCACATTCAGCTAGATATGAAGATGGAAATGGTAGCAATAGTTTCCTTGCACATTCGGATAAATTTGGGTATTTGATTTCTGTTTCCTCACAAAGCCATGCCATCGCACCTTTTATATTAAATAAAGTTTTAACTGACTCATCATTTTGCAATTCTACGAGTTCTTCTTGATACTGCATATTTGATATGTCAGACAAATCCACTAACATTGGCTGCATCATCCATGTTGGAAAATAAATTTGTTTTAAATCAGAAAATCTTGGAATTGCCTCTAACACCTCTCTTGGGAGAAAAAGTACACTGCGTAACCAATTTCTCTTTCATCCTCCGAGAAATTTTTATTTTCGCTAACATTTCTTAAGGGGTACCCGGGAATGGTCCGGGGGCCGCATTCGGTCCATTTTCGAATTGCCCCCCTTAAAAATCAAATTGCCCCCTTGTGGGGCGTGGGCCCCACGTTGGGAAACACGGCTCTAGTTGGTCCTCGAAACTTTTAAGCCCGATCGGACCGAATTTGAGCGGGGTAGGGTTCAAAATGTGTATTTTAAAAAATTGATTTTCTAGATTTTGGCGATCATTTTCCACTAAATTTTGGACCCTGAATCGATTGGAATGGGTCCGGGACCCGTCACACCCACTGTTTTCCTCATTTCCCCATGTTGAAGAAATGAATCTCCATGCGCCTGGTCCAAAAGAATAACCAACCCATGTGTGAGAATTTGCAGCGTTTTATATATTGCGCGCAACCGGTTTAGCGACCATGCAATGTTGCGCAACCCCAAAATTATCAAATATTAAAAATATTGGTGAATTCTAGAGTGTGGCACATGAATTTTCCTTGTTTTTTAACGCTGATACATGTGATGCTATCCGTTTCTTGATTCAACTCAATTTTCGCGGAATAATAACCAAAATTTGCCCGTAAGTTGCACATAAAAGTTCATCAGAGTTTTCCTTTCCATGCTGAAATTACATGTCCAGTGGTTGATTTTGTGTCATCTGTAAATCCTGCCCAATCCGAATTGGAAAACCCAACGGAGTCATCTCCATTTTCTGTTTTTGAACTTTATATTGATTGTCCCTTTCATGTATCTCAACACCATCTTTGCGATTACCCAATGTGCTGTGTCTGGGTTCGATGAGAACTTTCCAAACTAACCTCGATGCCTAAAATACAGGGTGTTCACGAGTTGTTGTGTTAGGAAAACGAAAAATGGCTCACATGCTCTGAATCAGACAAAGTACATTAAGGGGATTCTCATAAAGTTGAACATTTGTCGTCCTGTAACAATTTCTTTCGACCCGGGAGTTGTCCTCTCAATAGTCAATTGCCCATTAAATGGGAATGCGAATGTATCTGTCGCAAGCCACAAGGCCAGACCACGTGCTCGTAGTTTTCATGCTCGGGAAATTCTTGTTAAACCCAGACACAGCACACTGATTAGCCGTAAAAATGGTGTTGGGATACCTGAAAGGGGCTATCAATATGGAGTTCAAAATGTCTGAAAGTGGAGATGACGTCCTTGAGTTTTCCGATTCGGATTGGGCTGAATTACAGAAAACCACTGGACTTATGATTCAGCTTGAAGGCACGCCTATCGTATTTTCCATTATGTGTTTGTTGTAACCCTCTTCTATTATTAGTGAACCGGGCCCAATGTCAGAAAAAATTCAGAAAATTGTTTTCCGATACCGTGCAATTCCCCTTGCGTCGGGATTGTCACCAGCGAAGCTTTACCTCAACGGCTTATTTCCGAACAAACCGAGGAAGTCAGCTGATTTTACAGCCCCTGTGCGCAGTTTTGTTGTGAGGGAGAGAGTGCAGTCCCGTGGCTATGTCCAGAATCGCGAGATATGGCGTCATTACCAAGAAACTGGGGACTTGCCACTATATGGTTCAGCTCGACTGTGGTAGATTACTGAAACGTCACATAAACCAACTCGTTTCGACCTGTGTTGCTTCGCCTCAGTCGCCAGTGAGGAACCCTATGTCACAGGAGGTGCGTCGGTCAGTTATATTCAACCCTCCTCCTTCAGGCCACCATCTTCACTTCAATCATCAACTTGGGAATGCCAAATTTAGTGGGGGAGACTGTTGTAACCCCACGATATTTTGTCCCAGCTGATAATATTGGACTTCTAGATTACGTGTCATCGTGTGTCCGTGTCCGCTTTGTCTCCTCGCTTTTTTCCACGATTATTAGCTACCAAATGTCACAATAATGTTGGACGCTGAATCAATTGGAATGAGCCCGGGACCCTCCACACTCACTGTATTCCCATACTCCTGCGCCAAGGAATAATCAACCACTGTGACAAAATTTGCAGCTTTTTCCAGTTATACGAGGAAATACCTACTACTTTGAAGCCTTAAATTAGAGAAAATACCGAGGTGTGTGTGGTTACATGGGCACTGTATTTCACGTTAAACTGTACGATAACATCACACGTACTACATTGAGGGACGAGCTCTTCCAGGCCGGAATGTGGTGAAGGACCTTGGAGTTCTTTTTGACTGCTCGCTCACTTTCAGAGCCCACGTCGAGTCCATTGGTAGCAGAGCGTTGGGATTCGTCAAGAGGAATTCCAGCGATTTTTCATCTGTGGAGGCCTTCGTCGCGCTCTATTTGGCCCTCGTTCGTCCCATCTTGGAGTACTGTTCTTTGGTCTGGTAGCCGCTCTATGGAAGCGGTAGGATGGAACTGGAGCGGGTTCAGAGGAAATTCTTGCGATTTGCCTCATTCAGATCTGGAGTTGCCTGGGAGGACTTCCACGTGGATGAGGCGCTGAGACTGTGCAGTTTGAGGCCACTCGAGGAACGTAGACGGAAGTTGGACGCCTTGTTTCTGCATAGACTGGTCTCCGGTTCTGTGGACTGCCCTGAACTCCTTTCCCACTTGAATTTTTTCGTTCTACCGCGCAATACGAGATTCGAGCAGACCTTTCAAGTTGCCCCAGGTACAACCAATTACCTTCTCCATTCCCCTTTAAATCGCTGCCAGGATGAGTGAAACCGCCTCAATTTGGACATTTTCAATACCTCTTTGGCAAAATTGAAACGATTTATGGCTGAGCCTCTTGGTCAATGAGATTGTTGTGTTGTTATTTACTGTTTTCTGTATGTTGTTGCTATCACGAGCTACTTGTTAAATATCTTTATTATTATATTGGGCTGTCAAGCCCGTGTTATAATATATAAATAACATGGTCAACATGAAGACAAGAATTGAAACATCAAACTCGTGAAGTTTGTTGGTTCGGTCAATACCTTGTTTTGAACAAGTGGAAATGAATGAAAATGCCGAGTCTAGACGAGAGATTACTTCACATTGCTTCGTCTGGTCAAAACAACGACCACCGTAACTGACAAGGCCGACTGGGCGCTTGTCGCAGAGAAGTACGCTGCCTGAATCACCGTGAGACTCGCCCGTGTGTGCGTCGTTCCGATTAATTGTACTTGTCGTGCACAAGCGATCAGATTCGCCTTCCTTTGAAAAAATTTCAGGCTCGCATTCGACACCCAGGCGGCAGGTGAACTCCTTGCATTCGCTTTGGGTGGTGAGTTGGGTGTCAGCAATTTTGAGACACTCAGAATACCAACCGACGATGATGCAGTTACTTTTTCGCTCTTGCCATTTCGTCGTCATGAAGTAGAGGTGGGCTTCGTCGCTGACGATTTTCAATGGTTGAACGACGTTGTTGAATCTGAACGGGCTCGAAGTTTTGAAAACGCCGACGTCGTGGATCATCTGCAGTATGTAGTGAGGCCGACACAGCGGATGAATGGCTGAGTGGAACACCCACTTCACCTGAATTCCTTGCTCCCATTTACTGTTGGAAAGAGTTCCCGCTATGATTCTGGTGTTGGACTGATCACCCCGAACGATTCTACCGGTTTTCAAAGACAAATCGAAGTCTATGATACAGTGGCAGGCGGTCAGGACTAAATATCTATTCAGGATGCTTCCACTGCAACTTAGTGACCTGGCTCTGAAACTAATTGCTACCATAAACGGGTATTGACCCAAGTCCGCGTGTCTTCCTCCCACTATTCTACGCGCGTCATCGATTACATCAGACTTCGCAGAGCAACCAAATCGATCTGGTTCAGTGATCATTTTCCTTCGCATTACTCGCTGATCAAAATAAATGGAAACGACGGGCATCACCATAACAATGCACATACGTAGCAATTTTTATCGTTGAAAATATTTTTCATTATAATAACTAGGTTCGCCGCTAATAAAAAAAAAACTCTTTTAGTTTGTAAGTTTTTTTTTTTTTTTTAAATTTGCGTATAAAAAATTATTTTTAAAAATGCCGGAAATGTACTTTTGGTCATTCCTTGGATCATCTATGTATGTAATCATGCCCATGTTCATTGGTGAGGAAAGGAAGGAGAGCCAACCACATCAATTTGCCCCAAAATGTTGCAGTTCACGATTCATGATGTGTAGATCAAAACGCTCCGAATTTATTCATAAGGGTTGTTGGTTACTCCTCAGAGCAGAACTATGGGGAGAACAGTAATTTTGAAGTATTCCGGACTCCAATCGATTTACGTCCGTTATTTAATGGAAAATGTGCCCATTTTGACCTATGCCACTCCAGTCAGGGTCCAAAATTTAGTGGAAAATGATACCCCACACGCCTAGATCGCCAAAAGTTCAATTTTTCGAAATACACATTTTGACCGCTATCCCGCCCAAATTTGGTCCGATCGGGCTGAAAAGTTTCAAGGACCAACTGGAGCCGGGAACGGACCTCTGATCCAAATTTCAGATTTTTAGAAAATTTTCTACTACCAAAGTCGGCCTGGACGGCGGACGGACATTAATTTTTAGTTTCTTTCCTACATCCTACCTCCGTTTATGACAAGCGAATCGAAACCTACTTACCCGATTCAACATCCAATATTCAGTGGACGATGATACCCTTACATGTCCTGGTTCACCGAATAAATTCTAAACCGTAACAACATTTTTACCCATACCCTACCTCCGTTCGGGCGATTAAGGGAATCATTTCGAGGACCTACATTAGCCAGAAAGTAATCACTTTCCACAAATTATTTTTTTTAGAAAATTCCTGTTGCCAAAAACTTGAAAGCACACTTGAAATTATTCCATAATGGGTTATTGATTAAGGTGGTATTTCTCGTTCGTGTGAGAAAGCGTTCCTTGAGGTCTCCTGAGTAAATAGGTACCCACCTAACTTATAAGATCTCAAAATTATTTTCGATTTCTCATCATACTAGGAAGACACCGAACTGGTTACGGCAGTGGAGTGGTTTGACCCGTATTCTGGTGACCTCAAAAACACCATTTCACCTACGAGAAAGACTTGCCCAAGAATTTGTTTTGTGGTTTTAACTTTCCTCGATTGAAATTCTATAACATTTTCCAGAGGCCCGTCAAAACTATCCAACAATTTGTGCAACTGAAATCTGAAGAGCGAAGAACCATTCTTAGATTCTTGGATGACGCTGAGTACGAAGATGTGATGAAAGTTGTTGGCAAAATGCCACTAATTGATTTCCAAGTTCGATCAGAAGGTACTCGATTTCGCTTGTGAACTCGTCAAATTGGTTTTTAAACTGACATTGTGATCCCTTGTTCAACTCTCGTTGCAGTCATTGACGATGAAGCGTCGACCGTGTTCACGGCAGGTGCCATCATCACCGTTTCAGTCACTCTCTTGAGGAAAGACATGAGAAACCTTTTTGGTGACGAAACTGCGAAGGAAAAACACTGCGAGGTGGAAACTGACGTCAAGGAAACTGAAGAAGAATATGAAAATAAGGAAAAAGAAAAAGAAGTGGTTAGTTATAAATAATAATAATTGTAGTTGTTGATCGAAAAAAGCGCATTAAAACCCCCGATACGGGTAAGGAATGCCTCAATACGATTATATCATATCAGTAGCGTAACTTGGCTTGGCTGTTAGGGAGGAAGGGTGATGTACTTGCAACATTGGAAATTCTAAGAAATAATCTACTCCGAGATTATCTAGGATGTGTCCACGAGGTAGTCGAGCGAGATGGCGTCCTACTAAAAAGCTCTTCGGTTTTGCTGGTGGACTGGCTCTTCGCCTCAGACTGGCTGGTGTCGAGAAAGAACACGGGAGAGATTGGGTTTATTTATTTATTTATTTATTTACAGTACACGGGAACGAGCCCAGTTTACAGTTGTGTATTGGTCGAATCAAACATTTGTGGATTATGAAAAGAATAAAAAATAAGAAATGAGTAGTTATAAATGGGGTAACCATTGGGAGTTCAAAAATTATTGAGAGCTGCAGAGTCAGCGAGGAGCAAGGCATCCAGCAGGCGTCTCTTGAGGATGGCGGGGGGGAGGGTGAACAGATCCATATCCGCAAGCAGATGGTTGGCAGTGCGGGGCAGACGGCTGAGGGGCCGGTGCAGCATGTAGTTGGTCGACGTGAAGGGGACCCAAAAGAGGTCACGTGTGCGGGAGCCTGGTCTTGGGACCCGGAGACCAATCTGGTCCAGGAGAGACGGCGCGTCAATACGCCCAGAGAACAGGCCGCTGAGGAAAGCCATATCCGCGATAGTGCGTCGGTCAGCAGGGCTGGGGAGGCGATACTGCGCACGAAGTGCGCCGTAGTCAATGCCGTCTCGAGGTATGCCTGACTTGAAGGCAAGGTAGCGGAGGAACGCCCTATGCACACGATCAATTTGGTCAATGTGGCAGCCATAAAACGGGCTCCAGACGACTGAGGCGTACTCGAGGCATGGCTGAACAATGGCACGATACAATGTGATGAGGGCTGGGATATGAGTGAATTCCCTAGTATTCCGCTTGAGGAAACCCAGAGACCGCATAGCTCGAGAGTTCACCTGCAACACGTGCTCATTGAAAGTGAGCTGCTTTTAACAAAATAGTTTTAAAAAACCAACCTGGGTGAACAGTGCGACGAATATCTGTTCTTTCGCCTTGTTCCATGGAGACAAAAATGAGGGATACAAATAAGAGAAAGGGAAGGCTATACAAATAAGTCCTCTCTTGGGGCGCTTATGTTTGGGCAAATGAGACTGAAAATCAATGGATATGGGCAAAAGTTGTAATGTTTTTGAGCAAAGCCCTCTTGAAAAGAAGAAATGCCCCCTTCCCGTCTTTACAGTTGTGTTTTTTGTTTGAAAAAAGGGGGGGGGGGATCTTTCTCCCACTTAGATGCCACATGTAGCGTACAGGGGGTTTGAATCCTTTTTTCCTTTTTTAAAACCCCTTGCCTTCTTTATGCCATCATGCCTTTTCTTCACCTCTCCCTGGTGGATGTTTTTGACTTTTAACAGTTACCAGTAGTGACCTCGTTCTGATATATCAAAGTAACTGATCAACCCACCTTATAGATAGGCTGATTACAATTATAGTAGGTATGAGAGGAAAGTGGACTTCAGTGCTCCCATTGCCACATAAGGTGCCTTTCTTCCCATCCCTCTATCTACCAGAGAGTATCCTCAAACGTGCACTGGCGGACCTGTGGTTCCAGCCAAGGAGGTAGCAGTATAGCTACCTGCACAGTGCACCTTTTGGATTTTCTGTTCAACAGCTTAGCGACCCTTACTTAATTTTTACTAACCTTACTACTAACGTACATTGTACCTAACGCAGTTCCGCCCACTGAATGGTCAATTCTGATTGGCTCTCCTCAGTATGCGCGTACTTGCGTACTTCCAAACGGATGAGTATGAACATTAGGGTTGATGTAGCAGCATTTAATGATGTCGTACTCGCAACCCTAAAGGGCCTGCTGTCAGTACTGACCTCTTTGCTCTCGGACCTAATATAATTGTGATCAGCCTGTCCAAGGGAGGGGGAGGATTTTTTTTTTTTTTTTTTTTTTTTTTTGTGACAAAGTTGAAAACATGAAAAAAAAAAAAACTAAAATCATTAATAACTCGGAAATGAATCCTTCAACAAATTTCAAGGAGGCTCTTTTTGTTGGAAATAAGTTGAAGTTAATCAATCCATAGTGTTTGGTACTTTCCGCACGCAACTTGCGGCAGCATGTGTGGGCAAACAACTTTTTTTCAATTTTTGATTACTTCACGTTTTTCTTGTGAATAAAGTGTGCTCTGGGTGGCAAAGCACCACTGACCTTGAAAACTGTCTATTGGGTGGCACATGAAAATCGACGATAAGGGGATCCCATCCCCCGTCCCATCTTTTTATAATTTGGGGTGACGCTGGCAACTCCCGATAAGTTATCAATGCGCCCAAAACCATCGCTGCTCGTTGGCCCAAATGCATTGGTTACATGCAGACATTTCACTTTCCATTCGCCCAAACTCAAGGTCCCTCTCTTGATCTATCACGGATACTATCGAGCAAAAATCTATGTAAACCCCAAAAAAGGTTGCTCCAGATATTAACTATTGTCAATATTGGCTGTTGTTCCTTCGGCCGCTTATTCCTGATAAATAACAATAATAGTTCCTTCGCAATTCAGCAACTCAGTTGACGAGTGTACTCGTAAATCCCAGAAATTTTATAATGGCAGTTGTTGCGAAAGGTTTTTTACTTGATTAATTATTGAAAAGCGTTCGGAAAACAAAGAGTAGGCGATTTGGGATGGAAGACTTGGGATGGTTTTCGCACAAAATATTAATACCGAGTCACATTTAATATGAAAATATGAATGTTATTGGCCGTATGGTCTTATTCTTATTGTGGGTATAACATACGCTTATCTTCAAATCAGACGAAGAAACCAGTGTGGCAGAGGCAACAAAGGAAAGGGACGAAAAAGTCTTCGAAGAAAGTTCAACCAAATAAGAACAAGCAACACAAGGAAAACAAGCCTGAAGCGAAAGCAGCGCCCGCGCTGAAAAAAGAAGATGACAAAGACTCGGAGAAGGCTGAGAAGAAAACGGCCAACGGTCCATCGGTATACATTCATCGTATTATTATAATTATCAAACTGATTTATGTACACTGAGACGAGCTCTAACTTCTCATTGATTCACTGTTGTTGCAGCATAAGAAGGAATCACAACCAGCTGCCGGGGATTCATCTGGAGGCGATGAAAGTGATCTGTCCGATGAAGAACCGGAAAGATCCGAAGATGAAGAGAGTGTCGACAGAAAAGTGAGTGTACCACTTGTTTCAGTATAGCTTACAGCCAAAATTGATTATTCCAATACCGCTTTAATCCTCCCTGGATGATTAGTACATCGAATTTACCAAGTGCTTTCTTTTTAGCCGATTAAAGTTAATTCATTACACAGGCACACAAGAAAAAAAAAAAAGTCAAAGTCCATGAAAGCGACCTGTGGGGTTTTATGTTTTTCGGGTCGCTGATTTTGAATTGTTTGCCAGTTTTTTTCAGATCAGATTGCTTTGAAGGTCATTTGAAGGTCAAATGGAGAAAATATAGCTAAAAAAAATATTGCTTAAAAAATCTGAAAAAATTCAGACATAGGTGTTTTAGAACGCTGTGTCGTTTGACCTTCATGAGGTCAAGGTCAAGGTCATTTGAAGGTCAAACCAACAAAATAACCTAACAAAAAATTGTAAAAATTTATGTATGTGTTTTGAGGGTCGCTGAATCCAAATCCAGGGTTGGTTTGATCATGTCTGGTTATCTGAAGGTCATATAAGGTCATTTGAAGGTTAAATTTTAAGAATAGGCTTAAAAAATTCAGACAAAAGTTTTTTAGAATGCTGATTCCAAATCCGGTGTTGGTTGACTGGTGCATGTTCATGGCCAAGGTCATTTGAAGGTCAAACCAACAAAATAACCTTAAAAAAATTGTAAAAATGTATGTATGTGTTTCAAGGGTCGCTGAATCCTAATCCAGAGTTGGTTTGATCATTTCTGGTTATCTGAAGGTCATATAAGGTCATTTGAAGGTCTTGTAATAGTCTCCTAATTTCTGGACCATCAAAAATCCCTTCTTTCAACTTGGCATCAGATTTATATTGAAACTTCTTTTCCAAGTATTTAAAACATCGACCATTGCCATCTAAGGCTTTCACAAATTGCTTCAAAACCTATATATACATTTTTAGACATTTTTTGCGGTTATTTTGTTGGTTTGACCTTCAAATGACCTTGAAAGCAATCTGATCTGAAAAAAACTGGCAAACGATTCGAAATCAGCGACCCGAAAAACATAAAACCCCACAGGTCGCTTTCATGGACTTTGACTGTACTTTTGATTTGTAATATCTATAAAATTTAAATAAAATGGTTGTAATAAAAATCCTCTGTATTACAAGGCCTAGATTTTTAGGCGAGCATTTAGATATGATTTCCAGCTAGCCAGAAAACGGTACCGGACTACCTACTTATTTTGGTGTAATGCTATTGGACTCAAAATGTGTTGTCAAATACTGTCATACGCCCATTGAAAAGAGCACTTGGGTATTTATGCAGTCACGTTTGTATCGCTATTAGATATTTGAAATGAAGTTTTGTACCTTTTCTACTATACTTGTGATCCTTAGGACAACATGGAAGACGATGATGACTGGTCGAAATTCGAGGGCAACTTTAAGCGTAGAGACAGAGTTCTCGAAGGGAAAAGTAAAGTGTCGCACACCGTTCATTGTCCGAGTTTTCCCGAGGTACGTTCATGAGCTGATTCATCCGCTCTCGAGTCAAGCAAATCTCTTTTTACAATGTGAGGGTTCACTTCCAGGAAAAACAAGAGTACTGGTGGGTGTACATCAGCGATCGTAAATCTCGAACGTTGCTCACGTCGCCCGTGCACATCACTAATCTCGTTGAGCAAGAAGAGGTTCAGCTCAAGTTCACTGCCCCCCGGTGGCCTGGCGTTTACATTTTTACCGTGTGTCTTCGTTCGGATTCTTATCTCGGATTTGACCAGACTCAAGATATAAAGGTGAGCCATCAGTTTCTATTTCACAGCAAAAACTATGTGTGGGCATGGAGTACGACTTTTCCTGACTTTGTGGGGTTGCTGATGAAGTTTGAAATAACATTTCTTGTATTTTTTTACGCTCTATCAAATGAGAGTAGTCTCACGTCTCCCTGACTGTTAGACTGATTCTTAAAATCGAAATTATGAATCAGCGAATAACCCTATGTTACGGGAAAATCTGTAGCCTACCGAGAAAAACCTCGAACCAGGCGCATTGAGATTCATTTCTTCAACATGGGGAAACAGTGGGTGTGGCAGGTCCCGGACCCATTCCAATCGATTCAGGGTCCAAAATTTAGTGGAAAATGATACCCCACACGCCTAGGTACCAGAGATCTCGAAAACAGACATTCGAAATGGGTAGATCAGTACCCATTCTGACCCATAACCTCACCCAGAGGGCTCCAATCGTTCCGGGATCCGTCCTATTGGATTTAGTGTCCAAAATTATACCCCACACGCCTATAAAACCTCGAAAAATCCATTTTTAGAAGTACACATCTTGACCCCCCTCTCCAATATGGTCCGATTGGGCTGAAAAGCTAAACCTAAAACGGGGGACCAACATTTCAGATTTTTAGAAAATGTACTACCAACGTCGGCGGATGGAAATTTGCTTATTTTGACGTAGACATCTTGAAACGTCCAAAAAAATTTGTTGGGCCGAATCGGAGCAACAACCAACCAATAAGCCGATTTTGGTAGGAGACATTTTTTGAAAAATCTGAAACTTTGGTCAGGGACTTATTTTTGGTTCTAGTTGGTCCTCGAAACTTAATCGGACCAAATTTAAGGGGGGGTAGGAGTCAAATGTGTTTTTCGAAAAACGGAGTTTCGAGATTTTTGGCAAACTAGGCGTGTTGGGTATAATTTTCTTCTATATTTTGGACGCTGAATCCTATGAGACGGGTTCCAGATCGACTGGCGTCCACCGGAAGAGGTTATAGTTTAATATGGGTACCTATTCACCCATTTCAAATGTGTTTTTGAAATTTCTAGTACCTAGGCGTGTGGGGTATCATTTTCCAGTAAACGTAGGACGATTGGAATGAATCTCCTTGCTCTGGTCCGAGAAATAACCAACCCCTATAAATAGATTTCTTTTGTGCCTAAATATTGTCAGCCACATTAAGTTTATTTATTTATTTTAATTTCAGTTGGATGTCAAGGAGGCACCTGAAGTCCCTGTCGACCATCCTCAGTGGGACATGTCCGGTGAGGAAGAGGAAGAGACAAAGCCTGAAGGCGAGCCTAGTGATATTTCTGAATTCGCGACTGACGAAGATATAGACGACGACGACGATTAATCTCGCTTTGTTACAACTGGATTAGAGGGTTCCTTGTGTTCCAGCCTCTAACAGAGAAAGTGGCCGTTATTCATTCTGCTGGCCAACCTCACCAGTGTTCTCGCACACCCTTCCTTCTCCTCAAAATTGTTTCTGAAAACATTCTCTTGAAACCATATGGATGAGAAACCCTTCCTACTTCATAAATATGTATTTAGAGGAAAATGAAAATATATTTCCGTCTGTAAAATTTACCCTAACAATCAATATACCTAGATTGAATGTCGCGAAATTTGTGAAGAAATGAACCATTGTATAGTTCAGAGAGATATTTAATATATTTTTTGTATGTTCATCACGACCTTATTTTTTTTTGTTTCAGTTGAATTTGGTTACATTTTGTTAGGGTTGGTTGTCTAATTCTTATTAAAAAATGGTCTGAACTTAACATCTTGCCTCTATTATCCTAAATCGTTTAGAATTACCTATCGATTCTGAGGCGATCGTTTTGTATGGTTTCAGCGTCGCCAGTCGGGAGAGTGTTCGTGAGGACCCATAAATTGTAAACTAGGCTACGTGGAAAAACGCATTTGTTTTAGACCTTCGTATTCAGAATTTTGACTTGAACAACCAACCTATGTTTTACCTAAAAGTCTCTGTACCTCCTTTTATTGCCGTTATTCACCCGTGGAAGGGGGGGGGGGGAGGGGCTGATTTTTTTCCCCCCCAGGATTTTACACATTAAGATGCATAAGTGCAACTAACGCACTAAACTCCCAACGTATGTGCTTAGCTGCCGTTTATTAGTAGTGTATGGTCAATGTTCAGAGAACACTGTGAGCTGTGTAGAAGGAGAGGGAGAAGAAGAATTAGTCGCCAACAGATGGTCTATGTCTACCATACCCACAGAAAATATTGTTGCAAGCTGGCATCTGCCGGCCAAATGGGCTGCCAGGGTCTCAGGGTCAACAACCTGTGAAGGGCTAAGGGTCGCTCTCGAACATTTGTGCATCATATCAAATTGGCTGGAACCTTCCCGGTCGCTCGAGACAACACGTTGAGTTCCCAGAACCAGGGAAGGTTTGAGAAGGTACTCGACCAAGAGGCAGCGAGTATAAAAGGGGACCAAGGAACGACGCAGTTCAGTTTGGTTTGGAGTCCGAATATAGACGCTTTGGGTTATAAATCGTGCGTGCCATGTTATAAATAGTGCGACAACCACCGTGAATTGTGCTTTGTGATTGTGTGAATGTGAACAAAGACAGTGTATTTGAAGTGAACAATTGTAATAAATTATTAACAAATAATATAAATTGTTACAATTGAAAATTGTAAGAGAAAATTGGAAAAATTCCCGTCTCGAGCGGAAGGTTCCAGCCAATTTGAAACGACACACGAATGTTCGAGAGCGACCCTTAGCCCTCCACAGGTCATTGACCCTGCAACGCTGGCAGGCCATTTGACTGGCACAGGTGCCAGCTCGCAACAATATAAATCTATGACCGGTCCAGGCACAATCAATGGTCAATGGGGCTTAGTTTTCTATAAAAGAAATCTTTCCTAATGAATGCCCCTACTTCATGTACCAAACGACAAGCGACCATTATCTGTCTTCGAATCAGTAATAGCATATTAAAAAATGTTTATTTAGAAAATATTATTAGTGAAAAGTTTAGTTAAGAGGACTGAAGTTCAGTTCTATGGGGTGTTGTTTATTTATTTAGCGTATGGCTTCAAATACATCAATCGGTATATCAGTTTCAATTATCAGGATCATCATAATATGGTAATGATCCCTTGTCCCAAGGTATTAATGGTAACTACAGAAAAAGAAAAACTGATTGATTCTGGAGTTGCCATCAAGAAATCTTCTCCTGTTCCTCCTTTAAAGGCCGTGATTGAGCACTCTTTCACTATGTGGTCAATTGTTTGCCTTTCCCACACTCACAGGAGGGTGATGGTGTTTTGCCCCATTTATACAACAAGTCAGCACATCGACCGTGTTTGGTTCTAATTCTGTTTAGAGTCGACCATGTTTTCCTTGGTAAGCCAAAACGTGGTGGTCTTTGAGAGAACCATGGGATTTGATCTTGCTGCTTCAGAAACCATAATTGCTGCCATGCGCTATTCAAACTGAAGTTTTGCTCAGTGGCAGAGTCAATTGCAGTTGGTGGCCTTCTTGATCGCCTTCTTATTTGCGTTTTTGATATCCTCATATATTATCTCTAATAAGAGCATTTTTACGTAGCAGGTTTGGTGGTGGTATGTGACTTAGGACTGGAAGCCATTCAGTAGGTGTTGATCTGATGACTCCACTGATCATTCTCATTGTATTTTTGAGTTGGGCATCTACTATATGAGTCTCTATGGGGTGTACTGTGAGTTAACGGCCATTTTGTTTTTTGCGCCAATCCATTTGTTCTTATTTTCAAGCTTTTTCATGTATTAAGGTTGATTTTTGGTTGGGTTTTTGGGTTTTTTCTGGACGTTTCATGGTGTCAGGATCAAAAAACACTGCAAATTCTTACACACGGGTTGGTTATTCCTCGAATGGGGGAAACAGTGGGTGTGGCGGGTCCCAGACCCATTCCAATCGATTCAGGGTCCAAAATTTAGTGGAATATGATACCCCACACGCCTAGGCACCAGAAATCCTGACACATACAAAATGGGTGGGTACATACCCATTTTGACCCATAACTTCTTCCGGTGGGTGCCAATCGTTCTGGGACACACATCATTGAATTCAGCGTCCAAAATTTAGTGGAAAATGATACCCCACACGCCTAGGTAGCAGAAATCCCGAAAACACATAAACAAATTGGGTAATAAATACCCAATTTGACCCATTACTTCTTCTAGTGGGTGCCAATTGTTCTGGGACCCATTTTATTGGATTCAGCGTTCAAAATTTAGTGGAAAATGACACCCTACTCGCCTAGGTAGCAGAAATCCCGAAAACATTTATTCAAAATGGGTACTAAATACCCAATTTGACCCATTACTTCTTCAAGTGGGTGCCAACTGTTCTGGGACCCATTTTATTGGATTCAGCGTCCAAAATTTAGTGGAAAATGACACCCCACTCACCTAAATCGCCCAAAATCTCGAAAATCCATTTTTCAAAAGACCCCTACCCCCTCCAAATTTGGTCCGATCGGGCTGAAAAGTTTCGAGGACCCATCTCGGCTGGGAACAGACCCCTGACCCAAATTTCAGATTTTTAGAAAATTTTCTACTACCAAAAACGGCGTGGACAATGGACGGCGTACGGCGTACGGCGGACGGACATTGACCTTTTTGGTTGGTTATTCCTTGAATAATCAACCTATGTTGATCAGGACTGACTTGGGCCGAATTGGAGAGGTTGACCATTATCATGAAAACATAGGTTGATTATTCAAGGAATAACCAACCAAAAGGTCAGTGTCCGTCCGCCGTCCGCGCCGTTTTTGGTAGTAGAAAATTTTCTAAAAATCTGAAATTTGGGTCAGGGGTCTGTTCCCGGCCTAGGACGGTCCTCCAAACTTTTCAGCCCGATCGGACCAAATTTGGGCGGGGTAGGGGTCAAAATGTGTTTTTTGAAAAATGAATTTTCGAGATTTGGGGCGATCTAGGCGAGTGGGGTATCATTTTCCACTAAATTTTGGACGCTGAATGCAATTATGTGTGTCCCAGAACGATTGGCACCCACTGGAAAAAGTTATGGGTCAAAATGGGTATGTATCCACCCATTTTGTATGTGTCAGGATTTCTGCTACCTAGGCGTGTGGGGTATCATTTTCCACTAAATTTTGGATCCTGAATCGATTTGAATGGGTCCGGGACCCACCACCCCCACTGTTTTCCCTATTTCCCCCATGTTGAAGAAATGAGTCTCCATGCGCCTGGTCCGAGGTTCCTTAATGATATCCTGACAAGATTAAGCGTCATTCATTGCCGCGAACGGCTCTAATTTGGGTAGTTTTGGAATTTCCAAAATTTCGCTGACAGTCGAGTCGCAAGCGTCCTCCTTTCCCGGGGCTTGGTGCTGAGTTACGGTACCGCGCTCCTCCGGGCTGACGCAGTCCCGCTGAGGGAAACACCCGTACGCGGATTGCGGGATGTCGTAGCCAACCGCCAACGGCGTCAGCAGTTTGGATTGATAAGCGAGCTCGTTCGTGTAATCCTCCCCCGGAGGGCTCGGGGGCGGCGGAGACGGCGACGGTGCCGGGAGCGGCTCCGACCGCGGACGGAGTGGCTTGGACACTCCGGGCTTCGACGGAGCCCAGAATGACTTTTGCACCCCTTTGACCATCTGTTTCATTTGCATAACTCGGTTCCTCGCCTTCTCCGCCTCTTTCAGCTGCTCTGACCTCAGCTGGTTGATAGAAATCCGCCGCCTTTCCATCTCGTCTCTGCTGGACAATCCCACTTTGCATTGTAGCTGAATAAAAATTTCATCGATTTCTTTCCACATTTCCAAAACTGAAGATTTGGGTTTTTTCGAATTGACGACATGTTTGTACAGGCTCTCCAATAGGGCCAGGTCCCGCAGCTCTTCTTCTGAAGCCACTTGCCCCTTAAAACTCTTCATCCTATCGTGTATAATACTCTCCAGTCGAGCGTTCCTCTCTTTCAAAAACGTATAATTCCCAGTTATTTCGTTCAGCGTCCTGACGACTTCGTTGATTTCCTTATTGTAAACAGTCGTGACATCCCTGAGCATTCTTCTTTCTTCTTCCAACGGCTGTTGTAACGTCCTGATGTGAACCAGCATTTCCATATTATTCCGTTCGATTTTCTTAATAACCGCGCTTATCGCTCGACCGTCTTCGAACGGGAGTACCTCCGGTCCGGATTCATGAAAGATTTTGATGAACTCGCCGACGATTTTCTCCACTTCTTTATCCATGTCACCCATATGCCTCATGAAATCGTCAAATTGTGAACTCAACTTGTCCAAAATTGGGGTTTGAGACGTTTTATGTGGCCCCAGGAGTGTCTGATATTCAGCCAACCAAGACTGAAGGCTGACAGTGTGGAGAAAATCCCGGCATTGCATTGTGTCTCTGATATTCTCGATCCTTTTGAACAGATTTACTTTCAAATCGCCCATTTTCTTTCGTGCCAGATCCAGTTCTTTTTCTTTTTTGTGCTTCATCTGAAGTACTGATTTCAATTCCTGTTCCAAAGAAGAGTTGTCTTTTAGTTGGTCAGCCAAAAACAGATCTATACTTTTCACGCTCTTTTCCGCCTCTTTCAACGCATGTTCGAGCCCCGCGCGGCTGATGATTTCATGCTCTTCGATCTGTTTGGTCAAATCGAGCAGCATCCCACTTTTCAAGTTGTAGAGAAAACTTTCTCGCGTCGCTTTTAGGAATTTCGTCAGGCTGAACGGCTGGCGTGTATTGGTCCCCACGGAACAAGATCCACTCATTGTGACCTGCAAATAAACAAGTGTACGGTTGGATGAAGTAAACTTGAGCATGAAGCTGAATTAACATCATCCTTAGGACTCTACATTTTCATGGGCCATCGGAGTGATGTCCTAGGCCAAATAGAATCTACATTAGTATTTCGTGTTGTCCACAAGGAAGAGTCATGGGAGAAAAAGGGGCTTTTAAGAAAAACGAATTTGGAAGTTTGAAACATCACATAAATGATAGGCTAGGACTGAGGCCCCTCAAAGCGTGTATCATCGTAGATTCATGCTTATCATCGGGAGTTCTGCTGGAAATTTCTATCCCCCCTATACAATCCTTCAACTGTCTTTAGACCTGTTTTTAGTGGGATGAAAGGGGTCACCTGTAAGAAAAACAGTGGAGGAAGGAGCTGTGTTAAGAAAACAGTGTGTAAGCCTCTCTCGAATTGAAACGTGTTTGAATTTACTATAATTTAATGCGGGTTTCTTCAGAGAATTTGGAAGGGACCTAGCGAGAGGATACGGGATGTAAGTCCAAGACTTACGACTGAGCAACTAGGGATACCAAGGATGAGCATAAAATACATTGATACAAAATGAATTATAATTGAAAACAAGGACACATTGCAAAGGAGAATATGCCTCAACCTGGACTAGAATTGATACAAGACAAGGTAATTCGACAAAGTAAATTAGACAACATGTGGAGCATAAAATACAATTAATAAAAGATACATGAAATTATGATATACATGAAATACAATTTAATGAGCAAGTGCAACGATACCGGCTGACGAAAACGTTGACATTGAAGGAAAAACAGGAGGGGACACGCTGTCCCGCAGGTACACAGCAAGGCTTATTAACTTGAGTCCTTTATCATCTCATGGCATGGGGAACACAATATTACAGCTTCGGTCGACTTCAGCACGGTAGCAGAGTTCACTTCAGAGCAAGCACAGGACAAAGCCAGGATGGACTGAGTGAGATGCACTTGCACGACAGGATTACAAAAATATATGACTCCAACATGGGCGCCTCGGCCCTGAGGGGCGCCTCGACAACAACTGCCTGGTTGGACGCCTTTGCAATGAGTGAAGCCCTGGAGCTCTCCAAATGCGATGTCCAGGCAGGAGCTGCGCGCGCATCCTGGCGCATGCTCCCTCCCTTCTGGTTTTCTGGAGGCACTAAGCCGGGGGCTTACAAGTGTACATTCATGTTTTTATTAATAATGAACTTTGGCCCCACTGTAACCCGTCGTTTTCACGTAACGGGCTAGGGATCCAAAAATAGACCTAGGCGAATAATTAGTGGGAGACTAAAGACTTTCACTTACCGTCCGGAATGTCTGCAATGGTCGGTCATGGACGCCAAGTACACCTGAATTTACCAAGCTCTGAGGAATGGGGTTTCGTGATTGAAAAGACAAGGGTTCAATATTGACTTATAATAAACGCAATTGACAGAAATATAAAATACGGAATGTCTCGGCCGAGAAGGGTATTGACTATTACGTAATCTAATTATTGAGTAGGCAGAAGTGAAGGGCTGAGGGCCAAATGAATTTACGAGGTAGCTGAAGGCTCAAATGTTTGGTTTGAATAACGGTAAAGTGGAAGTGATTTGTTAATGTCCTCCCCTAATTCCTTTTACTTTTCCTACGACAGACAAAATACTAAATAATACGGCTACAATGTACAACTCTATGATCAGCTTTCTGGTGACTAAACGTCGGGGCTTGGGCCAGATTTAGAGATTCGACTTTCGCGTTGCGAGGGTACGAAACAGAGTTATTTCACCACTTACGTGTACCAACTCCTTCGGATGGAGACCACAGGGTGATGTTCTCTTCGCTGCTCGGCTTCGGTCAGGGGAACGCCGTCCAGGCCGGAGGAGGCGAGACTCTTTCCGACGGAGGTCCGACGACTGGCGGTGCGTGGGAAACCTGGACTATTGGCCGTCGAATCGGGCGCGAACGGATCAACACTCGGGTCCGACGGGGGATTTTCAGTTCGTATAAGGGCCCACTGTTACGGGAGAGGAATTGGCTGATCTCCCAATTCCCGAGTTCTCACCCTGAAGGAACCACGATACACTTGTTCCCTCAGGTCACTTTCACAACACCGGCTTCACAAGGGGTTGATTTGCTACGCGTCGGTTGTTCCGCTTCGATGTTCCGCTTCACTTCACTTCGTTCCGCCTTGTCCTCACGAGATTATGGCGAACGGAGATCCCAACTTTCCTTCACTTGAGTTCGTACACGACTGACTGATGTTCCTTTCCCCAGTCCGCTCGTCAAGTCGCCTTCCCCTCCTACTCCTCCCTGGGTGTATCGCGCCGCCCATCGCCCAACCAATCCGATGAGGTCACGCCTTTCGCCCAGCTGGGTCAGGCGCTTGGAGGGGAGAGGGCCCGATCCGTACCCCGCCGCCGAAGTTTCTTGACGGGGCCCTTGGAATCTGCCGCCCCGTTACACTCCTCCGATCTTTGGAGGCCGAGGTCTACCTCGGCAATTTTCCTTCCGGTGGGGGTGACTGGTGCGATGGGCATTGCGTCTGGTTGTTTGGCCGCTATCCATGCTTGTTCGTACCGCCATCGCTTACAAGCGGTACAGGTTGGTGGTGGTCCTTCTCGTGTTCGGCGCGGGAGCAGGGCTTCGGGTAGGCAGGGTCCCTGGGCCGCAGGTTCCGGCATTTTCTCTCGCAGCGGTACGTTGTCGGCGGGTGTCGTTGCTTGGTGCAGACGGGCACAGGACGTCCCCACCCGTCGAGAGCATGATGGCGCTGGTGTTCCCAGGTGGTGCGATGGGCGAGATGTGTCTTCCGCTGGTCTTATCTTCTACTTCCCTACTATGATGTGAAACATACAAACCGGCCCTTTCTTTAGTCTCCTCTCACACTCAAACTCACGCATTTTCCATCAATCGACGGCTCATTTGTCATGCAGACAACCTCTTTCACAAAGCCAGAAACTGAACAACGAACCCCAGATTTTGCTGCCATTACAAAGGGTTAAAGAAAAAAAAGGGGGGGGGGGGACCCAGGGAGTCCTGTCACGACTCATGAGGTACGGTCATTAGTAAAACAAGGTAAGTACTTGTGTTGTGCATTTTATTTCCAGATTGGGGTTCATCATGGCTTCGCCCTCGTCTGATGGGCTGCTGTTTTGGTGCATGGTCGCGAATTCACTTGTTAAATAAAAAAAATAATAAATAAAGAAAAAATTATAGAACCGATAGATCACTTTCTTGCGCACCAAGGACCGATAATTTCCCCACGAATCGAGAAAGGACTTCCCAGTTGGTAAGAGCTATGACGGGTCTGGAATCGGGATGTCAATTGGAGCTGAAGGCTCCGGAACAGTTCCGGAACAGAGGGCCCCGGAACAAGTCCCGGAACAGTCCCGGAACAGAGGGCCTCGGGACAAGTTTCGGAACAGTCCCGGAACAGAGGGCCCCGGAACAGTCTCGGAACAGAAGGCCTCGGGACAAGTCTCGGAACAGTCCCGGAACAGAGGGCCCCGGAACAGTCTCGGAACAGAGAGCCCCGGGACAAGTCCCGGAACAGTCCCGGAACAGAGGGCCCCGGAACAGTCTCGGAACAGAGAGCCCCGGGACAAGTCCCGGAACAGTCCCGGAACAGAGGGCCCCGGAACAGTCTCGGAACAGAGAGCCCCGGGACAAGTTTCGGAACAGAAGGCTACAGTGAGAGTGATGCTACTAAATAAATGAGCCAGTATCTAAATTTCGATTTTTGGAAAGAAAAAATCCTAGACACGGATTTGAAGTCAATTGGTTCCTCACTCGCTTCCTCACACTCGGGCCGATTTGTTTGTTTCTTACAATTTTAAATTTCGGAATCTACAACTAGCACAGTTTGAATTTCAAGATTATGGAACGCGACCCAATTCCTTCAGAGCTTTTTCTCACCAATATTCACCTGGTCAAGATCACTTGTTGTGGATACGACAGAAATCGAGATTTCTGAAAAATCCCACCGCTTGCCACCAAAAGATGTAACCCGTCGTTTTCACGTAACGGGCTAGGGATCCAAAAATAGACCTAGGCGAATAATTAGTGGGAGACTAAAGACTTTCACTTACCGTCCGGAATGTCTGCAATGGTCGGTCATGGACGCCAAGTACACCTGAATTTACCAAGCTCTGAGGAATGGGGTTTCGTGATTGAAAAGACAAGGGTTCAATATTGACTTATAATAAACGCAATTGACAGAAATATAAAATACGGAATGTCTCGGCCGAGAAGGGTATTGACTATTACGTAATCTAATTATTGAGTAGGCAGAAGTGAAGGGCTGAGGGCCAAATGAATTTACGAGGTAGCTGAAGGCTCAAATGTTTGGTTTGAATAACGGTAAAGTGGAAGTGATTTGTTAATGTCCTCCCCTAATTCCTTTTACTTTTCCTACGACAGACAAAATACTAAATAATACGGCTACAATGTACAACTCTATGATCAGCTTTCTGGTGACTAAACGTCGGGGCTTGGGCCAGATTTAGAGATTCGACTTTCGCGTTGCGAGGGTACGAAACAGAGTTATTTCACCACTTACGTGTACCAACTCCTTCGGATGGAGACCACAGGGTGATGTTCTCTTCGCTGCTCGGCTTCGGTCAGGGGAACGCCGTCCAGGCCGGAGGAGGCGAGACTCTTTCCGACGGAGGTCCGACGACTGGCGGTGCGTGGGAAACCTGGACTATTGGCCGTCGAATCGGGCGCGAACGGATCAACACTCGGGTCCGACGGGGGATTTTCAGTTCGTATAAGGGCCCACTGTTACGGGAGAGGAATTGGCTGATCTCCCAATTCCCGAGTTCTCACCCTGAAGGAACCACGATACACTTGTTCCCTCAGGTCACTTTCACAACACCGGCTTCACAAGGGGTTGATTTGCTACGCGTCGGTTGTTCCGCTTCGATGTTCCGCTTCACTTCACTTCGTTCCGCCTTGTCCTCACGAGATTATGGCGAACGGAGATCCCAACTTTCCTTCACTTGAGTTCGTACACGACTGACTGATGTTCCTTTCCCCAGTCCGCTCGTCAAGTCGCCTTCCCCTCCTACTCCTCCCTGGGTGTATCGCGCCGCCCATCGCCCAACCAATCCGATGAGGTCACGCCTTTCGCCCAGCTGGGTCAGGCGCTTGGAGGGGAGAGGGCCCGATCCGTACCCCGCCGCCGAAGTTTCTTGACGGGGCCCTTGGAATCTGCCGCCCCGTTACACCACCATCCTAACTAATATTACAACAGTCTCATTGTCTAAATTTTACCCTCGCCCCCAGTTTATCCGTACTTTTTTCTCTTCTTTTCCAATAGCCTTCATCGGTTTGACCTTCTTTTGATTCTTGTCACTTTGCTCATCAACAGATTTCCTCAATGTGGTGGAGAGTTGGGGTGTTTGGGGGGGGGGGGAGGGGTTGCGGTATTCTCCATTCTTGAACTACGCTACGCTCCTGGCATCATTCTGAATATTATCACTAATTTAAATCCAATAATTTTTCAACTCGTTTACAGCTAAAACTGAAGAACCAGGATTTGGTTACAGCAGTTGTTGTCATGCCATATTGGCCTGCAATCTATCTCTTCAGTTAAGATAGATTTTACTCCAGCTTACTCCACCATTAAATTGTCAAATTTTGGACCAAATTTGGGCGGGGTACGGGTCAAAATGTGTTTTTTAAAAAATGATTTTTCGAGATTTTGGGCGATCTAGGCGAGTGGGGTCTCATTTTCCACTAAATTTTGGACGCTGAATCCAATGAAATGGGTCCCAGAACGATCGGCACCCACAGGAAGAAGTTATAGGAATTAAATTGTCAAATTTTGACAATTTTGGGGTTGCGCAACTTTGCGTGCTCGCTGAACCGGTTGCACGCAATAAAAAACAACAGGGGTTGATTATTCCTTGGACATTGTGAGAATGGGGGGGGGGGGGGTATTGAGTGTGGAGTGCCCTGGACTCAATTTAATCAATTCAGCGAAACATGTAGGTATGTACAAGATAGGTACTCTATTTGACCCACAATCTCTTCCGATGGGCGCCAATTATTCTGGGATCCGTCCAATTGGATTCAGCGTCCAAAAATGAATGGGAAAATGAAATGGTAAAATCCCACGCGCACAAAAATCTCAAACTTCCATTTTTCGAAAAACATTTTGACCCCCTATTTGGTCCGATCGGGCTGAATTTAATGTTCAGTGATTATTCAAGGATGAAACCCATTATATTAATGCTGATGTAACTCCGAAACTAATCCGGTCGGGCCATTCTGGACCTCACCAAAATTGGATTGGGTAGCATCGACAATAGGGTTGCACAGATTCCTTATTATGCCTTCGATTTTTGATATCACACGTTATTATTATTATATTATCTTTAACAAATGCACCGAAAGATGTCTTATTGTGCAGGTTAGAATTAGAAACACCCAATGTTCTCTACGCATCCATGTCCGATAAGTCCACTATAAAGCAATCCTACCTTTTGAAAGGACATTTTCGCTGAGCACTATTAGCCAATAGACCGATGAAACTGTTCTCAGCTAGTTACCAACGTTTCCAAGTTACTCAGTAAAATCGTTAAAGCCCCCCCCCCCCCCCCAGAACTCCCCCCGCGATTCAGCCGGGGTTGTTACATCGAACCACATCTCTCTCGTCTCATGTTTATTGCTTTCGTCTTCAACTTCCTCGTTAAGAGGCACAGTCTCCCATATTTTTACAAATAATGGGAGGTAAATTTTGTCCACCCTTTCCCTTTCATCTTCTTTCTCGCTGCCTTTGCTTTTGATTGGTTATCCCTTGAATAATCAACTTAGGTCCCAAATCGTTCCCCAGGGTCTGTTGATGCTCAAAAGTGTTTTGGTTGGTTGTTCCTTGAATAATCAACCTGTGTTTTTTTTTTTTATTTTTTTATTTTATTATTATTATTATTTTTTTTTATGGGTGTACAGTATACATCCTCCATGTAGGAGTAGAACCAGGCGATCTCGCCTAAAATGTTGGTAAACCCCTAGGTAAACAATGGCTTTGAGGAAGGGAACCGCCAACACATTTCAGTGTATTTATATCCTTGAGCGATGGAATTGAAATTAGAGCGGTCAGAAGTAATTTTAGTCAGTCCCAGCTGAACTACCTTCGAACCACGCTCGATGTTTCGTGACAATTTTAAAGTGGATCATGTTCGAAAAATACTTCTACTCATAATTGTAGCCGGGTTTGTAGGTCTGTGCTAATTCTATAAGAAACTGTCGCGATAATGATACGAGAAACAAAATTATTTAATCATAATAAATAACTTTAAATAATAACTTTCAGAACCAATCCTAGGAGTGGACTACGGCAAACATTGTGATCATGATGATGACTGTCACGATTTTCGATTAGTTTGTTTATTGAGCAACTTCACGTGCGTTTGCAGCAGGTAAAATTTCACACGAATTGCTTATTGAGATGTAAATCCACCACTTATTCCTATCATTGGCTTTTAAATTTATGAGAAGCCAGACCTCTTAACGTTGATGCCGAGAAAGTGCTAACGCACCTGTGAAACTTATACGCAGATTCTTCGTAAGGGATTTTTGGAATGATTCATGTTACTTGAACACAACTGAGCTCAAGCTGTTTCTCACCAATTTGGAAGAAGAACGGGATTATAGAGGTGAGCGTGTGTTCTATTTGGAGACAATTCATGGTAAATTGAAATGTTTGATTAGGCATTTGCAATGAGCCTATAAAGTTTTTGCGGCAGCTCCTGGAGTGTTCGTGATTTTGCTATAACTAATCACGTGACCTCTAGTCACTCTGGGCTGCAAGTTGGAAACTAATACTGAGGTAATAAACTTCCGGAAGAAACCATTGGCTTTGAGGTTGTTAATGAAAAAAAGCCAGTACTGTATGCTAACAGCATACAGTAGTCCCAGAGCCCTCTGGCAGGCCATTAAATGATGAGTAATTGATGAAGAGTCTATCATGAAAAAAGTACAAAATACCTCATATATATGAGAACAGTGGCTAGACAGTATCAGATAGGTATGACAGAGGGAAACCAAATAGAACAGATTACTCCAAATTAAGTGTTACAGACACACCAATGTTTTTATTCAGGGATAACTACCGGAGATCTTAATTAGGTGCAGAATTTGATGTCGTCTGTTCGGTGTGGCTCTAACAAAGACAAAGAGAATTGATAGAAGACTACTCATCATAAGTATTTTTCCTTTTTTCAGAAGAACTTGACAATCAAGCACGAGATACATTCAACAAACTTGGGTTTGCTGGGATTCTGTCTCTTTCATTGGGATTACTGGGAGCATCGTGTTGTGTAATCAGTTTCTGCTTCATTGGCAGGTAACATTTTTAACATCATTTTAACGTATATTAGTTCAGTCTGTTAGTGCTAGGGTTGCCAGCCTCATAATTCTGTTTGGGAGGACGCTTGGAAAGTCGAATGGGCAGAGTAAAAAGGCTGCAAATTATTTCACAGGAGTGGGTTATTCCTCGGATCTGGAGCATAGACAAAATGGGGGGAAACAGTGAGTGTGGTGTGTCCCGGGCTCATTTTAATCGATTCAGAGTACAGTGGGCGCCAATCGTTCTGGAACCCAGCTCATTGGATTCAGCGCCCACAATTTAGAAGAAAATGATACCCCACTCGCCTATATCGCCAAAAATCTCGAAAATCCATTTTTCAAAAATCGCATTTTGACACCTACTTTTCACGAATTTGGTCCGATCGGGCTGAAATGTTTCGAGGACTAGAGCTAGAGCCGGGAACGGACCCCTGACCAAAATTTCAGATTATTAGAAATTCGTCTCCTACTAAAAACGGTGTGGACGGCGAGCGTACATTTGTTCATTATGATCTAGACACCTTAAAACGACCAGAAAAAAAAAATGTTGGGGTAAATCGGAGAGGTGGGCTTTCTGCATGAAAACATAGGTTGATTCTTCAAGGAATAGCCAACCAAAATGGAGGACGTCCATTCCAAAATAAATATCCGTATTCATTTCACAAATTTATAAGGAGAATAATTTTAGTAGCAAATGAAGGAGAGGTAAGGTCATGAGGAAAATGATACCCCACACGTCTAGATCACCAAAAATGTCCAATCCATTTTTCGAAATACAAATTTTGACCCCTACTTCGCCCAAATTTAGTCCGATCGGGTGGAAAAGTTTCGAGAACCAGCTAGAGTCGGGAACAGATCCCTGACCCAAATTTCAGATTTTTAGAAAATTTTCTACTACCAATGTCGTGGACGGCGGAAGGACATTTTACATTTGGTTGGTTATTCCATGAATAATCAACGTATGTTTTCATGCAAAAAGTCAATCTCTCCGATTAGAACATTTTTTTCTGGGCGTTTCAAAGTGTCTAGATCAAAAAAGGCAAATTTCCGCGTTCTATCGTGGAAAAACTCCCTCAAAATACTATCTATCTAACGGAAGGATGAATGAATGAATTGGGACAATCTTCCGAGGCTTCAGGGATAAGTTCCGAAATTTCTTGTTGTCCCATACTTCATATATGTTTATGGACAGTGGTTTTCGATTTTTTGGGAAAACTTTTTCCTTCGCCCGGATGACAGTTGACAAGGTTGCATTTTCATTCATTTCCCAGCCTTGGGATTGGAATTAGTGAATACAAGTAGGTACTCATAAGGGAGATGGATATTCTTTCATACGGTGTACTTAGATTTGTCGAAAACACGAAAAAATCTTAAATCGTGAACAACTCGTAAACGAAGCCTCTAAAAAAAAGTCCTTAAGCATTTTATGTTGCAGAAAATGAGTCGTAGAATCGACACCCTAAAAGCTGCTAACCTTATTGGTTAACACCCTGTGTTGAGTTCATTTATTCATGTTTAATCAGTGCTGTTCATGATTTTCAGGAAATCTCGTAGAACTAGCAATGAAACGTTCAAACCCCTTTTGCCGTCCAAAGCAGAAAACCCAAAATCTGGAGCTTCGCACTGCCCTGAAGCAGCAGTATTGACAGACGTTGTGGACACATCGTTTGACATGGCTTGTATGTGATTTCTTCGCGCGTTTTCCCGCAGAAAATAAAATATGGGAAATATGGGGGTGTCTTACGTGGTCGCGTCTTTCGTCTACGAGGAGCAACCATGGGGAATTTTGTGTGCACTCTAGCATAGAAGAAAAGCATTTTTTTCCCATGGCTCTAGCGGTTATTGTAAGCTGAGTAGGCTCCTGTATCTCAGGACCGGGGGCAAGTCCCATTCCATCAGGGAAGTCTAAAACTTACTTGGTTTCATCCTTTATTCTTCTTTGTTTTTTTTTTCTAGGTATAATAGGATTTATCAGTCTTACCAAATCAGTATGATCAATTACTACTCTGGTAGGTACTTCATTAAACGGAAAAATCTTAATTCAAGTAACCAAGATCAACCCCACATTCGGCCACTACTAGAGAAAAACAAAAGGACGGCAATCATGTTATAACATTTTCACCATCATGGAGTCTACCTCTTTTTTGCCCTCCACTACTCCAAAATCTTGTCGTTGTGCTGGGCAAAATGGAAAAAAATTATGTGATATTGTTTTTGCATAATATCCACTGCTGTCGTGGTCAAAATTTCCCTAGTGAACCGACATGTCAATTAATTTATTCCAGGGAACCATGAAATTTCGATCTTAAAATCTGTAGATTAACTGAGCACAAATAGTTTGTAAAAGAAATGTCCAATATCTATCTACTACTGTATTTTTGCATTTCACTATTCCATTTTTAAATAATTTATGAACGCAATACAACTTTTATTCGCGAAGAAAATATTCCAAAACATCTTAAAACACTAGTACGACTAGCTGAAAAATATTGCAGCATAATTCGGGCAAGTAAGTAAAATGCATATAATTAAAACTAAATGAATAAGATTAACATGGCTCACATCAAATAACTTTAGAATGCAGGTTCAGGTACACAAAATTCCTGTGAATATTGAGATGGATTGTCCATGATTCAATAATTACTAGACTCTTCGAGAACAGAAGTCAGTTGGCGCTGATGTGCTGAAGAGCTCTTGAGCCCTTAGAAGATGCTGCTATGCCTTATGTCTGTGGGGTTCTCCTGTTGCTGTGGCTGTCTGTTCTTCTACTGCTGTGGTTGTGAGTTCTTCTGCTCCAATTGTCTTGGGAGATAATGCATCTACTGCTGCCAAACATCTTGCGTCACAGTAATACACTGCGACAAGGAATGGAGGGCAAATTAGGGATGTATAAAAAGTATCAATACTGAAAAGTATAGATACATTTCAAAAAAGTATCGGGATACATTTTCTTTTTTCCCAGCGTCAGCCCTGATACTTTTTTCATTTCAATTCATTGATATCGTCATTCATTAAAGTGGTATATATTGTCTATTTTGACGAAGTAAGTAAGAAATTTGGTGGGAATTTGGGGTTTTTGATGGGAAATTCTGGAAACCTGAATTGTTACTACTATTGTTGAATGCCACTGAGTAGGACAGGCAGAGAATTATGATAATAGTGGGTAGTAGATTTCAAATATAATATAACATCAAGGGTGACGATCAAGCACAACCTGGACCATTTCAATGGGTTAACAAACGAAAATTTTCGGACCCTGACATTCAGGCAAAGGGAAGTTCACCAGGGAATAAGCAAAGTGATGGATGTCATTGAAGGAGAGTTCCAGTGTGCAGATGATTACGGCCTGAAATTGAATTATTGTCTTAATCATTGCTTGAAAAGGTACTTTGAAATGGCGGGGAAATTCTTGACAAAGTTGAGGGATGTAACTGTAGCTGGCGCAGGATAAAGCTGTGCCTGCAGAGGGACCTATCCACCTTTTTATGAACTTTTGTAAATCTGTTTGAAAACTGCCACGCTGTGCTCCATTCTTACCGAGCTATTAGGTTTACCCTCATGTGTTTGTTAGTATGCCTTGTTTCCATTAATTTACTTTTCCATACACCCCGTATTCCCCTCTGATCAGGATTGAGTTCCCAGAGGATTTTGGAAAACTAAAAGATAGGAAGCTAACCTAACATTCAGTTCAGAGATATTAGAATGCGGGATTGTGAACGGGCAAACTATTTGGTAACTTTTACGGATAATGAGATTATATACTGTTGTATAAGAAATTGCGAATTGGACCAAGATTCACCTGGCATTAGCAGAGTGTATTGAAAGAGATGATTTGAACAACAACTAGAAAGGTCAATCTAAATAGGTTGCAGACACCTGAGCAGACAGTGGGTTGAAGTAGGAGACCCAGGAGATGACTTAATTGGTCGAAAATATATAGTTCTTACAGTGTGCAAACCTTATACTCCAAAGTTGAACAGTGTAGCAGAGTTTGGTCCAGTACTCTGAGAAGCGGTTGAAGGGGAGTGTTGAAAATGCAACCACTTCTCTTCCCTATGGTCGTTTACTTTCGTGAATGGCAGCCCTGCTTCTACGTAGAACAAACATGGTGGTGCCTACAAAAAACAGATGATATGTTTTTGTTTCAATCTTACTAATTAGGCTAATGATGGCTTCATACAGATAATACAAAATGACAAAGTATTCTGGTTCATCTGTTATGATGGTACAGTGGTTAATATATTATATTTATGTTAACAAAAGCTTCAATAGCAATAACCTTATCCCACTATTAAGTCCATTTCAGCTCATACTACCCCACCTCAACTAATTCTTAATTGGGGATTAATGAGGCTCTCTAACAATGGGTCTGAGTGTGTCAGAAAAGCACTTTTGGTTACCACTTGTAGAAGCGTATTTTGACAGGAAAACGTACCGCAGTGTAAAGAAATCAGGCGCGGATCTAGAAATTTTTTTCGGAGGCGGTCACAGGGTAAAATCAAAAGCTAAAAAAAAAAAAAAATAATAATAACCAAACAAACAAAATGAACTAAATTTTCTCACTTTTTCAATCTCTTAACAATAAAGTCTTTTCATTTGCTCTAGTCAATTTCTTCATTTTGTTGGATTTTTGATTTGAAAAAATTTAGTTCATCTCAAAATTTCAAAAAATTTTAAAATTCTACCTTTTTGGGGGGGGGGGGATGACCCTTCCCTCCCCTGAATCCGCGCCTGAGAGAAATGTTTAGGATTTAGTACCACCCTCAAGTATGAAAATATATTAGTGGAAAAGGAGATTTCCTTGGGCATTTGGCATGGAAGAAAAATGACCATTGCGTTTGGATATCTAATGAAGACTGTTTTGCAATAGACAGTGTTACCTCAAGACATGGAACCTTCTTCTTCCATGCCTTTAAAACTTGAAGAAGAATGGGAACACAGATGAAGAAGAATGCCGAAGGAGGGAAAACAAAAACCGACGAAACCTCCCGCACTACATTCAACACTATTGTTCATGGCCCCTTGCTTTTCTCGATGTTAACGTTATTTGGTGACCACAAAGTTTCATGATAAATTATCTCCTCTATTTTCGGCGATGAACTTCCGACTCTAGTTCAAGTTTGAGGTAGACAGTGAGAGGTTATTCGTATATATTCATCGTTAAATTTTTACTTGATGTGATCGAACAATACTTGATGACAGGTCGTAAGTTCGTGTAGTTTAGTTTGTGGAGACACATTGAAATTCGGTGAGGACTGTTCGTTTCTGATGCTCGGAATTGCTTAAATTCTGCTTGCGGTTGGCTCGACGCCTGTTTGGACCGGGCATTTTTCTCACTCAAACATGGACATGACCGAAATTCGCCGCAGGAGCATGATGAGCCCGAAGTCAAGTCCTCAAGCACGAGACTATTCAGAACGGGGTATAGAAGCCTGCCTGGCCGTCAACCCCTTGGGTTCGATCGAATTTCAAAGCCCAAGCCGACCCAAGTCGCCGCTGTTGGACGGAACGGATCCGTCGTTTTGGAATGAGAATTGGCGCTCGACCGAAGAAGATGGTTCCATCCATCCCGATCGCTCCGAACAACGAGTTGTTGACGACGACCAAGAAATTGGGTTTTACCCTCCTCGAAAATTCGGCCAACGCAACGTGAATCTAACTGCCTACTGGTCTTCGAGGTTCATCAAAGCGGTTGTGACGTTGGCAGCTACCATGTGCATCGTTTTGGCAATTTTCCGTATTTTGGCAACTATGGTTTTCTTAAAAAGTGACAGCATGTTTTGGTTACTCCCATATTTCGTTACTTTATCCTTCATTTCGCTCTGTATTGCGTCTGTACATCTTCAGGACTACTTTGAACGCCCGAATGAGTACGACACCCGATTCCTGGCCTTTTTGGGTCTCTTCTCTCTGCATGGAATCACAGATTGGGTCAAATTCGGCTTTGGTGGTGCCCTCACCGCGTGGATATTCGCTGCACAGTTGGGAGCATATTACGAGGGTCCGTTTTTGTTTTCGAGAGAATTGAACAAACCTTCCAAATCGACTACTTATCTTAATGAGGAACTGTTTTATGTGATTATGGCGGGATCATGGGTGGGCTCGTACTTCTTCCTCCAACGTCATTTTGACATTAGCCGCCCATTTATCAAATTCCCCGTTGTACACCGACGCAAAATCTTGGAATTCAAGTCCAAAGCTCGTCCAACTCTTAAAAAATCAGCCAGAGCCGCGATTTGGCCGACGATAACCTTCACGATTTCCTACCACTTCTTTTTCTACGACATCAAGAACTCCGTAGTCTCAGCCTTGATGTTCCTCGACTCTTGCGCTTTGGAGATAGACCACACGTGGTACGAGTTTCTCAACTTGAGGAGGTTGTTTGTTGTTTATTTGGTCAGCGTTGTGGTTATCTTTTTATTCAAAATGGCCAAAGGAGTCATTCGCATTTTCCTGCTCGCTCCTAGAGAATTCGGCGTTGAATTGTTCCACGAAGAACAGTTGGAATTGACTTTGACAGAAGCCCTCGGAGAGAGCCGCTTACCTCTCGTTCGAGCTTTGGCTTTCCGTTACTTGTTAGAAATCGCTCGCAGCTCTGATGCAGTTGGTAAAGACCGCCGTCGGAAAATATTCGCCCTGAACCCCACTGGAGACTTGCCCTTGGAATGGAACGCCACCAAAGGAGATTGCTTGTCCTGCGTCGAACGATTTACAGCCCTACTTGATCAGTTTCAGGAGTTGGTCGATACCAGAATGAACGACGACGTTGCACCCGTGCTACCGTGGCAATTGGCACTTCAAGCGATTCACTTGAAAAATAAGCGGGAACGGCTCTCAGAATGTCGCAAGGCCATGAGCCTACTTGAACGACTAACCTTTGAGTCGAAACAAATTTTAGTCCGAATGCCGTGGTTGATGTACATCTTGGACAACAGAAAACAAAACGCTTTCATTCGCGCCACCCGAAATTGCCAAGAGGTTTTGTACTCAGTACGTGCTCTGAGCTGCCTCGTGGCCAACTCGGTCGCTGAGGATCGTTATGGAGTAGTTCAGAGGGACGTTCCTCGCATTTTGAAATCTTTGAGCGCTTTAAGAGACAGGCTGCTCTTATTCCGCCGAATCAGTGAACAGTGCGCCGCCTACAGCGTCTTCGTCCATCGTTCTCTTGTCCGCATTTGGCTCGCCTTCCCAGACTCCTTCGGCGCCGAAGGTCTCAAACATTACCGTTAAAAAACTACGATTGAGCTTCTACGTCGTTGGCAGAACCTGCTGTAACAAGCCACTAGAAGACTGTTAGCTGTTAAGACTTTTTTTCGCACATGAACAATTTCTGTAAAAATACTCATCCTGGGTGAGTTGTCAGACGAGGGTAGTCTGGTAATTTTGAAATGATGCGAAATTGTTTTTTTTTTTTTACTTAATTTTTCCTTGAAATACATTCTGGATTATTCATTAATTATATGATGACCTTTTTCTCATCCATTCCGTCTAATACTTGTATGGTTGGTGCTAAGCTCGACAGTTCCTTCAAAATCAAGACGCTAGAGGATTCTGAGATTGATGGGTGTGGGAATATAGCTGGGCCAGTATCTCTGTATTTGTTCATGCTTTGATAGGCTCTTTTTTTTTTGCTAATGGTCAAGATTTGGAATAAAATCACCAAATTCAACTAGAATAGCTAAGTGGCTTTGCTAGAGCCCTGAGTAGCAGCGATGAGAAGTAAAAGATGAGCTCATGAAAATAATTTAAACATTATATGTAATACGCTTTAGGTGCCTGAAGAAAAATTAGTTTCTGATATTGAATGCATTGCGAATCGCGAGAATTCGTGAATTTAGCTACGGCTGTATGCATTTATATTATGAAGAAAAACGCTGAAACTTCTTTAACAGGGGTTGGTTATTCCTCGGGTCAGGAGCATGGAGACCCTTACCAATCGATTCAGGGTCCAAAATTTAGTCCCGAAGTACACATTTGACCCCATCCACTCCCTGCCAATCGTTCTGGGACCCTTTTCATTGGATTCAGCGTCCAGAATTTTAGTGGTAGACCACACACCTAGATTGCGAAAAAAATATCAAAAATCATTTTTTCATTATACATACACATTTTGACCCGATCGGGCTGAAAAGTTTCGAGGACCAACTAGAGCTAGAAGCGGGTCCCTAACCCAAATTTCAGATTTTTAAAAAATTTTCTACTTCCAAAATCGGCGTACGGATATTTGCTTAATGTAATTCAGACACCTTGAAACGCCCAGAAATAAATGTTGGGCCGAATCGAACAGATCGACTTTTTGCAATAAAACATAGGTTGATTAATCAAGGAATAAACCAACCAAAATAACAGCGTTGAATAGCACAAGGAGAACTAACACCAGGTTCAGTTCTATACTCTTAATGGTAATTGTACCGGGGCCGATTCTAATCAACTCGGTATCCAACATTAAGTTAATTGATACCCACTTTAAAACGCTAAAGATTATAGTTTTCGGTCGATTCGAGTACACTGGTGTATTATTCCAATAAAAATAAAAACCAAAAAGTATGTGATCTTTGGCAAGCTAACTAAAAAATGATAACACCAATAAAATCAATTGTCTCGCATCTTCCTCATATCAATAATTAGGTGCGAATGCGTTACCTCCGGTCGTAAAAGGAATGATCTTGATGTGCGGAGCTAATTTCATTTCAACCGTTCAAAAGTACTGAACTAATTGCACCTAGATGGTGTACAGGGTCGATGGATTGGGTTCTCTCATTCATCTACTCCATGTTACTAGGTCAAAGAATAAAATTTACTACTACTCGTATCAAAGGCGGAATAAAGACGCAACCAAATAAAAAAAAATTGCCGCGAAAACAGCAATAACAATAATAAATGTACAGTTAAAGCAATGATAAGAGTAAAGTTATTTGATTCCTAATACATCACGAATTTACATATCCGATCAACTCATCGTAGTTTCTAGAACCTACACAAAAAACATTTAGTTTTTTAATCGGAGCAGCAATGTGATACATTTTTCTTCGACGAGATTAAAATGTGAAAATTCTTTGAGATATGTCGCTGACAAGCCAGCTGATCGCAGGCACGATGTTTTCGCCGGTCATGGCCGATACCCGAACGATTTTCCAATGGTGGGTCGTGATCCGGTCAAGCTCCAACCTGCCAGACAAATTTAAGGGTGAGACTATAATACGTTTCACGTTAAAGGGCAGGGAAGTACTACGTGTAAAAAGGAGTGAATTCCCGGTCGCTTAACTGATTAAGGATAGATAAATTTTGCTATCCGCGCACCAAGGCTCATCCGAGAGCAGCAAACAAAATGCCTAGTGTGTTGATAGACTTGCTTCTGGAAATGGGGAATTCCCATCTCATAAAGCAGTTTACAGCAGTTGATCAGAGAGGCTAAAAATCGTTACTATAAAGAACAAATTGAAAACCCTGCAAATTATTACACACGGGTTGGTTATTGCTCGAATGAGGAAACAGTGGGTGTGGCGGGTCCCGGACCCATTCCAATCGATTCAGGGTCCAAAATTTAGTGGAAAATGATACCCCACACGCCTAGGCACCAGAAATCTTGACACATACAAAATGGGTGGATACATACCCATTTTGACCTATAACTTCTTCCGGTGGGTGCCAATCGTTCTGGGACCCACTTCATTAGAATTAGCGTCCAAGATTTAGTGGAAAATGAGACCCCACTCGCCTAGATCGCCCAAAATCTCGAAAATCAATTTTTCAAAAAACACATTTTGACCCCTACTCCGCCCAAATTTGGTTCGATCGGGCTGAAAAGTTTGGAGGACCGTCCTAAGCCGGGAACAGACCCCTGACCCAAATTTCAGATTTTTAGAAAATTTTCTACTACCAAAAACGGCGTGGACGGCGGACGGCGTACGGCCGTATTGACCTTTTCTGATCTAGACACCTTGAAACGTCCAGAAAAAATTTTTGAGCCGAATCGGAGAGGTAGACCTTTTGCATGAAAACATAGGTTGATTATTCAAGGAATAACCAACCAAAATTGGATGTATAATCAGCGATAGGGAACCCAGTAGATGTTCTGGGGCAGGTATACTTCCTCGTGTTTTGGACAGGGTACTGAAACTTTCATTAGGAGAGGCTGTATCGTTTACCGATGACACTGCGTACGTGGTGACTGGTAGTAGTTGGGACGTCGCTATTAAAAAGGCTGAAAGATGCATTACGGAGTCATAGAGATGTCTGAAGGAATTGGGCATGAAAATCAACGTTGGGAAAACTCCCATGAGAGAAGTGGACATCCCCAACAGGTTGGTTCGTTGGGACCAACAGGTAAACACCTTGACGTCGAGAATGAGGAAATTAGTGTACCTCTGTCGTGAGGTTAGGAATTTCCTCTCAAAAGAGAACTGTAGAATGCTGTACTTCGCACTTGTTCAAGCATCGATGATACACGGCGTATCCTAGTTCAAGCGTCTAATTCGAGAAATTGCACACCTCAACTGGTCTCCGTTATTAATCTATATACGAGGCATGTCCAGAAAGTAAGAGTACTCAATTTATCTTTTTTATTTAAAAAATCTATTTTAAAACAAAATTACAAGATAATGAAGGAATATTTGTTACTTATTTTTCCACGTAATCGCCTTCCCGTTCTATGCAGGTTTTAAGCCTCCTGTTTAACCTCCTCATCGGTTGAAAACTTTTTTCCACCCATGTGAGTCTCCAGGAAAGTGAAAAGATGGAAATCTGAAGGCGCCAAGTCAGGAGAGTATGCAGGGTGGTTCAAAATATCCCAACCAAACGAATTCAAAAGTGCCTTGGTGGAGTTGGCCGTGTGTGGGCGAGGGTTGTCATGCAACAAGTGGACTCCCCTTATCAACATGCCCCTCCGTTTGTTCTGAACTGCTCTCCTGAGCTTTTTTAGGGTCTCACAGTATCGTGCCGCATTAATAGTCTCCCCTTGGGGCAAAAATTCGATCAAAATGATCCCTTTTTGGTCCCAAAACACAGATGCCATGATTTTTCTGCCCGAAATTTAGGTTCGGAATTTTTAGGTTGATGGGGTTCATTATACCTTCGCCATAAACAGTTTTGATCCGTGAAAAAATTTCAGTAGGCGTTTTTCCTTCCGCGACAAGGAACCTTATGACAGCGGCGCCTCGCACTTGGCCGGATTGTTCATCACAGAAACGGAAACCAAGAGGCAAGTTACGGTACTGATTGAAGGTCGCAGGTGCCCGTTGTGTTCAGAGAAATCCGCACTGTCATTCAGAGTTGCCAACTATTTATTTATTTATTTATTACAAATACGGGAACAAACCCAATTACAATAAAAAAAATCGTGGCAAAAATTTTCAAAGAAAAAAAAGTTACAATTCAGTGGGGGAAGAGATTATGATAACTTCTAATCGTCCATGTACACAGTCACTTACTTACTCCCTGGCGCTACAGCCCGTGTAGGGCCCTGGCCGCCTCAACAACAGTCCGCCAATCAGCTCGATCTTGTGCTCTGGTCCTCCATCTTCCCGCTCCTGCTCCCCGGAGGTCGTCCTCGACGTCGTCCAGCCATCTCTTCCTCGGCCTTCCCCTCAGTCGGCGACCTCCCGGCTTTCCTTGGTATACCCTCTTCACGGCCCGATCTCCGCTCATCCTCTCCACATGACCAATCCATCTTATTCGGTTCGCCTTTATTTCGGCGACTACGTCTGGATTTCCATACAGCAAAACACGCAACTCGTGATTTGTGCGGATTCTCCAGCGACCATTTTCACATCTGGCGCCAAAAATCTTACGGAGGATTTTCCTTTCGAATCTTCTCAAAAATTCCTCGTCGGCGCTGGTCATGGTCCATGTTTCTGAGCCATACAGTACCACAGGCCTCACCATAGTTCGGTACACCATGAGTTTAAGGTTTCTGCTGAGGGCTCGGGCTCGAAAGACTCTTCCCAGGGCAAAATAGCATCGGTTGCCAGCTGCAACACGTGCTCTTATTTCCTCTTTCATGCTATTGTCCTCAGTGAGAAGAGTTCCCAGATATTTGAAGGTTGAGGTGCGCTCATACGAGGAACCATTCAACGTAATGCGGTTTGGTTTATGCACCTCTTCCCGCCTCGTTGAGAACATGTAGTGGGTTTTTTGGCGGGTAATGGACAGACCCATTTCCTCTGCGCTTTGCTCCAGTCTCCAAAGACCACCCTCAAGCTCTCTAAGGTTCCTTGCCAACATATCAATGTCGTCCACATATGCGAGGTTCTGACTCATCCGGTTGCACAGAGTGCCTCCAGGATTGCTCAGTTCCACTTCCCTCATGACCTTTTTGCGAGCTAGATTGAACAAAATGGTTGACTCCTCCCCCTGTCTCAGGCCCTGATCAACCTCAAAATCACCTGAGAGCCCACTGCCCACCTTAACTTTACATTTGGTATTGGCGAGTGTCATCCGCACAAGGCGAATCAGTTTCCGGGGGACACCCAACTCATCCATGGCCTGATAAAGCCGCGATCTTCTTATCAAGTCGTATGCCTGGCGGAAATCCACGAACAGCTGGTGAACGTTTACATTGTATTCGTAACATTTCTCCATGAGTTGGTGGACAATGAAGATTTGATCTGTCGTGGACCTGCCGGCTCTGAAGCCACACTGATAATCCCCCAGGACTTCCTCCGTGTAGTGATTCACCCGCTTTGCAATTATCTTTGCCAAGATCTTATACACGGTGCAGAGAAGAGCAATGCCCCGGTAGTTGTCGCACACAGCCTTATCCCCCTTCTTATAGATCGGGCAAAGCACCGCCATATTCCACTGATCTGGCATCGCCTCGGTTTCCCACACCTTCAGGATCAGCTCATGGATATCAGAGGCTAGCTGCTCTCCACCATACTTTATCATCTACACAGTCACTAAGGAGGGGCAAAAAAGAAAAAAAAACACGAAGGGATGTCTTCAGAGATGAGGTCGAAGCGGCGAATAAATTAATATGAGGGGGAGAGTCAGCAAGGAGTAACTGCAGCAAGAGCGGTCGGTCCGAAATAACGAGTAGCCATGAAAGCCGAGTTCATGCGTCTCCACATTATCCTTGAGCCATGTTTCGGTGAATATGACAAATCGTACGTAGTGAGAGGTGCTTGGAGAGAAATCATTGTAAGTTTTGTGTTTAGGCCCTTTACATTTTGGTAAAACCCAAAGAGGGTTTTGAGGCTCGCTCGTTTTTTGACCCAGAGTTATTAGTGCTTTGGCAAGGATTAACAGGGACAATAGAGGGGATACCCGATACGTAGCGTATAGTCATGCTCGTATCACCTTCATCGTGCATGCGCCTTAACTCCTCACGCAATTGCTTCAAGTAATCACGCTGTGCTTGAGTTTTGTCAGATGCCGCCTCAAAAACCGGCGGCCGAGAAGAGCGATTAGCCATTAGGACGCTGGTTGCTGTGGAGGGGAGGTCGAACACTACCTTGATTGGTCTAATGCTATCAGATTTCCACTTGCCGATTCTGGAAATGGACCTCACAAGGGAAGTCGGGCCTCAGTTTATCGAGGGCAACATTAATTTTGGACAAGTCGTCCTCTGCAGCCGCAATCTTTGAGGTAAGGGTCGATTCAGGGACTTTGAAAACCAAAATATTCGCAGCCCGACGCAGCCTCTCTTCGGCCTCATGTACGGCAACCTCCAGTTCCCGATAGCCAAGCCCACCAACAGTGCCAGGCCCCGACACTGGCTTGTGCGAGAATGCTCCAAGGAATGCATCCGCCGGTCCATTTTGGCAATCTTGACATCGAAATCGGTTCGCATAGAACTATTGGAAAAATAATTCCCTCCGCGCGAGAGCTAAACAGTACTCTTACTTTCTGGACATGCCTCGTATTAACTAGTTTCTTCACATACAAGCTGATTTCACACTTTAACGTGTGAAAAGCTGATCGAACATAAACAAAGTGACGAAGATTCCCCAGATGGGAAGCTCACCGTTCTCGGATGTCTTCGAACGAAGTGGCACCGGGTAGATCCATTTTGTTAGCGAGAATAAGCACTGACGCACCCACTAAGCGTTCTTCTTCGATCAATTCGTGCAATTCTTTGGCGCAATCGTCCAGCCGCCTAGCATCAACGCTGTCCACTACCCAAATAATACCGTCGGTTGACTCAAAGTAATTCTGAAATTAAGAGAGACGTTTTACTTCTAAGTAACGTGCCTTCTAATGTTCTAATAGGTAAAGCATAGTCTACTTCCAGTAGAACTCCAACTCTCCTATTTAGCTCTACTTGATACCTACTCACCTTCCAATAAGAGCGCAGTGACTTCTGACCGCCTACGTCCCACATGTTGAGCTTGTATTCTCCATAAACGATGGTTTTGATATTGAACCCTAAAGTTGGACTGATGGTCGTCGGGTCTTCGTTGTTTAGATGCTTCAGAATGGTGGTCTTTCCTACAAAACATTGGAGGCTTTGAATGTAGTCACTCAGTGTCAGTCGACAGTTGTGAGAAATTATTCAAAATGTTTATCTTTGAGATCTAATACCACGAGAATCCTTCACAAGCCATTCGGGGATCGATAATTAACACACAAGATAAGACGACAGCTGTCTAATTGTGACTCACCAGCGTTATCAAGCCCCAAAATGAGAATCCTCATTTCTTTTTCTTTGGCTTTCATTTTCTTCAAAATCTTCTGGAATCCCATTATTCTGAGAGAATTAACAAAAAGAAAATAAGTTAACTTTCATGTTCTGTGCGGTTCATGATTCAGATCAAAATTGTCAAGGGTCATAGTAGGTAGGTATAGCCATATTAGGTTGAACTGCAGAATTAGGTGCCCCTTCGCTGTTATCACTTATGACCTTCCTACACGTTTCGATATATCGATTTTTGAAAATGTATCGTTCTGGTGCACTTGGGTCCCCTTCTTCCATCTGCGCCCGCCTAGTTTTTTTCTTTCCAAATACGCCCCCGAGTTAAACACACAACAGGGATGTTTTTTTCTTTCCAAATACACCCCGAGTTAAATACACAACAGGGATGTTTTTTTCTTTCCAAATACGCCCCCGAGTTAAATACACAACAGGGATGTTTTTTTCTTTCCAAATACGCCCCCGAGTTAAATACACAACAAAATGTTCAAATATGTTGCAGAAAAAATGTTTTAGGTTATGTAACCTCCACTCCTAAATTCGAAATATCGAGGGAACTAATCCTTCGATATATCGAATATATATCGAATCTAGTGATCTATATATCGAATCTAGTGATAACAGCGAAGGGGCACCTAATTCTGCAGTTTTACCCCATATTATATCACTTGAAAGCAATAATTGTGAAAACTCTTTGCAGAGAAATTTCTTTTCTTCTTGTGGGCATTCGATTTTACCGACGTAGGCAGCTTTGTTCACGTAGCAAGTTGCAAGAAAGCATAATAACATCACCACAACACGGTCATGATACCAATAAGGTTACTTACGTTTACGTATTTACAAACGAAAAAACTGAAAAAATATTTATCCGTTCGGTAGAAAATCCTCAAGGACCATTAGGTTGGATTAGGGTTGGTAGAAGTAACAATAACAAAACTAAGGGCAATCTAGTAATAATCTGATAATGATAATCTGAGGCAGGGACTCACGGAGAACATGGCAGAGAGGACGGTTCTCAGCGCTTTCTCGCGGCTTTGAGACAAACTACAACTCCAGTGTCCCAACGATTTTAATAATGCACTTGGGCACTTTCTGTACCTGTTAGGGAACTGTCACATTCGTTTGGTCCGGCGTAATGGTACGTCGTCATCTAGAGCCAGTTTCCTCATTTTGTTAGGTTTAGTTTTGTTTATTCCTTTTCTGGTGTAATATAAAGGCTTCTGAGAAGATAATTTTGCTGAGGGGTTCACGTTCCTTTTAGGGTTTAAACAAGACGCCGCACAATTCATGGCAATAATAACTATTATAAAATGTATGTATGAATAAATTATTGTTGAACAATAGTTAATTTTGATTCATTAACGCTTACTCGATCTCCAATTATCCCTGTATAAAAGTGATACTACACAGACTCAGAAAGACACAACATTCAAGGAACAGCCATTCGTTCGAATGAGATAATCGTTACCACAGAAATGCATATTTATCATTAGTGTTTCAGTATTTTGTCTTTACACTTTACACGTTCTTTCCCACTTACCTGCAAAAGTGACATATCAAAATTTTTGAGAAACATTGGAACGAGGTATAAAAATCTGCAAATTCTTACACACGGGTTGGTTATTCCTCGAATGGGGGAAATAGTGGGTGTGGCGGGTCCCAGACCCATCCCAATCGATTCAGGGTCCAATATTTAGTGGAATATGATACCCCACACGCCTAGGCACCAGAAATCCTGACACACACAAAATGGGTGGATACATACCCATTTTGACCCATAACTTCTTCCGGTGGGTGCCAATCGTTCTGGGACCCATTTTATTGGATTCAGCGTCCAAAATTTAGTGGAAAACTATACCCCACACGCCTAGGTCGCAGAAATCCCGAAAACACATATTCAAAATGGGTAATAAATACCCAATTTGACCCATAACTTCTTCCAGTGGGTGCCAATCGTTCTGGGACCCGTTTCATTGGATTCAGCGTCCAAAATTTAGTGGAAAATGACACCCTACTCGCCTAGATCGCCCGAAATCTCGAAAATCCATTTTTCAAAAAACACATTTTGACCCCTACCCCCTCCAAATTTGGCCCGATCGGGCTGAAAAGTTTCGAGGACCCATCTCGGCTGGGAACAGACCCCTGACCCAAATTTCAGATTTTTAGAAAATTTTCTACTACCAAAAAGGGCGCGGACGATGGACGGCGTACGGCGTACGGCGTACGGCGGACGGACATCGACCTTTTTTGATCAGGACATCATGAAACGTCCAGAAAAAAATTTTGAGCCGAATCGGAGAGGTTGACCATTATCATGAAAACATAGGTTGATTATTCAAGGAATAACCAACCAAAAGTGTTCCGAGCATCTCAGCAGGGGACACTACAATGCATTCAGTGTCAGTTAAGCCTTTAACTGGACAGCCCTTTGCTAATATTTTATAGTTTTTCCTGATATCCTTTTGTTTTTCGGATGTTCTTTGTGTTGTCCTTTGTCTTTCATACGTTGGTTGCGTAATTTTACGGACAGATTGGAGTAAAGAACCGAAAAATCTTGAATTTAAATAGTCGCAAAGGAAGGCGAGCGGTAGATGGTAGGACGTTATTGGACACCTTACAGAACTATGAATACATCTACCTAGTACGAAAAAATGTATTATACATTATACATTCTTCGTCCAGGTACCTGGTAGCAGGAAGCTGGACTTGAGTTCAAGTTGGGCGGGAAAAGTTAACTTCCATGCGCTCCCGCAAGGTGCCGTTAGTGTGGTGATCCTCGTTGGGGTTTATCGGAGAGAGAAGAAGAAGGATAACCCCAGAGAGTACCCTTATCAATATCGAAGATGGTTTTTCGTTCCCTGTCCTGTGATACAACAAACCGGAAGAAGCACCATGCTTGGCTAGCACCCTTGCCGTACACTTCAGCTGGAGTCCAACTGTTTTGATTTCAGTTGTAGATTATTTCTCCCAACTGAAATCATTTCTTCACCCTGGAATTTTGAGCTGGACGAATCTTCAAGGTTCGGCGTCTCATACGAACTGCGGATCAACAAAAACGTAAAATGGCTACAATACGTCCGTTCACCACTTCCGATCTCTTGAAAATCAATGAAATGTGAGTTGATAGTTTCTCACCACACTTAAAAAAAAAAATCAGGATTTGTTCGCATAAGTTAATTCCAAGGTGTTCAGAATACGACCTAACATCTCTGCTGCTCCCGGATATCCGAATATCTCATAATTTTGCCGCATGGTAGTAAATTAAGCCTGAAGATGGCTCCAAAATTTGGATGAGGATTTGGTCGCCCTTGTGCCCATTGGGCCTTGTCCTTCACAATTTTTACAAACAGGGCAGGAGCTGTCTCCCCTTTTGAATTGGGCATTACATCCCTGATACGGGAGACGGTTGATTCTAGTTTTTTGAATGTTGTGTGTATTTTCAGGTTCAGGTAGGTTGAGGTATTTTTCTGAACACGTAAATGGTAAATGGTAAAAAGGCACCTAGAGGAGGGGTTATGGGGGGCCCCAAGCGCGGAAGCCTAGTGGCTTGTTGTGCTTCTCTAGGTGTCTCATTCTTTAGTCCACAAACAGCCCTAGTCCCCTGATGAGGGTTGTTAGGTTGTGGACTAACGTATTGCAGGGTACGGTTCTCATTGGGGTTTGTGTCCCAAAGAGGGTGTATCTGCGGGATGTGAGTGCTGGGCACTCAAAGATTATGTGAGTTGCAGTTTCGTCTGCTTCCTCACAGAATCTGCATAGAGTTGTTGGTTGTGTTACCCCTATGCGGTTCAGATGAAAACGCAGAGGAGCGAAGCCGGTTAGTAGGCCAACTATCGCTCTTGGGTTGCCGCGTTTAAAACTGAGTAGGTCCTTGGTGAGTGATGGATGGGGTTCTGCCACCTTACTGTGGACACGTCCCTCAATATTTCGCCATCTGTCGGTGTGTTTCTTGTGCGTCCACTCCTTGATGGCAGCTCTGAAGGAGCTTTTGGGCAAACCTACAGCCGGCTCTGGGCCCACAAAGGTGGTTTTAGAGCCCCTCCTGGCCAGCTCATCGGCTTTTTCGTTGCCCTCAATTCCCCTGTGCCCCGCCACTCACTCAAGGGACACTGTATTGCGGGCCGCTAGAGCACAGAGAGTCTGTTCACAGTCCTTCACCACCTTTGATGAGATGTTGGGTGCTGTGAGCGCTTTAATCGACGCCTGGCTGTTGGAGAGAATGCGGAGGTGTGCATTAGTATGTCCTCTCCTCAGACTCTCCAGGGCACATGCATTGATTGCCAGAATTTCGGCCTGGAAAATGGAGGTGTATTTCCCTAGTGGTGTAGAGTATTGTCACCTAGGTTTGGCTCCATACACCCCAGCACCTGTCCCTGTTACCATTCTGGACCCATCAGTGTACCAGATCAGGTCACTGGGACAGTACTGTATGACCCTTCGCCCCGCAGAAGTCATTAATGACTTATATTGGTGGGGTTTGGAGGGAGTTCTGGGCATGACACCAGCCACCATATCTAGTAGTGGTGTGTTTATCTCTCTCAGAATTGTAGTATGGCCCTGATGGGCCTGAACACGTAATATTCCGGTCTGTCTAACGAAGCGGTACATCGTTGCCCAATTCATGATTTAAAATTAATTTTAATCGAAAGAAAATCGACTAGGGAATTACATAAATTTCCCTCTGTGGACCGTAGATGTTTCAAATTCTGATCTGTGTTTTTTCTCTCTTGTTGCAGAAATCTGGATCCTCTCACGGAAACTGTATCCTTGACCTCTAATGAATTTTTTTAATCAAGGGAATACATAATTTATTGTCCAACGGGGTGTTTTCTCGATTTAAAATTAATTTGAGTATGATATAAAATTAATGTTTTAATGATATTTTGTGGTTAAAACTCCCCAAAACGGTAAGATTTATTATTATTTTATTTTTTGAGATAGGAGCCGCAGTGGTAAGAGGTATTCTGAGATGGTCATGGGAGGGGGCTGACATCATTAATGTTGACGAGGAAGTTTGAATTCGTGAACCACAACATGGTCTCTGAGGACACCATAAATATCTCCTGCCAACTTTGCAAAGTCACACAGCAGATATTCGAGCCTAAAAAAATATGTTATCTACTGTTGTTTTGTTACTACAATTCACAATCAAACGTTTTTTGGCTTTTGAGACGATCTCTATGCTCTCAATCGAGAGAATGTCTAACGTGCATGAAGAGAGACAGACCATCATAGTTGGAGATATTCTCTGGTGGCCATCCTCCCTTACTACTCCTAATGTGTCCTGGCCTTCTTAGGTATTTATTGCATAATTATAAAGAAATCGGCGGTTTTTCACGCACATTCTGGCAGGAAGCATCTGAACTCGCTGTTACAACTAGTAGTTTCCAACCTTCTGGACTAGCTTATTTGAGGTCTAGTCGAAATTCATTGCAGCTTGAAGTTTAGGTTCCCGTTTTCACTACATTATTCCTTAAAGACCGGAGCCGTAGTATGGAATGCTGTTTTATATGCAATATTTAGCTCATTGGCCAGAATACTTTCAAATCGCTGTGGCGCCCAATGGCGATCTCATGGGATACAGTGAGTATCAAACGCCTATGTATTCAGCAAGTGTGACCGTAAACATGAGAACAAAACTCCTTTCACAGAAGTTGTCTCTAATTTATCCACAGTTATGGGCAAAGCGGAAGGTAGAAGTTCGAATTGGCATGGACACGTCACGGCGCTTACAGTTTCCCCGAAGTATCGAAGGTTGGGTGTTGCTGCTGCTCTGATGAAATCCCTTGAAGAAATTTCTGAAAGGTATGTTAGTTGTTTTTTAGTGACTGGTGCTGTAAACAGGAGAATGATCGAGCTCGTGAAGCTCGGCAGAGAAACAGTGCCCTTAATGGCATGTCGTCGTACGCACAGTTTATTGGCCATTGCTTAAGTGGTATCGAACGAGATGGCATGAATTCGATTCGGTTGCGCTATGTGGTTCTGACTTGGTAGATAGTATTCAGATTATAAATGGAACCTTTCATGTTTTAATATATTCAGACGAACTACATATTTTCAACCAGTTGAATCAAGTTTTAGAGGATTTTCCCTTCTGACTCTGACTTGCTTTCTGATTTCAGGAAAAACTGCTATTTTGTCGACCTTTTTGTCAGAGTGAGCAACAAAAATGCAATCGCAATGTATGAAAAGCTTGGCTACACCGTTTACAGAACAGTTTTGGAATATTATTCCGGAGATCCCGATGAAAACGCTTACGGTAAGATATCTTGTTTTCCGAAATGTCATCTGCTAAACGCCTGGGATCTGCTACCGATGTTGTTTGAGCTTTAGGGAGATGGTTGAAGTCATCCTGCAGCTCAACCAATGGGTACCAATTTCCACCTAATGCTGGTCGCCGAATAGAATCCAGAATCCGATTAGAGAATCCAATGAGACAGGTCTCGCAACGATTGTTGCCCTCAGAATGAGGCTATGGGTCAAAATTGGTACCTATCTACCCATTTTGAATGTCTGTTTTCGAGATCTCTGGTACCTAGGCGTGTGGGGTATCATTCTCCTCTAAATTTTGGACCCTGAATCGATTTGAATGGGTCCGGGACCCGCCACGCCCACTGTTTCTCCCATTTTCCCATGTTGAAGAAATGAATCTCCATGCGCCTGGTCCGAGGTTCAAATTAGTCTCCATGCGCCTGATTCGAGGAATAAACAACCCGTGTGTAGGAATTTGCAGCGTTTTTGAACAGGTACTGAGGTACTTTTTCCAATGTCTTCAAGAATACCTTTCCCCTTACATGTGTAAACTACCTAGAGTTTATAAACTGTACCATGCTGCGTTCTAACCTAGTCATTATAGAACGCAAAATGACCAAATGAGCGTGCCAGATGGGCAAATCGGAGAGATAAGCCTCGAGTTCGAAAACAGACTAGGGGAGGAATCCCTCTTACCTACCATATTCGGTGCAGTAAGCGGGCGCTTTCGACGAGACGGCTTCATTTTGAAGCCAAATTAGGATAGCCTAATTAGTTGGCGTCGAAAGCACTCGCCTACTTCACTAAATATGTTAAGTAATACAGAATTATCCTCCAACGTCGTTGCATGGCCCAACGAAACCAACCCCATCCATTTAATACCATGAAACCATAACTTCATTATTCATAGGGTAATAGGCCGAAAATCAGGACTACTTCATCTTTTGCAAGAACGGATGGTCTTTAGCAACTTGATATTGGCAAGATTTACGCACTTAATTCTGTGCTCGGCTCCCTGTGATGATTCTGGGCTTACGTCCGCCACAAAACGCTTATCTCAAGTTGAGCAAAAGTTACATTTATTTTTTTTTTTAATGCTGCAGAAAATTCTGCAGCTGCAGTTCTGTCAACAACTGCTCCTTCAGAAGGAACCTTATGGATTAAACAATGGGCCGTATTCATAAAAAAAAGGATATGCTTATACTTGCAAAATTAGAAGGATATCCTTCTGTTATATTCATAATAATCGAGTAGAACCATGTACTCGAAGAAGAGTATAAGCATAACCTTATACTCATAGAAAAGTAAATGGGTATTCATAATGTTGACCATTTACTTCATGAAAAAAGGATATCCTTAAAAAAAGTTGAGGTTGCTCAGTAGCAGACTCAGCTCCGTAGTGGCAGGTTGTGTTGTACAGTTTGTCAGCGCGATGGCAGAGGTTGTGAATGTGAGGGATGTTAAACAATACAAGCCACGTTTACCTACGCTTGTATGTGATTTCAAACCGGTGCAGTGGCTTGCAGTCAGGTTTTTAGGAGCATGCTAAGAAAGGCGGGGAGGTGCCTTGTCTCTGATTCATCGAATGAAGGTATGTTTGCGTTACCTCAGCGATCCAGGCCATCAAAAAAGAATCGGTCAAGAACTTGGTGTTAGTCAAGCTACGGTACTTCGGACTGTGGATACAGTAGTTGGAAGCATAATTTCGCAGGCACAAGAATGGACCAAGAAAGTTGCTGACCGTGAAATACTGGAGGCGAAACAGAGATGGCAAAGCAAGTATGTACTAGTTTCCAACAGCTATTGGCGTCGTCGATTGTACCCACGTCGGAATACTAAAACCAAAACTCCATGGGGATGAGTAGATCAGTCGGAAAGGCGTGCCAACTCTGAATGTACAAGCCACTTGTGACTTCACAGAAATGTTCACTAGTGTCGCGAGGATATGGAAAAATTCACAAGTGAGAGCTCAATTGGGAAATGAAACTAATGTTGTCCTACTTGCTGATTATGGATATGGGATAGAGCCATGCCTAATTACTCCATTTAGAAGTCCTTCTCCTGGTATTGAGCCAAATTACAACAAACTTTTGAAAAAAGAGAGAGTAATAATTGAGCGATGCTTTGGCCAACTGAAACGCAGGTTTCCTATCTTACAATACGTTCGTCGCGTGAAATTGGAAAATGTACCGAAAATAATAGTTGCCTGTATCGTTCTCCATAACGTTGCAAAAACTTTACGCGATCCTGATTTCGAACCTACTGAGTAGGCCCCAGAAGGAGATGAAGAAAACCATGACAACCAGTGCTCACTCTACTCAACCTTCTACTTCCACTTGAAGGGTATCCTCGCAAGTATAAGGTGATCATTATGAATATGGAAAGAAGGATATGCTTATGCTCTTACCTTTTACTTTTGAGCATAACCTTACACTTCTACCTTATGCTTAGAAGGATATGCTTCATTTTTATGAATACCATTGAACAGGTCCCCACCTATACTATCCATTCTCACCGTTAAGCAGATGAAGTTTCGTCAACTCAAGATTGACCAAAAATTATCAGTGAAAATGTAATCCCCGTTAAAACAATCGTTCGGCTACATCTGTAATTTTAGCGCATTTGCCTCAGTGCACGACATAGGGGATGAAAATTATTTTATTCTATCGAGGGTTTTAAGAATAAGCGCATTTTCAGTAAATCGATAGGCACAGTTATATTATTTAGATGCCAACATTCCTTATAAGCACGATTATGGATTCTGTTTCAGACATGAGGAAAGCTCTGAGCAGAGACGTCGATCAGAAATCCGTCATTCCCATAGAGCATCCGGTGAGGCCCGAAGAAGTTGATGGATGAATTTCCTGAAATTGTCTGAATTGGCTGATACATGAATGTTATCGGTGAACTTAAGTTTCTCATAAGGATAAAGTCGCGAGAAGTGGCTCCATGCCCTCATATTGTTCATGTCCGTTTTATTAAATCCATGGTGACGCCTTATGCTGTTTATTATCAAGCCCATTGGTACCTATTTTGGCAAAATAACGGAGGTGCCCTTTAATGAACCGTGCTCACACTATGACGAATGGGAGTGGACGGGTGCAAAAGGCAAACCCACTTTTTTTTGAAGGATGTTGCACCGAAAAAAAAGGTGAATTAATTTAAAACGGGCATCCCAATACAGTAAAGTAAAGTTGGAAACAAAGAGAGTGAAGATGATAGGCAGTTACATAAAGTGGTATAAATACGACAAGAATACTTGAGGGTAGCCACGCACTACACAAAACTACATGGGGAAGATTGCTCTTGAAGGTACATGAGGGGGTTCTGGGAATCCGCAAAGAAATCAAAGTTGGGGTGGAGACTAAGCAGCAGGTTAACTGACGGGAATGAAAACGAGCGATGTAGTAGGTAGTTTGTGGCCGAGAATGGAATGCTAAATAGGCAGTTGGATGGCACAGCGACTCGCGGTGGCAGGTTGCAAATTTTCGAGATGAGAGCTGGACAATCCTGGGCGTCCTGAGCCTATTCAGAAAGATCACGTCCACAGTCATTCGCCTCAAAATCAGAGGATGACAAATAGTCAGGAGCGGCTGTTGTAAATATTTCCAGAAGGAATCCTACATTTGAAGGCGGCAGAGCGGAGAAGCATGTGCTGCACCCTACCAAGGCAATAACGGCGGACGTTGTAAAATGGGGACCATACCGTTGAAGCATACTGAGAGATTTTTGGGTAGGTACCCCTTCGTGTGGGGTATCATTTTCCCCTTTGTTGGACGCTGAATCGATTGGAATGAGTCCGGGACACCAAACTCACTCTTCTCCCCATACTCCTGCTCCAAGGAGTAACCAACCCTTGTGAACGAATTTGCAGCGTTTTTGACTTAGACATCATAACCTAAGCTCCGAACCGTTCACTGTAACTGTTCTTCACCAATGAACTTGGAGAACGTGTTTTTAACGTGTGCCAGTTGTACCTGAAAGTAGCCCTCTGTTTTTACCATAAGCACCCTGACTTCTTCCAATATCCCCGGCCAGCATCGTCATACCTTATTCGCCCCACAACTCAGGCGATCGTCCCTGTTCCTCCCTCTCATTTGTGGTCAACATCTCATCACATCTATTATAGCATGCCATATGCGTTTAGATCCCTCTCTGCGGAACTAAAGTCTCCCTCGGATTTTCCTCGAAATGTGTAATAAAAAAAATATTTTCTTGGCTCATTTTAACCGGCCCCGACATATGCGCACCCTCTTATCTAGCCCATATGTGTAGTCCCCATATTGCTTCACTAAACAATGTACCTCATCCGTCTTTCGCACCCCTTAATTGTAAATAATTAGATTCTGGTTTACATAGGTGGATAATGTTATGATCTATACACTCCCCCACACCGCACGGAGCTTGTCTCTTCGTGTTGGGGTGTTTCCTACCCGTTCTACTGCTCTTTATTTTAATCTTTATCCCTTGCTTCTGTATTTTATTTTATATTATCCTTCATTTCTTGATTCATCTTTGGTTTGTTCTGTGAAGAACCAGTTTTTATTTTTATTTTGTTTTTAGATGCAATGTATTGTGCAACTATACGAGGAATAAACCTTCATTTCATTCATTCAACCAACAATTGTTGAAGATTAGCAGCATTTAAATCCCCAAATGGTACAGGGGTGGTATAGTTGGAGTATAAAAACGTTTATTATAATAAGAATGTGAGAGGGGCTTGACACAACTACCTACGAACGGTAAAGCATCTGGGAGGCACTAGAGGACGAGCAGTGAAGGGATTTTTGATCGGTTTGTGCAGCCACGCTTGAGCCTGCGGGCGGGAGGAGGCATCGACGCTCAAGGTCTGCTATCGGCTTCAGTCCTGCGAGGACTTCGCTATCGCTATGCGCTCCTTTCTAGTAAGTAAATTTATTCACGTCTAAGATGTTCAATATTCATCCAGGCATCATAGTGTTTGTTCAGCGTTGGGTTCCCTCTCATTTCATATAAATACATAGATAATTATGGAATCAAGGGAGGTAGTATGTTGCCTGATCAACAAGCTTGGTTTGACTAGATTTGAATGACCATGCGTTTAATTTCTCTTCCTTAATTCAATCTGGATCTGGATAAGACGACAATAATTCATTACCTACCTTCAGAGCTAACATAAAAAAATTATGATCAAAATTTCCATGAACATTGGATGTTCAATGCAAACGGTAGGCGCTTTCGAAAGTCACTTCAATGAATAAGCAGAGAACCCTGCTCTCATTTCAACCCATAAGCTCTCACTCAAGGTTGAATAATGTATGCAGTCCAAGTATGTTGGTCCTTTAACAAAATGAATTCGTCAAAGATTGCGTCTTTCATTTTTTATCATTTTCCGGAAATCAGAATTAAACACAAATGTAATGAGTATTTGGAGTAATATAAGTGCCTTATTTCTTCTCGGGTAAAAATATTTTTTATTTTTATTTTATTTTATTTTTATTTTGTATTTTTTAATTATTTTTTATTATTATTTTTTTAATTTTTATTTATTTATTTATTTTTTTTTTTATAGTAATTTTGGTTTTACAGAAGCTAAACCATTTCTAGTCCATTTATTTACCATTGTCAGTTTTGAAGTTCTCCTTTACCATAAGTTTCCTATGAAATATACTTTTCTCGTATTAACAATTCTGAATCGTTCTTCTTTGAGAAAAAGGAGAATTTAGTATAATTATAAATATCGCCTGATTCCCTCCAATGTTTGGTCCCTTTGTTTGAAGGAAGAATGTATTTTGTGAAAGAAAAAAACTAGATTGAGAAATATAAACGAACTGACATTCCGATTCCTCTCCGACTAACCCGGATTGATCATTCTACATAGGTACGTGTTTCGTATTGAAATCTCATTTAAGCGAACGAATGAACAAGCAGAAATGCAAATTTATTGTTATCTCTCCCTCCGTATTACAAGTGTAGACGTGGGCTACTTTGGTCACTACATCAATAAAATCAATTCTGTTCCTGAGTGTCAAAAAACATTGAAATAAGTAGCATAATTATTGTACCTCTCCTTTGTAAACCTTGGAAGTTTCAGTGAAGAGCAATAAATAAATCTGATGCATTCGTATTTATCATATATATTTAACGAACGTTGTTAATGTATTCTAGAACAGTAAAGGGTTGAGACCCTGCTCGACCGCAGCTCAATTCGTCTCATAATATTTGCACTGCGAGGTCGATTTCAAGGGCTTTCCAACCAAACGTACTCTTTTGTCTTGAGATTATGTGACTATTATGTTATTCGAAAGAAAGGTCGCATAAAGGTTGAAAAAGATGATTAGAGAATTCGAAGCGAAACGGACCTTGAGAGCCCTCGGGACCAATACCATGCGCATTCCTCGAACTCGATAGGTCAAGTTCGTGGCAGATCTTCTTCTCTGTCCAGCTACGAGGGTGGATCGATAAGTTTCCGGCCTGACCATGAAAAACAACGTTTTTAAGAATTTTTTTTTCTCAACATAATCTCCTTTGAGGCTGATACATTTCTCATAGCGGTGTTCTAGTCTAGTAATGCCATCTCTATAGACTGATTCGTCAAGCTCCTCATCTGGCAAATAAAAAAATCTTGTTCCATCACGATAACGCACCATCGCACACGTCAATCGTTACGATGGCTAAAATTCTGAAGTTTGAATTGATGCCGCACCCTGCCTACTCTCCAGACCTACCCCCGAGTGACTATTTTCTGTTTCCTAACCTCAAAAAATGGCTTGGCGCTAAGAGATTTGCGGACAAGCTGTAAATGGGTATTTTGAGGAGCTTGACGAATCAGTCTATAGAGATGGCATTACTAGACTAGAACACCGCTATGAGAAATGTATCAGCCTTGAAGGAGATTATGCTGAGAAAAAAAAAAAAATCTTAAAAACGTTGTTTTTCTTGGTCAGGCCGGAAACTTATCGATCCACCCTCGTATGAGGAATGATCTGTTTCCTACTGATAACCATTCGTCACCATTGGCGTCCCTAAGATTGTGAATGTGGTGGAACTGTTTTCTCACAAACACTTCTATTTTCTCAATCAATACCTTGCCTACTCCTTCAAAGTAAATCAACTCGAGAGCATTACTTTGTAACTGTCGGTGCAGGATCTTACTGACCTTGGCACCTCACTATTATAGTCACATAAAGGGTAAGACCAAGGTGATGCAAAAAACTGGATTAAATGCGTGGTACAGGAAACGACTGGCTGTGTACTCAATTCATTCTCAACCGTGCCTTGGAACTTATGTGAACAAACACTGCCCTGAAGTATATTTTAGGCGGATGAAGGTGGTCAGATATCCAGTGTTACGAAGAAAAATCATAAAACACATTATCGAGAATAATTAGCGTCTTATTAGCGCAGGAATACGATTTGAAAAATAAAACGCTGCAAATTCATCCACAATGGTTTATTATTCCTTAGAGCAAGAGAATGGGGGAAAACAGTGATGTCCCGTACTTAATTTACTAGAAACAGTTACTTCAGACGCTAAAGTCACGAAAAATCTTGAAAACTCACATGAAAACAGGTAGGTGGGTACCCATTTCCGGTAGGCACTGATCGGTCTGGAACCCATCTCAATGTATTCAGCATCTAAAGTCAAAATCGGAATGATATCCCTCATGTTTAGTTCCGAAAAACCGACTTCCCATTACGGTCGGAACGGCTGCTAATTCATAATTTCGATTTTAAGAGCTTCAATAAAAATCTGCAAATTCTTACACACGGGTTGGTTATTCCTCGAATGGGGGAAACAGTGGGTGTGGCGGGTCCCAGACCCATTCCAATCGATTCAGGGTCCAAAATTTAGTGGAATATGATACCCCACACGCCTAGGCACCAGAAATCCTAACACATACTAAATGGATGGATACATACCCATTTTGACCCATAACTTCTTCCGGTGGGTGCCAATCGTTCTGGGACACACATCATGGAATTCAGCGTCCAAAATTTAGTGGAAAATAATACCCCACACGCCTAGGTAGCAGAAATCCCGAAAACACATAATCAAATTGGGTAATAAATACCCAATTTGACCCATTACTTCTTCCAGTGGGTGCCAATTGTTCTGGGACCCATTTTATTCGATTCAGCGTTCAAAATTTAGTGGAAAATGACATCCTACTCGCCTAGGTAGCAGAAATCCCGAAAACACATATTCAAGATGGGTGTATCTATGGGGCACTACGACACTAATTTACTAATATAATATTGAGAAAACGTAGGTAATTTAGAAGGCTATAATAATTGTATTAAATTGAATTGAATGGTACGAATAAAAAGCTCGGACAGTAAAAAGAATTGTAGGTAACTGCTCAAAATTGGTTGCTAAGTTTAACAGCTGGTTATAAACAACAGGATATGACGATGTGTTTTGTTTGTCTATTCGGCTGAAGTCACCCACATGGGTAATAAATACCCAATTTGACCCATTACTTCTTCCAGTGGGTGCCAATTGTTCTGGGACCCATTTTATTGGATTCAGCGTCCAAAATTTAGTGGAAAATGACACCCCACTTGCCTAAATCACCCAAAATCTCGAAAATCCATTTTTCAAAAAACACATTTTGACCCCTACCCCCTCCAAATTTGGTCCGATCGGGCTGAAAAGTTTCGAGGACCCATCTCGGCTGGGAACAGACCCCTGACCCAAATTTCAGATTTTTAGAACATTTCCTACTACCAAAAACGGCGTGGACAATGGACGGCGTACGGCGGACGGCGTACGGCGTACGGCGGACGGCGGACGGCGGACGGCGGACGGCGGACGGACATTGACCTTTTTTGATCAGGACATCATGAAACGTCCAGAAAAAAATTTTGAGCCGAATCGGAGAGGTTGACCATTATCATGAAAACATAGGTTGATTATTCAAGGAATAACCAACCAAAACCGCTGCAAATTCTTACAGAAGGGTTGGTTACTCCTCGGAACAGGAGCATGGGGACTCATTCCAATCGATTCGTGTCCGAAATTTGGTTAAAATGATACCCCACACACCTAGACCACCGAAAATCTAAAAAATACATTTTTCGAAATACACATTATGACGGGTCTCTGACGAAAATTGCAGATTTTTGGAAAATTGTCTACTACCAAAGTCGGCTTGGACGGTGGACGGACATTGGCTTATTCTGATCTAGACACCTTGAAATGTCCAGAATTTTTTTTTTTTTTTTGAGAAATTGACTTTTTGAAAACAATTTACTCAAGGAATAACCAACCAAAAC
>CM033998.1:22666020-22692023 GCA_019603395.1 Cyrtorhinus lividipennis
GACAGGGTTGCCGCTGTTGATAGGAGTGTCGTTAAGAAGACGAGCGTGTTGAGGGTGTATTTGGTGTCAAACGGTTCAAACGTCAATTCGTGGCCCCAAAGTTTGCTGAGACAAATCGAGACAGTGATCTTTAGAATGGGAGAACTTAGTGGCCTTCGCGTAATCTGAGGCTTGTAAGGACACATCTTAGGTAGATTAGGAAAATTAGAGTCGAGTTCAGAGCCTCCAATAAAATAGGTAGCTTGATAAGTCGGCCGTAAAACAAATATTTCAATATTTAGACAACAGAATGGATAGTTAAGAACAAATTGTTGGATCGAGGGGAGCTGAAGCCCTCGAGTGGCTTGACCGGGATGATTGCTTCCAAATTGAAAGCTCGGGTTTCTACACCCGAGCTCACATAGTTCATTGATTGAAATGACACAAGTTTGGAGAAGCTTTCAAAATCTTGTGATCCGACGACCACCGAAATAATCATCTCAACTTGTATTATCTCGCATATAAAGCCACCAAACTAAATAACACGACGAATTATAATTCACAAATTAAATACGAAAAAAGGTAAAACCGCATCACATCGAATCTTAAATATTTTCCCTGTTGAAATACGCACCAAGTAAACAAAAAAAGACAAAAGTGATGCTTTTAGCAATAGGAAAACTAACAAAAAAAAGTGGCTTGTACCTTTTTGAGAATGAAAATGAACAAAAGCACAAAGAGTTTCCCTCCAACGAAGCACGGTTCCTTTTAATCTTACTTCTCACAACGAAGTACGGCGGTACGATCAGCCGTGACATCTACACAAAGGATCACGTTCCTCTTTGGAATTTTTCAAAGGGAATCCCACTGAGTGAATCCAAAATTAATTAGTATACAGTTATCCAACATTCCAAATTGTTCATCTAGGGTCACAACTTACCTTGACGCCTTCAAATAATGACCGCTGACAAAGGTGGGAGAAAAATTAAAACAGGTTTTTGAACTTTTGTGCAAACGCAGAACGTATGGGATTAGCTGGGAGAGTTCATCCCTTTAGGTTTATGACTAGCACAGCTCGACCTGGTGGGCTTTTGTTTTCTAGGTCGGGGCATAACATCACACAAACTGGTGTTGGTAACACAAGTAAAATGTACGCGCTAAGGGATCAGGGGACCCAAACGCTGTAGAACTAGCAAATAAATTGACTTTCAGACCACGATTTTTCGGTTATAAAACACACCGAACGGTTGGAAGCAAACAGTAATTCATCCCCTCCCCCTCCACCGAAAAAAAGAGAAAAACGCTTTTAGTGCAGTAGAAAAAACAGAGATGATGGTGAAGATTTGCCGAAAATTGACCTTGACTGAGACCCCGACGCCAGCTCCTTAAGTGGTCCTGTGTTGGGAAAGTGCCGGTTTGATGACGTAAAAAAGCGGAAGGAGGTTGAGGGTAGGAGGGGATGATAAAACAGCGGCCAGCCGAAATGGGATTCTGTTTGGAAGGAAGAGTTGGGGGCTCGATTGGGAGTTTGCTAACAAACCCTTCGTCGTTCCTGTGTCCCGCAGTAGCCCGACCCTTCAAGTCCAGCCCCGCGGAAGATTCCAGCTCTTAGTGTAAAAGCTCTCGAAAAGGATGAATCTACTCGGAATATTCCTAAGCCACGGAAGAAGAGAGGGCTCTGAGATAAATAGAATAAGAAAAAAAAATCTCTCTGAGGCCCCTGTAAATTTTTCCAGGCCAGAATTCACCTTGACGGCTAAAAGAGACGGAAACCGAGTGAGCTTCCGAGATAAGAGGTGGCGTTGCGGTCACGTCAAAACTGTCAAAAGTATTTTGGATTCTTTTTTCGGGAGCTGTGCGAAATGTTCGTCTAAAAAGAGGGTTTCCTTTCCACTGAAATTGTGTAACGATTGTGTGAAATGGCTTAATAATATTAAACAACTTTTTTACTACAGGGTTATGCCCTAGGTAACTTTTCCATGCGTACGCTATCCTATAAAGACGCTGCGAATTCATTTTTTCAGTGGTTGATTATCCTTGGAACAAGAGTATGGGGGGGGGGGAGGTGAGTGTGGAGTGTCCCGGAGTCATTCTAGTCGATTCAGCGTGCAACATTTTGAGGAACATGATACCCCACACGCCTAGGTGAGGTATCCAAAAATCTTGAAAACCCACTTTCGAAATCGAACCCATTTGACCCATAATCATCTCTAGTGGACACCAGGGGACCCATTTCAGTAGATTCAGCGTCTAAAAGTGTAGAGGAAAATGATACCCCAGACGCCTAGTTCCCAGAAAATCCCGAAAATCGTGTTTTGAAAAATACGTTTCTTACCAATACCCTCTCCAATACGGTCGGGCTGAAATGTTTGGAAAATCAACTAGAGCCGGAAGGAGGTCACTTTCCGTTTGGCTAAAAGAAATAATTTATCAGATGGTTTTGGTTTTGTTCTTGAAAAGACCAATATTAGTCGTGAAAGTTGAGCTAAAAATGGATTCGAATATATTGGTAGGTTGAAAGTAATTGAAAAACACCAAAATCCTTCACAACTTCAAAATTTTGTTGCTGATAAAAATCCTAAATACGGGTTTCAACTGTATACCCCACCAAAAAAGCAAGATTTTGACATGATCAAGCCTTTCGTTCTTATCTGATCAATCTAATAGTTATCAATATGAACACGAAACTCATTGTCTATTCACCGTAAAAAACAAGGGGAATAAAACTTTCAAAACAACGGGAGAAGTTAACAAAAACTGTTTGAAGATTCACTCCGAGTGCGTTCGTTATCAACCCCTCCCCAGGATTTGCATATTAATTTAGCCCTTTCGTTTCAAGGAACAGCCGTTGAATTATTCGTCGCTCCTCCTCCACTTCTGGGAAAACCCTCTATGAGCGAAATTTTAAAACGGTAGAATATATTATTATGCGCTGTCCTTTCATAGTGAGTTTGTATAGCTTGATGAACTAACTAGATCGTACAGAAGAACTTCGAGGGAAATTTATTAGTGTGGAGTGCAGTGGAGAGGTTTTCTAATCAGTAAAACGTAGAAAAATCTCTCATAAAATTTTTTGTGACGTTGAAAAAGTCCTGTAGTTTATTTGATGACGCACCGGGAGGTCATTTTAACTTAACATGTATCTATAAAACACTGAAATAAGGTAGAAGGGCCTCGGAGGGAAAACTCTACTGGTACTATACCAGCAAACAGTATACAGATTGAAGGCCCGTAGCCGACATACAGCAACCAAGACAGACTATAAAAAAAGCAATATTTTTATAGAGAATATATTAGACGAACTACTTTGAAGTTATTAGATAATTTCGAATAATAAATTAAATTTTGTTGTTTCAGGAAGATGACGTACTTTCAGGGAATTGGATACCAGGTGAGAAAATGATAGCCTTCGTTCATAACTATAGTGGTTACTCTACTGTACCGACTAATATTGTTGGTGTGTACAAATAAAGTAAATTCATGTTCTCTACTAATACAGTTCATCTATAGGGATCATAATATACATATAATTTTACATTTTAACTCTCTCCCCCGTAGCACAATCATAGCCCGAAGGAGGAATAGCAACGTTTATCTGTATATTAAGAAAAATTGTTGTTCTCCAACAGGTTACGGTCACTGCAGCAGACTTCATAGGCTGGTAATCCCTAAAGTTAAACCTTCCTAGATGAATAGAAATAATTCATTCACAAGGGTTGGTTATTTCTCGGACCAGGTGCATGGTGAAAATCGGGAAAACAGTAGGTGTGAAGCGTCCCGGACTCATTCCGATCGATTCAGCGTCAAAAATTTAGTGGAAAATGATACCCCACACGCCTAGGTACCCAAAAATCTCGAAAAACCACTTTCAAAGTTGGTAGGTAAATACCCATTTTGACCCAAACCCCCTTCCAGCGAGCGCTGATCGGTCTGGGACCCATCTTAACGGATTTAGCAATCAAAATGTACTAAAAAATGATAAGCCACACGGCGACTTAGCCAAAAATCTCGAAAATCCATTTTTCGAAAAAACACATTTTGACCCCTCCTTCCCTAATTTGGTCCAATTGGGCTGAAAAGTTCCGAGGACCAACTAAAGCCAGAAACAAGTCCTTGATCAAAATTTGCTCATTTTGAACTAGACTCCCTGAATCTTCCAGAAAAAAATTGTTGGGGCAAATCGGGGAGGTTGAATTCTTGCTAGAAAACATAGGTTGATTATTCGAGGAATAACCAATCAAAATCAGACGGGAAAACGAGATACCTTTCGTCGCAGTCGACAAGAGAGACTTATTTACTTGGTTGATTTTTTATGACTCTGGCGGATTTTATTCTCTTGTTCACCAGAGAACTTTCGCTACAGGGATGATGACTGATGCGATATTAAAACCGTGTTCACTGCGAGCGACTTGGATGACGTCGAAACTATGAAGCATTGCTTCTTATCGATCGTAAGAAATCATTTATCACACTTGACTGATCGATCACATAAGCTTATCAACTTGGTCCTTCAAACACGGGTCAAGTGAAAAGTTTGAGGCCATCCTTTGGAACCCTAAAGAAAAACTAATAAGTGAATAAAATGTCGAAACACAATGAACAAGTTAAGGAGTTGTTACGTCGTGTCAAGCCTCCAAGTCTCCCGTAAAAGGGATTTTCTCATGATAATCCGTTACGCTCCGTTGGAATGCTATAAATCAACAGCGCGTATTATATTCATGAGTTGCTCTCGACAGTGATAAACGTCCTGGCAAAGTTTTTTTCAGAAATGATAATCCCTCGGAAAATTCAAGGTTTCCCTATTTTGGTAGTTTGAGGTCCGACACCGTCTCCGGTTCTCTGACAAGTTCGTGGTACTGCTGTGTTTGAGAGAAAACAATGAACCGCAATTTTGTTGTTGTTAAATGTTTAACCGTTTGGGGGGCGCGGCCACACTGCGAGCGGCATTTCAAGCTTGAATTTTGGAGGGAGGAAAATGAAGAAATGCCTGGGTGCCAAATTTAACCCTCGTTCTAACTATTCACGCTAGATTTGCGCGAAGAAAGGTCGCAAAAATATTGTATGACAGCCTGATTTGGTCATTAAAAATGGGGCGCGTCCACTCTCGTAGCACATTTGTGGTAGTCATAAATGGAACATCACTTCTATTCACTACAAGAAACGTGGCAAACAAGTCTGCAAAAACCATTCAGTTCGTTAAGTTCTATCCCAAATTTGCACCTACTGATGTAACTGAAATGATTAAGGATGAAGATTGATCCTTTTTGGTTGGTTATTCCTTGAATAATCAACCTATGTTTCATGCTCATGGTCATGGGAGGTCCATCCCCAGGACTATCTGCGACCGGTCTCAAATTTTATTTTATATTCATTATATTAATGTCAAGAAAAAAAGAGGTGCTGGTAACCATACCTCAAAAAGGGTAGGTACCTCTACATTCCAAATCACTCATGTAGCAACTTCGTTCAACAGTGATTAAAAAAAGCTTAATTGAAGAAAATTTAGTTTACTATTTATTTTAATTTTTTATAAATATTTAGTCATTTAATTTGAAATGACACTTTTGAATGCAAGGGTGATTTTTTCCAATAAAAATGATCAAACAATCAAAACTGCTCATCGTTCAGCTAAATTGGAACTGTGGATCACTACTTTCTTATTTTCAATCCCTCCCCTCTATTTCTAATAATCGTTTGAAAAGAAAAGAAGAAGTTGAGACTTTTGACAATCTTCTACTGAATACAAAACGTAGCAATCCCAGCTGCTCGTTTCAGCAGCATGGAAGGTATATCGCTCGGTCGGTTTTTCTTCCAAGAAAAAAGGGTGACATTCTCTCCAGGAGCAATTTGTTATTTCCTCCTTCCGAAAGGCGATTGTACTCGCCCAAGTCAAAGAACACGGTATTTCAGCGACCTAAGAAAATAAACAGAGGAACCGAGAATAAACACTGCTGAGTTCAGCGACGCCCTCTACAAGCTTTTAGTTGCTCAAAATGAGAATGGGAGGGCATCGTTTTCTTCGTTTCGTTTCTTGTTTCTGGAGAAGAGGGAGATGGCTTTTCGTCTTCTCTGGGCAGCCTTTTCTTCTCAAAGCTATTTTCGCAAGTACTAGCTAGTGGGGAAGAAAATTATTCTTGGGGACGTTGAGAATCTGGGATAAGTGAGGGTGTCATTTGCAGCTGAGCCCGAGAGGGTGATAGATTGAAAGGATAATACGGCTGTTTCCTGGGACCCAACTTTCTGTATCGTGTCAAAGCGATCGAGTTACAAATTTTGGTTCTAGTTCGATGAAGCCATCTGCCACCAGCCCGAGGATCAAGCTTTACTTCAAATACACAGCTGATTAAATTACTTTCAATTACTATTATTAGTCGTGTAATACAATAGATATTAGGCATCAATTTCCTGGTTGAAAATAAACGACTATTTTAGTATTTTTAGAGCACTTCATTACACAAGATTTTATTGAAAATAGGCACCTCAATGCATTTTTGGGGGAAATATTGTATTTCAGCTTGAACCGTATTTTAGCTACGAAGGAATTGGCTGAATATTAGCTGTATTTTAGCTATAATACACAACTTTACAACCTCGCCGAGCTGGTGGCTGCAACCTCTTTCTCAGGTTGATGGTTATTCCTCGGACCAGGAGAATGGGGAAAACAGTGAGTGTGGAGAGTTCTTGACCGATCCAATCGATTTAGCGTCCGAAATTTAGTGAAAAATTATACCCGAAACGCCAAGGTACCAGAAATTTAGAAAACTCGCTTTTGAAATGGGTAAATACGAGATAGAAATTTCGGCCCATAACCTCTTCCGGTGGGCGTCAATTGTTCAGGGATTCACTCCGTCCCATTGGATTCAGCATCTTAAGTTAGTCGATACCTCACACGCCTTGATCGCCAAAAATATCGCAAATTCATTTTTGAAAAACACGTATTGACCCTTACCCCCCTCAGCAAATTTGGTCCGATCGAGCTGAATGGTTTTGAGGACCAACTAACGCCAGAAACGAGTCCCTGATCAAAATGTCAGATTTTTAAAAAAATTTGGGTAAAAACGGCCTAGACGGCGGACGTACATTTTCTATTTTTGATCTAGACACCTTGAAACACCCAGAAATTGACTTTTGCATGACAATATAGGTTGATTATTCAAGGAATAACCACCCAAAATGAAACGATTAAAGCCTAACTGGGTCTCTGACCAATATTCCTGATTTTTGGAAAAATCCATATTGCCTAATATGGATGTTGGATATAGTGTCCGGACATCATGACATCCAAAATGTCAAACTCACAATCGACGGTTAGAAATATTGAGTCTGGAAAGTCCGTTAGGCCGTCTGGGCAGAATAAGCGCGATCAAAATCGGTCGTGGGTCTATTTTACTTGAAATTGTGCGTAAAACCTGAATCTGAAATGTATGTTTCAGGGAATAGATCGCAAGTTTTTAATTTTTGATATAGGTATTTACAAAGACGGTGCATAAAACAAAAAAAATATATTTTTTTCGCAGTGGGTGGTGAATATATACTGGTTTTTATGGACCATAGTCCTAGGACGAGCCAATATAGACAGTCTTCTGCCCTTTGGTCATCCTGTGACTCGATTCGGGTTCTCATTGAAATTGCTTACCCTATTAGATTTTGTTCACCAATCAATGAGTATTGAATGGAACGTTGATACCCCCTTTTTCAAACTGGTTAAATGATCGAATTTCCCGAGGGTCAGGATTTCAGCGTTTTGTGTAATGACTTTTGGCGCTCACTCTCGAGGGTCGAGAGACGGGAGTGAGAAAACAGGCGGGTGGTCCCATTGAAAGAAAATGACATCCCGTTCTAATTCGAGCGACTCTAATCCTTTCAGACTCTCATTCTACGCTCTTTTAGCCCCTTCATCTGCCTCGTGGGTTTCGTAGCTTTTGCCGTTCGCAGACGTAGATTCTCCGAGTGAGCCATGGCAGAGTGCCCGCCGCCTTTCCTGCTTTACATAATGACCACAGACTCCTCCGATATCGTTACAGCCGCATTTATGAAATTTCTGATGTAACTGTCGGTTGATAAATGTTCATTCCGTCAGGACAGAAATCTTTTTAGGGAGAGCAAAAAGCTTTATCACTCTCCTCTAAAATGAGGATTGTTAGTAGAATCTAACGGAGAGTTACTATTCTATACATTACCATTCTATCACTACGATAAATGTATAATTAATAATATTATTCTAAAAATATGGACCAATTTGTCTCAAAAAGGACCCATTTTCAAATCGGTGTGCAGAGGTTTGAATCCGAAATTTCAGATTTCCGAGCATTTCGAGACACTTTTTTTTGCCCGGACGGTGGACGGACATTCCAGACTCAAAATGTTTAACCGTCGATTGTGAGTTTGACATTTTGGGTTTCAAGACGTCTAAAATATATTTCCAACGTATCCATCCGTACGCCACACACCAATTTTGATAGTTGAAAATTTTCTAAAAATCTGAAATTTTGGTCAGGGGCCCGTTTTTGGTTTTAGTTGGTCCTTGAAACTTTTCAGCCCGATCGGACCAAATTCGGGGAAGGAGGGTAGGATCAAAATGTGTACTTTAAAAAATGGATTTTCGAGATTTTCCGGGTCCACTAATCGGGAGCGATCATTAATCACAATAACGGACGCTGAATCGTTTGGAATAGGATCTGAAACTCTCACCACAAGTCGTAAAATACTTTGAGTGGATTTTCGGGGAATGCTCCAAGCCTTCGGCCATGATACATACAATTATTGCGAATCAAGATTTAGCATGCCCTAACTGAATTAACCATTCCACAAATTTAATTAAACTTTTCGTATGCTGAATATCAATCAAATTCAAATCAAACATGGGTTACAACAAGACCTAAAAAAAGTAAAATGAAATACATTAATATTTGCTTCTAGGTTGAGTTGCAATAAATTAAAGGGCGTTCCCAGGAAGAAAACCTAACGCAAGACGATCTAGGGTAAACTTCCATCTCTCACAATTACAATCAAACGTTTCACAATGAGGATTAAATCATTTGCGAACAAAACTAGCAATCACTAGTAAACATTTAGCAAGAGGAACGGCAGTAGGTAGCGACCATATTAAATAGGAGAGCGACCCTAGGGGCAACATCATTCTCATGGACTGCCAAACTTTCATTCCTTTCTGCAATTGATGGATGCATACAGAAGATAATTTTCCCGAATTATTTCGATTCTGAATCAAACCTGCCTGAAACCGTTCCAAAATGACCCAGGCTGTTCAATAGCTTTTAAGTTAGGTAGCCTCAGTGAAGGAGCAGCTGTCAGTTGCTGGAGGTATAAATCCAGAGGCGACAATGAAATCTCGAATTTCACAAAACTGTACTACACGTAGTCGCTTCAAATAACATGTAATCTACACGTGTTTTGTTCTGTCGATCATCCAAACGTCGATCGATGTGTTCAAAGAAACCCTCGCCCGATTTTGGGTATATCCAGTAACGTGGACATTGTAGTTATTTTGGAGTGAGTTCTCCTGATTGAAGTGGTGGGTTACACCTCTCGTCTGGCAGCCTGCCAATGATTTTGTTCCAGACTAACAATGCACGTTGGCCTCAGTAATCCTGCACTTACCCTAATTATTCGGATCGATGTCCCTCGGAGGTGCACTTCGGCCTGGGAGCCAATCCCAATCCGATCGTCAGCCGGTTTGATTGTAAGTTCCTCATCTCATCAGCGTTTCCTATCGGTATTTTCTAAATCTTGTCATGCTCAGGTTTTAGCTGATTGAGCCCATTCAACTATTGGCTAAACCGAATCGAACTTAGGATGACCAACGGACCATAGATCTTCACAGAATGATAGTTTAGGAACATTTTTCGTACAAACCCATTCAGTGGAAGCCTCAGGAAATATTGAAGACCTAGCAAAAAACGCGTTCTTTACAGAAATTGATGTAGACGGCAAGTGATACTCAAATTAGATGTATCATAATTTTTGATTATCTGAATCAACCCATGTTTTTATGTCTGAGGACAACCGCTTTGATTTGAGCAAAAAATCAATCAGTATTTTGGAAATTGGTAGAAACTTGTATTGAATTGTCTTTAAATGATCATTATTGATATTATATACCGTATTTCCTTTTCAAATTACGTAGGTATTTACTCGGAAAACCTCAGAGATACGCTTTCCCACAACGAGAGTGATCAATAACAACGATAATAAAACAATTTCGGAATAATTTGCAGGGTTTTCATAGGAAGTTTGCTCCAACTCCCCGTTTTTGATCAAACTCCGGTTCAATGTTAATATGAAACGTTTTGGCTCAGTAAATAAATAAATAACATCGGTACCCCAGTAATTGAAATTTCCAAAACGGCGCCTTTGACCATCCGTATATCATTCGTATTGTTTTTGTTTCTATGGCCTCAACGTATTTTCTCTGGCCATTCATTCCATCGTCCATTTGCGTTGGAAATTGGAAGGTCCATTGTTTCAGACGGTCAGACGGGAGGTTTCCATAACAATTTTCAAACCATTCCCGTGCGGATTATTAAGGCCGAACGTAGAATAAATTTCCTTGAACTACACAACTGGAAATGACAAGATTAGGAAATGTTTCATGAGGAATAGGTGGAAAGGGGATTTTTCCCGGTGAAGCAAACACCATGAATAATGTCAGTCAACAATGGGAGACGTTATTTATTATTCGTTACTAAAGTGGTTCTCTCAAATTTCTTAGACGTATCCTGAGACTAACTTGGCATAACTAAAATAACCTACAAACTTCGAACAAAGGTACATTGACGAGACAGTGGATGGATGTGTGATAATTAGTATTGCGACTCTCAAATCCCAAACTGCCAGAGGGAAAACCAGCACACCGGCCTTAATTTCGACCTCTCGACTGATTAAAATCGGTACTGAGTTAATCAGAATGAGAAATCCCTTCGGTGACAATCATGAAAATCAGAAGACGATTCAGTCTGAGATCAATCCCAAAACACCACCAGGATACGACCTCATCACATGGCAAGTTCTGTAAAATCTACTAAGGGAGGTCATTGCCAGCAATAATTATAAATGCATCTATCAGGCTCTTATTGCCACAACTGATGAAAATAGCAGAGGTAATCATGATTTCTAAACCACGGAAGCCCCTGGGAGAACCTGCGTCATACAGGTCCATCTCCCTCTTGCCTGTGCCATCAAAATTATTCCAAAAGCTCCTCTAAAGGAGACTGGCTCAGGTGGTCTCCGAACGGAAAACCACTATTTTGGAAAAAGCACTCGTGCAGAAAGTATGCTCTGCCATCTTCCTCGTCGTCACATAACAAAGTTCGACTAAGTTGGCACGAAGGGCTCCAAAAGATGCTCCCGCAAAAGTATGCACAGCTTTCGAGATCTTATTCATCAGACTGATATTTCCACGTAGAACATGAAAATGCCTATTCGGAATCCAAAATGATCAAAACTAGAGTGCCACAGGGGAGTATACTTGACCCACTCTTGTATCTCCTCTACACCGACGACCTACTCGACAGCAACCTATGCCGATGCACGGCAATTCTGGCTGCATGAAACAACAATCAAAATTCAGGAAAATGTACTGGATTATGGGGCGACATTCAAATGTTTCGTCCACAACAAGATAATCCTTTACGAGCAAGTCCTAAAGCCAGTCTGGACTTATGGACTGCAGTTGTGGGGTTGCACCGCCCAAACCAATCGAAACATACAGAGATTCCATCACGAACCTTGGTACTTCAGAAGCGATTGTGTATCAAGTCGAGACAGTAAACGAAACCAGCTTTAAGCAGCTGCCCATCTCCTAGGGCATGATCATGTCAACGAAGAGGTTGTTCGACTTCTTGACGACAATGATCTTCTCAGAAGGCTTAAACGCACGAAAACAAATGAATTAGTTCGATTGCAAGACAATTAAATAAGTTATTAGAATGATTATAAGCTAAGCAATGTACCTTAGCTGAAGTATGTAGCTTGTTAACTTGAGTAATAAAAATTTGCTTATAACTTGGTGCAATTTTAATAAACAGAGAGAAGAAATCATCAGTGAATAATCATTTTTGGTGTATGTTGTTTCTCTTGCTTTATAGTTACAAGTCTCGTTCGTTGGACTTATCTCCGAACGTGAAGATTCTTTCGTGTATAAGAGATAATTTTGATAGGAATGGACAATAATCGATTTATTAAAATCGGAGTCGTTAATACTAAGCAGAACGCCCCTCAACCCGAACCCTATTTCCCTCACAATGGTCATGGTCACATTCGACGCTCACATCGGCGGACAATTTGTCGACTGGATGGAACGCTCGGGAAAACCTCCCCTTTGATAGTTATCTTTTCATTCGAGCGAGATCATTTTCAGGACCGAGCTGTTTGAACGTTGACCACCAAGAATAGGTTCCACGTCCGTTTCACGACCCCGATTCGCGCGATTTATCGAAGACCGCCCGACCGCAGTTGGCGAGATTTATCTCCTGACTATCGGTTCGCAGCCCCCCAAACGATGCAATGGGGTCCAGCATTCGAATGTTCTTAATGTCCGTATAAATTCCGCTGAACCCATTCAAGAGGCTTTTCAACAGTAGAAACTCCGTAGGTGGGAATGAAAATTGCGGTCGCCTCTTTAACCACCTATTTATCGTCTGGAACTAAATTTGCTAATGAAATACGTAGATTGCATAGCACCTGCTGCAGGGGATGCAGCGATTCTAACCTCCACAGGTAATATCAGCTTTCATGAAAAGAAAAAAAAACTAAAAAATATGTTGATGAAATTCTAACTAATCATTATCCCACAATTTTATTTAGGGTAGATCTTGCTCAAGGAAGAGCAAATCTGACCAAAAAGTGGATCTATTTTTGTCTTGAAGTACTTCGCATGCATCATACTCATCCGTTTATTGGAGAGCCAATCAGAATTGAATCTGCAAGGGGCGTGGCTCTATAGTGCATTCTCTGTTCCAGATCAGAAAGTTTTGATTAATGAATGCTCTGTAGGCGCGCGTTCTTTGCAAATTTTGCAGAAGAAGAAGGAGGAGGCTGTAATCAGAGACGAGAGTTTTTATGTGGTCATGGAAATTATAATAATATCCTTTGGGACCTGTTTGCTAGTCAAATGGTGTCATACGGTACTGGTAATTCAACACACGTCCACATGGCTGACCCAATGTGGATGGACACCTGAAGACGCAGAAACTGTACATACGAGCGGTAGGAAAATGGTATGAATAGTCACAATGCGGTTCAAGGACTTTTTTTCTAATTGAACGGAGCGCATTTACACGGTTACGAAAACCCCAAAATTCAAAATAACCATCTTCACAAATATGCAGCTTTAGTTGGGGGAAATCACTGCACATCTCGATCGATTTAGCGATGATTATTTAATGGAGAACTCGACTGAGTTTTCAAATCATCAAAAACTCATTTTCGACCTATACTCGCCTCCATTCGCAGCCTAAGGCCCAAAACCCATTTGAATAAATCCAGTTTCAGAGAAGATAATAGCCTCAACGCCTAGAATCCCAGAAAGCTCAAGAAACCCAAAATACTCACGTCACTCATATCCTGCCGCCATTGGATGAGATCGAGCTAAAATTGAGCCCTAAAAGGATCATTTTCAAAATGTCAGCTTTATTCATTCAAAGGGTTTTTTTTGCCCAAACGGCAAGCAATGGTAGCGTACGGATTTAGGATATGGAATCTGAAACGTCCTTCGAAAACAACTACATTACAGATCATTTATACGTTAGCTTATTATACATGGTAGAACTTGGTGATTCGAGGGTAGTAGTTATTTTGTAGTTCGAACTCCATCCGTTATACGATCCCAGTTTGCCCCTCTTTACCAAGTTGAATTCTGCAGCGAAAACAGATTTCACCGTAGCCAACTCAGATTTCCCGGTAGTAACTATTCGTACATGCCACACCGCTTTCTATACAGAATCTGGAAGCGCGTCGGCATTATTTGACTGCTCCGTCGAATTGTTGAGGGATCATTAACGTTTCAAGGGAAATCCCAGTTGACCGTCAAGTAGAATGGAGGGCAACCACAATCCGCACTGTGGACCGCATCGGTCAACTCGACGCTTGAACTGGTCGATTGAATCCCCTGATTGGCTCTGGCGTGAACTTCCGACCGCCGAACATGCTCACATTATAATGAAATGATGTGAAAATACGAAAGCCAACTGGTGGTCGGTATTCGGAACCCTCTGATCGTTCGTCAATCGGAGATTTACGGGATTAGGATAAGAACACAGGGAAACTCTAGTAGCTACTGATTTTATGGATGAACTTCTACATCTAAGCCTAACATTGGCTTCCACCTACTTACACACCACAAATACCCTACCTACCTTTTTTTCCTATATCCTTAGTTTTGATCGATATCTCCCTACCAATTCACGAGCAAAACAGGAGTTTCCAGAAACGAAAATCCGTCGGATTTTTTCGACTAAAAAACTGCTCTTACTTGAGCAACAGGTATCTATGAAGAAGAAAGACTGAAGCGTGGCGCTTTTTCGAACCAAAACGATACAAGGCAGGAGTGCCACAAGACAGTGTACTTGAACTCCTACTTTACCTGCTATACACCTCAGACTTACTGTAAACAGAAGGCAATACCCTTGCTACGTTAGCGGACGACACTGGAAATTCTGGCTACTGCAGAAACATACATTGAAGCAGTTTCCAAGCTCAATCACTCTATCTCCAGCGTTTAGGGTTGTGCTACGAGATGGAGAATCAGAATGAAAGAGATGAAGTCTGCGCCTGTTGAGTTCACGGATAATAGGATCAAACACGTGTCAGCCATTCTGGATAGCAAGGTGATACCATACGCCAATCAAGCTAAATATCTTGGAATGACGCTAACGCCCTGAGATGGAAGGCCATGTCAAGAAGAAAAAACTAAGCTTACAATTAAGTCAGGAGAATGTACTAGCTGATGGTCGACATTCGAAACTGTCAATCAACATTAGGCTCATATTGTACGTGCAAGTCCTGAAGCCTGTCCGGACTAATAGTGCGCATCTATGGGGGCGCACTGCCCAGAGTAACCGCAACATTATTCAGCGCTTTCAAATGTCTTGCGATGCTGCATAGATGCATACAGATTTTTTTAAAGAAACGACAGACTTCACTACGAGCTGCAAATCGAATCCGTCAATAAGGTCATTCGCAGCCAAGCCATCAACCACTTTTTGAGGCTCCAGAATCACGTCATGAGGATGTCGTCCGGTTACTCGACACTGATGATCTACTCAGAAGTCTAACCTTTAACCACATATATGTTAACACACGAATACTGCATATATGTATACTTTATACTTGGTGCAAAAAAAAGTATTTTTAGGAATGCACTAATAGATAATAAATATATAACGAGCCAAACTGCCTTCCATGATACTAGTTATGATTAAGCGAAGTACCAAATTACAATAATCCATTCCAATTCCATTAATTTTAACAATAAAATATACCTACCTACTTTTTGTGAATTTACCTGCTACATAAACGACTTTTATGAGTCGATTTATCACACGATCCCAAGAGAAGTTATGCCGCATCGTTAGTTTCATAGAAAAGTACAGGTTTCCACTTTCAGATCTTTCGAATGCCAGTTATGATTGACGAGTGATATGCATCCCCATCTAGCCTCTTCGGCGGAATATGACAAAGTCGGTAATGAGGGGAGAGGCATAGATATTTTCCATGAGGAAAAAGTGAGTCTCATAATTCATAACTGGGTTGATATCAGATGAAGGCACAGATGGTATAAAAATAGAAGGCGCCACTCAAGAAAGTTTTCAACCAGAAAAGTCGTCCTTATTTGAATAATCCCGTTCGAAGAATTAAATTAGTTTTCTCGTGGCTGCGCCCAAGTTCCTTACCCACCATAACGACTAATTCCTCCTGTTCGTGACTCTTAAAACGCCTGTGAGTATTGGCGAGGAGAATTCTCCCCTAAATTTATTCCACTGGAGGCTCCACGAGGCGCGATGGTTGATGAAAGTTCCAACGCCACGGATATCTTCCGCACAAGTTCTGACGAACTTAATTTTGATCCAAGTTCGGTAAAGATAACGAGGTGACACCCAGTTACTCTAGTATCATTCACATACCAATTCTAGAGTAATCAATACAGCGATTAATTAATTGTGAGTTGAATCGCTCGTTTTCGGGAGAAAAAAATCGCGCAAGACCCATGATAATCGACTCAGAGCCCAGTTTAGTGGTAAACCATATCCCACACACATAGGTCTCCAAAATACTCAAAAACTCATATTTGAAATCCACGTTACCGCTCACACCCAACATCCGTTTATGGTAATCGTCCCGGGATTCTTTTCAATCGATTTGGCCTCCAAAGTTAGCGGAAAACAGAAGAAATATTCGTTGTTGCCTTATTTTGTAATTAGACGAAAATCCAAGTCGCGTTCGAAAGAAAATATGAAATATTATAATATAAATATTATGTATGCATACTGATGTTTGCACAACATCCTCAAGTTGTAAGAATCTAAATTCAAAACGCTGCAAATTCTTTCACAGGGGTTGGTTATTCTTTGGACCAGGAGCATGGAGACTCGTTCCAATCAATTCAGCGTCCAATATTTAGTGGAAAATGATACCCTCGCCTAGATCTCGAAAATACATCCTCCGAAAAATACATTTGGACCCCTACTTCCCTCCCCCCTCCTTCCCAATTGGGTCTTATCGGGCTGAAAAGGTTGAGGACTAAATCAAAATTCTTCTTTGACCAAAATTTCAGATTTTTAGACATTTTTTCTACTACCACAAACGACTTGGACCGCGGACGGAAATATTCTTCCAATTTTGATCTTTTGATTATTCAAGGAATAACCACCAGAACTGATGTGGCTGGAGGTACATCCATGGTTGTACCTTGAGCGAGTTTTAAGTTTTTGGGCAAATTGATGCTGTGTGCGAAAATTAAAGGTGTGCTTTTTTGTGACCGGGTTTTGTAAACAACTTGTCTCTACATGATGGAGAACCAAAACCATTAGATCAAGCTATAATTACTCTCAGGAGAAATCTGTATCTAAAAGTGGCTCAAGGTTCAGCATCTTACCCTACTATTGACGCCAAGGTTCTCGAAAACTTTTTGAAAATACTCATTATTTCTCATATCCTATTTAATTCTTGGCAATTAGGTTGACAAGTTCCGACCACGTCAACTCGACCTAGATAGCAATTCACAAAAGAGACAAAATTTAGGTATTTTTGAAATAATTACTACAGGTACAATGTAAGTACGCGACGCCGTGAACGGCAGTGGCTAGCTTAGTTCGGGAATTTAAGCTCCTTAAAATTCAAATTTATGGTGAAATCGGACAGATTTATCTCAGGCATGAAAAGGTATTCATAATATAACAGACTCGTGATATACGATTCTACACGAGCCCGCACAACCGAGCGGTCTTTCATTTATTGCCTAACCAACATCCTCCACATCTTCAAAACATCGACTATGGGGACGGTATTCCAAGCCGATGTTTGTTCGACTGGAAGACTCTTCGAGTGGATTATCTTCCCACCGTCATCGGCCGATAAATTATTAACGAACCGACTTAAAGTTGCCGCGATTTCCTTATATTTTTCGAAAGGACTTTCCCGAGAGGTTTCGCAGATAACTCGATCAAGGTATGTTTCCCGTGCCAAAACATTGTGAGACTCGGGCTCAATGATCGGCTTTTCTTCCTCGATAAGCGGTCATCTGTAAGTGTTTGGCACTGGGCACCGAAAATTCGAGAACAGAAAATATTGCTCGGACAAACTGAGCCCTGTGGCTTCTAGCTAGATTTCGTATCTTATGGGTTTCTTTGAGATCGCTATTCTCTTCTTCTAGTTTTCTGGAAAACTTTTGCAAAAGACGTTTGCCGTAGCTACATTTGCATTGATTTTTGTAATTCGATTTTGATTTTTCCATGTTTCACGAGACACGCAGAGCAACTAGTTTAATACAAACGCTTGCATACGGGTTAATACGTTACATTATAACACAATATATCCTCAAGATAACTGGGGTTTGCCACATTTACTCATGCAGAGCTTCAACTTCAGGTAAAATATCAATTCAATAGTCATGTGGAAAAAAATTGACTTCAGACAGACTAGTTGAATCCAGAGTAAAACCGCACTTACTGCAAAAGAACTCATTCTTGAACCGTTTTCTTCATAAAACATAAGGTAAGAAGGGTGCGAAAGATGGTTAATTCGACGTGAATAATTCATCGTCAGCTTCAAAAAGATGTCTTGCTCAAGGCCTGAATTTCAAATTTTTGCGTTTCATGCACTTTTGAAAAGCCAGTAGAAGTAGCTAAGATGACGATGCAAAGCCTCAGAAGGACATTTCCTCGGAGTCGCTAATCTAAATCAAATACGCTTCAAATTATTACTCAGTGGTTGATTATTCTTTTGTCAGAGTTAGAAATCAGTGAGTGTAGAGTGTCCCCGATCATTTTAATCGATTCAGCGTCCAAAATTTATGGAGAATATACCTTCCACGGCTAGTACCAAAAATCACGAAAACCTACTTTTGAAATAGGTGTAGACCCATGGACCCACACCCACCCCTGTAGCCACCAGTCGGTACTCATTTCAGTGGATTTAGCGTCCGATATTTAGTGGAAAATGATTCCCGCACACGCCTGATTTCCTAAAAAGTCACAACATCGGGTGTTCTCAAAACCATTTTTACCCAATTAAGTCTGATCGGCCTGAACATTTCGTGAACCTGGTTCCCAGTCCAAATTTCTAATTTAAAAAAAAAATGTTCAACGAGTAGAGACGGACATTCGGGTTTTTTGGCGCAAATTGAAGTCCTCTTGGCGTGATTACTAAACAACCCAAATACAGTAAAATACTTCAATAACTATTGTTTAATCTTCGAAGATTTATGTAAATGTCGGATACGCAATTAACAGGTTCTACACCCATGTCCAGTACTTATGAACAAATTAAACTACAACATTTAGTTAAATTGATGTGTCATAACTAACTTTGAGCACACCCCGTTCATATTCAAATTCAAATTCGTTGGTCACTAAGGAAAATCCTAAATCCTTCCTGTTCATGTAATCTTGTCTAGTAGAAATAGACATTTTTGGAAAAATACGTAAATTACAGTAGAATGTATCTGATTATATTTTTTAGTCGGAACATAAGAACAGGGCGAGGAGTGAATAAAAAATTAACATGTTTTCCTCGAAAACATATGTCTCCTGAAAAAGGCACCTTTCTTATCGAATTCGACCCCCCCCCCCCCCCCGGTCGGATAAGATTTTGCGACGTTTTTCCCATAACACATTGGACAATAACAATTCAATCGTAAACTTGGGTGCCTGAAAGCGTGTCTTTAAAACCTGAACATTATTATTTTTACTCAAGATTTGCGTCTCACGCCTCTTGAGAAAACTTAGTTTGGTCACCCATCTGTCTGCCTGTTTCCACATTTGAGAAAACACCTTTTGGCGCTGCTATTAGAGAAATGATTATTATTATGGACAATATTTTCTTTAAAAAATCGAGGCATTGTGTAGGAAGAGTAGGTACTTATAGGGCGGGGATGGATTTCTTTCAGCGCGAAAGGATGCGTAGTAAGAACTTGAGTACGCTCTTGATGTGTTTTGGTCCCAACAATAAGCGCAAAAAAAGATTATTATTAGGCAGTATCCCTAAACTAAATCCCTGAAACATCCCATGAGAAAGTGAGCAGCCAGCTAATTAGGTAGTTGTCGTTCACCTATCGCTCTGGTATTCAGCAAAAGCATAACAATGGTTGCGCTCGAAAATCGATGAGACCCAGACAATAGGCCAGGGCTCATTACGACATCGCCCAAACCTACGCTTTCTCCGCATCAGTTTACCAGAGGGTTTCCGTTCAACTTTACTGCAGATGGCTCTATCAATTAGTTTCCGACGACGAGTTTGGAATTCTAAACGTATCGACGGTTCAGTTTTCTCAGAGTTGATGAAAAGCGGGATTCTCCCGCTGTATGGGGTTGCCCATTTGTTAAGTAGTCGAAGCAATTCGAAAACTCGGGAAAACTTCTACGCTCCTTCAAAGGTCTGAGCATTTTCATGAGAAACCGTGAGCCCTTTGGAAGTTGAAACCACTAGTAGAAGATTTTCCTTAGAATAGAGAAGACCAAAACCCACCCATCGCTCGAGGATGGATTCATGAAAGAGATCTCTACACCTAACGATCATAGAACAAAAGTGAACAGAACACATCGAAGAATCGTGGGACAGAAATAGGCGTATTTACATTCACTGATTAATATGATAATTCTTAAATATTATGTATGAGCGTATTCACACATGTGACACGTTATCCGCGACACGCCGTTTGTGGAAAAGAGAAAATTTTCTAAAAATATAAATTTTAGTCAGGGGTCCATCTTGTGGAATTAATTGGTCATAATTGTTCTCTTTGAAAACTGGATATCCGAGTTTTTCGGCAATCTACGGGGTGTATAATAGATAGATAATGTACACAGTGTAGAGGGGTTGTCCCACCTGCAGTCTTACTGCATGTCACCCCCCGCACCTAGGGCCTAGTGGCCCATTGTACTTGTGTATGGTCTCACTATTTAAGTATATTTTGAAAACGGGGGCTGAATCCAATAGGACTGGTCCTGTAACGATGGAGCCTCCAGGACGGAAGGATTCTTTTTTTATCCGCCACCCCGAGCGGAAACCCCCAGACACGACAAAACACCACACGAACAAAAACCCTACGAGTCACAACCCAAGAAAACAACGAACTACGCAAGCTAACCACGATGTCGCGGGCTGCGACAAAACGAGCGATGAGCTAACAATGGAAGACCCACAAAGAAAAAAAGTAAAATAGAGCAGCGAAGAGAAGACAAAAGGCAAACAGGCTCCGACTAAGAGACAAGAAAAGAACAAAAAAAAAGACACCAGAGACGAAACAAAAAGAAACAGATACAAAAATCCATTATGTTGCATGGTTTTATCATATACACGGAGAGACAAAGAAGGAAAAGGAGACGAGCAAAAGGAAAAAACACAGGACAGAACAGAAGTTGTCAAGTAATATAGATGCTTTATTTATCTCATCTAGATGTAACTGTTATTGTTAAGTTTGTGTGATTCAAACATCAATAAAAGGAAGCAACGACAAAACAGAAGAAAGACACACGGACAGAAGACGAACAAGGAGAACGGGTGCCCGCAATACAACAGGAATACAAGGGAGATAGGGGAGGCAACAGTAAAGCATATAGACAAACGAAAAGAAGAGAGTGAAAGAGGTTAGAGTCAAAATGGGCTATCGATCTCCTATAAGAAAGTGAGTTTTCGGGATTTCTGGATACCTTGGCGACGTGCGGGTATCATTTCCCTAAATTTGAACGCTGAATCTGGAAAAAATATACATATTTATATAGTAATACTTTAAGTGTTATCGATTCCCTCTTTTTAACGGCCCAAAAATTTGTGCTCAGTCGGCAATGAGGTGAAGTTTCAAACACAACAATGTTAGCTCACGTGGGAAAGCCATTCGATATCCAGAATTCTCTTCGGGTTCATGTGATACCCAGTCAACCCGAAACCTCAACGGTGAAGGAAAATATGGTGCGGAAAGTGGATATTTTGACAAATTTTGTCGAGATTTCAAGGTTGAGAGCAACGTAAGTACATCATCATTCGGCGTGTCAGTTACAACAAATGTTTAGCTTTCCTTTTCGTTCTTATGACTATTACGCCATCTTTGAGGTTGGAGGGAAAAATTGGCTCACGGGATACTCGGTGAGAATGAAACAGTACACGAGTTATAAGTAGCACACTGAAATCTAGGCAAGGCTCAACAATTTTAGTAGTGAAAGTTTGTTTGAGGGTCTCCATTTTAATTAAAATAGACTAACATATGAGACACATACAAATCCCTTTCCAACACCAACACCGAAAAAGTACCCAAAAAAAACCGATCGAATTTTGAAGCCACACCATATTAACTAATTATACACTTAAAACTGAGAAGTACAACAAGTTACTACTTTACCTTACTCCAAAGCTGTCCTTTTACGAGGGCACTGAGTAACAAGAAAGCTTTTAGTAAGCTGAAAAAAGGAGTAATATGATATACTCCATAAGATTGAACCCGTAAAAAATAAAAATTACCGCAATTAATTAACGAGTACAAACCGGCGCGCCATCTCTACTGAGCTCTGAGCCATTTTTTTAACTTCAGGAGCTGAACCAAGGACCTCCTGCACAAGGGAATCTTCGTCTCGTCGGGCGAGTTGGACAGTTCGTGCAGCTAAATCACGCGATTACTGGCAACGATATATTATACAGCAATGTGATTAAGTATCGTGAATGAAAGGATATTTGGACTACTCACTTTTGAGCTCAGAGTTTCATTGGGGCGACGCAGCAAGATTTCAGCGTAATCTGGTGTTGTACGTTCTACGATCGTAGTGTTCTTCTAAATAACACATCAAGTTTTCTTGCATGTTTTTCTCAGCCCACAGTCGGATTTTGACGACCGTCGTGACAATCCCTCTGGATACTGAAAATAGGTATTTAAAGAAGTGATGATGTTTTTTTTATTTTATCTTTCATTTCTTGTCGCTCAAATCAACATTTTCCTCGAACCATCGGCCCTCGTTTCAACTCTTATTAGAAGCCACTCAACTCGGTATACTTTTTTTTCAATTCGATAACATGACGTAGTAAGGATGGTGTTGTACAAACTTTTTTTCCAAATTAGGCATCAGAATCTGGATATAGGTTTAATTTTTTCACATTAATGAGAAAATTGTCTCAAAAAATGTAAGTACAGTAAATGTTGAAGTCAACTAAAAATCGTTTACAGGGCTTGAACAGGAAGTGGTAGAGGGGGGGGGATGGAAAAAACATGATGGTGGAGTACCCCGACTATACCACCATGGTTTCAGCGTCAAAATTATTAGTGGAAATATGATACTCCACACGCCTAGATCGCCGAAATCTCGAAAAACCCTTAGAAAGGTAACCCCCATTGACCCTGGCACCCCAGTGGGCAATCGATTGGTCGGACATATCTTAGGATCAGCGTCAAAATATCAGTGGAAAATGACACCCAACCGCCTATATCGCCAAAATTACAAAAACCACTTTCAAAACAGCTGTAGGTACCCATATACCCCTACCCCCCACCAGTAGAGACCCAAATCGGTTTGGGACGCATCTCTTGTTCAGCTCCTCAAAAATTATGGAAAGCATACCCCACACGCCTTAGATACCAGAAATTCGAAAACCCACTTCGAAGGGTAGATAAGGGCCCTCCGAAGGGCACCAATTGGTCTGGGTGTACCATCTCTATGGATTCAGCGTCCAAAATTTAGTTTGAAAAACGATTCCTCACGCCTAAATCGCCACAAATCTCAAAAAAAATACATTTCCCCCTATGTCCTTCCAAATCTTCTGCTGATCGGACTGATCTCAACTGAGCCTCATGACCCAAAGTCCGATTGTGCAGGAAAAATTGTTCTACGCACCATAAACGGCGCGGACGGGGATAAGTGACGATACTTGATCGCTCCAACAATGACTAGCAGAATTTACCTACCGGTACCTGAACTCCTCAACTATTATTCAATCTTAACCAACCCCCAATCATTTGTATACATAATATGTATGTATGGTATGGTATTATGCTGGAGAGATGCCATAGATGCCCTATAATAATAGTTGTAAGCGAGGCCATGCTTTCGTCGTTCATTACGACTATATTCACTTTTATAAGGCACAATTTCGCATTCCTCACTTGTAAAGAGAATTTAAAGAAACGTCTCAATAATTATCATTGCAGACTAACTAGAACCAAGGGCTGCTGCATGTGCCCAAAGCCGGCAAGATACGCACAATACCGAATTGTTCTGATTAACAGATCATTCTTGTTACCATAGGTCTCCACATTTTTGGGATAACGACTCCCATTGGAGTCAAAGCAAAAAAATCCATGAGTAAAATTGGAAATAATCACTCCTAAAAACTGAGGTATCAATCTATTAGGTAACGCATTATTTTGGACTGATGTCGAGAGTGTAAATCTTATATATTACTTCCCTATACCGACAGAGCGGGCCAGACGCAGAATATGGAGATAACGCAACTACATATATGCAATGATTCCCTGTTTATGACCGTTGGTTTGCGGGCTCCGACCGTCGAATTCTGAGCTAGTCTAGTTTGTTCCCTGGTTATTCACAACATTCGCTGCGTTCACCCCACGTTTCTTTTAACACTGCATTAATACAAACGAATGCGTTTCAGATACAGAAGGGCATCGTTCTTTGAGCTAGAGATTTGAAAGGGGAAAAAAACCCTGTGCTCAGATCCCGATGTAAACAATTTAAAAACTCCTAAATTAGGTACCGTAGTAGTTATGATTTCGACACATTTGTCTCATACCCTCAAGGAGAAAGAGGTTTAGAAGATATCAATTTGTTGTCTAACTGACCCTTGTTTTGATTACTGTCGACTTTTCGCATCGAGAGTCGAGCTCCTACGTCAGGCTAATTAACAAAATATTAACGTTGTTAAACACTCATCAAAGATCTGTGGATCCAGGTCTCGAATGAGGTCTTCGAACCCAAATTTAATATAAGAGGGCGTAAGTCCTTTTCCTATCAACGGAGGACACACACCTCGATTTTCTCACGTAAAGAAATTGAGGGATAGCAATATTTGTTAACCGAATCGATGTCAGGGAGACCCAAAATCATTTAGGACAGCTAGGTCATTTTTCATGAAATATTGACTGAGCACTCCTGGGATGAACGCATTCAAATATTGAACCAAAATAAGCAAAAACGGTGGGCAGGGAGGAAATCAGAATCTTGAGTTCTTATGATGTTTGTTGGTCCTTGTGACTAGATACTCTGTTGAGGGGCGTCCCGTCGATTATGTGGTAGCCAACGCATAGAAACGACACCTCCCTTGATCATCGAGGCTAGCCTAAATCTGCAACCTTAATTTCGGGCTGAGTCTCGAGGCACTTGATTCAAGGCTTAGTGTGTGTCGTTGGTGACGGTGTTTTTCTCAAGGATCACCTTCCTCTTCTTAGGATCACTCTCGATACGAAGGGCTATAACTTGCCAGCCGCATATCATTCATCACTCTTCCTTAATCCTCATTTAGAAAAATTCCCTTAATCATATTAAAAATCTTTTGGTTGGACTCCGCGAGGCTCAGTGAGTCTGTATCATCTTCCAAATGTACCACCCAGATCACTCTGAGATACTTCTCTGACACCGAAGCACCAAATGTGTATGCGGATAACTTCCAGCTGTCAATGTCTGCAACCCTGAGTATATTGAGTCCTTCGATTGCATGCTTAATGCCGAGTGAAAGAAGTTTGGCATTGGTGGTGTTTTTAACCGGATGCGGGTTACCACCCTGCTGACTAAAGCCTGGTGGTGGGACGTTAGGCACTTCCGAAGGATATGTGGGACAACATCCCCACTCTCTCATGGGGGGGGGGGGGTTCACCCGCTGCAGTATGTTGCAGAGTCCAAAACCTGGGGATCACATTCAAAACACCCTGAGCTGGGAAAGACAGGTATCTAAATTGGCGGACCGTGGTTCAGGGGAATATCTATCACTTAGGGAGAAGGCTTTCTGAGTTTCCTGTATACGTTCTCCAACAGATTTTATAATCCTCTGGTCTCCCATGTTCAATTATGGCGGCCGGTGGCATTGTGATCTGACGGAGCGAAGACCTGGCTAGGCTGCAGAAACCCAAATGCTGGAGCCATTCTCGCGAGGCCAAAGTGATGAACACGTCACTCATGCTTACAAAAGACTATAGTGCTAAAAAACTACGTGAATGAAAAAAACAAAATTCCAAGCTTCACCGTCTTCAGTCCGCTTTTTATATTTTTTTTCGCTTATATACCACCTAGACCGAGTGCTTTTCTTTTTTTTTTTTTTTTTTTTTTTTTTTGTTAAATGGGTGATTTCATTATCTA
>CM033998.1:22692048-22733900 GCA_019603395.1 Cyrtorhinus lividipennis
ATTCATATCTACTCATTTCGAATGTGGTTTTCGAGATCTCGGTACCTAGGCGTGTGGGGTTCATTTTCCACTAAATTTTGACCCGAACGTTGGAATGGGTCCGGGACACGCCACACCCCCACTTTTCCCCCCCACCTGGTTGACATTTCGACGACTTAAGCGTGTGTTTCCACTAAATGTTGGATGCTGAATCGGTCGGCATGAGTCTCCTGGTCCGAGAATTTCTTCTTTTTGGTGGGGTACTACCCCTACTTGTGCTACCCCTGAATCTATGCCCTAGGGAATCAACCAAATCAACAGATAGAAAGTTCTTTTACAGTGACTGATCTTGTTGTTTCTACATTCTTCAGCCTTTGGTTTATTAAGAGTTGTGATTAGGTGGACCCAAAGGGTAGGAAACACTGTTATCACGTTGAGTCTATTGAGTATTCTGGTATGTTATGACTATGTAGCCCGCCGTTTTCACCTAAAGGGCTAGGGATCCAGAAATAGACCTAGGCGAAATAAATTAGTGGGAGAACTAAAGACTTTCACTTACCGTCGGAATGTCGGAGATGGTCGGTCATAGACGCCAAGTACACCTGAATTTACCAAGCTCTGAGGAATGGGGTTTCGTGGTGAAAGACAAGGGTTCAATTTGGCTTATAATAACGCAATTGTCAGAAATATGAAATACAGAATGTCTCGGCCGAGAAGGTACTAACTATTACTTAATCTAATTAGTGAGTAGTGTAGAAGTGAAGGGTGAGGCCAAATGAATTTACGAAGTAGCGAAGGCTCGAGTGTTTTGATTTGGAATAACGGAAAAATACAAGTGATTTACTAATGTCCTCCCCTATTCCTGTTACTTCCTACGACACGACAAAATACTAAATACTACGGTTACAACTACAATTCTTGATCAGCTTTGTGTTTCGTTCGCCCGCGATGTTTTAAAAATAAGACTGGAAATGATCAGAAAGTTGAGAGAACATAGCGAAGGACAAAGTTTTGGCGCAGCAAGGCGACGGCATCCAACTGGACCACAAAGCCAGACGAGCTCTAATGCCACTGGTTAGACAGAACAGTTGCTGGGAAAACTGAAAAATCAATAAAAATTGCTCTAAGATCGTGTTTTAATGGACTTTCTAAATGAAATTCTCTCTTCAATGATATACATTTTATAAAACCTCCTCTATTTCAATATTTAAAAAATAAATATGTTTCCGAATATGAAGCAAACAACGGATTGAAATACGACAGTTAGAAAAAAAAATTGTCAATATTCGAGTTTATTCATTAATTAGTCTTCTCGGAGTAGATTTCTTCCTGACTCGGAGAATGTCGCAATATTCATTTATAGCTTCGTCAGCTTGTTTTTTTGCCACCTCGAGCTCTCTCGTCAAATTTTCCCGATTGACCGACATTTGAGAGATCTGAGTTGAAAATTTTCAAAAAGTAACGCAAGCAGTGGTTTTGCTAAACCACCTAATATTCGAGCGAGATACGCCCTTCTTATTTATATTTTATTATGCAACAAAAAGTTTGTTCTCATCCTGAAAAACACGCTTATGGCGTAGATATCAAGTCAGTTACATGGATGTTCATGGCTCTTGAAACTTGTCTCAAACTCCGGGTATGGAGGTGATCGATCAAATAACAAACCTCCTCCTCCATCAGTCGCAAAGTTTCTTCTAGTTTCACGCACTCTTCATTGTCGTTTTCGGCATGGCAAGGATAGTCTGGATTTAATCCAGCAAGAAACGATTCCAACCTTAGGCATTCAGCCTGGAGCTGATGGTTGTCTTCTTTCAGTCGTCTCAATTTCGCTATTAAGTGCACCGTATATCATTCAATCATAGATGTAATTTGATCTCGAACTAGTAAACAGTGACAGAAACCGTTGCTGGTGATTCATCAAGAACAAACTATTGTGGGACAACAAAATGAATAGATCCTAGATCTATCGGAAAGCGCCGAACTTACTGAATCGAGTCTATCTCACTGTAATGCTAACTTACCTACGCTTCCAGCAATTCTGCCGTGGTATATACGTTGTTTTGTCCAAAGATGAATTATAACCAGAAGTGGAGCGATATAAAAAGCAGAATGCATCAATATATATAGCCACCAAAACAGCGGTTGATCACTATGGGCAGTCAAACGGATAGTGTCAACAGGAGTCGTCAATGCGAATATTATCAAAGGCAACAAGGTGTCGAATTTTGATCTTGATTTGAACTTGATTCCTGGACTGTAAACCATTCATGATTACACTGGGAGCCTTGGCAATGAGTAATTGCTGAAGTCGAATGATAAGGTAGTGCCAGCCATTTATAATTGGTTACCTCAAAAATGTGGTAAACAGATATGGAAAAAAAAACTGCTAGTGAAGAGTACCTAATCAAAACTGTTTGATCCCAGATGTCTCTGTTGAGGAAGGGAAATTGATGAGGAAACTTCAGGGGTTTATAGGAATAAGGGCTCTGAGGGCGGTGGGTAGTTGAGCCTGGAAGGTGCCTGGGGTGAACAGTTGTAAGGGATAAGTGTTACAGGACACATGAGGGAAAACTCAACTTAGCGCCTGTGGTTATTCCCCACTCATCACTCATTGCTTTCATTAATAATCAGGACACATACTTTTAATTATCAAAAGCTTGTATTTATTGGTAACGTCAAAAGTTTCAAACTACCATTCCTTTTCCTTTGAAGGAACATCGAAGCCGGAGTGTCTATAACAACGTCAAGGAATTTTGAGAATTTGTTCAGAATTTTGTCTTCATTCCATTTTAGACAAATTGCAGCTTTCTGTTCCCTGGTTTCCTTCTTCCGCCAGAGTGATCATCACCTGGACATCCTAAACCCCTCGCTGACCTCAATTTTTAGTAAAAAATCGTAAGTCCCCACAGACCCTGAGTGTTAATAGCGTACATACATCGAAGACGATCCTTGGTAGAATATAGGTATTTTGTAGAACGATGAAGAAAACTAGAAGTACCAATAAAAAGAGTATTTAATCAGTGTATATATTGTTGAAAAAAACTATCCATAGGGCGAAGACACACCCAATTTCAGTTATAACGTCTTCTTTGGTTTCTGTAGTAACCGTCATCATCTTCATTGGTAAGTTGTCTCTTATAACCTGGAAGAACAGGGATTGATAGTCTGGTATTTTGAGGCGATACTTCAGGACAATAAGAGAGCAGTTGGAATCAAAAGTTGGCCATTAAAAAAGAAGTAATTCAGATCCATAGATAAATTGGCCCACATCATGTAGCTGACCTCCCCGATGAGTCCTAAAACCTGCTGCTGAGGTTCCTTCTAAGACCTCTGAGAAGACGATACCAGAAAAAACGCTGCAAATTCCTTCACAGGGGTTGGTTATTCATCGGACCAGGCGCATAAAGACTCCTTTCTTCAACATGGGGGAAACAGTAGGTGTGGCGGGTCCTGGACCCATTCCAATCGATTCAGGGTCGAAAATAAAGTGGAAAATGATACCCCACACGCCTAGGTTCCAGAAATCCCGAAAACACGAAACACGAAAATTTTCTAAAAATCTGAAATTTGGGTCAGGGGTCTGTTCCCGGCCTAGGACGGTCCTCGAAACTGTTCAGGCCGATCGGACCAAATTTGGGCGGGGTAAAGGTCAAAATGTGTTTTTTGAAAAATGAATTTTGAGATTTTGGGCGATCTAGGCGAGTGGGGTATCATTTTCCACTAAATTTTGGACGCTGAATCCAATTCAAATGGGTCCTAGAACGATCGGCAGCCACTGGAAGAAGTTATGGGTCAAATTGGGTATATATTACCCATTTTGGAATATGTGTTTTGAGATTTCTGGAACCTAGGCGTGTGGGGTATCATTTTCCGCTAAATCTTGGAAGCTGAATCCAATGAAGTTGGTCCCAGGACGACTGGCACCAACTGGAAGAAGTTATGGGTCAAATTGGGTATTTATTACCCAATTTGATTATGTGTTTTCGGGATTTCTGCTACCTAGGCGTGTGGGGTATCATTTTCCACTAACTTCTGGACGCTGAATTCAATGATGTGTGTCCCAGAACGATTGGCACCCACCGGAAGAAGTTATGGGTCAAAATGGGTATGTATCCACCCATTTTGTATGTGTTAGGATTTCTGGTGCCTAGGCGTGTGGGGGTATCATATATTCACTAAATTTTGGACCCTGAATCGATTGGAATGGGTCTGGGACCCGCCACTCCCACTGTTTCCCCCATTCGAGGAATAACCAACCCGTGTGTAAGAATTTGCAGATTTTTTGATCTAGACACCTTAATCTTGGATGTTCATCAGCCTCTCATAATTTTCAATGTCAATATCCTAACCTTCTCTAGGGTTTTTAATGATTCAATGTTGAGACGATCATCTCAGTTTTTTGAAATTTTTTGTCGGCTATTAACATTGGTTTTAAATGTAACTGGTCCATCAAGCATAATTTTGAAAGTGCTTTTTACTAATTCTATCAACCTTATGGTAAGAACCGTGGTGATTCCATTGTGATAAGTTGTTTGACGTTGATGTGGGAAATCGTAGTAACTCCAAATGATCACAAAGGAAATTCTGCGCTCCCCCATTATTGTTATGAACTTCAACACCTACTCAACGCAATGGGTTTTAGGATGATTCAAGAACTAATGGCAATGTGGAGGAGGAACCTTCTTGTAGGTACCTGATTGTACCTACATAGATTAAACAAACATGAGATCAAAAATTGTATCAGGGCCGTACCTCGGTCTCTGTCGCGATCTCGACCCCGGTCCCTATCACGCCCATCACGACGATCGAATCTGGGACAACGCCACGGCTCAATGATGGGAGGTGGCGGAATTCCAATAGACGTCACGATGGTGAAGTCATGATCTTTTTCAGTATACCTGTGATCAAACGAGATAGAGCAATTTAAGCACTGAAGTGTAACTCCAAGAGAGTTTTACCATTTTTGCAATCTGGCAAAAGAAACTACGCCCAATAAAATTATGTGTGTGCACTCGATTAATTTGTCTGTAGGTTCTTTGGTCAGAAAGGAGTAAATTAGTTGAATCACCTGTTGGCAAAATCTGCTTCACATTGAGCGAGGAAATCAATCTGCTCATCCGTCAAATTGATGGTGTCCATGATTGGTAACTCCGGTTATGACAAAAATTTTGGAGAAATCACCAGGGAATCGGCATCTGTAGAAAACTAGATACAGATAAAATCTCATTCTATCAAAGCACAGGTAAACTGGTCCTAATGGTTATAGTGGGCTGACCTGCTTCACTGATAACGTTGTCTAGGTTAAAACCATAGAACCCGTCGGGAGAAGCGTAAACACGGCTGTCGATAGCTGTGTGAAGAGGTTCGAATACCCTAAAAACAAAAGTGTGAGCGTATGATTTTGGACGCATCTTCAATTAAACAGAACTTTACGCTGATAAGTACTATACAGGATAGTCTCCAAGACAAATTGAATAGCTTACCACCCAATAAACCGAGAGCACCTAGAACATGTACAGGCTTTCCAGGCGTGTCCAGGAAACCAAGTGTGTTTCGTCTGCCACGTCTGCAAAATGAAACATGATACCGATCATCAACGTGTACCAAATCATACTAAGACACAAGACGACTGTGACGATGACTAATCCGTCCATCTTCACAGTTGTGAACTCTAAATCAGAGTAACAATGTAAATGACATTTTTAGATGTTTCTTGCCTTCTCTTTTCCTTGCCTCCTGTGCCTCATCGGCATAAGGAAAACGTATTACCGATGCCCTTGGGTACAAATTTGATTCGCTTATCAGAATCTAATGGATTTAATCGAGCGGGTTCTTCAATTTTGAATTTAAGAGATAGGTGGAATTAGTTTCAAATTGTTTTAACTGAGCAGCTGGCCAATTGCAAGAGTCCCAGGTTATTCTGTGAGATAGCACTAAGGTAGCAGGTGTAGAATGGGTACATATGCACTGTCAGGGGGTCCCTGTCATGGCGTCCTAATATATCGATATGTCCTGTCAAGCGAGATAATCGATAGTTTTGTGACGTCACAATAACCCTATAATCTACAATAATAACACGAATAATAATTTTTTTTTTTTTTTTGCCACGAATAAAACCACAATATGATTGCAGTGACGTGTTGACGTGCGCATGTAAATCACCGCCCTGATCAGACTTGCCATCTCTTATCATGACAGTAACTTCGAAATCGATATTTAGACCCATTATTAAGCGTGTAATCAAGGGGCCCTGAACAGTGCATTTCAACCGTAGAATGAAATGAATACAGAAACATCCATGTTATTGGGGGGATCCATTGGCGTTTTCAAAAAGTCTAGTTTTAATCCAAGTTGCAGTCATGTAGGTATGGTTTGAGGAGTAGCAGCAGATAACTTCTTTTTTAAATATTTTGTTGTTACCCAAAGCCAACCTATAATTGCAATTGTGCCAGCCATTCTGAATAGCAAGGTAATATTATACGCCAATGAAGCTAAATATCTCGGAATGATGCTAGACGCCAAACTGAGATGAAAGGCCCGTCAAGAAGGAAAAAGCTGAGCTTGCAATTAAATTCAAGAAAATGTAAAGCTAATGGGTCGACATTCGAAACTGTCAATCCACAATAAGCTCATATTGTACGAGCAAGTCCTAAAACCAGTCTGGACTTTTGGTGCGTAACTATGGGGTGCACTGCCCAGCGCTTTCAAAATAATGTTTTGCGATGCTGCGTAGGTGCATGCAGATATTTCAGAAACAACGGTAAACAAATGATGATGGAGGTAATTCGAAAGACATCAAACAATTTGACGCAGGCGATTTACCGCACGAGCAATGTTACACTTTTCTATATACAAATGGGAAAATCTACATTCAAAAGATGGGTAGTAAGATGAACCAACATTTGATGATCCAACGCAAGTGCCGCCTTTGGCTGTCACGACGTCAAACTCAATTCCAAGAGGATTCCTCAACTTTTGCACAAGAACTCGATCAACGCCGAAGAGAGTTCGATTGTGGGAGCCGAGCGCTGCAGGTGACTTAATGTTCGTAACTAAAGAGGCCGCTGCGACGTTGAAGCCACAAAGCCGACAGAGAATAAAATCTGAAAATGGAAATCACTCAGATTAATATATATTCCTATATTGATTACTCCAATTCTAAATTTCAGCTAGACCATTAGAAGGATAGGGGTAAAAATTTGTTTGTAGAAAAACGGATTTTCGAGATTTTCGGCGATTCAGGCGCATGGGGTTCCATTTTCCACTAAATGTTGGACACTGAATCGATTAGGATGAGTCCGAGACATTCCGCACCCACTGTCTTACCCTTACTCTTGCTACAAGGAATCATTAACCATTGTGGAATAATTTACAGCGTTTTCTAAATTGTGGATGTAGTTTGTTCCTGCCTCGTCCCTGTCTTCCTAGCGCATCACCAAAGTCGACGCTCTTGGACTTATTTCCCAATTGAAACAAAAAGCTAATACATCACTATACTGATTGATTTGATTACTATTTTATTTATAATACGCTTACGCACTTAGTTTGGTGGATTAATCCGAAAACAACACGAAATTCAACTACTGGGTGGAAACAATCGGAATGTCTTCATGAAATGAGAGTTTTCCAACGAGTAGCGACCGATTTCAAACAAAGCATTACTTTTGTAGCTGATCTACTAATAAGCAGGACGCTTATTTCGTTGGGTTTTGGTTGTTGTATCAAAGAAATGAAGTCGAAAACCAGTTGCTGTTGGACTACTAGGATAATAATACCCTAACTGGAAGTAACATGATGTAAACATGGAAATGTTCATGCTCACCAGTTGATTCCGAGAATTGCTTCCTTTCAGCAAATGCCTTTCTCTCAAAGAAGAAAATCAATGCCAATATAAGAAGACTACTGAACGGTGAACCGTACATCAGTGATGAGGATTCGAAGCGCAAAATCGGCTGTATGTGAAAACAAAAACCACTTAAGCGTTAAAGAACCCCAAATCGGACCCTAAGCGGTGAATTCGTGGAATAAGGAGGTTTATTTCATGAGTGAATCGCAGATGATACTCACATGAAGCAACTTCACAGAATACAACTACCGCTAACTACACCATTGATTTGGAATTCGATTGGTCTTTCGATCCCATGAGAAACAAACACATCCACATCAGTGTTTCCATAACCTCAACTTATTATTGAATTTCCCTAGGCGTCATGCAAAATGTCCATTTTTGTCTCCTTCCTCAATTCGAATCATCCCTCCAAGTTTTCCTCATTCATAACACACTACTTTACATACTATTGAAATATTATAGTCGTATTCTATAAATTATAGTCTTATTACAATAACACTGTTTATGAAAAAGTGGTGGTGGCCATCATGGAATAAAAGTTTTTCTTTTACTTGCCATATTATGGCATATTTACAAGCCGTTGCAGTTTACCTTTTTGCTTCAGATACGTTCCTTTTAAATTGTATGTCTTTATTACGTTTGTGATCGGTGATCGACTTATCACGATGAATTCAGAAGAGTTTCGCGGGTATAAAAATGTACAAATATACAGTATAAAATCTGGTCACTAGGGTCGCATGCCTCACTTCCACGGCAACTTAAAGAAGAAAGAACAAGAAGAAGAAGGCTGTTCTGAATAAAAAATAAAATTAAAGGAAGAAAAATTTGTATTGTATTTGATTTTTGTATTCCATGGTGCAGTTCAGAGCTGTCCCTTTATTCAAACTGTATGAAACTTACATGGGCATGCAGAATTCCATTTAAGTTGTTCGTCCATGAAAAATAATGTTCCCTTTCTTCCATGGTTCGGATTCGGAAGGGAATTAGTGCGCTCTGATGGAGAGACGAAGAAATAGGCTGATTATCTATCACTATCACCTTGGAATGTTCGACGCGCTCAAATCTCAAAGTTGTTATTGTATTGTGTCTATTGTGGTTTTTACTTTTTAGTTTTCCGAATTCCGTCGTAGTTTTTCTTTATTGACTTTTAGGTCTGACTTCATTTTTTCCTGCTTTTGATCTGGCTCTCCCATCGACTTCTCAATCGTTCAGCTCCTTCGTGTATTTCGGCTTCATTGATCTGGTATTTCGACCCTGGTTTCTTCTGGACATTATCAATACCCACCTGGTATTTCTTCGGTTGACATATCTCCAGAAGTTCGTGCAAAGATGCAGCCAACTCCAAACGATCTTAAATGCTCCGACTGCGAGTATGAGGCTCGAGATCCTTACACGCTCAAGAGGCATGTAAGTATCCATTTGAAGTGCAGGCCTTGTCACCTGTCCTTCGCCAGCTCCTCTGAAGCTTCGGAGCATACGGCTACATGCACTAAGGGCAAGCTTAATTCAAAACAATGTGCTTTATGCTCAGTTCAGTGTACCTCAACTGAGAAGATCGAAGCGCACTTGGAGCTTCAACACAATGTTGTAATCGAAAAAGAAACACATAAATTCCAGAATGAAGAAGAATTTCTTAATTGGAAGAAACTGATTGAATCGTCTCAGAAAAGCAACTTTGTATCGGCAGCAACATATCCTACGAACAATAAAAAGATAACATACCTAAACTGTCACAGGAGCGGTTACATGAGGGTCAAGTCGGATGAGACTCGATTGAGGAAACTAAAAAAGCAGGGTTCACATAAAATCAACGCCTTCTGCCCGGCTCGTATGCGTGTCACCACACACAAAGACGGAAAGATCATTGTCAACTTTGTCGCCACTCACGTGGGCCATGATTTTGCCCTTAAGAGAATCCACTTGGATAAGCAATACCGTGCCAAACTGGCTGCTAAGATGGTCCAAAAAATCCCTCTTGATCGCATCCTTCACGAAGAGAGGGAAGAATTTAGAAGTTTCGCGGAAGGAGAAGGCGTAGATGAATCTGTTGAGCGTACAAGGTCTACTCTGCTCAATAGAAAAGATTTACACAACATTGCCCGGGATTTTCACATGAACTAGGAGCGTTCGCGTGGACGGCCACATGGCCACAATCGTTGGAGGATCTCAAGGCCAAGATGAGCAGAATTATGGACACCGTTACTAATGACGACCAATTTGCTGCCCTTTCTGAGATAGTAAAATTCGTGGAAGTGCTTATGAAATCATTCGCTACGAAGCCATCAACTTCTACCGAAGGGATGCCTCCTTTGACGCAGGCAGCATCCACCTCCAAAAACATAAGACTCCGGAGAAAAGGGTTTTTCGCTAAGAAGTCCCAGAAGCGAAAAAGGGGCGACACATTTTCAGCTCCTTCTCAAGATGAAATGGAAAAAATTCCATGATCCTTTTAACAAGTAAGTTGTGAGTTTCTAATGCGAAGTTGTTCATTGACCCTACGCGTATTAATGGAAGAAAATGTTTACTCGACCCATGTGAATTTCAAAAAGGTACGATTTCTGAAATTGGTAATTTCAACCAATATTTTATTTTGTTTGAAAAGAGAGACAGTTTTATCATTCTTTCGCTATTTTTTTACCTACATTTTTAGAACCTATTTTTAACAACCTTTAACACCTTTCCCCTTTCTACCAAATAAAAACAACGTTCTTTCCCCTAATGCAAGCAAACTTATTATTATTTTTATTTATTTATTTATTCTTTTCTATATTTTTAAAAGAATATGGCAAGCAGGTAACATATCATAGCATACGCTTCAAAGTGGTCATCCATGACCGCCAGCACTGGGAGGGTGCTACACCCTTATTTTCCCAGGGCTCACAGAAATGGTACACTGATGGATCGCTGGTGGATGGTCGGGCTGGCCTATGGTTGAGGGGGCCGGGATACTCACTGGCCTCACCCCTTGGGCCGGTTCGTTGCTGTCTACCAGGCAGAGGTCCTTGCCATTGTTGCCTGTGCGCAGGAGATCCTCCGACCGGGGCCTACCTGCGCTAGGATCACCATACTCTCAGACAGCCAGGCAGCACTGAAGCAGCTATTGCAGCCTTCAAGTTCACCTCAAGGCTGGCGTGGGAGTGCCTTCAGTCCCCGAAGAGGCTCGCGAGGAGGAATGCGGTGACGCTCCTCTGGGTGCCGGGTCATCGGGGTATTCAAGGAAACGAGGAAGCCTTACCTCCTTGCCAAACGGGGGTCGGCGTCCTCTCCTATTGGTCCTGAACCTTGGGTCGGGACCTCCAATCGCTACCTGAACCAGCAGGTCAGATTGTGGGAGCGCTCACAAGTGGCTGCCTACTGGCAGAGGCAACCTGGTCTCAGGCAGTCCAAGCTCCTTATTTCACCAAGCTCAAAGAGGGCAAAGATCCTCCTCAAATTGAGCAGGAGGGAGCTCAGAGTCCTCACCTCTGCCAGGATACACTGGCCACTCCCTCTCAGGTACAAGCAGGGCAAATCACAGTAGACAGTAGACTTCCGCTGGTGTGCCGAGGAGGCTGAGACAGCTGTGCACGCGCTATGCGAGTGTCTGGCTTTCGCCAGTAAAATCTGTCACAAATCAGGAAATTCATACACGATTTTATTGCATGTACAAAATTATAATCTTTACCCTTGGTGGAGACGAACATGAAGGGTTACCTTCCTGTAGGCATTTTCAGCGCTAAAAGCTCATGAATATTCTTACAAGTCGCTTTTAGCTGCTTGCAGGTATTCTTTCTTCCCTTGCTGCCCATTTAAAGACTGCTTTCGTAGCTTAAACCATATTAGGAAAGTATTTAATCAATGAAACTGCCATAATTTCAAGATGAAGACTCCTTGAAGCTAATTTGAATAGATATACCGTTGCAAAGAGAGTGAATTTCCATCGATGCTGATACGAGATAGTTTTCGAATAACTTTAATGTATAAATATACATCGTGTAAATATTTTTGAAGTAATAATTTTTGTAGTAATAGGTCGGAATCTCTGCCTACCATGGTGTGCCAAGGCGGCCAATTCTTGGGTGGTTTTCTCAAAATCCCTGGTTAGGGACCAAATGCGTAATCAACTTTAATTTTTTTCAAATGTTTGTCTAAAACTTTTTCAGAAAAAAATCTACTTAGCGGTGACCCCTACATGGTAGCATGGAAGAAAGAGGCCTCCTTATTTCATGCAGTGGTGGCTTATTAGGACAAGTACAAATCTGACGAATTTGTTTCCTTGGCTCTATGCGGGGACTATCCACAGGTAGCGTGCCGATATCACCTTTATTAGGTGGTTAATAAAAATATAAGCCACTAATTACAACGAACTAAATTCGAGAGAAAAAATTTGTAGAAATTCATAAAACTGTTCCTACTTCTTACGTTTTGCCCCCACCATGCCGGTGGAAGAAGGTGCATATTTACCGAGTATTATTACAGATAGCGTCAGTCCTTCGCATAAAACTGCTCATTATAACAACGGCTGCTATTCAGAACGGAGATGAAAAAAAAAAAAAAAAAATTACAGGTATTTAGCATTATTTTACCGGAGATGCTTCCCGGTTCGGACAGATAACTTGTTCCATTTGTTTGCCTAAATTCCATTTTTATCATTGCACAACCATCACGGCGGTTTCTTATTACTGCTAGAGCTACTCAGCTTTTACGGATTTCCAAGTTCAACATCCTTCGCGTGGCAATAGTAGTATATTTCGCGGAATATTTGCTGGCAACGCTTTGCCTTTTGATGGAGTTCCGTAATATGCGTTCGTTTATTCTTCTTTGAAACGGGTTTAAATTCAATTTCTGGTAAATGGGAAATTCTCCTAACTAACTACCAGCCTCAGTTCATGGACCGATGGCTATTCAACATAGAGGTCCCTTGCCTCAAGGGATAAAACAGCGGATGGAAGGGAAGTCAACTGAACAACATAATTAAGGAAAAATCTATCGATCATTAACCAAATGTATTTTTTCAGAACTACTCAAATTACAAAGGAATTAAGAATAACGTTCAGGCACTGAATCATTCAACGTGATGCGTCTCGGCTAGAGGATCTCAACTCTACATGACGCGCCTGACGCATGCATCAAAAACTCCTGGGTCCCAAAATTAAAATTTCCGGGATAGAAAAATCAATAGATACCTAGTTACTACTTCAAACGTAGGTAGGTATACGTTGAAGGTTTAGCGGAAAACAAACTTCGGTGACCAACAAGATGTGCCTAGATGCGTGGTATTAGACAAAAACGAGTCACCCCGACCACCAACGAGGTGCACCTCGAGAAAAAGAACCGGATTGATCCAGCGTTAGCAAAACAGGCAAGACTTGAGTAAGTACGGGGAGCAAGACAAATCTATATATATCGACTCTGTCAAGACAGAAAATACGAGGTTGTTTCACTGTTTCTATGATCTACCCAGCCAAAGGACTGTTTTGAAGAAAAAGTAAGCCAGTCCTAAAGCGTAGACGATCTTGTCTCTGTTTTGACGCTGCATATTGTCTAACTCAATGGACATGACGCGGCGGTTCAGTTTGGCCAGCTGACGCCGCAAGTGCACAACCTCTTCGTTAAGCGGCATCCCCTCCATAACAGCAGAATCGCTGGAACAGAAGTATTTGGTGGATGTCACTCCATGAGCACATCATGAACGTACTTGCCGAGCGTATAATTTCGTTAACTTACTTCATGGATGTGTTCATTAGCGACAGATCGTTCCTCCGATCGGAATCCACAAACTTTCGCGTCGTGCTTTCCTTGTTAACCGGAGTATGAGCGTATCCGTAGTCTTCCTGATTGAAAGTTTGATCGATGGTGATAACTCTCGGCGGAGTCTGCAAGGTAAACAACAATCAGGTGAACATCATTATCAATATGATGTGAAAGCTTTACTGTCACATAAAACTTCATTCGGGGTTTATTCGCAGCGAAGTCCAAATAAACAGCTACATTTTTTACATGAATGTAAACGATCCAGAATTATCAGTTAATGATGTTACTCATCATGGCGGTTCAAATCAATCTATACACAAGCAATTAGTTGAGGATCTTTTCTTGTTGAAGATATAACGCGGCATCAGCCGCTTACCTGAACTCTAATGATGCCAGGGTCAGCGGGCATTATGGTGTTGTCTAGGGAAATTTCTCTCGGAATCGGTCTCATCCCGCGATAGTCGTCTCCACCTGAAATTCAAAAATAATGAGCTTTCATTTGTCCCTAATTAGGTATTCTCATTGACAAGGGAGGTACACTCTGGCAATCGTATACGAAGTTTGACCAATTTTGGCCAGTGACAGGTGCAGCAGCTGACAATCTGCTGGGGCCCGATCGATTTATAATACGAGCCAAAACAAGCAGGAATAGCGTTGAGGTATTTGGGTTGCAGCGGGAACTGGTGGGAAATATATCTACGGTTGTGCTTCCAGCGATTTAAACCCAAAGGAAGGAGCAGACGAGAATCTGAATTGAACAAATCAGCTGCTCAGGCTCAAGATGGGCTACAATGCTATACGGTCAGCCTGAAGTTCTCACTAAATCAAGCGACTAGGGGATGCAGTGCTTGTACTAACAGGTACTACACGATGGTGGCGTATAGGGATTTTGAATAATGCTGCGCGCGAGCTATTACTCGAACTACCTTGCCCTGGTTCAGATGTGTTTGTGCTACTATGGCTACCTCAACCAGGAAGTTGCAATGGATGCAAAATATGTGCAAACTTGAAGCCAGAAACCCCCAAAACGTCGAGGGAGGCTGTTTTCACAGACAAGAGGCAGAGACAACGAACAAAATGAGAATACTGCCGAATCATTTTTGAATCTCGTCCTTTACGCCTTTTCTCGATGACCATAGTGCTTCCTGTCGTTTTAACAGTGCATTGCTGTCACATTCTTGAATCATCGGTTATTAAAAAATTGCGGTTCAAGTCTTTTTGAAAAACCTAACTCAATAGTCGGGGCGAACTCAGAGCCGGCAAGTGTTGAAACGTTTCCTCGTAGTTGGTAGATTGAATCGAACCCTGTTGATTGAATTTGACTGTTTGATGAATTAGAACCGGGTTTTTACACTCTACTTCCAACGTACCATGAGAATAGACACAATAATAGTTACTAAAGTGGCATGAAACGTTATGCTACCGAGAACTACGTAGATTCATGAACCGAAGACGAGGAGGAAGTAAGTTTTAATAAGAGTTTCCTAGGAGAGGCCAGTATACTTTATAAATACATAATTTATGATACATCAAGCTAATAGCACGCAAGGTTTCTTAGGCTATTGTAAGTGGCGTTGCATTTGCAAGTACAAAAGATAGAGAAGAAGTTCTACATTCTCTGAAGTCGTCCTCCTACTACGATCAATGTTGTATTGTGTAAAGGGGAAAAAATAAAAAATATGGAAAAGAATTTACAGAAAGTTCTAAACAAGCATCTGGCTCTGCGGTTCGCACTTTTCGATACATTTTAGAGGGAGTGTCCTCTAGCTCATGCTTCGTGCAAGAACGTATTACAACAACCATACGGACTCAACTCACCATTAACGAGATCCGAAAGTTGTTCATCTGCAGATCCAACATAATTGAAGTAATTTATTAATACAATTAGTAGAACAGGCGCGAGTAGGCTTTTGACAGCGATGCCTGCAACTTATGCGTCCATTCCCGAACTTCGTTAATACTGAGATTGAGCATTGAACTTTCAGCTCTTTATTGTCATTTGATTGAAAGTACGAGTACTTCTACTCTAATGTAAGGTGAGTATGAGGCTGGAGCATGCGTCTGAGCCAATCATGAAGTCTATGATGATTTTTTTTTAAATGAATATGTGCCTAACTTTAACCTTTAGAAGCAAAATCTAAAATTTACGTACCCGCGACGACGATTTTTTCCGGAACGAACATTTCCAACTTCTCCGCAGGCATCCAATGAGCCTCAGGTCGACTCACGTTCGGGAGGTCACTCACACCATCGACATTTATCACTTTGGGTACACGCATCTTGTGACTGATCTCAGCAGTAAAATTTGGATCGTAGAAATGGTCAACATCTCCAGAAAAATGCGTGGGGCTCGTGTTGCTCGACATATCTGCATAACAAATGAATATATCAACAACTTAAGGTAGGCTCTTGTTCCCCTCGTCGAAATGTGACAGCATTATGCTTCAAAAAACTCTCAAGGGGGTGGAGGGATTGGTTACGTACAGGTTAACAACATCGTCCATTTGATTGAGTAGTGGAAAGATCTCTGACCGGTCTACGAGAACATACTGAGGAATCCTGGACGCAAATATACGATTTTTTTGGGGGAATAGAGTGATAGCGATGATACCAAGCTATTTCAAAATTGATGAGTCAATTTAACAGTGCCCCAACTTCGGAAGAAACTAGGTGGGCACGTTTTATTCCTACCTCACATCAGACTAGTCATCCGAGAGATCAATGGGCTCCATGGAGTGTTTCCTAACTGACTCCCGAGGGACATCAAAAGGCCCAACTGACTCCAGAACAGAGCGAAAATTGAAAGTCCCAACTGACTCCCTCGATGAGGGTAGTTCTAACTGACTCCCGGTGAGAAACAAAACTGGTGAATGAGCCTAGCTGACTGAGTGTTTAACGGAGTGTTTTCCACAAACTTCTAAATAAATAAAATTCATTCGTCATCCTGAACTCCTCGTTCGTCATCAAAGTGGGGTCGGAGTTTGGAGGACAGTAACTTGACGAACTTGTAAATTGGATACCCTTCCCTTTGCTTATCAATGTATCTTAAAATCCATTTGTCCTCAATTTCTGGTCTTGGCTGATGGACCTCACCGTTCTGAATGGACTGGAGTTTGGCGTACGTCTCAGTCTGTAGTTGTTTAAGGGCATCTACTGTGAGGTAAATGTTAGGATGAGGATGGTTGAATTCTTTGTTGTACCACGAATTAAAGGATTCGCAGGCGTTCGTGGTTAACGTTACCTCAGCTGACTTGTACGCCCAAAAGCGGGAGGGTACTTAGCGTTTGACGACACGTAATTATCGTGCAGGTATTCAGCAAACAGTGGAAATTTCTCTCCCTACCTTGATGGAGTTGACGAAATCATCATCCTTGACCTATCATTATCTCCGTGGAACTTGTACCGACTTGGCTGGCTTCTCACCTCTTCCCGAACAAACGCCGCGTTTAAAACATTCCTTGTGATAAGGTTGTTAGAGGCCTCTTCCCGAACAAATACGCATTTTCCTGGGAGTCAGTTGGGATCTGAGGGGTTTGCATTTTCGTCGGGGCTGACGGCCTACGGGAGTCAGTTAGTTAACGCCCGCTCCATGACCAGGTAATGGTCAATTTGATGTCCATGTTTGATGTTCATCTGCACAAGTGTGTGCAACATGTACCTCCGTACAGAGCACGGTAGTCCATTAAGTGCTAAGTAGTCGAAGTACTTATATCAGGAAGACAACCTTCACTGGATAGAGAAAGGACATGCGCTTACAAAGAAGATGCACACTGATGGAATCCCAAATAGTTACGCCCTATCTCCGTGATCTGATTAAATGTGGTAATTATCTCAGGAAAAATACCCTGTACTATGCGCAATAATTTAGATTAGGAATCCAGCAAGTACGGTTTCTTAAAGAGCTCATTTATTGTACCTACTACGAATCGATCACCATAAGAAAAACAGAAATACTGCCTCGACTATCACCATCAAACGCACCCAATCAACGGAATAAAACCAAAAGTGAGAAAGTAATCTAGCAGAGCTACTACCCGTGCGTATCAGCAATCAAAAATGATTAATGAGTAGGAATCACTTACTTGATCCAGCAGCCTATGAATATTAGGTACAGATGGTTAATAATTTGGACAAGTTATTATTTAAGAAACAGTTTTGAAGGACTGAGTGGTATGGCTCACAAAGGACATTTTCATGAATATAATCTAGTAAAAAACACAAGGATCAAAACCGATCCACGGACGTTGCGAAGTTGTGATAGCGATATTGTAAACTATCGATACTCTTGTTTCAACTATCGATAACTTGTAATATTTTCGCAATATCGATTTTTTCGATAATTGGAAAATAACGTACTTGCCAAGCTGTTTCCTTCTCTACAACGACGTGAACCTTCTCTCTTAGCTAAAAATAACGACGTAAACGTCGATAATTTTGATTATTAAAAAAATGTCTCGTTCAAAACGCGTTCGCAAATTTATCGAAAGTAAAAACTCAATTTATAATTCATCGTAATACCGCGATGCTATAGGTATTCGAAACCGAGGAAATACGTTAATTGGATTTTGAATGAATTTATTACAATTTATTCATCTAGTGGCGTTTATCAATGCCCTCGACGTTCCTATGACCGTTGTACCTGGTGTGTCAAAGCAACTTGAAGATGGAGGTGGAGGAAATGAAAGTGGAGGTAACAGTCTTGTTACAATCAATTTTAAGGCGGGCAACTACTAAAGTAAAGCGAAGCTGAGTTTACGTTGCAATTTGCTTTGCCCAGATGAAAGTCATCTGCTTGTTTTTCATCTCACATTCAATCTGATTGTTCATTAAGTCAAAAGTCATATTCGAAACATGAAATGACTGAACCTGCGCTTCAAGATTAGGTTCGGAAGATGCAGAATCCGAGGAGCAATCGACCCGTCTCCGCTGGCTTCTCCGTTATCAAGGACCTCAGCAAACATTTGTGTGCTCAACTACCTGAAGGTAAGTACCATTAATGATGATTTATAATATTTAGGCATTTCCCACGTCCATGTTTGAAAATTGATTGGGAATAAATTCCTCATTAGCGAGTGCTGGGAGCATAGCTCAGGGCTCTTTCCGGATAGTTCCGCAGTTCCTCAAGTTTCACCCCTAGTTTTTGAACTAACTTGCAGAAGATCAAAAACGTTTGGCCAAGCGTGCCATTAAATCGTCGGCGACCCCCGAAGCTTGGAGTACATCGCAATCTACCCTCAGGTTAAGCGAGGACGAAGAGGCTTCGCTTGCGCTTCGAATAGAACAGCAGCTGAAAAATCTCGGCAGAGAAGAGGACATCACCAAATTTCATCATCTGCACCGACAACTACGTCATCGCGGCGTAAGGAATCTCAATCATGTTTCTATCAGTCTTGGTTGCGGCATGAATGGATGGCCGTTTTAATTTTCAAAAATCGTGTGAACTGTGAGACGACCCAAGGGACGGGGTTTTGGCCACCAGTGCTGAAGCCAGTAGTTGGCCTTGCTATGCTTCTTTTACCTCTCATTGTCCATTCCAAAAGAGAGCCATTGCGTGAGAACTAGTAGGTCGGTGCAGGGACTGCCACCATTTAACGTGATACACTGAACCTTGAACACGTTACAAGTCTAGTCGTCACATTGAAGTTCCCGCAGCATAGCGAAAACCCCAGAATCAGGGCAATGAGGCGCTTTTGGGTATGCTACTACAGTTCGACCACTTTTTGACGGCTGCTCTGATCGCTTATTGGAACGCCGCCTGGTCAGGTGCGGCGAACAGGACGGAAAACAGACACAAGTGTGTTACGTGACGTCACAAATCCCATTGTCGTCCGTACGTCTCTTCTTTTTGGTTGGTTACTCCTTGAATAATCAACCTATGTTTTCATGCAAAAAGTCTCTCCGATTCGGCCCAAAAATGTTGTCTGGACGTTTCAAGGAGTCAAAATTGGCATTGGCTGTCCGTCCGCCGTCCACGCCGACTTTTGTTGTAGAAATTATTCAAAAAATCTGAAATTTTGGTCAGGGGTCCTTTCGTGGCTCCAGTTGGTCAACCAAATCAGGACCAAATTTAGGTTGGGTAGGGGTCAAAACGTGAATTTTGGAAAATGGATTTTTGAGATTTTTTGCAATCTAGGAGTGTGGGGTATCATTTTCCACTAAATTCTGGACGCTGAATCCAATGTAATGGGTCTCAGAACAATTGACACCCATTGGAAGAGGATTATGGGTCAAAATGGGTATCTGCTACCCATTTTGAATATATGTTTTCGAGATTTCTGCTACCTAGGCGTGTGGGGTATCATTTTCCACTAAATTTTGGACCCTCAATCGATTGGAAATGGGATCCGAGACCCACCACACCCACTGTTTCCATTTTCCCCATGTTGAATGAAATGAGTCTCCATGCGCCTGGTCCGAGGAATAACCAACCCGTGTGTAAGAATTTGCAGCAGTTTTGTAGAACTTGCTCATTATGTTCTACGTGTTCTCCGTTACGAGAACTCTCCTATAAAATGGGTATCACCGCATTCGGCTATTAGCTCACTCTTCGTTTGTGTGGACAAAACCATTGTTACAGAGTTACAGGGATGTGAATTGCTTTGCCCAGACGCCCTGAACTGAAGCAGGGTTCGGGTCTAAATGGGTATTTTTAAAATGGTTGTTCGAGTTTCTTGGGACCTATGCGTGTGGAATATTGTTTTTTGGACGCTCAATCGATTTAAATCGGTTTTGGTCCGATCACCATCATTTTTCATAAGCTTTTGGCGGCCGAATTGATTGAGACAGGTTCCGAAACGATTGGCACAAACAGTGTTCGTGGAAAAAAATACATTGAAAACGGGTTTTCGAGATTTTTTTTGAAACCTGGACGAGTGAGGAATAATTTTCCGCTACATTTTGTACGCTTAGTATATGGTTCGAGAACTGCATGTAGAAAATGTACCAAATAATCCAACCATGTAGCTAATTTTAATTGGGCTCTTTGTTTACTTTTTTTTCTTAAATCCATTCGGAATGGGTGCGCTGCAAATCGTATAACACCCAAATACATGCACGGCGCAAAGTAGAAATCCTCGTTCGGACTAGCTTAAAGGTCTTCCAAAGAACAGATTACAGAAGTATCCACATAGGCATTGATCCGTAGAGCTGCCCATAATCCTTGAATTTCAACATTAGTACAGATTCATTCTTAATTAAAACATCCAAATGATCTTCTACTGTTGACTTTTTGACAGAAGTCTTCGATAATCAACAATCGTCAAGGGCTGCTGACTTTCCTAGTGAAATTAAGCGAACGACGCCCTAAGGAAGACACTTCGCCTCCAGCTCCGAACGCTGGGAACCTCGGAGTTTTATCGCAAGAAGATGTCAAGAATAAGATTTTCAGAAATGCACCTACTACAGTCTATAAGGTAAGAAGGGCCTGGTGTGTAACTTTGGAGACCTTGATATGGGAGCTGCTGCTTATTTAAAAAGTTGAGGTGCCTTCATCTGGAAACGAGTAAAAGCAAAACAAAGGAGAAATTTTTAATAAATTCATCCATTTTTTGTGAAGAAACTATCTCTGGAGAATGATTGCTTTACTGAATTGTTCAAGACTACAGAAGCGAAAGCTGAGATCCTCAGGCTTGACAAACTGACTGTTAACTGTAAGCTTGCTTTACCGAGCGGAATCTCCTTAAATCTGGTTCATTGATGTTTGCCGAATCCGGGTTTCACGGCGCTTTCCTAACAACGAGGTCTCAAATTCATCCTTTTGAATCTTGAAAATGTAATTGACTCAGTCTTAACTCGGTTTCAGAATGTTACCCAACCTGGAATACCTACCAACGTGCACAGGTCAGCATCAGCGGAATTTCCCTCGCAATCCTACTCACAGCGTCCAACGTCACTCAGAACTGGGAATCTCAAAAACAGTACGTAACTTGAAGCTATTTGTACGACACGAGACGATTGTCACAGATTTAGCAATTCTTCCTCATCCACTGTGATCCATTTACAGGTACTGTACCTGAAGAAAAATCGCTCTCCTTTGGAAAACCAAAAAACCGTCCTGTAAGCAGTGAATCACTTTCTCTCATATCATCAGCTTCGGTGAGAAACAATGCAAGTGAGTTCCGTTCACACCTTCTATCTATCAGGCACAATCTTACATTCAACATCATAAAAGAGTATTATTTTATGTTTTAGGCAAGAAAGGCATCGTACCCGAATCGAGAGTCGTCAAGGAGCTGCTCTACTGCTTTCAGGGAATTCCCGGATTCCATTTTCAAGCTGGATCACCAACAAGGGTTTTCCCTAGATCCTCTGGTAGGTTTCCACTTAGGTCATAGCGCTCAAGTGAGTGAAGCCGTGCATGGATTGATAAGGGAGAGAAAATGGAAACCAAAGATGAAAATATGGCTGCCAGCTACATAATATCTTGATAGGAGGCCGCAGATGAGATCCAAACAGCAATGAACGAAGGGGGGGGGGGGCTATTTGAAAGGCAACGAATAATATTATTGTCTATTCCCAAAACGAGCAGTTTTACAGGTTTCATTGCTTCAAAATAGCTATCCCTCAATTAAATTTTAGTTCTAATACATGGAGCTTGTTTATAGTGATTTTCTGGTTCAAAAGTGGACCCGTTTGCGTGAGAACTGTTGCTTTCATGCTAGCCGAGTGAACCCAGCTAACATTCCTGCCATTAAACGGGAGAAACACAATTGTGACCTGTGTGTGATCCAAACTTTATTCCGTTACAACGTTTTTCCGGGTTCTCTATACATGTTGTCATTAATTCAATTGTGATTTCAGGTAAAAATTCCACACGAAGGCTTGGCTGTCAAATTGATTGAGCTAGGGTTCCTCCACAACCGCATCGTCCATCAAGGGAAGCAGCTTGAGAAGGGAGGAGCAGTCGCTCAGGCAATTCACAGCGCTATCAAGAAACTCATGACTGATTACTATGCCATTATCGGCTGCATGGACGCTGAGGTAAGCCGTTCTCTACGTTCAAACAAACTGGAGAAGAGGCTTGAAAGACTGTAACAGTAGCTAATAATTGCGAAGAAGTTGAAGGATAGGATTCCTTCATTCTAAACAGAATAGCATGTTTGAAGCTACAACTTGGAATTTTGTAGTTGCAGTACTTATCGTCGCTGGGGTCCTCCTGCGACACCCCGTTATCAGACGACACGATCCAACAAGATGCCCCCTTCGGGATTTTCCGTCTGTCAGTTGTTTGTCGGGAGCCTTTGAGGACGTTGAAACTCCTCGTGGACGTCGTCAAATTTTCATTGAGCGGAAAAGGTGGAGCGGCTTTCAGCGCCATCGAGACTTTGCGACACCACGGAGATTCCCGTTACTCCAAGATCATGAACCAAATTGTCCACCAGGTGATCGAGGATTGACAATATTTTCTATTCGCCCCCGATACACTAATCCAATTCAAACTTACCGTTGTGATAATTTGAAACAAATTTCAGGCTGGCCAACCACTCGTTCACATGATAATTGTTTGGATGGTTCATGGAACTTTGTTTGATCCCTACGACGAGTTTTTCATCGCCATAAACACAGGATGCCACGACCGAGATATTTGGCGAGACAAATTCATTTTAAGGTTGGTGAAAAATACTAATGCAAATCTGGTACTGCTTCACGGTTCAAGTGGGATAGCTTATTAATACTCGACAACTATGTAAATTCTCACATAAGTTTTTTTCCTTCCAGGACAAATTTGATCCCGAGTGTGCTCTCTAGCGCCCATGCTGAAATGATCCTAAGGGCAGGTAAAGGGATAAACTTTTTGAACAGCATTCGAGATGTTAAGCTGCCTTTGGAAGGACTGAGGAAGAAACTGCATCAAATGAAAGGTGATACTTTAGTACATTATTTATCTATCACTTACCTCCAACTCGTTTGTCAGGAGCCAGCTGATTGACGGCAATCAGGACCAGAGACTCGTAGATGTAAAAAAAAAGTTCAAATTTGTTTCCTTGTTTACGTTTTAAAGTAATAATTCCAATTCCAAAATGGCCGTCTGCAGCCCAGGTTAAAAGAAATCTCATGTAATGGTCCGACAAATCTATAATATCGTAATGTCTATCCGGGGTTCCTAGTTGTCCCTTTCTAACATATACCCCGATCGAAGCATCTAAGGACTTCACCGGTCAAGGTGATATGCATTGTATTGAATAAAAGTGTGGGGCGCCATGACATTAGTAAGCCCTTCAATGTAAATTTTATATTTCCTTGAGATCCCTAACGCCCGTTGCTGTCATTTTTCGTCGCATGACCCATCTTGACCGGCCTGTCCGAGAGCTTTTCGTGTGATACCCCCGAATCAAATTTAACGCTTTAATCCAATTTATAAACCGATACATGGATGTACAGGTTGCAACATCATCGACTTTGCCGACCCTCGGAGTCATTTGTGCGAAATGTTGTCTGGCGTTGTCGAAGAGACCTCTAAACTGGTGTTGGACGTGCTCATCAACGAGTTCAAACTATTTCAACACTTCCAAGGGCTGAGGCGGTACATCCTACTCGGTCAGGGTGACTTCGCCTCGTACTTCCTCGAGTTGATAGAGTAAGCAGATTTGACAGTGATTTGTCCTCCAAACATTTGCATGTATGTTCTGCGTAATCATTTCCAATCGTTATTCGCAGACCAGAAATGAGGAAAGAAGCTTCTCGGCTTCAGTACCACGAGCTGACCAGTATGCTCGGTACGGCCATCAGGGGCAGCACTGCTGCTCACGACAACCCCGAGATTATCCGCCGTGTCACGGTTAAAGTTTTGGAGGCCTCTGGTGGAGATTGGGGCTACGACGTATTCGGGCTGCAGTACCTCATGCACGAGCCATTGGACGCAGTAAGTTCATGTCGTACCCGGCACAGATGTCCGAGGGAATCCACTTTGCTTTGAACAGTTTCAAACGACAAGAAAAATCGTTGACTGACAGAGCATTATGGTTCAGGGATTGGTTTTCTCCTAGAGGAATCCAACACTTCCTAATCTCAAACAGCCAGCAATCAGACTGTAGAAGTCGTTTTTCTACTTCTCCTTTTCGTCCTAGTCATTTGATTCATCCTCGCATTCTTGCAGAATTTTGGTTGGTTATTGGCCTATGTTTTCATGCAACAAGTCAATCTCTCCGATTGGGCCCAAAATTTTTTTCGGGACGTTTTAAGGTGTCTAGATCAAAATTATCAAAAATGTCCGTCCGCCGTCCTCGCCGACTTTGGTAGTAAAAATTATTCTAAAAATCTGAAATTTTGGTCAGTTTGTGGCTGTAGTTGGTCGTGAAGAAATGAATCTACATGCGCCTGGTCTGAGGTTTAAATTAGTCTCCATGCGCCTGGTTCGAGGAATAACCAACCCGTGTGTAAGAATTTGCAGCGTTTTTTCCTCGATAATGTAACTAAACGAGGTATATCGTACATTTATTACATACAGTATTACATAGGCACATTTATTATTGTCCGAAAACCTACTGAAAGCCAGCAATTACCCGGGTTCTGTCGCTCAAAAAGGCGCCTAGGCGTCAAAAACTCTGGTTTGCTGCGCCTGTGACGCCACAAAACTTTGCGTTGAAAACGTTTGATCAATGTCCTCTTCTGATTTAATTGTATGTGGTTTTCCAATTTCCACTAGGCTTTCAGAATTAGCGGCGGTGCGTACAGTCACATGTTCAACTTCCTATGGCGAACCAAACGTATGGAACATGTCTTACTTCTGTTGAGGAAAGAAAGATGGACTACTAACAACGAACTCACATGGGTGGGCGAAAGAGTCCCAGGTAAAGTATTGAATACTTGTAACAAACTTTTACTGCCTTTCAGTTAGTGGTATACAGAATTATTGACTAAATTACGAATCAAATTAAATGTATGTCGTAAGTTCCCACATTATGGCACTTTTCCTTGTAAAGAAGGGCCCCTACCATATTTTGTATTTCCTTTGTTTTGAATTGGACTATATTGCATAGTCAGTACCCTCTTAGAAACAACTGATATCATCCATTGTAGAATGAAATTATAAGTATTCGAGCTTTATTGGCATTGTCCCATTCAGAAAATTACCACCCTGTATGTAGAATGTCTCAGGATGCAGAATCGTTTATTCGAGGCGCATTCCTTCAAAACTTCCTGACAAAACGTGTCTTCTAGGCTTGTTAAATGCTACCATTGAAAAAAGTAATTTTCTAAATACTATATGACTCTGGTATAAATTCGGATTGAATGCGCAAACAAATCTTTAACACCCTTTTGAAGAAAAAAAAAAAAACCCTCTTAAGGGCGCTTTTTTTCAAAAATTATTTGTAGGAATGAAAGGTGATGTTACGACACAGCATCTTTCGACATCCTATATGAAGCGCCCGGAACGGTCTGGGCTCAGAAGGCTGACGAGGGGCGCAGAGTGGCTGTGGAATGGCTTCTCCTTGATGACGGGGCTCCTCTCTAGGATGATCATTAAGCCTAGTACGCACTGGGACTCATTGAGTCGATTCATGTTGCGATGCTGCATCCGGGCTGCGTAGATTCATTGTTCGGACGCATCACCGCGTTTGCTCCGCGACAAAGAATCGTGTCCACACCAAGATTCAGTTCAGTCCGCGTCCGCGTCCCGATGTCCGAGGAAATAGCTCTTGCGGGAATATCTGTCGCTCTTTTTGGCGCCAAAAACAACAGAGGTTCATAGCCAAACCAATTGCACTTCAGCACTTGCACATCAGATTCATTGCAACAATGAGTCTACGCAGCCGAGATTCTCCGGAGACGCAAAAAGCCGACTCAAAGAATCCCTGGAAAGGATATTTTAGGAACTAAAATATTAGCGCCCATTGAGGTGGTTGGTGGTTTTGTACAGACACCATCACCCCCAATTCTCAAACAGGAACCAGAAGAAGCAGTAATTATTGTAAAGATTGCTATAATTAGGTATTAATAAATGCTTGTGTTCGTGCACCTTTCTAGAAGTGAACAGCGTCCTAATGCTAGCGGACATGATGGCCCAAGAATTTCTCCACTTTGCCCGGGAATTCCATTATTACATCCTCTTCGAGGTCGTCGAATGCTCTTGGGAAAAGTTCTGTCAGGATTTCTCCAAAGCTCGATCCTTTGACGACGTCATCCACGCTCACGAAGAGTTTCTTGCGGAGATGCAGAGGAGGACGTTACAGAGAAATGAGAATCCAAGAGAGCGAGTAAGTTCGTGGTGACTTTGAGGCGTCCTCATTTTCTACCTACTCCACCTTAAGGTACTCTTTGCCAGGAAACATGCTCATTCTTGTATCCATCTTCCAGACTTTCTTCATGGAGCTTCGATGCATCTGGGATCTCGCTTTTGAAGTTGAGGTTCTTCAACATACGTTCTTCGCTCGGTTGTTGAAAGAATACGACTACCGTAAAGAGAGGGAAGCGAGGCTGGACTCAGGATCTGGGAGTTCCTATCAAGATGAAGAAATTTTCAAAACGAGGAAAAAGGAATTCAAGAACTTTTTGGCGTCTATGAAAGCCCAGTACAACATCATCCATCGAAACTACCAGGTGAGTAAGAGTTCTTTTTGTTCATTAGTCGAGGAATCATAGGCCTTTGTATCATTTGGGGTCCATCATACGTATAGCCTTTTGGTAAGTAAGGCTGATGGTGATTTGACAACAATTTCGTAAAAACTTGGATGAATGATTGGGAAAGCAATGCACGGATTCCATCAACAGTGCAGCTGCCCCTAGCAACAACCCCACTAGACGGGAGCCCTTTCGCCCTCTACCTCCCCATGAACCTCATGTATGAGGAAAAGCGGCATCTCCATTCGCGTCCAATAGTTGCGTTTTGATAAGTCGACTGTCTGCCCAGCCGTAATCTGACTCTTACAAACGTGAGTATGGTGAAGTGTCATAAAAGAGTTCCACAATATCCAGAGAGTCCATGGATGGTGAGTTGATGTAAAATAACTTCTTTTATCAATATCACATACCAAACCGCGCCATGTTTGCCCCCAGTTAGGTACTCTGAGCAGAGTAATCCTGTATGAAGTGGTGCCATAGCTTGACCCCCCCCCCCCTCCCGTTGCCGCTTCTAACACCTAGCGAGGATGTGAACCTTGATTCTTAGAGCCATCCTCGGATGGATTTAGCACAGTTGCATGGGGGAAAACTGTACCTCTTCAATTATTAGTTACTACTTTAACTACCACTAACACAAAGGCATCTTGTTCTACGGTAACTTGCGGTACCATGGTGCACAGTAGCTGTCAGCGACTTCCCCTTCTACTCCAAAATCATTTCTTTTACAAGAATGTGGGAGGATTTAACAGCAAGAGAATTTTATTGGTAGAGCGAACGCCATTTGGAGTTACGGGGACCATTTTAAACTTGAATAGAAGGAATCGGCTCCTTAATATTGTTTGTGACAATGTTATACGAACATCTAAAATGAGCTGTCGTTATCGATAGGTATTTATTGCACATTTACTTTGGATTGGCCGACGAACTCATTTGTCTATTCATTTCCTCTGCTCCAGGACATTTTGAAGAAGTTCCTCCTCGATTTGTCTTCCCAAAAAGATCACGATCTTCGCCTCTTAAGTTTGCGGATCGACTATAATGAATACTACAAACGAGCTGACTCTCGTCTCAACGAGTCGATGAAATTCAGCCGCTGCAGCGACATGTTCTACTAAGATCCCGCTTTTCTCTTCCGCTGACCGCTCGTTACTCCAGTCCTTTTTCATGTTGTTCATCGATTAACAGTTTCATCAGTTTTTCTCTTTGTGTGTGTGAGGGATAGAGTGATAGTGGGTGGAAGAAACGTTATTTATCTATCGTTTGTGGAAGGAAAAATGTGATAAGTTGTGGCGGCTGTTACTCTGGAGCTCAGATGGAGGAAATCCGATGTTTTACGATAGACAATAAATACTCGAATCTCGTAGACTGTAGGTCCGCCAGCCCCAGCCCTGTTGGAGAATTATTGACAAGAGACTAGCGTGGTTACGTCCCCTCGAATTAACTTAATGTGATCGTTAATGGGACATGCCAGTTGATGGGTCCGCCGAGGCATACTCTGTTCTTGAGTGTATTCATTCTGACGACACCCTTAACATTGAAGTTATAGAGGATATAATTAAGCTATCGGCTTGCAATTACTGACCACATGAATTGGTATAGTAATAGGAATCTAACATAGTAATAGGAAGCCTAGTAGAACTGTCGATACATATCCATCATTCTGAAGCCATTGAATCGCCCCAGCCTTGGAATCATTGTCGGAAATTAGCTTTCCACTGTCATCTCTGATCTCATGTTTAAACCCAACATCTTTTCGGCCATATTATTTGAGATGGGGAACGTATTCTCTCTTTAAAATGATCCCTCTGCTTGCGTTAGCTTTATAAGCCTCATCCGGACTAATTATTAATATCTAAACTAGGTGGCATTAATTACAATTGACATGGTCTTCCTAATTAATTGTTGCTTGCTCTTGATCTGTCTTTGTGTCGTCATGTTGTTATCTTAATTTTAAACCAACTTTCACATGAATATGAGGCTGTAGTTACGTTACTCGATATTACTTTGATGTTCCTAAATTTCGATTTCATAGCTTCGTTATTTTCCCTCGACTGCAAACCTTCTCTCGCCCCTCGTTTAATGCGTATTGTAATCTCAATAATAATAAATTAATTTCAGTACCTACGATGCATTTTTCTATTCTCATGGAACAATACTAGATCGAACATGTCGGAAGGAATCCGCATAACCTGTACGCTCGGCAACAGAGAAATGAAATCACCAACGTGAAAATAGAGGGAATATTCTCAGCGAATCGGTACCTACATTTGATCATCACTCAATCAATGAGACCAAGACGGCTCTACTCTCAAAAATGATCCTGCTATCATTTGTAAAAACATTTTCCTGGCGTTTTACATTAAATCCCAGTTGGGTTTACACTTTTGAGCAATGCGAACGTGAAAGTAGTATTGACTTACATCAGAACGCAAGATTTATGAAGTGAGAGAAGCTTTTTTCTTCGATCCAGTTAGTCGTACTGGAAGATCGCTGATAACCCTATACTTCCCTATTTCCGTTGTTTAAAGGGGTGAAATTTTACCATCCACAACAATGTTTTTCAGTTTTTCGAGGAGTTAGACCATGGCATTTTCTCAAATTGCCACTAGGCTCATTTACATCAACTGTTCATTTTCAGATTAGAGCGCGTTTTTTGGTTTAAAAAAGCTGGATACTTCCACTTACTACGTACATAAGACCAGGGTCCTCTAAAATGCTTCGAAAAATTAGAAATTTCGCAGACTACCAGGCTCCTAATTGTGCCTAGCACATGCTAAGCCCAACTACACCAAACAGAGGTAGGGTCGAAGTGAAAATGAATTTCGTGATTTTCTGGGGACCTAGTCATAAAGGGTATCTTCTCCCTCTATCTCCCAAAAAAATCTATTTTGATAAATACCAAACGTTTTAGACGATAAATCACTTAGCTCAGTTATAACTTAAAACTTATAAGCGAAAAGTCAATGTATTTTGACGTTTTTCTATCCTCCCCTAGCTTCCTCCGTTTACTCGAGAAAAAAAAAATAGGCCTACCACGGTATTCCTGAACAGCTTTAGAAAGTTTTATTTAAAAGCCGAGGTTTTGCCAGTTTAATATCCTACTGGACAATAGCAAATGCACGAGCGGTCAACCCTACACTCGGGACACCAGAAACTCAACGTAACCTTCTTTGTCCCCCCTTGGTTTTTTTTTTTAGAAAAGTAATCCTAGGTCTTAGGTGTTGCTGCCAACTTCTTGAAGACAACAAAATTGTTTTTCAGTCCTCTCTAGTACTCTCTGATAGACAGTGAGACTGCGGTCCAAGAGTCAAGGGAGTAGTTTTATTCTCCATGGACGATTTAGCACCACTCTTTCCAACCTTGACCATTTCATCAACCGCAAGCCATACTGAGCTAAGCCTGGTACACACTGATTGCTTCAACCGGGTACGAACTGGAACAGGCAGGATCCACTTGAAACGCGAGGCATAATAGGAGTGACGACGACGTGGTTGTGACCAGCGTTCATCGTTATTGCTTGTAGAAGAAGGAAAAACGATGGTGAGAAACCAAAATTTCCCGAAATTTGGTTAGAATATTCTAAGGGGAAACACCAGCCCTAAGTAAAATTGATCAAACCTTGATAAGGTTTGCGTACATCATAAATTTGGATCAACGACTGTTGTTACAAAATGTCAAGGAGTAGACAGTTGAGGGATTTTCACTCATGTTTTCCCTATCCGAAATAAAAACCAGCTGCCTTACTATATTGTGAAGACATTCTTCTGATGGTCTTGGGTGGAGCATGAACCTCGATAGTCGTTAAAAAAATGTATTTCTCAAAAGGCAACAAAATAGCTTTAGAAGCCATAACAAAACGTGAATACATTAGTGATACACGGGGTATGGCGCTCGTCCAGTCAAATAAATTGACAGGCGTACAACAGAGTAGAGCTAAAACTCGTGCATCAAGGAAAATAAAGACCAAACCTTAAGTAATTAAGATTGCGATAGAAATATGATAGACGACCTTAATTTTGACGATTACCTGTAGGAGTACATTCTACGATACGGAGTAAATGAATGTATATGAATAGACGCGAACACCTCTTGGATTTTGGCGAAATTCCAGGCTCCTTACTAATAACAGACGATAAAACCCTGGAAAGTTCAAATCAGTAGACAGATTCGCAGTGACGCACACGGAGAAACAGGAACATGTCTAGTAGTTATCATTTTAGTCTCACCGAATATTTTGGTAGATTTACAACGGCATCTCAAAATTGATGTCGAGTTTGGCCGAGCGGGCAAGACCGACAATGGACGATAGTTTGACGGCCAATCGAGCAGCCTCGTCAAGGTTGTCACAAGGCAGGATTTTCATGCCCGAGCTGGCGATAAGCACTTTGGCCTCGTCAACGTTCGTTCCCTAAAAAAAGAAACAAACTTGTCTTCAGCTTAATGTACGTATTACACAGGTGGAACCATCACATTTCAGATTCCAACGGACCACCCCTCAGTTTTCGAATTCGTCTCTTCATAACCTGAGGGCCTCATACTCTCTGGTTTTCCCGAAAATTTGATATTTTTTGTGATTTCTTGAAAACTAGATGAAAAATCGAAAAGCCTGTCCACCGTTTTTAGTGCATATCAGGAATGTTTCTGCAAACCGAAAAATTCTATTAGCGACTCCCACCCAGCTTTTGTCGGTCCTCCTCAACGCTTTTTAGCCTTAAGATCTTAACATTCATCCACATCCCGGATGTGGGTCAAGTGTGGCTTAGGTCAAGAAGGAAATTTCGAAAATGGATACTTCTTTTTTCAACGAACATCGACCCGGCGTGCCGCAGCAAGGCCCACTATATTGCTCTCCGCATACTCCTTACTTGCTTCCATGAACTTGACCTGGACCAAGTTGCTATTCGTTTACCAAATGATATTACAAGATGTTAGAATTTATTTTGGGAGTTTCTGGAGCATTCGTCATTGTACCAAGGCTCTCTAACCTTCCCAGAATTTCCCAGGCGCCTTCACGTGGCCTTTGCATGACGTATTTCATCACGTGTAGCCCTCGTCCAACGTGAAAAATAAGCAGTGGAGCCGCTTTTGGCTGTGCTGAGGGAAGGCCATGTGATTGTGCACCATTCTATCAGCGCGTCAATGCTGTGCTGGGGAAAGGCTCGGTCGAACAGCCACGAACTCTGGAGGAGACGTTGACGTTGCCGGCAAATCTCAAGACCCGGCACACGGCACCAAGGACCAACACAAATAAAATAGGTGCTACCTGGAGGATGGACACCCGAGGTCCCAGTAAAGAGCGCACCACACGACCTCACCATAAGCACGAGGATGGACAGATTAATGCACCACTCAAGCATAGAGCCAAAGACTCCGAGGGATCCAAGGCAAAGTCAGTCATGATGGTCGACTTGAAGCCTGTGGAAATAATTCTGCAAGGAGGCGAGATTGGTGGCCATTTTGCATCCAGGAACAAAGCCGTGCTGTTGCAGTGATATAGTTGAGGAAAGAGCTGGGATCCCTTCCTCACAACGATCTTTTCAAATAGGTCAGGGATGGCGGAGAGGAACAGATGAGTCTGCAGTTGGTAACGTTGGGCCTATCGCCTTCTTGTGAATGGAAGTGACAAAGGAGTGGAAGGTCCATGAGCTTGAAAACACTCCAATAGACGGGGACGGATTGTATAGAACCGGGATCAGAGGGATAGCCACGATCAATGGAGTGAAGAAGGGTTGGTTCTGAAGCTCATCCACCGACTCTACTATACTATACTTGTTTCATTGAAAAATTGAATAAGTTTAGGATAGGTCCAGATATATTATAACTTTTCTTTACTTCTATTATGCTAGGAGCTTGGGATAATATGGCAATCTTTACTTCTAACGCCATTCTTGCTTTTCCCAAACTGTCACCAACGTTTATGTGGTCTTCGCCCAGAAAATGTGCCATCAAGGGGTTGTGACATGAAGATGAAAAGCTCCTTAGAGGAATTCTTTGCTTCAAATTACGCGCAGATTTGATTCCCAATGGATCAGTATTGTACCCTCTACACAGGTAAGCACAGACGGTGTCGATTACTCTGCTAAATTTGAACGTTCACATGTTTATTACCTGAAGGCGGCAGATGATGGGAACTCGTAGATTGAGCTCTTTGACGGCGGCGATAATTCCCTCGGCTATCACGTCGCATCGCATGATACCTCCAAAAATATTCACCATTATAGCGCAGACCTAAAAGACGATGAAATGCGAAAATGAGCTTTGAGCAGTATGACAAGAAAACTAGGATCCCCAAATCGACCATTCTAGAAGAAGTTTCCTACTAGGCGACCTTAATGCAGGATTGAAGGTGGGAAATGCTCTTTTCTGCTCATCCCTTACACCAATGAAATCAAAATTCATTTCAATTAATTTGAGAGCAGCTCTTTGATCAATAGGTTGATTGACCATTTCACCTTGAATCTAAACATCCTCTCTGAGGATGAGACAATGAAGATGGGGGCTTTAGATGTACACATTTGGCTCCTAAATTGGCAGGGTTATGGCTTAGCAAAATAAATGGCAGTTTGTAGGTTACGCCTTGAGCGAGATAACCTCTTTACGTACTTTGGGATCAGCTGTGATTATTTTAAAAGCCTCTTTGACTGCGTTGGCCGTAGCACCACCTCCAACGTCGAGAAAATTGGCAGGTGAACCACCGTGGAGTTTGATAATGTCCATCGTCGCCATCGCCAGGCCCGCGCCATTCACCAAACACCCAATGCTCCCTGGCGGATAAAAAATACGAAATTGGTCGTCAATAAGGTACAACTACAAACGAGAAAATAATAATGTAATTTGTTGGTGATGGCAAACAAGCTTACCATCAAGAGCAATGTAGTTGAGGTTGAACTTAGCAGCTTCAACCTCCTTTGGATCTTCTTGCGTCCAATCTCTCAACTCAAAAAGTTCTTTCTGTCTGAACTCAGCGTTGTCATCGAACCTGAATTTAGCGTCAAGGCAGAAATCTACAAAAACATGAGAACGTTACGAGTCGTTGTTCAGTGAATCGCGACTGCTCAAACGTTTATATCAGTTCCACTCACAATCTCCCGTTGAGTCCTCGGCATAAGGGTTGATTTCGATGAGGAGAGCGTCTTTTTCAAGGAAAAGTTTATATAGATTGAGGAGCATCTCTGTGACTTGGGCTTTCTTATCCTCGAGTCCCACTTTAACAGCAATATCGCCAGCAATTTCCGCAGTAAGTCCTGAAAATGTCAATCGCTTGTTTGCCTTGAAAATTCTTCAACCTATAATTCTTTTCAGGGTTTTGATTTAGCTTCGAACACAAAAGCAAATTTTCTGACCCAAAGGAAAAACCCAGAATTCTAGTGTGTTCAAAGTACACCAGATCTGCAGGCTTGCCGGTTAAAAAAAAAAAAAACCGTAGACCTGGCCTTGGCTTCTTGACCACAAACCAGCGGATTTCCTAGCTGACGGCATTTACTTATAAAACCTGGAAGTGTGAAGGCAGCTAGCTAGTGAGCATGGGAAGTCAACTGATCGACCTGAACCACAAGCCGAAAACTTTAGATCTAGAATGGCTTTTCATGGATGCTAGTGCAGTTCAGAGGTGGATCGAACCATGGTAAAAGGTGGTAGTATTTTCAATTCTGATAATTAAACGGTAGGCCATCCCTTTTTTCTCTTTTTAAGGCTCTCCCTATGAAATTTGAAATTCTCTAATTGATTTAAGGAGCTTGAATACATACTCTCATTTGTTTCAACATCGAATTATATTGTTGTGAGATTGCACCTGCGCCCGTCAAATGGGCTGCCGGCGTTGCAGGGTCAAGGACCTGTGGAGGGCTAAGGGTCGCTATTGAACATTCCTGCGTCGTAATGAATTGCCTGGAACCTTCCCGTTCGCTCGAGACAACACGTCAAGTTCCCAGAACCAGGGAAGGTTCGAGAAGGTACTCGACCAAGAGGCAGCCAGTATAAAAAGGGACCAAGGAAGCGGCAGTTCAGTTCAGTTTGGAGTCCAAATATAGATGCTTTGTGTTATAAATAGTGCGACAACCGCGTTACAACCGTGAATTGTGCTTTGTGATTGTGTAAGTGTGTGAACAAAGACAGTGTATTTGAGTGAACAATTGTAATAAATTATTTACTAAGAACATAAATTGCTACAATATGTTCCACGCAAAATGAGCGGTGAACATACTATGACTGTAAATGAATGGGATTAACATCTGTAGAAAGGGATTATTCAGTATTAATGAACAAATAAATTACCTGTAGTTATATCAACCGGAATGTACATGATGGCGTCGGGGTTCTCAACAGCTACATCTTCAATGTTGACACCACCTTGGGACGAGGCGATCACAGCAGGGCCCTGAAATACACCATACATCAAAGCTATGTAGCGGTTAAATGACGATGAACATGTTGATTTAGGTTCATACTCACGTTGAACGCTCTGTCCATCATCACAGCGAAATAAAATTCTTTCCGAGGGAACTTCCTTTCAGTGACCATCACAGAGTTGCAGATCCTTCCCTTCTCACCAGTCTGTTTGGTGATGAGGTAGTCACCCACCATCTGCCCCACAATCTCTTCTGCCTCTTCAGGCCTGAAACGCCAAAAATGAGTGAATCGTCTCCTCAAATTTCACCATGCGGAATATACGGTCACGAGGGGTCTTACGTGAAAACCATGCGGACACCTCCTTTGAGTCCACCCTTGAAAGCACCTTTCCCTCGTCCTCCGGCCAAAACCTGGGCCTTCAGTACGATGTCCTTGACGCCTAACTGCCTGGCTAGTTCGCCTGCTTCTTTTTTGGTTTTGGCGATTCCGAATTTCGGAACGGGGATTCCAGCGCCCTTGAGAAGCGTGTAACTGATGTGTTCATGAACATTAAGATTACGTCTTTGTTCCACATTTTGAGGCCAACCTGCAGGCGCTGCTCCCAACACCTATTCGGAACAAGATGACATAAATGAGCCTGATGTTATATCGAAAAATCGGCATGACATTCGCACAAAACGGTTGCAACATAAAATAGGTCTCAAGTGGGAAATCTGTATGTGTTCGTGCTAGTATGTACATAGTAGGTACCTACAACTAGGTCCCCTTTTCTGGAAAGTTGTAATAAAACAGTCTAGTACAGCTATCAACCGAATCCCCATTGCTTGATACATTCGCAGCAAAAGAGGGCACATCCAATAATAATTTCCTGGTGATTATTCACCGCTGATGTTTGACTCTTCGATGATTTCTCTACATAGCAGTACATGGGACGTGCGTCTGTCAAACAGCGTTCGTATCTTCCATAGTTCATTCTATCTCGTAAACAGGACGTAAGACACTCGAAGATACCATCTATGTACATATAGGTAGTAAGTAGTATTCCATCTTACCTTCAAGGGGTTTCTCAGGACCAGCGACCCGACGACAGAGGTTTTTCGACTCAAAATGCTTGCCATTTCTAAGACTTGAGCAATCGGTAAGAAATACTTCAGGTACCACAATCGATTGAGTATTCAACTAAACGTTAGGCGGGTTACCAGGAGAAGAAAATCTTTCACTTTTCCTTCGGGCCAACCCTCGCAGTAAAAATAAATTTTTCCAGCTTGACACTGATCGACTAAAATATCGATATTTGATATTAAAGATAAGAACCAGCTGATCTGCGGGGGCCTCGGGAGCACGGAGCATGCGGACCCACCGTGGGCGGATGACTGGTGGCGGTGCGCGTTGGCCATGGCCTTCACTAAGCCTGCACGGTTCCCGCTTATTTTCAAAATCCCGATGCTACCCCCCAATGGCCGTTCCTGGTGTAGATTTCATGATACGAAACAAAATTGCACAAGGAAGGCAAGGTAAACAGAACTGACGCGTAAGTGTACTCCCTTAGTATTTAGGTCGAGAAAAATAAACCGTGTCAAAACCTAATCCAAATAAAATGAATAGCTGTCTGTTACAAATAATACCAGCTTTCTTCTACATCGCAAGGTAGGTTGCATACGGGTCACGATATGAAGCTGCATACCTGCAGTAATCAGGGTTCAAACTCATGCCAGTACCCAACATTGTGATGAGTAACCTCAGCTGGATAATTATTTTATAATTATCAATTATAAATATAAATCAATTATAAATATAAATTATTAATTTTTATAATTATGTTATGGCTGGGGGGAGCAATCGCTAAAAAGGTAATGAGCATGGTCAGGTATAGTCTCAGCTATGATCCTTTCTTGATTGTGTACGTAACGTTGACTTAGAGTGAATTGAGATTTGGTATAATCGTGTGGGGTAGAACCCGTCAATGTTGCTTAATCAGATGACAGCCCAAGGGACCATAAACAAATTATTGTTCAAAAACCCACAAGACTTACGGCGACTGACTCGCAGATCATTTTCTCAGACGCTAAGTCTGCCTTTCTGTTCATGCATTTGCATTCACATTTGATAATCTACGTAATTACGTCCAACAGTTCTTACAAATTTCGCCCAGTCACGCAAAGTATTATTCCCACGCGATGATAAAATAATATTCTCTCTCAATCAAGTTAAACAAGACAACATTCATTTTTTAGTAGGCCATTATAACTTTCAGTAGCACCCTCAAATAAAAACAAAACCTGCTAATTATAAAACACCAACGCGTTAGGAAAAAAAATTGAATAATTTTTTAAGGTTATTCTTCTGTATGTAAATAAGAACGTCACATTGCCGATGTGTAGTATTAAAACCAATTAAAGTAGAATTTATAAGAAATAATCAAGAGTGCTCCCGCAACCAGCGCCGATAAAGTATGGTGTGATGCATACTGGCTCCTATAGATAAGATTTAATACTCCAGCCTCACTGTGTTTGAGCATTAGTAGGTACGATCTTGAATATACGACGTGAAGTGAATTTAATGCTTGAAATAAGCTGTTACGTGCTATTGTCTAAGCCCTCCTGAGAGAAAGAACCATCATTCCGGCCGTTCAACTGTCCCTTTGCCTGCAAGGGGGAGCAGTGAAGCCTGGGATAACACTTCTATTAGGTTCACACTAGACAACCTATGACTCTAGTAGCCTGCATAGAAGAACGCCAGATATATGTATCCTCTATCCAAGGCCCACGTTTTTTCTGCCACAGCTACCCCTGGCTTGAATTGTAAGAAAAGGGTTTCTACTCGAGAGAACGCCAATAATTCAACTGGTGATGATAATGCTGCAATAATGCTGCTAATGATGTAGGTGTGACGCTATTACTCTGGAAAATTTCAATGAAAACGTAAAGTCACCCTTAAGCAGCTGTTTCATGTCCTTAACTCACCACTTCAGACGGTAAACCTGGTTGTGGAAAATCATTGACGTTGGCTCACCTCCTCCACTACGCATTAATGAAAAAATTCGTGATCGTCCACGTGCCTTGGAGTAAGTGTCATCGCCTGTCTGGGTAAAACTTAAGTTTAAAATTCTAAATGGCAGGTTGTATAAAGTTCGATTTTTAATAAAATCTTCACTGAATGATTTCAAATATTTCTTATAAAAATTGGACTTAACAGGGAAGCAAAAAATTGGACTTTATTATATCTGTTGTGTACAGTTTTTTGGGAATCGGTGCACGATGCCTGCCTCTTTGGCCGGTTGAGTTATGGTGCGAAATACTTTGAGATTCTGCGAGGTTCAAGGGCCTTGGGCTCAACCACATTTGGATTATGCCCTTCTAGTGTGATCTCTAGCATACCCAGGATAATTCCACAGCAAATTTCAACCAAACATTGCTTCTAAGCTGAGAGCCTATCATGGTAGGGTTGAATATGCTGGGCCAAGGAATGAGTGTCGTTTCTTCCTCTAGGAATTTCCTACAGAAAGCGAGAACTATCTAGAATAATTAACCGTTACGGATTCATTTTCAGTGTTTCTTTTTGTTTCAAGCGTGGAATTGGTTTAGAAATGGCTGGACCGAAGTGGCTTATTCCTCAAAAAACAAGAAGCACGTTGATTTGCCCTTGCTCTCCGCTCAGTGGCTCAAACACTTCCAACTGCAAAATGCGGATCTTGACTCTCTCAATGTGAGTTCATTCTAGGTTCTAACCATGGCTTATTTAGGTTACCTTATCCCTCTTGCCCTCTCCCAGCTTGAGGCTACTCGTTTCAGAAGGCGGAGCGAGCGTATTTTATGGAATATAAATCTTGAGCAATATTCTTTAAATGTAAACGTACCACCGCATTTCAGCTAGTAACTACCAAAGAGTACGAGTGGAGTCATCGGGAGAAAACACCAGCAGGTAGCCCTCTTTCAGCTCTGGTCACGCACGGAATCAACAGAGTGAAATACGCTGGAGATTGCGTTATAGCGTTGCTTGATGAGCTGAAGGCCTCGTGCAACGATGACAAGTGGGTGCTCATTCTGAATCACTCGAAACAGAAATAAACCAACACCACCAAATGGTCTTCGCTCAAATGCCACTTCCTTCTTTTACAGATGCAAAGTCCTGGTTGCTGTTGATGGTTTCAACGCGTTGGTTCAAGACTACGCCACTAAGCTGAAGACAGAGGACAAAACTGGTGTGCGGACAGGAATGGTGACTCTATCACACGCCTTCCAAAACGCCACCAAACAAGACTGGGTGAGTTGAGTGCACGGTTTAAAAGGCTGCAAATTCTCTCACACGGGTTGGTAATAGACTCACACATTCGAAAATCTGTAATAGGTACCCATTTTGACCGATACCCTCATCCAGAGGGACCCATTTCATTGGATTAAACGTCCAAAATTTAGAGGAAAATGATACCCCACACGCCTAGGTTCTGGTACCTAGTACCCGAAAACACATTTTCAAAATGAGTAATAGATACCCAATTTGACCCATAATTTCTTCCAGTGGGTGCCAATCGTTCTGAGACCCATTTCATTAGATTCAGCGTCCAAGATTTAGTGGAAAATGATACCCCACTCGCCTAGATCGCCCAAAATCTCGAAAATCAGTTTTTCAAAAAACACATTTTGGCCCCTACTTGCCCAAATTTGGCACGATCGGGCTGAACAGTTTCGAGGACCGACCTAGGCCGGGAACAGACCCCTGACCCAAATTTCGGATTTTTAGAAAAATTTCTACTACCGAAAACGGTGGACGGCGGACGGACATTGACTTTTTTTTAATCTAGACACAATGAAACGTCCAGAAAATTTTTTTGAGCCGAATCGGAGAGATTGACCTTTTGCATGAAAACATAGGTTGATTATTCAAGGAATAACCAACCAAAACGCAGCTTGATAATGAATAGTTGCTTTTCAACCTCTTGTTGTGGTTTCAGAAAAATGGAGCAGTGATTGTCACAGTCGACCAGTTGGCATGTTCAAATTTCTGTTTAGAATCCCATTGGCCGGTATATCTTCTTGGACGACAGGTTGGTGTTTCCCACATTTTATTAATAATTACGCATTAAAACGATTCTGGTGACCGGAGCAATGAGAGTGGAGTTCTATAGAGTTGCGAAACATTCAAAGTTCAACGGGTTTCAACAAAATCGAGGCAGAGAGCTCATTTGGTCATATCCCTAGCTCCACTCCCCGACTTGTCTCGTCTTGAACCGAGAAATGAGCATCTTTTAGTGAAAAATTGTCATCTCCTAAATATTTGTGTACGGTGTATTTCATTTCCCTTCCAAGTGCACAAAAGTTGTTTAGGATTGAAGGAGCGAACTCCGTGACACAATTGCACGCTTACATTAGGTTCTTCATTATATATGTCGTGTTTCGAGGATCCCTGGTTGGTAGAGCTTCATAAATTTCACCCTCTTCTAAGTCAGGATCGTTAAAGGTGGGCGAAAGAAAAGGGTTGGTCACTTTAAATGTGTACATTTTAGGGTGAGATATCTCTACACGTTGATAGAATTAACGATAATACGATTATTAATAAGTCATTCACTTCACCACCGATCGCCAGACACTCCCCCTAAGAACGAAAGATTGCTCAACAAGATCCGACTGTCATCACGTTGGAAACTGGGAACAAGACTGACTCACTCACTCCTTGTCATAGGTGCTCAAGACCGGCACTTTGACAGAGGGCGCTGGTGTAGAATATGCTTTAGGGTTACAGTGAGCATCCAAAGAAGACGCCAAGGTGTTTGCCATCGATAGTGAATGAATTATTATGAATTAAAAGGTAATAATGTGGACCATTGAGACTGAGGGCGACATATATAGGAGACTGAATTGAGAAAAACGTATCAGGACATCTATAATAATAGTTCTTCATAACAATAAGCTTCATGAGTGAAATGTTTTTCTTGTAACGTTTCCAGGGATTTGAGCATCTCGACCCGTTTGTACCAATCCTCTAGTGGAATACACAGACCTCGAGCTCAACAGCGTTCTGGACTACTATGAAGATAGGATGTGGCTTCAGCGCACTGAGGGAAGACAAGAAATGGGATTCCTCAGCAACAAAAATCCTTACTCCTTGATGATCCTTTGTTCAGGAATGTAGTTTATTTGCAACGACCAGGTTTCAATAGGTTTGTACGTGCACATGGTAGATTCCCTTGCGCCTGATGGTTACGTTGATTGTTTAATTTTGTCTGCTCGTATCATATTATCAAGTTTTCAATTTTAATATTATTTGTTGGATGATATCGCTGCATTTGTAAATAAAACTTTGGAATTGTGTGTAAAATTGAAACCAGTTTCAAACCTCTTCTACCCAACCTGAGTTGGCCATTATGAAAAAATATTACGTGGTA
>CM033998.1:22733925-22771468 GCA_019603395.1 Cyrtorhinus lividipennis
TATGAAAACATAGGTTGATTATTCAAGGAATAACCAACCAAAATGGAACAATGCCTAATCGAACTCAAACATTTGGACGAAGGTAGAAGTAGCACAAGAAGTTGGCGGGATTCCCGGTTTTCGATGTCTTCTCATTGTGGATGACGTCACCCACAGCTCTTATCGATTATTGTTTGTTCTTCAGTTCTAGTTTTAGTAATATAATTCCATTCCTAATTATCTCAAAATCATATTGAAGGAGATAGATTGTGAGGACTAACTCATCATTTGTTCCGGCCTTCAATTTGAGGTTTTTTAATGGTGTGTGATCAGTTATGATTTTAAACTCTCGACCTGTCAACCAGCTTCTCGAATTGTTGAACTTTCTATGTGAATAGCCTTTTTTTCCATAGGTTGTCATTCAGTTTCTTGGAAAAGTAGACTACTGGCTTTTGGTTGGTTATTCCTTGAATAATCAACCTATGTTTTCATGATAATGGTCAACCTCTCCGATTCGGCTCAAAATTTTTTCTGGACGTTTCATGATGTCCTGATCAAAAAAGGTCAATGTCCGTCCGCCGTCCATTGTCCGCGCCGTTTTCGGTAGTAGAAAATTTTCTAAACATCTGAAATTTGGGTCAGGGGTCTGTTTCCGGCCGAGACGGGTCCTCGAAACTTATCAGCCCGATTGGACCAAATTTGGGCGGGGTAGGGGTCAAAATGTGTTTTTTGAAAATGGATTTTTCGAGATTTGGGCGATCTACGCGAGTAGGGTATCATTTTCCACTAAATTTTGGACGCTGAATCCATTGAAATTGGTCCCAGAACGATTGGCACCCACTGGAAGAGGTAATTGGTCAATTTATGGGTAAAAAAAACTAAATCAGAAAACAAAAATATTCGCTCCCACCAAGGCTCGAACCCAAAACTTTTGATTACTGCCGAACGCGCTAGCCACTTGCGCCACGGTTTGATCTAGCCTAGAACAAATGGCGTGTGGGATATCATTTTCCACTAAATTTTGGACCCTGAATCGATTGGAATGGGTCCGGGACCCGCCACATCCACTGTTTCCCCCATTCGAGGAATAACCAACCCGTGTGTAATAATTTGCAGGGTTTTAATGTCACCGTGTTGGGGCTGCTCAAGTATAGCTCCAATACATTACTTGCTTGCATTGGTCCTAAATAACAATCGGCAAGTTCTTGCTATCGCTAGCCACCTCTTCTTGTGGGTGCCAATTGTTCTGGAACCCTCTTCATTGGATCCAGCGTCCAGAATTTAGTGGAAAATGATACCCCACTCGCCTAGGTACCAGAAATCCCGAAAACTCATATTCAAAATGGGTAATATATACCCAATTTGGCCCATAACTTCTTCCAGTGGGTGCCAATCATTCTGGGACCCATTTCATTGGATTCAGCGCCCAAAATTTAGTGGGAAATGATACCCCACTCGCCTATATCGCCCAAAATCTCGAAAATCCATTTTCGAGCTCAGCGCGTGTTCCACTCGTCTTCGTCGAAACGGTCAGAAATAAAACTTTAATTCTTTTATCTTGTATCGATAAAGACGATCGAACTCTAAAATCTTAGACCTTAAGAGCAATTAGGCTAAGTTAAGAAGATTATTTCATTTTATTTTCATTTTATTTCATTTCATTTTCCTTGCGTTATTAGGTTACTTTATTTTCAATTTACTTTCAATTAACAATCCTTTCACACAATTATTGTTGCCCTATTTTATTTTCATCACCTTTACTCTTCTCCCATTGTCACTCAGAATTAGGTACACATACATTATCTCTCTTTTCATCACAACCACAGCTGGGGCAATGGACGTGAGATGGATGATGGCCAGTCCTGGAGCAGATAACTCTGTGGCTGAAGAGAAGCTTCCTGAAGTGCAGTGGTCCACATTCTGAGCAAGCCCGTTCCAAATCAACATTTCGCGAGACGAAAGGTAGGGCATTTAGGATACTGTGCGACACAGCGGTCAATCTCCATTAGCCCTGTAGCTGCTGGCAACTCTGTATCTAAGGCACTCGAAGCGTTCCCAAGCTGCCTGCTGACTAGTACGATGCGCATATAAAAGCCAACCTGCACTCGCTCCAGTGCGTCGCCATATTGAAGTGCCCTCACCTCAGAACTGTACAGTAGAACAGATTCCACCATTGGCTCAAAAATTGTTGTTCTCGCAAGCCAAGATCCAACTCCAGCTCTTATCAATATGTCCACAACTGCTGCCAAAGCTGAGTTTGCATGGCTGACAAAGTGACGACAAGCCCCTGAAAACACAGCAGAGCAGGAGAAGGGCACTCCCAAGAGTCCCTCTTTCCTATAAGAGGTCAATCAATCAACTAACTTATGTTTTTTAGTAGTAGACAAATTTCTAAAAATCCCTCCCTTCCTTTGGTCCTTGAAACGCTTCAGCCCGATCAGACCGAGATTTTCGAGAAAATTAGCATACGCCCTTGGAGAGAGGAGAACCATGTTGCCATTAAAATGCCGTTGTTCGTTAAAATCTCTCATCATCTACGGCATCGTGGAATGGAAAGCATGCAGTAAGGTGCTCTGATTTACTCTGTGTCTAGAGCGCAGAAGCTCATCTTGAAAACCTTCTCTGATAAAAGAGAGGGGTTTTATCAGATAGAATTTGAGGGATGGAAAAAAGTTACGAAATCATTCGGGGATTTGTGTGAAAGTTGTATAAGTTGTATACGACTTCTCTCCCGCAGGATCAACAAGCTCCGGAGATCAACCATTCATGGGATTAACAGTCTTTATGCAATTCCCCCATAATTGTAGGGGGTCCTATGATATTTAACTGCTTACCGCTAAATCTAATAACACAGGTCAACTACAAACTACTCAATTTTATGAGTAAATTGGAAATATCGACAGAATAATCATGCGTTTCTAATTCATCAGGAGCTGATATTTAGAACTTTACGAGTACTTAGTAGTGATCATTGAATGATGAATTGTGCTTGCAGTATTGAGGCCGTCCGCATTTGTGCCTATTAGTTCAGAGGAAAGCGCCCAATATTTCTTTCCTTGTAGGAGAAAGCCACGTGAACGATTCAATGTGTGTTGGAGCATACAGAAGATCCGATCTTGACAGAAATGAGCACCTACCTGGTCCGCACTTGTCGATGTGGTTTGTTGCTGAGAATTCCGGCCGGCATTGACAAGACTTGGTATTCTCGTCGCACACTGCCCCTCTGAACCCACAATCCACCGTCCGTTCGCATTTGTCGCCAAATTTTAAAACCCCTGTCGGCTCTTCCTCTGCAACAAAACGTAAGAATATTCTTGGATGCAGAAATAAAAACAGTTATAGAGATTTTAGGTTTCTACAAAAATTTAAACGAATTCAAGCCACAATAAAAAATAATAAATAACTAATAAAAATAATAAATCATGTAATTTGAATATAGAAAGATAAATTCCATTGTATCGTATTCTGGATACATGTAAGCCAGGTTACAGTTAAAACTTGGTACTTTTCCGTTAACTCCCCCCCCCCCCCCACACACACACTATCGTGACTGCCTCTCGCTCGCCCGATGGCCCTAGCCAACGAGAACGTTTTCATTCACATTTTTGGTTTGTTATTTCTTGAATAATCAACCTGTTTTCATGCAAACAGTCAATCTCTCCGATTAGGCTCCAAACATTTTTCTGGGCGTTTCAAGGTGTCTATCAAAATGAGCGAATGTTTCGTCCGCCATAATATGGCGGTGTATGCTATACACCATCTGCCGTCCACGCCGACTATGGTAATAAACCATTTTCTAAAAATCTGAAATTTCTGTCAGGGATCCGTTCCCGGCTTTAGTTGGTCCTCATAACAATTAAGCCCGATCGGACCAATTTTAAGGGGGTAGGGGTCAAAATGTTTAAGTTAGAGTGAATTGAGATTGAGGAGCGACGAGACTCTCCCCTTTGATAAGCGGTAGCCCGAATGAAGAAGACTGGGCTTTTTATTACATAATTTCATACATAGCCGTATGAGAACGTTCCTGTACAAATGGAATTGGATACTGGCAGTGGACTTACTGTAATGTCTCTCAAAAGATTCAGAGAAATTACGAGGGCGCCGATCGAACCTACACACGTAAAATTCAGATCGTATAGTAACGAAATATTAACACAACTTGGCGTTTCCAGGGTTACTGTCTGCCATGAGGGTCTAACACGCAAGCTGTACTTCTACATTGACCAACAAAATTTGGCCACAATACTCGGTCGAGACTGGCTCACTGCACTCAACGTGAACTGGAGAAACATCAGGCAACTCAAAACCGACGTCTTACCTTACAACGCGAACCAGAGACTTCAAAATCTCATCTCAAAGTATGCCGATATCTTCAAAAAAGAGGTCCTAGGCGTTGTCCCTAATTTTGAATTTGACCTAAAATTGAAACCACATGCTCGACCAGTTTTCCAAAAGGCCCGTGCAGTACCATTTGCCCTGCAAGACAAAGTGACAGCCAAAATTGAACGCCTGGAACGCGAGGGTATCATGAGAAAAAACTGATTACAGCTCTTGGGCAACCCCCGTAGTTCCTGTAGTGAAACAAAATGGCGACATTCGGCTATGCGCTGACTACAGCCGCACAGTCAATCCTAACGTGGAGGTTCCACAATACCCTCTACCAAAGTTTGAGGATGTCTCTGCTGATCTACAGGATGGTAAGCACTTTTCTACTGTTGACGTGTACAATGCATTTCTCCATTTGGCTGCTTCAGCAGCTACAGCCGAAAGTTTGACCATCAATACACACAAAGGGCTGTTCAATGTTTTATAGATGCTGTTTGGGGTGGCTCCCGCTCCTGCCACTTGGCGAAAGTTCATTGAGGAGCAGGTTCGACGGGTACCTGGCTTGAAAGTTGTTCATGATGATATGTTCCTCACAGCCTCTTCCTTTGACGAACACTACTTGCTCCGGCTGGAGATGCTATTCGAAATCATGCGGGAGAATAACCTCCATCTTTCACTGGAAAAATGTAACTTTCTTCGCCCGAGTGTTACATATCTTGGATACAAAATAGATACTCATGGGATCCATAAATTAACCATCAAGATCGACGCTGTCATCAATGTCCCTTCTCCTACGGATGTGAAACAGGTGAAATCGTTTTTGGGGATGGTTTCATTCTACAGTAAATTCTTCCCTAATCTCTCAACAGTGAGTAATCCGTTACTTACACGAGGGAAGGCGTTGAATTTCAGTGGACGGAGGACTGCCAACATTTTGACAGCCTGAAGAAAGAACTCACATCTGAACGTATTCTAATACATTACGATCCGAAGAAACCGGTCGTTCTCAGCGCTGACGCGATTGCTGTAGGACTAGGCTGTTTTATTTCTCATGTCATGCTCAATAATGATGAACGCCCCATTGAATTTGCCTCTCGCACACTCAGCTCATCAGAAAAGAACTACAGCGTCTTAGATAAAGAGGCTTTAGCTATTAAATGGGGTGCTCAGACATTTTTTCATTATCTGTATGGCAGGAAATTCACGCTGTACACTGATCACCAACCACTTGTTCACATTTTTGGACGGAAGAACTCCCTTCCTGCCCTGTCCGCTACTCGGCTCTTACACTAAGCCTTATTTTTGCAGCTGTTCGAATTTGACATCAAATACAGGATAACTTATCATCATGGAAACGCTCTCTCTCGCCTTCCACAGTCCTCTAGTGACCTGCACGTCGCTGACGATGTCGAGTTGTTCCAGCTGCGCCAATTTTCTGTATTGCCGATTGATATTCGTCGAAAAACCTCCAAAGATCCTGAGTTACGCATCTTGTACGAACGAGTGAGGTTGGGGACAACCCACTCCAAAAGCGAGCCGGGACAATATACGTTGCAATCCGGCTGCCTCATGAAAGGCATACGTATTTACATTCCGACTCTCTATAGGGCAGCTGTGCTTGCAGAACTACATCGAGGACACACTGGAATTCAGAAAATGAAAGGCCTTGCACGTTCCTACGTCTATTGGCCCAAGATTAATGATGACCTGGAAGCGCTGGCGAAGGAATGTCCTGAATGCATTGAATCGGAAAAAGAACCGATGAAAACACTACACATGCTTGGGAATATCCTGCTCATCCATGGGATGGATACACATTGGCTTCGCTGGGCCATACTATGGCCACATTTTTTTCCTCGTCATCGATGCTTATTCTAAATGGCCTGAAGTTTTCATTGTCCCATCTACAAAGTCAGTGGCTGCCATACGTGTCCTTCATGAACTTTTTTCGCGATGTGGGCTCTCAAAGTATCTGGTGAGCGACAATGCCACTACATTTACGGGCACTGAATTTCAAGAGCTCCTCAAAACTCACGGAGTCACCCACAAAACTTCGGCACAATACCATCCATCAATGAATGGACAAGCTGAATGCTACGTCGACACACTTAACGCAAACTGAAAGCATTGCACAGCTCAGAGGTAAATATGCACAGCCGCCTCCAAGAATTCCTCTATACCTACCGCCGGTCACCTCATCTACAACAGGGGAAAGTCCTGCCCTCTTTTTCTTGGGACGCGAAATGCGTACCTGCCTTGATCTTTTGAAACCGGACACCTTTCACAGCAAAATGCAGAAGACGAATTATGAACCTACCCGGACCTTTCAAGATGGTGAAGCTGTTGCTGTGAGATGCTACAATCATCCCAATCAGAAGTGGGAACATGGCACTGTAGTGAACCGTGACGGCAATCACCACTACACTGTACTGGTTGGTGGTCATTTGCACAGGCGTCATGTGGATCAGCTACGGAGTACCAATGGACAACCCGCCGCTGTATTGGAAACTCCTGCAGTCCATGCATCTTTGACGCCACACCTGGCCTCTACTGGACATGCTTCAACTCCACCATGTCCCGTCACGCCGCCGCCAACCACAAACCCATTGTCAACCGCATCGACATCACCAGGCTTTTCAGATTCACCAGCCCTGCAACCGACTGCTCCTGCCAGGTCTTCACCCTCGTCGACCAAAGCAACGTCTGTCACTCTGGGAGACATTACCTCCCAACTCAAACCGCCATTAGCAGAAAGCAGTCCCCGTCGATACCCTCTGCGTAACCGGAAGCCTCTGCTTACATTTTAGAGGGGGGAGGTGCTGTGGCGACCCTAATTACGTCGGCAATCTACATTCCATCCGAGAAAGGTGAAAACGAAGAGGGCCGTCCGCACACCGCCAACCAGAGATAACGCTACGATTTTGATTATGAATGAGATACACGACTATAAGTAACCGCATTTTACATTTTCACATTTATTTTACATTTTACGGAGCTGTTTAATTTATTTTTATTTAATATAAGTTTACCCACAGAAGTGATCGTTCGCCCCTTCAAGAACCTAACAGCGTATGACCATTAAAATGATAATAAAGAATAAGTACCTAGAAATTAAGGATTACTATTCAAGGTTAATGAAACCAATAAAGACGCATTTTACTGCTGGGACTACTGTAATGTTGCAATTGAGAATGATTTTTAGTCCCAACGGACCAACGGAAAAACCGCATCCATGTGAACCCAGCTTTAGAAGCCACATAAAATTCTGACAAAACATAATGGTGGATACAGCTTTTGTACAAGTACGTAACCGGGAGAGACATTTTATGTCTTTGCGCCTCCTTTCTGTTGGGTAAAATCGGAAAGATTTGTGTCAACACTAAGATAAGGTGAAGCCTATAACTGGACCTGTTGCTGTTCTCTTCTCGTTCCACTTGTTCATCTTTGTTCAGTTGTAATTGCAACGTAGTTTTTCCCTGTAAACAGTACCTCAGTTTTATTAAATTGAAATTTACTTTTACGGTCATACACGGCTTATTTATTTGATACCGCAACTCTCAACACTTTCCCCTTCCTATAGACCAATGATAACTTGACGTGTGATTGTATTGTGTTGACAATCAATTTTGAAACGAACTCACAGTTATTTTATTTGCCAATCCTGATCATATGTAAGTAAACAATTATTAAAACATGCTCATACCACAGCTTGTTGACCACACACACCGCAGTGCACACATTGAGGACTCCAGAGAGGATTCCTCGTTGATCGATTCCTCTCCGGCCGACGGACCGTGTGGACGGGTCGAGGCCTTCAGTTGAGGCGGACCGAACAGGCCGCCAAGCCTTTCCAATTTTTGGAAAGGCCACCTGAGGCCGGGGTTCAGGTTCCCGGAACTGAACCCCTTCCTTCACGTGTGGATGAGGTGATCGGTTGTAGGTATCACTCGAGTATCGTCACAGTGGTCGTAGCTCCTCATTAATTTTTTCACAGTTTTCCTCGAAAGGCCTCTCGCGTGTCGAAACCTATGGCTGAAGCCTCCTGGTTTCCGTACGGCCGGGTACACACGTTGAGGATTCCGAAGAGGGATTCCTCTGAGGAAAACCTCTGAGGCAGCCGGAGCCGGACAGAGCATCCACACGTACGGGAAAACCAGGAGGCTTCGGCCAGAGGTTTCGACACGCGAGAGGCCTTTCGAGGAAAACTGTGAAAAAATTAACAAGGAGCTACGACCACTGTGACGATACTCGAGCGATACCTACAACCGATCACCTCATCCACATGTGAAGGAAGGGGTTCAATTCTGGGAACCGCAACCCCCAGGTAGCAGGTAGCCAGGCCTTTCCAAAAATTGGAAAGGCCTGGCGGCCTGTTCGGTCCGCCTCAACTGAAGGCCTCGACTCGTCCACACGGTCCGTCGGCCAAAGAGGAATCGATCAATGAGGAATCCTCTCCGGAATCCTCAACGTGTGTACCCAGCCTACGTGTGTACCCAGCCTACGTGTGGATGCTCCGTCCGGCTCCGGCCGCCTCAGAGGTTTTCCTCAGAGGAATCCCTCTTTGGAATCCTCTCCAGAATCCTCAACGTGTGTACCCGGCCTTAACGTAATTCGTTCAGGTAAATTGAGAGCTATCCAACGAGTGGTGAACGATTTTTGTACAATAACAAAAATGGCAAAGACAAAGTTCCATAGCAACGAATCGGTTGTATGCAAAAATGATATGAACCGCTCCATAACATTATTTCGTGAAGAAATTTCCGTGACGCTTTTTCATTTATGTGCCATAGTAAAGACATAAAAAATGTCAAAAAGAAATTGTTGTTATTGCGTTGGCAACAGTGGTTCCTCGTTTGTTCTATGTGTGCGCCGAGCGGTGCCTACCAATTCTTGAGAGTCGATTCAGTGCTGATGTTTGTAGGGGGGAATAAATCATACAAACGGGAAGTTTTCCCCGCTTTTTGTTTCGCTTCTTCTCCGCCAGGCTGCGACTCCTACGTATTCTTTTCATTGCCGGCTAGCTATACTGTGGTAATCATAATCACAGGTAGTAGTCCACCACAGTAGTCCTACTTATTCCATGCTTCACCCCTCAATATCAGTAGGGTTTTAGTAACCTAATGAGACTCAGCAGATCCTAAAAAAAGTCCTACCAGAGCAGCTAAATGTGAGACTCGGACACCCTTCTAATTAGTGATGGAGATGTTGTGAAACCACTTGGGGTTTACAAAAACGAACTAAGCAATGAAACCTCGTTGTTTAGTCATCTTTGTGTCATCCCTCTTCCTCTTCAGCCACCTTGAGGGCTCTTCTGAATTAAATTAACGTCCATCCACCGTGAGACACATTATTTTTACTTTTACATAGAAAGGGAGAAAAGAAAATATTCAGAGTCGCAAATACTAGGTTTGATCTACTTCGCTTGCTCACAGTTGGAAGCTTTATTCAATCACAATCTAGCTAACTTTACAAAGCTAATGAGTGATATTATTCTGTTTACATGGGCGCATGCATAAATAATTCTACACAAATCATGCAAACGTGAGCATGTCTTGTTAAGTTTAGTCACTTGGGGCTCATTTGCTTGTTTTTCACATTCACTTCACTAGCTCGTGCGGCTTGGTCCTTTTGAGTCTTCTCGTTCGGCTGGAAACATCGAGTAGATGGACGGCTTCGTTGTTAACATGCCTTTGTAGCCTTTCTTGATGGGCTGCAGCAATTCGGTGTATTTCGGATTGAACGTTTTCTACCCCAAGGTCTTGATGGATGTTGTCGTTCCTGATGTACCAAGGCGCTTTTACGATTGCCCTAAGTATTTTGTATTCGAATCTTTGTATGATATTAATGTTGCTCTTTGCGGCACAACCCCATAGTTGGCAGCCATAAGTCCACGACGGCTTGAGGACCTGTTTATAAAGCATAACTTTACTCTCTAACGGAAAAGTTGAGTGGTTCCTCGTTTGTTCTATGTGTGCGCCGAAAGCTTTCGAAATTTTATGTCGAGCTCCTCGCGCTTTTTCTTCACGTGCGTTTTCCATCTTAGCTTGGCATCTAGCGTCATCCCCAGGTATTTTGCTTCATTAGCGTATGGGATGGTTTTACCATTGAGAAAAGTTAGAACATAGACAGTCTTGAGATTTGTGAATTCTACATGTACCGACTTTGACTCATTCATTCGAATTCTCCACTTCGCTGTCCACCTTTGTATTTTAGAGATAGAGTGATTTAGCTTATCAATAGATTCGTTAGTGTAGTGAAGAACAGTTATAGAGAACAGTTCAGAGCTTAGGTTCGCCAATGAGACTACGCCATTTTGTTAGCGTTAAGTTCAGTCTCCATTCTGCTCGTGCCTCATATACATGTCTCCTCGTTCAGTCACCTTGTTCGCATTAAAACCGTTAATAATCCATCAGAACCGCGTCCGTGTATCTCATTCTAATTACCTCAAGCCACGACAAGTTGGCGTCGAGGATTGTGATCAAAAACTCAGTGAAAATTGCGTGCAAAACATTGTCCCACCCGCCAGCCTCAATCGTGGACGCAAGCCACCTATTGAACATTTATAAGGACAGTTGCAGGTCAGCCACAGAAATTTTTCCAACATACGCAGTTTGACGCATCTATAATGTCTCTTTCAACGTTTTTCCATTGAGAAAGTGGTCGTATTTTCATATGTGAGTCAACTAAAATCGCTGAATTAGAGAACAAAGCGACGCCATTACGTTGTGGGTGACGTCATCGTCAGTCCCACTGCCATTTTTCAAGTAACAGCTCCGTAATAACAGTTCTCAACTGCTCCTAAATATTAGTTCTCGTCATATGCTCTAAAATACCAGCTCTTGTCACTGCTCCATTACAAAAGTTCTGCAATCATGGATCCTGACCAGTTTAAAACGTTTATGACTGCAATGACCACTGCTCTAGCTTCAATTAAATCGACTCCAGCTCCTCAAGTCACACCTTTCAAAAATTGTGAAGTCAAAAATGAAAAATTCTCTTCTTATTTAGAGCGGTTTGACATCTATTGTGATCTCAAAAATGTGATTGACGCCACAAAAAAAGCACAGCTTTTGTGTTCTTCTATTGGCAAGGACCACTATAACAACTTAGCTACACTATTAGGTCCTGATACACCAATTAAAGATATTGGATTTGCAGATTTGGTCAATCATTTTGAGAAGATGCTTTGCCCAACAGTCTCTACAGTTGTTGCTCAACATTTTTTTCTAAGTGTCACACAACAGTCACATCAGTCTATAGCAGATTTTGTTGCATCTCTAAAGCGTAATTTGAAAGACTGTATCTTTTATGTTGAGTGTCCTTCTGAAGTGTGCAAGAGAAAATTCTCTATTGCTGATACCTTCCTTAGAGCACAATTTATCAGTGGCCTGAAAGATTGTTGGGTACGTGAGCAACTCCTCCAGGACTCATCTACCAAGGATAAGAGTTTTGATGAACTCCTCAAGAGGGCAACAGCCTTAGAAGCCTCCCACTATGAGTCAGGTCAGTTGAGTAAGTCACCCAATCAGCCTGTTGACACTCACAAAATTGCCAAGCAATCTGGATCTCAACACAGAAGTGGACATCATTATAGCCGCAAACAACAACGAACAACAAACAACACGAAAAGCCAATTGCATTTGCCTCAAGAGCTCTCACTCAGGCAGAAACAAACTATAGCCAATTAGATAGAGAAGCTCATGCTACAGTATATGCCACAAACCATTTTTGGTTGGTTATTCCTTGAATAATCAACCTATGTTTTCATGCAAATGGTCAACCTCTCCGATTCGGCTCAAAATTTTTTTCTGGACGTTTCATGATGTCCTGATCAAAAAAATCTGCAAATTCTTACACACGGGTTGGTTATTCCTCGAATGGGGGAAACAGTGGGTGTGGCGGGTCTCAGACCCATTCCAATCGATTCAGCGTCCAAAATTTAGTGGAAAATGATACCCCACACGCCTAGGTAGCAGAAATCCCGAAAACACATAATCAAATTGGGTAATAAATACCCAATTTGACCCATTACTTCTTCCAGTGGGTGCCAATTGTTCTGGGACCCATTTTATTGGATTCAGCGTTCAAAATTTAGTGGAAAATGACACCCTACTCGCCTAGGTAGCAGAAATCCCGAAAACACATATTCAAGATGGGTGTATCTATGGGGCACTACGACACTAATTTACTAATATAATATTGAGAAAACGTAGGTAATTTAGAAGGCTATAATAATTGTATTAAATTGAATTGAATGGTACGAATAAAAAGCTCGGACAGTAAAGGAATTGTAGGCAACTGCTCAAAATTGGTTGCTAAGTTTAACAGCTGGTTATAAACAACAGGATATGACGATGTGTTTTGTTTGTCTATTCGGCTGAAGTCACCCACATGGGTAATAAATACCCAATTTGACCCATTACTTCTTCCAGTGGGTGCCAATTGTTCTGGGACCCATTTTATTGGATTCAGCGTCCAAAATTTAGTGGAAAATGATACCCTACTCGCCTAAATCACCCAAAATCTCGAAAATCCATTTTTCAAAAAACACATTTTGACCCCTACCCCCTCCAAATTTGGTCCGATCGGGCTGAAAAGTTTCGAGGACCCATCTCGGCTGGGAACAGACCCCTGACCCAAATTTCAGATTTTTAGAACATTTTCTACTACCAAAAACGGCGTGGACAATGGACGGCGGACGGACATTGACCTTTTTTGATCAGGACATCATGAAACGTCCAGAAAAAAATTTTGAGCCGAATCGGAGAGGTTGACCATTATCATGAAAACATAGGTTGATTATTCAAGGAATAACCAACCAAAAGGTCAATGTCCGTCCGCCGTACGCCGTACGCCGTCCACGCCATTTTTGGTAGTAGAAATTTTTCTAAAAATCTGAAATTTGGGTCAGGGGTCTGTTCCCGGCCTAGGACGGTCCTCAAAACTTTTCAGCCCGATCGGACCAAATTTGGGCGGGGTAGGGGTCAAAATGTGTTTTTGAAAAATGGATTTTCGAGATTTTGGGCGATTTAGGCGAGTGGGGTATCATTTTCCACTAAATTTTGGACGCTGAATCCAATGAAATGGGTCCCAAAACGATCGGCACCCTCTGGAAGAAGTTATGGGTCAAATTGGGTATATATTACCCCTTTTGAATATGTTGTATGTACTGGTTGAAGGTATGAATGACACTTTGAAAAGAAAACGAAAAGAACTGACTGAATACTTGACTGATTATATTTTAGAACTAGGTGCACCCCGTGCCTGGCTGAAGGGAGACCAAATGTAATTGATTGACAATTTTTTGAATGAGTACACTTGAGAACTAGGAGCACCCCGTGCCAGCTGGTAGGGCGACAAAATGATACTGGAGGGAAACCCTACTGCGACTGTACTACATAGGTGGGAGAGAAGGGATGAACTAAGGGGGTCTAGTCTACCTGCTATTTCTGGTGAAACGGAACATACTCCCCACCTTGAAAGTATAAAATCTTTCAACACTTACATGATAATAAGTTGAAATGAATTAATTAATTTACATTGAAAAAACAGGATACAACGGTTAAATTCTAGGGAGTGCACCTTACAAAATAAACCACATTTTTACTTCAACTTAATGTCCATTAACATTCGTCGTTGTCAATTGGCAGTGGACAAAGTTTCACAACGGGTCGTTTCAATGTGGTTCTATCGGCCATGGTCACAGTAGCAAATCGAACGAGGTTGTCATTCCCAGGATGGACTTCAGAGACACGTCCCAAACGCCACTTGAGAGGGGGAAGGTTGTCTTCTTTGATGATGACGAGTGTGCCAATACTCAAATTAGTTTTTGGTGTCAACCATTTGGGACGATGTTGCTGCGTGTTTAAATAATCACAGGACCATTTCTTCCAGAACTCCTGAAGTCTTGCTTGGAGAAATTTCCAACGTTTCAAACGGTTGTCAGGGACGTTAGAATGATCTTCGTCTGATGGTAGGGTTAATGGTCCTCCAATCAAAAAATGACCAGGTGTAAGAGCCGAGCAGTCATTTGGATCGGCTGATGATGGATGTAAGGGCCTTGAATTCAGGCACGCTTCAACTTGGCACAAAAATGTGGAGAATTCTTCGTATGTTAGGGACGCATACCCAATAGTTCGAACGAGATGGTACTTGGCCGACTTAACGGCAGCTTCCCATATGCCACCAAAATGGGGGGCGGCAGGAGGTATGAAGTGCCACTGAATTTCGTGCTCAGCAGCAAATTCTTGCAAGTCACCACGAGTTGTGACCTTTTTGAATAAGGATTTTAGCTCTTTGTCAGCGCCAGTGAAATTGGAACCATTGTCTGTGTAGACGTCCTTACACAATCCTCGTCTTGAAACGAATCGTCGGAAAGCTGCGAGGAAAGCATCTGTTGTCAAATCGGTTACCAGTTCAAGGTGAATAGCGCGTGTGACGAGGCAAACGAAAACTGAAACGTAAGCTTTGTACTTGACGTTTTTACGAAACTCTGCTTTCAAGTAAAATGGACCACAAAAGTCAATACCAGTAGCCAAAAATGGCCGAGCTGGTGTGACACGAACCTTGGGGAGGTCGGCCATCATTTGGTTATGAGCTTCAGGCTTAGCCTTAACGCAGGTAACACATTTTCGAATGACATTGCGAGCGATATTTTTTCCATTCAAGGGCCAATAACGATTTCTAACAATAGCGATCAGAGAATGAGCTCCAATGTGTAAATGTGTCTCATGATAGTATCTCAGAATTAGTCGAGTTATGATATGCTCAGCTGGAAGTAAAATTGGGTGCTTCTTGAAAAAAGATAATTCCGCTGAACTTATTCGTCCACCGACTAGAATGAGTTGAGTGTCTTTGTGAAAAAATGGGCTGAGTGGCAAGAGCCTGTTTTTAGGTTTCAATGGTAAGCCTTTGCTCAACGTGTCAGTCTCGGTTGGAAACGAGGTTTGTTGAACTCTCCTGAGAATGGAATAAACTGAATTGCGCCTCTCAACAACATTAAGTCGAGGAATGTCTTGGGTATCTTTATGCACCGTGACTTTATTTTTCAGATTACGAATGTATCGCAACACGTAAGCTACCACATTTACGAGCTTCTTCCAAGATGAATATTTATGGAAAAGTTCATCAATGAAGGAAGTTTTGGCTGTGTGGAGGAGAGAGAATTTGATTGGTTTGACCTCAAGATCTTGTGAGTCATTAGTTTTTGGTTGACTAACGGGCCATTCTGATTCTGGAAGTTGTAACCATCGGGGTCCATGCCACCACAATAAGTTGGTGAAAATTTCCTTGGGAGAGAGTCCTCTGGATACGAGGTCAGCAGGATTCGACTTGGTGTCAACATGGAACCATTGACTACAATTGGTGGCAGAGTGGATGGTAGTCAGGCGGTTTGCCACATACATTTTGTATTGACACGGTTCCCCTGCAATCCACGCCAAAACAATGCTGGAGTCGGACCAATACGTCATTCTGGATGGCTGTGAACGTAATGATGTGATCACTGACGTCATGAGTCGAACTAGTAGAACGGCTGCATTGAGTTCTAGGCGAGGAATTGAAATGGTTTTAAGTGGAGCAACACGGGATTTTGATGTTAATAATCGAACTTGTGGACTGTTATCATTGATCCAAGATTTAACGTAAATGCAAGCTCCATAAGCAGATTCAGATGCGTCGGAAAACCCATGTAATTCGAACTGGGTTGAGGAGAAGCTAGCACGTCGTGGAATGGTGAGTGAATCTAAATCAGCCAGTTGCGTTGAAAAACGACTCCATTTTTGTTGAATGTAGGAGGGGAGAATGTCATCCCAATCAGCCTTGCATTGCCACAACTCCTGAACAAAAATTTTTCCCTTGATCAAAATTGGTGTAATGAGTCCCATAGGATCAAAGATTTTGGACAAATCAGAAACGATGGCACGCTTTGTGTAAGGTGGTGAATGAAACGTGAGTCGTGATTGGAATGAGAAATTGTCACTGAAGGGAGTCCAACACAATCCAAGTGCACTGATGGATTCCTTGTCATCTGAGATGAGAATAACATGATGGGGATCTTTATCAGGGATGATTGAGGTCAAAATTGTTGGTTCATTTGAACACCACTTTCTAAGAGGCATACCAGCTGAAGCAAGAATGGATGAAACTTGGCCCTGAATGATTCTGGCTTCTTCTAGCGAATCCGTTCCTGTGATGCAATCATCAACGAAGAAATCATGTTCAATAACCTGAGATGCAACAGGAAATTTGTCCTTATTGATGTAAGCTAATTCGAGCAGACATCTGGTAGCCAAATGTGGGCTAGCGCCTTCACCATAAGTGACTGTGGTCAAATGATAATGCTGTAGTTGATCATTTGGATTTTCGCGCCAAATAATACGCTGTAGATTCCAAAATTCTGGATCCAAGTTGACCTGTCTGTACATCTTTGCCACGTCAGCGGAAATGCAATATTTGTACATGCGAAACCGTAGCATAATCGAGTACAAACTATCTTGTCGGGGCTGCACTGCATACATGAGATCATTTAGTGAGTGACCGCTTTTGGATTTGCTGCTGGCATTGAAAACTACTCGAATGCTGGTGGTGGAACTGTTCTTGAAAACTGGATGATGAGGCAAGTAATAATTAGGTTGAATGTGAATCTGATCGGGTGGAATAAGAGACATGTGAGACAAGTGCTCATATTCTTTCAGAAAGTTGGAATATTGTGATTTCAAGTCAGGATTTTTTGCGAATTTCCGTTCGAGTGCCAAAAACGACCGTTCTGCTTGTTGGAACGAATCGCCGAGGATTTTTGGGTCAGCCTTGAGTGGTAGGCTTACGACAAATCTCCCGGTATCATCTCGATAGTATGTTTGTTGAAAATGAGTTTCGCAGAAATGTTCTTCTTTTGACTGAAATTTTTGTGGTTCATCAATTTCGTCGGAGGAATCGTAATTAGTTTGATTTTTACGGTCTGAATCAAAAATGGATAGTAGGCATTGGTTGAGTTGGACTATCTTGACGCTCTGAGGTATAGTCCCTGAAACTACCCAGCCTAGAATCGACTTGCAGAAATATAGCTGGTTAATTTTGAAAAATGTAAAATTCCCAGTTGAAAACAACTCGAAAAATGCCTGTGCTCCGAGAAGACCATCAACTGGTAATGAATTGCAAAATTTTGGATCAGCGAGACTGGCACGAATATCACTCGGAATATCAAGTTTTGATTGATCCAATGATTGTGATGGTACGGGGTGTTGAGTAATTTGTGCGATCACGTGAAATTGCAATTTGAGTTCAAAGGAATCGTTCAGTGGTGATTTCACAGTCGTGTTAATGAACTCAGTTGTGTTTGTGGGTGTACCACTCACACCAAGAATTTGAGTTGACGAACTGAACGTAGGCAACGACAAAATATTAGCAATCGGTTGCGAAATGAGGTTGAGTTGGGAGGCAGAGTCCAAAATAACTCGAATTCTACGTGGAACATTGTTGCGATCCAGAATTGAAATAATCGCCGTCGGCAAGAGAATCTCCTTGTTTGCTTTCTCAGAATTACTGACTAGCGCCACAGCTGATGGAAGTTGGAGGGATGGATGACCCTTATGCCTTGTGACTGCTTGGTTGGTACACAAGGGGGTTGAGGTGTGAGGTGAATGTGCAGTTGATGGAGGGGTTGTTGGACCCGAAGGTTTTCCGTTAGACTGGAAGGTCGAATTCATAGAAACGTCGGAAGGGCGAGTGCCGTTACCCTCGAAGTGTAGCACCGAGTTGTGAGCCCGACCGCAGATTCGGCAACCTGAATTCAAAAGCTTGCAAAAACTTGGGTTCGAATGATTCTCCCTCAAGCAAATTGAACAAAGATTTAAGTCTTTGACTCTTTCCCATTTCAAACCACTCGGTAATTGCTTGAATAAATTGCACTGGAAAATGGCATGAGAACTATCCTTACAAAGGGCACACGATAATTTTGAATAACTATTGGACAACATGCAAGTTTTTTGATCGGATTTGTATCGGAATTTAGACTCATGCTGTTTGGTTTTTGGATTGGGCGTTTGCTTGTCTTGAGCAGGAATAAATTTGGATTCAACTGCTTCCAATGCAGCGCAGCGGTTTTTCAGAAACGAATCCAATTCCATATAATCAAAATTTTCGAATTTCACTGAATGTTCCTCCCATGCCCTGAGAGACATTTTATCGAGCTTAGAGGATGCCAAATGAATGATGATAGCATCCCATTTGTCGGTTGGTTGTCCTAGTGATTTAAGGGACTGGATGGTCTTGTTTAGCTCAAGAGTCAATGTACGTAGCGACTTGGAGTGAGAGAACTCAACTCGTGGTAGATTGAACAACGTGGTAATGTGGGTCTGGATGATAACCTTGACATTATCATACCTCGAACACAACAAATCCCATGCCTTTGAATAGTTGTCGATCGTTACGTCGAGTGATTGGAGCAATTCCAATGGTTCACCATTGAGCAGGGACCTTAGTCGATGAAATTTAAAAATCGGAGGAATTGATGGAGGCTCATGCACTAAACTGCGAAACGTATCTCGAAAATTCAGCCATTTACTGTAAGATCCATCAAATTCGGGTAATTTAATTTTTTCCAATTGGAAGTAAGCTTGGTCGCGTTCATGGTTGCAGCGACCATTATTACTGGAGCTGGTTGATTCGGGTGTGATCTGATCTAACTTAGGAGAGGGTTCGAAAAATTTTAGTAATTTTCCCTTTGTCTTGAAGAAAATTTCCTCAAAGGACTCGGCGTCGGTGTCTTCAGGATTTTCCATGAGAATCTTGTCTTGAATATCCTCATATTGCGGCCAAAGTTGATTGAATACTTCCATACGCGCTGATAACTCAAAAGATTCCTGAATTTCCGGATCGAAATTGTCGACATAATTTGCAATCCGCGTAAGACTGGCTTTGATTCGACCTCGTTTTGCAATCAACATCCTCGTTTCCACTGCCATGGTGTGGGAAATGGTGTTAAGTTGAGGGTCAAAATCAGAACGGACTCACCGCTTTGTTCAGGAGCAGAATATCCGGGCTCGAAGGACCAAAAACAATGTATGTACTGGTTGAAGGTATGAATGACACTTTGAAAAGAAAACGAAAAGAACTGACTGAATACTTGACTGATTATATTTTAGAACTAGGTGCACCCCGTGCCTGGCTGAAGGGAGACCAAAATGTAATTGATTGACAATTTGAATGAGTACACTTGAGAACTAGGAGCACCCCGTGCCAGCTGGTAGGGCGACAAAATGATACTGGAGGGAAACCCTACTGCGACTGTACTACATAGGTGGGAGAGAAGGGATGAACTAAGGGGGTCTAGTCTACCTGCTATTTCTGGTGAAACGGAACAACGATAGAGCTGAAAATCGTCCGCATACAACATACATTTGGTGTCAGCCTGAAGAATATTGGGCATTGAAGTGATATAAATAATAAAAATCAGAGCTGATAACACTGAGCCTTGCGGGGTGCCCACCAATACCTCCCTCCACGACGAAAAGTTTTTTCCGGGCCATTTACACACTGTTGGCGATGCGATAAGTAGGATTCGAACCAACACAACATAGTACTTGTCACTCCCATCGAGCTGAGCACACTCAGAAGAACGTCCGCACGAACCAGGTCAAAAGCGGATGAGAAATCAATTAGAACAGCGATACAAATTTTCCTTTGATCCATCGCGCATCTAATATCATCCAAGACCCTTATGAGTGCCGTTTCTGTACTATACCCCACTCGGTAACCGGATTGTTTAGGATTAAGTAGTTGATGGGTTTCGACATAAGCAGATAGCTCATTGTAAACAATTTTGTCGAGAACCTTTGCTGTGGCGCTCAAAAGGGAAATAGCACGAAAATCGCGTTCATGTACTGGTGGCTTTACTTTGGGGATGGGTTTGATTTCTTCCACAGAGTAGGATAAACGCCATTTACTATGGAGTAGTTATAAATGTGCGTGAGAATAGGCACGACAGCATCCGCGATCAAGTGCAAGGCATCAACCGGAATCTCATCAGCACCCACAGATCTAGATTTGACGGAGAACAAAGCTTTCTTAACTGTATCCTCAGAGAGAGAATTTAAACTGAAAGGCTCATGAGTTACTTGCAGATTAGAGTAGTGGTCAATAGTTTCACTAAGTGGGGACAAGACAATATGTTTACAGAAATGTTGATTGAGATTATCAAGAGAAACAGAGCTGATTTCATCTCTAGACTTTGTTTTACTAATTCCGAATTTCTAATTATCTTCCAAGAGTCGCTAGGGTGCTGATTGTTTCTAAAAATAGTGTGGTAATACTGATTTTTTGAATTTCTGATTAATTGCTGAACTCGATTTCTTAACTTCTTGTATTTATTATGTATTTCCCGATTTTTTGAAATTTTGAATTTTTTGAATAGCTTGTCCCTTTCCCCCATTAACCCTCTAATCTCATCACCAATCCAAGGCGCTGGGTGATATTTCGTTTTAATTGTTATCCACGGGCAATGTTTTTCATAAAGGTTATTTATAATTTTGTTGAAGTATTCGACTTTTTGTCAATGTCGGATTCACCCACAACACATGACCAATCAACTGAGAGTGCCTCCGATAACAAGGCCTCCTTATTCAGATTTTTCCTGTTTCTGACAGTTACAAATTTACGGTCAGATTTAACGGATTTTAGATCAAGAACACAGAAAATTAAATCATGCCTGGAGAGGCCACATGCTGGAAATTGTCCTTTCTTTATCACGACACTTGGGTTATTTATAATGATCAGGTCCAGAAGAGAGCTGGAGTTGACCGCGTGATGCGTCGCGTTCAACGGGAGGTAAGCCAGGCTGAGTGAGTTGATGATTGACGTGAGCTGCCGACTGTAGGTTGAGTCCACCAACATGTTAGTGTTCAGATCCCCAAGTACGACGACATGCTGATAAATTGACGACAACTTGCTGACCTCGTCGAAGACAGTACCGATATGACCGATCTTAGGGGGGCGATAGGCCACACCAACCGCCAACCTTCTCATATTGTGCTCCACCTCAATGAAAATAAACTCGGCTCTCTTTGCATAGAGGGATGGCGACTTGCTAAGTATTTTATACTTCAACTTTGAATGAACGAGAAGGGCAACACCACCTCTTCCAAACCCCAACCGGTCGTTACGAATCCAGCAATAATTAGGGATCTTGATCGAGTCAGATGAGATGTAGCGGCTTGAAAAATGTTTCACTGACTGCAACGACGTCAAAGAGGTCCCCGGCAAAGATCTCTCGTATTTCGTTGAGGTGAGCGACTATTGATTCGGCGTTGATGTGTGCAAGGCTGATATTTTTGCGAAATTCGCTCAATTCACATTGAAGTGAGTTGTTTAAACTGGTCATGGTAGAAAGTAGAGAGGAAGAGCAACTGTGAAGGCGAACTTATTATAGTTTGTTGCGAGGCAGTACGAAGAAGCGCAAACAAGTAGCGATGCAGAGATCTGAGATATGTTCCAATTTTGGTCGGCATTGCTAGAAAGCCGAGAGTCTGATTGGTACCAAAAAACGTTTCGTGGAGTAAACGACAAAAGACGAAGAGAAGAAAGTAAAGCTAAATACCGAAGAATGCAGGTTAGTGTTACAATTAGGATATCAATGTGGAGAGCCGGGATCTGAGTCGCAAGATCAAATAGGGGGGAGGGAGACATCATGTGGGGTTGGCGGCTTTGGAGGAATCGTAGTTTTTTGACTGGATTTTTTTCAGATCATCAATTGTACGGATTACGATAGGTTGCGCCTCCTCATCTCGTTTCATCATAATATTTCCATTGGATACCCAAACGAATTTAAAGTTGCTTTCCGCCTTTTTAATTTTCGCAGCATTTAGCAGCTTTCTTTTCAGAAAACAGAGGCTGTGATTAATGTAGATCTTGGTCGCCTCTCCCTCAATGTAACCCAGCTCCCGGCTGGTTAAATTTCGGCGTTTCCTCGAGGCGGTCATGAAACGGTCGTTATCGATCTTTCGTACGAACGAAAGAGAGATCGCGCCAGGGACCGTTCCATTGGGAGGTGGGCGCCTTCGGAAACAGTTGTTGATCAACTGCTCTGTCATCTCGACCTGAAGCGTGTGTCCGATTCTCCCCACCACCTCAATGGGGTCTTCCCTCGGTAGAAAAGGAATCCCACTAATCTCCACTGAGTTGCTGAGGGTCATCTGTTCATTGTCTCCGATAGAACCTTCGAGCTCGGCAACGCGTCGCTCCTAAGTCGCACATCGACCTGATATCTCGGCAAACGTATCGGCCAAAGATGTCAACTTTGAGTCGAGCCCGGAGATCTCACTCGTATTTTGATCGATGCAATCGGAGTATCTGTTTAAATGATCTTTCAGATCCTTTATCTCCGACTTGAAACTCGACAGCTGCGAATCAAAACGAGTGTTTGCGGCTTTGACCTCTGATCGCAATGCATTTATCACTTCTAGGAGAGAGGCATTACTCACCTCATCGGCGGTCTTTATTTTCACGATAGCGGAACTCCCTCCTTTCACGCCTTTGTTTTTGGCCGTAGCCTCAGCCCCACTCCGCGAACCGATTGAAGAGATGGAACCACGCCGCTCCCGAGAGCAACATTGACAAATGAAGGGCTTCTTGTTTTCGCGCAAGAAAAGAAAAGTCGTCCTTTGTGACGCACACACGAGCTTGTAGGCATTATTAGCGAAGCCTAAGGAGCATTTACCACACCTCAACTTTACAGAAACACTCATAATGAGGGAGCACTATTACAGAGATGTTAACACTTCGAATGCTAGAAGACAACTGAGGGTGCAGGCCTCTGCCATAGCCAGCGAGGCGGCAAGGAACAACTCCTGCTGGCCGGTGACCGCCCGATCTTTGTCCCGTACCGCCGAGGGGATGAGTTCGACGACAGCCGGGTCCAGGGCCGGAGGAGTAAATTCCGGGAAGTGCGGGAGGGCCGGGTATCGCTCCCGGACCGCCGAGAAGACGGAGGTGGACCAACCCTCACGCTGGACTCTCGCGAGTTCAGTCACCACGGCCGGGGAGACATCCGGGCGGGAGCTCAGCATCGGTTACCGACGGCTCGCGCCCTCGCAGGTCCAATGGAGGCGGAGATAGAGAAAGGGCCGAGCCGGTTGACGAGAAGGAGGGCTAAGTTACCTGGAAAAAATTGTCCCTTACCTGATTTAACGGCGCGCTGACTTCGTCTGCCCTCCCCGACGGCGAAACTCCACCCATTTCCGGGACGACGAGGACTGCCCCTGAGAGGCGGCCGGGCGGGGACCGATGCCAGGCCGACGGGCGTTTCCCTGGTCACGGGATGAGCCGGGGGCGCGGGCCACCGGCCCTGAGGCCAGATTTGTTGACTGCGAGGAGCCGGCCAATGCCCCATCTCGAGGCTTGGGTTTGCGGAGGGAAGCCTCCTGGCCCCAAGCCCCCAATTTGTCATCAAATAAGAGGGTTACCCCGATATTGTGTTTTTAAGCCCGATCGGCTTGAAGTCCCTCAGCAACATCCTCTTCCGGGCGTTCGAGAGCCTGAAGACACCCGCCGACGTGAGGGTGGTGCCGGCTGCCCCATCGGGGAGAACGGGACCGACAACGGCGAGGCGCCAGAAACAGTTCGCGGCGGCGTCTCCATAACCTCGAAGGCACACGGGATGTTCTACCCGCGAGAAAAACAAGGAATAACGCGCGATCGATCGTAAAAAAATTTCGCGGAAGCCTTGTTTTAAAGAAAACAAGACGAAAACAAAAAAGAACGAAGGAAAAACGATGAAAATCGATGAAAAAGGAGCAAACGTTCGTACGGTAGCGACAACAAAAAGGTTCTGCTGCCAGTGATGACCACTCTCCTCTAATACCTAATATAATCTAGATCAGCCTGCCCAGCAGGTGGGCTGATCGTGTAATTTCCTTGCAAACTAATCTGTTTAAATATGTAAATAACCGTGTAAGAGACAACTATTAATGTCAGTTGTACACTCCATCCTGCTATATGGGGCAGAAGTGTGGGCGGACGCTCTGAATGTCAAATGCCACCAAAAACGGATGCTCACGGTGCAAAGAAGAGGGGCGCTTTGCATAGTGAGCGCCTATAAGACAGTATCGGAACCAGCCGTGCTCCTCCTAGCGGGAGTGATACCAATACATTTGCTTGCAAGGGAGAGGAAAAGGATGTACGAGCGAAGGGAAGAGGAGCCACGGCCTCAATTGGCCAAACAAGAGCGGGAACACACACTCGACTCCTGGCAGGAAATCTGGGAGACAGAAACAAGAGGAAGATGGACGGCTCGACTGGTGCCCAATATACGTCCCTGGCTAGAGAGGAAACACGGTGAAGTTAACTATCATATAACGCAGTTCCTCTCGGGTCACGGGATGTTCTATCAGTATCTCCATAGGATGCGCATTGTGGAATCTCCAGGATGCCTACATTGCACCAACGAAGAGGACAGCGCTCAACACACATTCTTCGAATGCGAGAGGTGGGAGAGAGAGCGATGGCAAATTGCAAGGGAGCTAGAAATGACCAGCCCTCCCACCCACGAGGATATGATGACCAAGATGCTCGAAAGCCAGTCAAAGTGGAAAGCCGTGGCAGGGTACATCCGGAACATCCTGGAAGGCAAGCTCGTCGAGGAAAGGTCGGCAACGGGAACTGCAGGCAAATGGGATCAGCTAGCAGGCAGAAATCGGAACCCAGCCTGAAGTAATGTGTGAAAATAGATGAAATGAAATGAAAGTAGATTTATCTCCGTAAATCACAAACAATTAAAAAACAATACACTATGTTGGAAATTTTCCCCCAACCTATAGATAAATCCGTGCTGGATGGGGGGAGCATACAAATATTCATTCATGTGGGAACATCGAGAGGGAGGTTATTATATTTCTATTTGATTATTATTCTATGTTATATACAACACTTATATGTACACATCGTATCATATCCTGTATACACTAGTCAGCCATGATTCGCAGGCCCATGGGCCAGCCTTAATTAACCATGTAAATATTCTTTTCTTATATTGACTTCTTGTGAAAGAGGTGGGAGATTTAATGTATTTGTTTGCATATCGTAGAATAATTGGTAATTTATAGATGATATGGCGGTCAGTTGTGAACAGTCTGGAGGGCGGGGCAGGGATAACTGCTTGGGTGGATATTCGGAATTGATATTGATTATTGATATTGATAGAAAATTCATCTGGGTGTTTGTGAAAATATAATAGAGCTGATTTTATGAATAATTGCTGGAGAGTGAAAACAGGAATCAGAGTAAAAAGTTCATGTGTAGGGAATCGTCTAGGTTTTTTGGCCATGATTTTCAGGATTGACTTCTGGAGTATGGATAGAGGGTTTAGGGATCCTGTCGGAGCCCCACCCCACACCAGGACTCCAAAACTCAATGTGTCAATCATCATCAAATGTGTCAAACAGTTCCGGGCTGGGCCCCAACGTGGGAAAAGGAGGTGAGGTTTTTAGTGGGTAAAAATCTCCACATACCCGGGTCTTTGGTTGCGGTCCCCCCCCCCCCCCCCCGATATCTTATGAAGATTTTCCTCACCTTCCTCCGAAAAAAAAAAAAAAAAAAAAAAGTGTTCTGCGAAAGCATTTGACCCGATCCCGCGTTCCCTCAGCCACCGCCGTTCTCTCCGCCTCTTTTCTCCTCTCGTCGTCTTGGTTGGTTTCCCTTTTATGACCAACCCATGTTTTCATGAAGGTCAACCTCTCATTTTTCCCCAAAATTTTACCGATTGCGTTTTGAGGTTAATAGATCACAAAACGCTGCAAATTCTATCACAGGGAATAGAATAGAATTTGAAGGTCGGTCGTTATTTCGTGCTCATTATACAGGGTGTCCCACAAATTGTCCCCCACCCTCTCTCCCTAAAATCTTATCAATGAGAGCAAACAAAAATTGTTTTTTTAAATTCAAACATCCTTATTTCAATTGGGAACTCTAATTTTTGTTTGCAGATTCACATTCTACTAGAAATTTCATGAAAATTTGATCCCTCAAACAATTTTTACAGTACAGGCTAACGGAAGTAAAGGAGGTGGGCATATGTAACTATGTCAGGTGCTGTAGGCTAGAGTATATCCGGCAGCATCATATGCTCCTACATTATCTAGTAGCAGATTCAAATGATGCTGCTTTTTTTTAGTTGTCTTCCAACCTCCGTCGAGGAAGGTGTTCTTTAGCTCGGACAGTTTATAAACAAACATTCAGCGCGAAAAGTGATTACGTGATGGTGCGGTGCTGGCCGTGCCCCAGAAATCGTGAAACTCGCTGACGTGGTACCCATCGCAAAATGGATCAACTTACGGAAATTGCCGAGAAAGGACTTCGGATGGCTATGACCCCATTGTCTCAGCCTGTTCCAGGTCAGTCTGCTGAAGTGTACAGCAACTTCCTCCGTGAGGAAGTTAATCAATGTAAAAATTTCATCAGCTTATTGGGCCAGCACTTGTTGGATGCAGTCTCTCAAATGAAGGAGGATCAGAAAATTATTGCTGAACTCTTATCGAAAAATGATGTGGGATAGCAGGATAATCAAGTAGACGAGCCAATGACAGAAAACACCCAAAACCAGGCAGATGTCAGAGTGGAAGTTCAAAACCAAACAATTGATGAACCAATAGTTCAATACTATACTGATGAGGAGGAATTTGAACTTGTTCCTGGCAAAAAACGGAAAAAACCAAACAATTCTCCCATTTGTCAAAGAAAGCCCCTGAATCCCGACACCCAAAAGGACGCCTCGGAGTGTCTCAGTTGTTGCTGGGGCGTCCAACCTGTCGTATATTTCATTCCCTGTCGTGAATGTCATCTCACTCAGTCCATCCTGGCTCTGAAGTGAGCTGCTACCGTACGGAAGTCGACCGAAGCTGTGACATTGTGTTCCGTTTTCGTCAGCAGGTATCGTAGCGCTACGTTTATTTGTTCATTAATTGTATTTCCTGTATAATCGTGCCCTTTATATCATGACTCCCGATACATGTTTAATTTACAATCTCAATTCTAGGCTAGGTTGATGCATATCCTCCTTTGCAACGTGTCCTTGTTTTCAATTATAATTGAATAGCTCGGCCAAATAGGGGTCTATGTCACTTTTTTGAATTTTTCGTTTGGTTAGAGATCCATCTCCAGTGACGACTGTAACCCCCGCTATCGGGCGCCAAAATGAAAGAAACACCAAAATTTGCATTCAAGTAAAGGGGTCTATGTTACGTTGCTATCTTGACTACGCGTCAATCTTTTTATCGTCCCACTCGTCCCCACGGCCGCGGCCATTCGTTTTCGTTTTATGGCTCGGCAAAGATACCTATTATTAATTTTCTCCCTTTCGATCTTCAGGGTTTGTTCGTTTTGCTTGGTTATTCCTTGATTAATCAACCTATGTTTTCATGCAAATGGTCAACCTCTCCGATTCGGCTCAAAAATTTTTTCTGGACGTTTCATGATGTCTAGATCAAAAATCTGCAAATTCTTACACACGGGTTGGTTATTCCTCGAATGGGGGAAACAGTGGGTGTGGTGGGTCCCAGACCCATTCCAATCGATTCAGGGTCCAAAATTTAGTGGAATATGATACCCCACACGCCTAGGCACCAGAAATCCTGACACATACAAAATGGGTGGATACATACCCATTTTGACCCATAACTTCTTCCGGTGGGTGCCAATCGTTCTGGGACACACATCATTGAATTCAGCGTCCAAAATTTAGTGGAAAATGATACCCCACACGCCTAGGTAGATGAGATCCCGAAAACATAATCAAATTGGGTAATAAATACCCAATTTGACCCATAACTTCTTCCAGTGGGTGCCAATTGTTCTGGGACCCATTTTATTGGATTCAGCGTCCAAAATTTAGTGGAAAATGACACCCCACACGCCTAAATCATCCAAAATCTCGAAAATCCATTTTTCAAAAAACCCCTACCCCCTCCAAATTTGGTCCGATCGGGCTGAAAAGTTTCGAGGACCCATCTCGGCTGGGAACAGACCCCTGACCCAAATTTCAGATTTTTAGAAAATTTTCTACTACCAAAAACGGCGTGGACGGCGGACGGACATTGACCTTTTTGGTTGGTTATTCCTTGAATAATCAACCTATGTTTTCATGATAATGGTCAACCTCTCCGATTCGGCTCAAAATTTTTTTCTGGACGTTTCATGATGTCCTGATCAAAAAAGGTCAATGTCCGTCCGCCGTACGCCGTCCATTGTCCACGCCGGTTTTGGTAGTAGAAAATTTTCTAAAAATCTGAAATTTGGGTCAGGGGTCTGTTCCCGGCCTAGGACGGTCCTCCAAGCTTTTCAGCCCGATCGGACCAAATTTGGGCGGGGTAGGGGTCAAAATGTGTTTTTTGAAAAATGGATTTTCGAGATTTTGGGCGATCTAGGCGAGTGGGGTATCATTTTCCACTAAATTTTGGACGCTGAATCAAATGAAATGGGTCCCAGAACGATCGGCACCCACTGGAAGAAGTTATGAGTCAAATACGGTATATATTACTCGTTTTGAATATGCGTTTTTGAGATTTCTGGAACCTAGGCGTGTGGGGTATCATTTTCCACTAAATCTTGGAAGCTGAATCCAATGAAGTGGGTCTCAGGACGATTGGCACAAACTGGAAGAAGTTATGAGTCAAATACGGTATATATTACTCATTTTGAATATGTGTTTATGAGATTTCTGGTACCTGGGCGTGTGGAGTATCATTTTCCACTAATCATGGACACTGAATCGATTGGAATGGGACTGAGACCCGCCGCACCCACCGTTTTACCCATTTCCCCCATGTTTTAAATAAGTTTCCATGCGTGTCCTGTGTAAGAATTTGCAGCGTTTTTTGATCTAGACACCATGAAACGTCCAGAAAAAAATTTTGAGCCGAATCAGAGAGGTTGACCATTTGCATGAAAACATAGGTTGATTATTCAAGGAATAACCAACCAAAATGAAGCATATCCTTCTAAGCATAAGGTAGAAATGTAAGGTTATGCTCAAAAGTAAAAGGTAAGAGCATGAGCATATCCTTCTTTCCATATTCATAATGATTACCTTATACTTGCGAGGATATCCTTCAAGCAGAAGTAGAAGGTTGAGTAGAGTGAGCACTGGTTGCCATGGTTTTCTTCATCTCCTTCTAGGGCCTCATCCATAGGTTCGAAATCAGGATCGCGTAAAGTTTTTGCAATGTTAACAGGCAACTAATATTTTCGGTACATTTTCCAATTTCACGCGACAAACGTATTGAATGATAGGAAACCTGCGTTTCAGTTGGCCAAAGCATCGTTCAATTATTACTCTCTCTTTTGGTTGGTTATTCCTCGAATAATCAACCTATGTTTTCATGATAATGGTCAACCTCTCCGATTTGGCTCAAATTTTTTTTCTGGACGTTTCATGATGTCCTGGTCAAAAAAGGTCGATGTCCGTCCGCCGTACGCCGTCCATGTTCCGCGCCGTTTTTGGTAGTAGAAAATTTTCTAAAAATCTGAAATTTGGATCTAGGGTCTGTTTCAGGCCTAGGACGGTCCTCGAAACTTTACAGCCCGATCGGACCAAATTTGGGCGGGGTAGGGGTGAAAATGTGTTTTTTTTGAAAAATGGATTTTCATGATTTTGGGCGATCTTGGCGAGTGGGGTATCATTTTCCACTAAATTTTGGAAGCTGAATCCAATGGAATGGGTCCCAGAACGATTGCCACCCACTGAAAGAAGTTATGGGTCAAATTGGGTATATATTACTCATTTTAAATACGTGTTTATGAGATTTCTGGTACCTGGGCGCGTGGCGTATCATTTTCCACTAAATCATGGACACTAAATCGATTGGAATGGGTCTGGGACCTGCCGCACCCACCGTTTCCCCCATGTTTTTAAATTAGTTTCCATGCGCCTGGTCCGAGGTTCAAATTAGAAAAAGGATTACCTTCAATAGCTGTCAGGGTAGGCAAAAGATCTGCGACGACTCGATCGGTAATTAATTGGCGGTACAGCGACAACACACTAAGGCGAAGACTATTCGATCGCGAACGGATAATACGGAATACTGAGTTTCAATAAAGAATGAAACATTCGGTGACCCAGCTGACTACCTACGCGTACAGGAGAAGCAATGACGACGCTAGATAACAGGGCCGAGAACAGAGCATAGAGAAGAGATGAGCATGAAGCATCATGAAGGATTAGTTTTCCACCACTAACTTTCTACTGAATTTCCTACCACTGGTTTTTGACGCTAAATCCATTGTGATGAGTCCCGGACCGAGTGGGGCCCTCTGGAAGTGGGTATGGGTACCTACATACATACCTCAAAAGTCGGTTGAATGAGTATACTCTTACACATTTTCTCATGCTCCAGGTCCATAGGTACCCGTGAATCCCGAAAACCCATTCAAGATATGTGGGAAGGTACCCATCTTGACCCATACCCACCTCCAGAGGGCACCGATCAGGCCGGTATCCATCACAATGGATTCAGCGTTAAAGATTTAGAGGTAAACGGTACTACGAAGACTAATCCCTTCTTAATGTATCGGGAACGCCGCCGCATATCTTCTCTATGCTCCGTTCTCGGCCGGGTAATTCTGGCATCGTCGTCGCTTCTTCAGATCTTATCGGTTAACCCTTTACACGCTTACGTTTGTGTAGTCAGCTGAGTTACAGAACGTTTAATTATCTATTAGAACTCGGTATTCCGTGATTTCCGTTCGCGATCTAATGGTTTTCGCCGTAGTATGTCGTCGCGGTACCGCCAATTAATTTCCGATCGAGTCGGCGCAGATCTTTTGCCTACCCTGGCAGCTATTGAAGGTAATCCTTTTTCATTTCGTCGTTTTGTGATGATACTTACATGCGCCTTCGTACGGGACTGGTCTATAGGGCAAGGTACATACTATGACGCGTCCCCTGCTTTTTAGGGACATTATCCCCCACCCGCGACATCCTTCGATTCCTGCGGGAATTTTTCCAAAATTCCAAAAAGATCCTGAATCGATTGGAATGGGTCTGGGACCCGCCGCACCCACTGTTCCCCCCTTTCCCCAATGTTGAAGAAATGAGTCTCCATGCGCCTGGTCCGAGGAATAACCAACCAGCGTGTAGGAATTTGCAGCGTTTTGGTTGGTTATTCCTTGAATAATCAACCTATGTTTTCATGCAAATGGTCAACCTCTCCGATTCGGCTCAAAATTTTTTTCTGGACGTTTCATGATGTCCTAATCAAAAAAGGTCAATGTCCGTCCGCCGTCCGCCGTCCGCCGTCCATTGTCCACGCCGTTTTTGGTAGTAGAAAATGTTCTAAAAATCTGAAATTTGGGTCAGGGGTCTGTTCCCAGCCGAGATGGGTCCTCGAAACTTTTCAGCCCGATCGGACCAAATTTGGAGGGGGTAGGGGTCAAAATGTGTTTTTTGAAAAATGGATTTTCGAGATTTTGGGTGATTTAGGCGAGTGGGGTGTCATTTTCCACTAAATTTTGGACGCTGAATCCAATAAAATGGGTCCCAGAACAATTGGCACCCACTGGAAGAAGTAATGGGTCAAATTGGGTATTTATTACCCATGTGGGTGACTTCAGCCGAATAGGCAAACAAACACATCGTCATATCCTGTTGTTTATAACCAGCTGTTAAACTTAGCAACCAATTTTGAGCAGTTGCCTTCAATTCTTTTTACTGTCCGAGCTTTTTATTCGTACCATTCAATTCAATTTAATACAATTATTATAGCCTTCTAAATCACCTACGTTTTCTCAATATTATATTAGTAAATTAGTGTCGTAGTGCCCCATAGATACACCGATCTTGAATATGTGTTTTCGGGATTTCTGGTACCTAGGCGAGTAGGGTGTCATTTTCCACTAAATTTTGAACACTGAATCCAATAAAATGGGTCCCAGAACGATTGGCACCCACCGGAAGAAGTTATGGGTCAAAATGGGTATGTATCCACCCATTTGGTATGTGTCAGGATTTCTGGTACCTGGGCGTGTGGGGTATCATATTCCACTAAATTTTGGACCCTGAATCGATTGGAATGGGTCTGAGACCCGCCACACACAGAGTGTTTTTGGTTGGTTATTCCTTGAATAATCAACCTATGTTTTCATGCAAATGGTCAACCTCTCCGATTCGGCTCAATTTTTTTTTCTGGACGTTTCATGGTGTCTAGATCAAAAAAAGTCAATGTCCGTCCGCCGTCCGCCTGAGAATGAGAGATGATCACTAAAATCCTCTTGTACCTGCAAAATTGAACAAAAATAGGTGTAAATAAATTAAAGACATTAGATAAAAGTACCTAGTTATGTAATATCTCTCTTTACAGTGTTCGTAGGTTTGTCACTGCCGATGGCTCATATTTGTTAGAATCATTCATTTCTCTGCTAAATCATTCCACTAACGCAGCACAAAAAACAATTAATATAAGTTTTCATAAATGACACAACAGTCAACATTCACCCTATTTCTTTCATTCCTTCATCTTCCATTCTTTCTACTCCTTTATGCCGCTGTTTCTCCTTTTCCAGCTTTTCTGTCAATCTATATTCATCCTTGTTTGGTTATCATCTAACTTGCTTCCTCATTTTTACTTTTGCTATATCACTTTAAAAAAAAAATAATTTATTTCAATTAAACACAGAAAATACAGTGGATGCACACCCTCATTTGTGCACAACCGGCATGATCCGTCGCGATCACATAATATCCTACGAAATTAATGGTTATTATTATTGGTCCAGTCAGTTTATTGGTGCAGTAATTTTGGTTGGTTATTTCTTGAATAATCAACCTATGATCTCATGCAAAAGTCAATCTTTCCGATTCGGCCCAAAATTTTTTCAGGGTATTTCAAGGCGTCTAGATCAAAAAAAGTCAGATGTCCGCCCGCCGTACGCCGACTTTGGTAGTAGAAAATTTTCTAAAAATCTGAAATTTGGGTCAGGGGTCTGTAACCGGCCTGGGACGGTCCTCCAAGCTTTTCAGCCCGATCGGACCAAATTTGGGCGGGGTAGGGGTCAAAATGTGTTTTTTGAAAAATGGATTTTCGAGATTTTGGGCGATCTAGGCGAGTGGGGTATAATTTTCCACTAAATTTTGGACGCTGAATCAAATGAAATGGGTCTCAGGACGATTGGCACCCACTGGAAGAAGTTATGGGTCAAATTGGGTATATATTACCCATTTTGAATATGTGTTTTTGAGATTTCTGGAACCTAGGCGTGTGGGGTATCATTTTCCGCTAAATCATGGACACTGAATCGATTGGAATGGGTCCCGCCGCACCCACCGTTTTCCCCATTTCCCCCATGTTTTTAAATTAGTCTCCATGCGCCTGGTCTGACGAATAACCAACCCGTGTGTAAGAATTTGCAGCGTTTTTTATGAATACGGCCCAATACGTCGCCGTAGCACAGGCGGAGTATGAGCTTTGAGCTGAGTCCCTTGAAAGGCGGCGGTTTCGCGCCGCGACAGAGACAGGAGACCGAGACAGGAGTCAGACCAGCGACCGCGACAAGTGTCTCGGTCTCTTCGGCATGTACTGTAGGTCGGGACTGAGACCGAAGATCGCGACAAGTGTCATCAAGCAAACGCTCAGTTCAAGAGAGTCTGTCGATAAAGTCAGTGGTGTTTTGTGTCGTGATGGAAAACCTAGTAATGAAGCTGCTATTGGAGGAAGAAGAAGACGATGATTTGTTCCTATATTATTATTACAAATACAAATTTGAAAGACAATTACCTATTAAGGATTTATATTTAACTAGAGGTCAAGAAGGATCATTTTCGCTATTAGTAAAGAAGCACCTGATGTTTGATGACAATATATTCAGGAAGTATTTTCGGCTCAATAAAAAACAGTTTGATTACGTATTAAATTTAATGAAAAAAAATCTGCAAATTCTTACACACGGGTTGGTTATTCCTCGAATGGGGGAAACAGTGGATGTGGCGGGTCCCGGACCCATTCCCAATCTATTCAGGGTCCAAAATTTAGTGGAAAATGATAACCCACACGCCATTCGTCCTAGTCTAGATTAAAACCGTGGCGCAAGTGGCTAGCGCGTTCTCGGTTCGAGCCCCCAAGTCAGAGAGAAATTTTTGTTTTCTGATTTAGTTTTTTTTTACCCATAAATTGAACAATAAATTGACCAATTACTTCTTCCAGTGGGTGCCAATCGTTCTGGGACCAATTTCATTGGATTCAGCGTCCAAAATTTAGTGGAAAATTATACCCACTCGCCTAGATCGCCCAAAATCTCGAAAAATCCCTTTTTCAAAAACACATTTTGACCCCTACCCCGCCCAAATGTGGTCCGATCGTGCTGAAAAGTTTCGAGGACCCATCTCGGCTGGAAACAGACCGCTGACCCAAATTTCAGATTTTTAGAACATTTTCTACTACCCAAAACTGTCAGTGCCTTAATTGAATTCAAGGAGTAGGCGCAGGGAAGAATAGAAAACGTACAACCTGTCCTATTACATCTACCTTTATTCAATTATATAGGATAATACCCCTTCGAAACAATCCCTCCCTAAAGTCTCTCCTCTGAAGATACCTGAAGATCCAGCTGCGGCGAAGGCTTCAGACCAGGCTGTAGCGAGGACTCCCAGAGGTGTCTCGAGGTGGTTGGGACTTCGATGTACGAAGGAGATCCAGGCGCTGAAGCGACGAGACGGGGCTAATCGACTCGGACTCAGGATTCCAGGTGAGGAGACGTCAGCGAGGGCCAATCGCTGTCCGATGTGTTCCTTGATTCGGAAGACCAAAAAGTGTCTTTTCGGCGGGCCGTTCAGCCTTATGTAACCTTCTTTCGGAGTGGGGCTGCTGCTGGAAACCCCCGTCTCACAGCGGCTCCGACAGATCATTTTCGATATTAGTAAAGAAGCACCTGATGTTTGATGACAATATATTCAGGAAGTATTTTCAACTCAATAAAACACAGTTTGATTACGTATTAAATTTAATGAAAAAAACAATGCTATCATTCGTATTTCGTATATCACCTTCTTATATTTCACAAATAGTCAAAGAGGTGTTAAACATTTAAGACTGTTTTGGTGCCTATTTTTATGCCTATTCCAAAAGAAGGTGATTTTAGGCGTATATCTGAAGGATTTTGGGACAAATGGCAATTCCCCAATTGCACAGGTGCTATTGATGGGAAGCACGTAAGAATAAGAGCCCCTGAAAATAGTGGGTCGCTGTATTTTAATTATAAGGAGTATTACTCCATTGTTCTTCTGGCTATTGTAGACCATAATTATTACAAGTTCATTGCAGTAGACGTTGGCTCTTATGGCAAAGAAGGAGATAGGTGGAATATTCCAAAAGTCTACAATGGGGAAACAAATCATGAAAAATGAATTTAATTTTCCAGAACCAAAAAATCTACCAAATTCGAACATAATATTACCCCATTTTTTAGTTGCAGATGAAGCATTTAGTCTTGATACTTATATGATGAAACCGTACGCTAGAAGAGTTGCAAAAAACGATTTAAGCAAAGAAATATTTAACTACTGCCTTTGTCGTGCGAGACGAGTATCGGAAAATGCGTTCGGTTTGCTGTCTCAGATGTTTAGAATATTTTATTGTCCTTCAAATGTTCGTCTCTGTAGGAGTCTAGTTGTGCATTGTATAGCGGAGGGTGCTGCCTGATTAGTTCAATCAGATTCTCACAGTCTTCGTCAGAAAAACTCATTTTTGAACACTAAACACGTGTGCTTTCACGAGCGCGACGGAGACACTACTTGTCCGGAGCGACTCGCTGTCTCGCTGTCTCCTGTCTCTGTCGCGGCGCGAACCGCCACCTTTAAAGGTGGCTGGTAGTACGGAGGCCTAGCAGAGCAAAAGATTGAACTAAAAGACCCCTTGGAAAGCCCGGCACCTCCACGAGATCCACCCTGGGCTGCCACAGGCAGGCGGACGCCGGAAGAGGGTGGGGTACCTGATATACGGGGAAGCCATAGAGCGGGGCTCCCAGATGATCTAGCGCAAAGAAAAGAAAAAGGGAAAACACGACTGGGATAGACTGTAATGGGCCACATGGCCTCAGGAACAGTCTAGCACAGGTATATCAGGACGGCGTACGGCGGACGGACTTTGACCTTTTTTGATCAGGACATCATGAAACGTCCAGAAAAAAATTTTGAGCCGAATCGGAGAGGTTGACCATTATCATGACCTAACCCCATACATTTAATTCCAGATTGAGGACCAAATTGGCTGCCATGAAATGTTTGAGCCTACCTTAAACTACGATTTGTTGTTTTTCTCAGAACCAGGTTAGATGATACGGTGGCTGATAGTGAACTGGGCCTTCCTAATTACATTTTGTATAGAACAGACAGAACCGCACGTACGAGTACTAAAGCTATCGGAGGTGGCGTTTTGGTGGCTGTTTCTACGAGGATTCTTTCGTACCGTTGGAAGGTAAATTTTGACAACGTGGAGCATGTGTTTGAGGACAAACTAGAGCCGGAATTGGGTCCCTGACCCAAATTTTAGATTTTTTAGAAAATACTACCAAAATCTTCGTGGACGGCTGACGGACATTTGCTTATTATGATCAAGACACGCTGCAAAAAACATTTTTGGGCCGAATCGGAGAGATTCACTCTAATTATTCAAGGAGTAAACAACAAAAATCTGTTAGAACGTGCTCAAATTCGACATTCAGTATTTTTATTCATTGAGGTACCTATTCATCTTTTCTCTTATTTTCATGAAGGGTACCGCCGCTAAGTAGATAACAACTGAACTCATCAACTTCGTTAATCTTTATTATATTCCATTGTAAACACTTCACCGTAAAGATTAATGTAAATAACACCTCGCGCACTTCGATTATAAAATTTCAACGCTCACTTATGTCGGATCAACCGTGATTTCCAAGTCACCAAAATCGATTGGTTTCTGTATTTTTTGGAAGAGAAAAATTGATTTAATTTTGTTTTTAATCGTGAAAGTGGAACGGGTGAATAGGCGGAAGGTGTTGTCGTTGAAGAGCTATTTTCTGCGGGCTTCGGCGGCGTCGTTTTTCTTGGTGATTTTGGCTTTGAGGTGCTCTTTGTACCCTTGAATGCCCTCCTGCCATTTGGTGACCGTCCCCTTTTCGCACACCCATATCTGTTCGGCGACCTGAAACACATGAATTGTGTTAGACACTTTCTCAAGGTTCCTTAACAATATTATTTCTTAACTCTTATGCTTTAGCAGAATAC
>CM033998.1:22771568-22844497 GCA_019603395.1 Cyrtorhinus lividipennis
CGCTTAGGTTCTTCCATTACAGCTTAGCTTCTTTCACTGCCATCTTCACGAGTTCCCCGCCAATTTCCAAGCCTTCACTGACGACGAGGGCGCTCTGCAAATGAAAGGAAAACACTAGCTAATAGAAAATAAAGATGTGACATGTAGCAAGAGGTTTGACTACCCCGTCTTCGATGATGCACGACTTGAATTTCGTTGTGGTGCCTTCAGCAAGGTCGTCTTCTTTCTGTCTGCCTGAGCGACTTCATCAGCTCATTGATGGATTTCGGCAGGCTCCCAAACTAGAGAGTACAATCGACTGATTCATACAGATCCCCCTCCAACCGATGGAGGGAGGCTTTTATGTGTAGGGGTGGATTCAATCGCCCGCTACTCTACTGAGAATATTCTAGTCAGAGTGATCAATTTATAGATTCGGAAATTCCCGAGACTAAAGAGGTGGAACAGCTTACCAAAGTAGCATCCTTAGGCCACCTTCCCCTTACCTTTCAGACGGTTCAAGTAAGAGACTAACAAAGCGCAAAATGATGTATCACCTGGGAGGTGTGGGGACGGGTCGAACCAGATCAGCAATTTGAATCCATAAAAGGTTTACCCTTCATAATGTTTACAGGATTTTGTATGTTCAGCTATTATAGAAGAACGTCAAGCCAACTTACAAAGAGCCAGTCCTTCTAGAGAATTTAATCTTAGCGCAGGATTTCCCGTCCTTGTCCGATTTTCGTTTGAAAATCATTATCTCTGTAATGTGACGGATGCCTTTATCCGCGAAGGCTTGCATGATGTCGAGTATAGTGACGCTGCAATAGAAACAAAATTGTGACAACTGAAACCGAATGATACAATCGTCAGGCCGTTCTTCGGAAGTAATGAAAAACTTACTCGGACGCGAGTCCTGACATCACACCGACGAATTTCTGTTTCTTCAAAGGGCTCTTCTTCTTGGTTTGGCTAGGAACGACTGCTGGATCTTTCCTCGCCTTATCTTCATCAATCAAGAAAAATACGAGGCGGTCTTCACTCGAAGTTGACCGTACGAGTCCAAGGCTTTCTGCAATACGAAGAACGAACAATCACATTTTTGGCGACGTCATCGTTTGGAATGAAACTTCTTATAGTTGATTGAAATTATATCCACATCCTCGGACCGGGCGCATGGAGACTTATTTCAATCGATTCAGCGTCCATAAACTATCCCGGTGAGCGCCAATCGTTCCGGGACCTGTCACATTGGATTTAGCGTCCAAAATTTAGTGGCAAATGATTCCCCCCATTTGCCTAGGTACCAGAAATACACATTTTAACCCCTACCCCGCCCAAATTTCAGCCCCGATCGGGCTGAAAAGTTTCGAGGACAAACTACAGCCGGGAACGGACCCAAATTTCAGATTTTTAGAAAATTTTCTACTACCAGTCAGCGTAGACGGCGGACGGACGTTTGACTTTCTTGATCTAGACACTGAAACGCCCAAGAAAAATTTTGAGCCGAATCAGAGAGATTGGCTTTTAGCATGAAAACAGGTTGATTATTCAAGGAATAACCAACCAAAAAGAGGTGTCGTGGAAGAGGATTCCGTAAAGCAGGAAATGGCGTTCAATGGCGGACATTCTAAAACGTAATCTTGGTGCGTGCATTCTAATCTTGTCAGCCGATATCACTCAGAATTTTCGAACTTGAGTAACTACGGTACACATAAAAGGTGTAACAAATGCTGACCATTGTAAGGGACCGCGTCCTATGAAGTGCTACTCTCTGAGTGGAACAGGTATCTGGACCACTTGGGGAGAAGAGGGAAACCTCTGGCATTTCATGAAACGGTAGTGACAGGTACAAAGCCTCTGTCACGGGGCTATCAGCCAGTTAGCCCTTAAAGGAAGTAAGGGTCGTCAGGGCACTGACAAACCTGTATCCTTCCAAACTGATCCGCGGGTGGGGAGGAGCCCCTGGCCACAGAGGCAATGCTTCGGCAAAGCCTCACCGGCCAGCCTCCCCAATTGAGGTAGGAAACTACGGTCCGAAATAATGGACCGTTCGTGGAGGTCGTGGTTGAGGCGCACCCTATGAAGGCGCCTATAATGGGTAGGCCTGTGCTTCATACATCCGTGCAGGATGTACCAATACAGGCCGGCTCTGGGAGTTGAGATGCAACACTCGGGAACCACTCTGCTTAAGTGGTAGTGCAAGCTAGCATGCACGGACTACCGCAAGTCGGTACTTGGGGGTACCGGTACTATCCAAGCCCTGCTGAATGAAGGGACAATCATTCCAGTCTGTTTAGACTGTATCCTCACTGCTTGCAGTGGGGGGGGGGAGAAGCATAACCCGTGGGGTGAGCTTTCCTTATAATTGTGGCTCACTTCCTTGCATTGGGGTGAGAAACACATTGGTACACATAAAAGGTAGGACACAAAGTTCCGTGACAATTGATTTTTTTCATCATCGAGAACATGTCGAAAAATTCCAAAAGTGATGGAATGATTTCTAACCTTTCTGTTGAAATAAAACTGGAATCGTGTGTAATACAACCGATGTAATCATAAAATAAGTCATGATGGTTCCACAACATGCATTAATTGAGATATTTTGGTACTTTTGCATCATTTGGAAATATTTAAGATCAAGGTTGCACTACAACAGCAACATCCCATTCGATTCTTGTGTTTTGTATTTGTAGATGGAAAACGGTAGTTTTCAAAAACAAGAGCAATTTTGACCCTAGACTGGAATAGGTTTATGGGAAAAGTTCTTTCCAAGTTACTGTTCCTACAATAGGTCTTATTTATTTTTTTTTTTAAGTTTTTCTTAGTTCATGTCCATGGTGAGCGTACGTCACGTGCCGTGATTGTGAGTAATTCAGCAAGTTAATTAGTCGCTTTTAATGAAACTAAAAAATAAAAATAATTACTTTTTTCAGGCTTTGTTCTTTGTCCTAATAGTTCTTAATTGATTATCAATGTACATGATACAGCGAGGACATCGGTTATCGTTATATTGCAGTCGATATTGCCTAATCATAATCTCGAGCTTAGTTTTCAGGGTGTGATTACCTTTGAAAAAATTACGAATAAATAAGAATAATTCAAATTTAACGTTTAAGGATATTGGCTGCCGAAAGTTCAGCATATCCCAGCAACGGTGTACAATCAAAATTGCAATTTTGTGTTATCTTGACTGTTTTTAAGACCATTTTCAGTTTCCAGAAAATCGTTCCCAATATATCTTAACCGACTAGATGAGTAAAAACTCATAATTTTAACAGATGCGGGTGACATGGGTGGAGGGGGGGGGGCTCATTATACTGACCTGACCGTGCTCTTGGGTGTCGTAAACAACGTCGGCAATCATAGACGTTTGCGCGTGATGAACGATTTCTATTGATACAAGTCCCGTGGCTATCCCGAATTTTCGGAGTGCTTGCTTCACTTCTTGCACTTTCGTGCTGAAAACGAGAAATACAAGTTACCGTAGAAAGGAATGCAGAGAAGCTATTTAATGCAATAAATGACGATTTGATAAAAATGAGAACTCTGGCTCACCCTTTTGGGATCTTGGTAAGTTTCAGGTAACAAGCATTGGCGTGGGGCGTAACGGGAACTCCAGCAACATCAATCGCACGTTTTTTAGACGATTTTGTACCTTCTACCGCCTCGTCGAGCGCAGGGCGTTTTTGGGGCGATTTCTTCACTGAGCGAGCAAAATCGGCAGCCGAGGAGGACGTGGATGACGAATGAACCTATTACATTCAAACGCAGTCTTACCAGCCTCTTATATTCGTCTGGCTAAATTAAGTCAATAAATCATTTAAAATAATTACAGGCGGAACTACTAACTGATCTGATTCTACACGGCAGCTCAGGTGGACATGTACACTTCCACAAGAAATCATTTCAATTTTCAAGTTTTGAATTTAGTAACAGCTACAACACGAATATCAAGCCAAACTCGCTAGAGTAGCCATCCTCAACGTTTTGATGAATAAAATAACATTGTAGTCCTAAAAAAAAAATAATAAAATAAACCCCTCACCTTTTTAGTTCCTTGGGAAATTGGTAGAGGCTCCACAACAAACCCAGCGGCTGCCGTTGATGTGTATTTTTTTGTCAGGGAAGGAGCGTCACTCGACCTGGTAATTTCTTCTTCAAACACTGGTTTCTTCTGAGTTTTAGGATTACGCATCTTCGAGCCAGATTTCTTCACCGGGTCTTTCACATGAGTTTCTTCAGGCTCTTCTGTGTGTTCTCCCGCATCATAGCTCATATCTGAAGGTTTAATAGACTTTTTCTTCTCGGTAGCTTCATCCTGAATGAAACAACTCACGTCCAGCACTTCTCTGTCTGAGTACTCGCTGGTAGAGTCACTGTCTTCAGACACTTCTTCGTCTGACTCACTCAACCCGTCTGATTCTTCTGCTTCATCATCTATAAAATCCTTGCCATGTACCGCTGCATGTTCATTTTCTTCTTGCCCAGAAGTGCTTTCTCCGTCTTCCCCAGATCCTTCGGAGTTGTCAATGTTTCCAGTGCATTCGGATTTGACAACATTAGTGGAACAAGAAGACTGAGGTTGGGCATTGGGGCTCCCTGAATTTTGGCTGAACAAGGGTAAAGGTGAATCTGTTTCAGCGAGTGAAGAAGGCTCTTCAACAATAGGCGATTGAACAGGCGGTGGAATTTTACCTTCTTCTTCAGAAGCATTGCCTGAGTCTATGCTTTCAGCAACGGGACTGGGAGCATTACTCTTAGATGGGCTAGAAAAAATCTCGTCAGGCAGAAGTGGCTCTTTAACTTGTTCAAGACTAGAAAATGTTTCCTTTGTAAGATTTGTTGTTGTCTCTTTAGTTGGACTGGGAACTGGCTCCATGGTTAGACTTGATGTTGCCTCTTTAGTTGGACTGGGAACTGGTTCCATGGTTAGACTTGATGTTGCCTCTTTAGTTGGACTGGGAACTGGCTCCATGGTTAGACTTGATGTTGCCTCTTTAGTTGGACTGGGAACTGGTTCCATGGTTAGACTGATGTTGCCTCTTTAGTTGGACTGGGAACTGGCTCCATGGTTAGACTTGATGTTGCCTCTTTAGTTGGACTGGGAACTGGTTCCATGGTTAGACATGATGTCTCTTTAGTTGGACTGGGAACTGGTTCCATGGTTAGAATTGATGTTGCTCTTTAGTTGGACTGGGAACTGGCTCCGTGTTTAGACCTGATGTTGCCACTTTAGTTGGACTGACAACTGGTTCCATGGTTAGACCTGATGTTGCCACTTTAGTTGGACTGACAACTGGTTCCATGGTTAGACTTGATGTTGCCAATTTAGTTGGACTGGGAACTGACTCCATGTTTAGACCTGATGTTGCCACTTTAGTTGGGCTGAAAACTGGTTCCATGGTTAGACTTGAAGTTGTCTCTTTAGTTGGACTGGGATCTGGCTTCATGTTTAGACTTGACGTTGCCTCTTTGTTTGGGCTCAGGGATGACTCCTTGATTACATGGTCGGTTGGCTTGATATCCCCACAAAAAGTTAACTCCAAGTTCTCAACTCTGTCAGATGTAGTCTTGGACAGGCTATGATCACAATCTTCAGTTGAGCTGAAGGTAGGCTCCTCTTTCAGACTTATCTTGGCTTCTTTAGTTGGACTGGGAACTGGTTGCATGGTTAGGCTTGACGATACCTCTTTGGTAGGACTCTGGGCCGACTCCTTGATTAGATGATCGGTTGGCTCGATATTCTCACGAGACGTAGTCGCGGACAAGCTATGATCAGAATCTTCAGTTGAGCTGCAGGTGGGATCCCCTTTTAGACTTAGCTTGGCTTCTTTAGTAGGGACTTTGACTGACCGTAGACCTGTTCTCAGGCATGAGGTTTTTTCAGGGCTTTGCTTCGCCTCTCTGGAAATATTGGATTCTTTTTCTGGAGCTGTTTCAGTAAGACCTCCCACAGTTCCCTCACTCCATGGCTTGGTGTGATCACTTTCCTCAATTTCTTGGATGGGGCTTAGCGTACTCTCACCTGGAAAGCCTTCAATAATGCTGTGTTCGAGCGTTTCCCTTTGGTTATCAACCACTTCACCTTCAGATTCCACATCATCAACTTCAACGAACAAGTTGAAATCCCCACCCGACTCATTTTGATTTTCACCCGATATCTCTTGTATTGGCAGCATTGCTTTAATACTCTCGCTCTTGTCGCCCTCAATTGACTTTAATCGATTCGACGTAGGGCTATTGAGGATTGGTTCTTCCACACATTTTTCGTTTTCGCCTTGACTAACGGAATCAAGCGAAGTGACAACCCCAATTGTGTCTCCACTAGCCAGGCATTCTTGACTAATAGCAGCAAAAGAGTTATTAGATTCACCCCTACTCGGCGACATTGTAGCATTGAGTAGGGTTGGAGAGAACAAACTCGATTTAATCTCCAAATCTTTGGAAGGGATGTGCGGTTCAAGGCTCTGGGAGGGTAATACAGGCTTATGAAAACTCAGGCCAAGTTTATCCAAAACTGTGACCGAGCTCTCTTCTAAATGTGATGGTTCACTTTTGATGGGGGATTGATGCTTCGTGGTGACTTCATCTGCTTCTTTTTCAACATCACCCAAAGACTGCTCTTTAGGGTTCGATTGAGCATCATTTTTAGACTCAATCAAAGACTGCCCATCTAGATTGGATTGATCACCATTTTTAGCATGTTCCACAAAGTCATTTCCGTTGTTTACAGATTCTACAATATCTTTTGAGTCTACGCTTGAAGCAGTGTCCAGCTGATCATTGAGAGGCGCAGTTTCATTGTCAGCTGTAGGTGATTCAGCCTTTTCTAATGGCCCATCATTATTCACGGATTTTGGAGACATATTGAGAATCAGTGGCGAGATCCCTGGAAGACCTGTACTCGAATCTCCAGAACTACGCCTTCCCTGAAGCACCGGGCTACTTCTTGTCGGTTTCCTCCCTGGGGTGTAAGGGGCTACGCGCGATTCTGAGCGACCGCAGTTTACGTGTCTGTCCGGTAAGTCTTTCAAGGATGAAATTGAAGTGCGGGGTGACTTGGCGACGGGCGTTATGGGCCTAAATCGCCCAGTTGGCGTCGTGTTTGTAGAAGATCGCAGATCCATGGAAGTACGAGGTGACATGGTTACGGGCGTTACAGACCTAGATTTTCTAGTCGGTGTTGAGTTTGCGGATGACCGAAGACCCATTGAACATCGAGGTGAGATGGCCACGGGCGTTACGGACCTACATTGCCCAGTCGGCGTCGTGTTTGCAGATGACCGCAGATCCATGGAACTTTGAGGTGACATGGCTACGGGCGTGTTAGACCTTGATTGTCTAGTTGGTGTTGAGTTAGCTGACGACCGCAGGTCCATGGAACATCGAGGTGACCCGGCCACGGGCGTGTTAGACCTTGATTGTCCGGTTGGTGTTGAGTTAGCTGATGACCGCTGATCCAAGGAGTTTCGAGGTGACATGGCAACGGGCGTTTCAGGCCTAGATCTCCCAGCTGGTGATGAGTTTGTTGATGATCGCTGTTCCAGTGAAGAACGAGATAATACGGCTAAAGGCGATTCAGGCCTGGAACGTGTGCTTGTTGGTACTGAAGATTCATCTCTGGACAGCGAAGATCTTTTGGTCGGCAGTATTGATTCGGATTTTGCTATTCCAGGGGTAGCCATCCCTGATGAAGGGATGCAGCTAACGACTGATGATTCATTTTTAGACAGTGAGGCATTTTTCTCGGTTTCTGTTTTAGAGATTGGGGTTGGCGCACTCTCTTTTGACTGCTGCATAGTCTCAAGTACATTTTCATCTTGCTTCTCTACTTCTTTAATCTTCACCTCGTCTTTTGACGGGGTTTCTTCCTCCGCACCCGCTGTGTCGGATCCACCATCGGCACGATTAAGCGTCACAGATCCTTCAGGCAGAGGCGCATGACCAACATCAGCCGGTTGAGCGTCCTCGGGGGAAGACTCTGCAGGAGGCACCACACCAGGAATCTGGACATGCCCAGTATTTTCTACAACTTCTTCGGGTTTGCTTTCTTCTTTTACCTCACTCTTTTCCATTTTGGTGGTTTTTTGAATTGCTGTTCCGTCAGAATGCGAGGATTTGGCCGACGACGAACGGCTTTTGGATTCTTCTTCTATTTTTCCCAGATCAAGACTCTTCTCAGAGTCGTCAGTTTTGTCTTTTGCCAGCAGAGTGCGTCTTCTAGTGGACCGAACAACTAATGCAGACGGCTGGCTCCCCACGACATCCGCATTGCCAACTGACGAATCACGACTCTTGGTATCTTTTTCGACTTTGCTCCCATCATCTTTTGGCAGCAGGGTGCGTCTTCTGGTGGAGCGCGCGGGCGACAAAGGCAGCTGTTGAAAATCTTCTTCTACCTGGAACAGTCAGGCAAAAAACATGAATGAAGCCTGCCTCATTTGATTGAATTTCCGTTGATAGCCGTCATTGCATAATAACCGAGTGTGGAGCAAGAGATTATACACACAATTAAAATGTCACCAACGACCGTGGTAAAAGTTTAGACATTGAACAACTCACTTGGTGAGCTGCAACGCTACGCCGGGTCACTCTAACAGGGCTGGAAACTGGTGCAGGAACGATGCTGGCTCTGCTCTTCCTCTTGGGAGTGCCCACGGCAGGCGGATCATCCTGTAATTGCAATAAGCGAACTCATGCATCACCACAATACGCTTAAAAAGACCCCTGTTGTTGCTTGGGATAGTGGCACTTGGGAGCAGAGGACTACAACAGAATCCTGATTAAGGGCAACAGTTTCTACACATGTGAGTAAAAATTGAGAAGGTATCGAGGGATTGTGTCATGGGTATCAACAAACAAGCCAGAGCTCAAGTACCCGGGTAGTAAATCAAAAGAAAGTGTATTGACAATTTTTTCTTAATCAAAAATCCATTCTCTAAATACCCTTTTCGACTCTTGGCCTTCGATCGGCGGCAACCGGGCAGAAACCCAACTGAATCGATTCAGCGCCCAAATTATCTAAATACAGGCATTCGCCCACCACTGCCTCCGTTTGGAGCGATCGGGTTGAATGCGTACAGAAAATATAAGCCTAAACGAAGTTTATGAGGAACATTTCAAAGCTTTTTAATGGCCTTTCTTGGCCTGGACTGCGGACATTCGGCTTTGGGAATCTGCACAGGTTGAAACGTGAAAAAAATGAATGTGTTTGGAAATCGTCTGTTTCTTGGTCGATACAAATGCTTCGATGATATTCCGATAATGAACCAAAATGTTGGTGATTCTCGTTATTGTAACATAACATTTACGCATTCGTTTCAACTAAAAAATAAATAAAAATGCTTTCCCCGCATATTTTATATTTCAAGTTGAAGTTTGGACCCTTTAAATTATGGGAAAAAAATTTCGCAAAAAATCTCCATTTGTGTCCTTGATGTGGCTAACTCCTTTTTAGCCCCATTGCCCCAAACGCTGCAGGATATCGGTGAAAGAGCATTTCGAGATTTTTATGGCATGGGCATTCCATAATTTTTGGGTGCCGACTCAATTGAGATGGGTTCTGGAACGATCGTGGTAAACGGAAGAGAAAATCTGCAAGTCAAGATCGGTTATTTGATAATGAACCGTACTCATATAAGACAAAATATTGTTTAGCTACTTTATAAACACATATTTTTACTTTGATTTCTAATAAGCCAGGCTGGAGACCTCGAAGGTACGGTTTTCCAAATGAGCAAGATCCAACTACCTAGGAATATGGTGAAATTATTGTGGATTGATTTGCTGACTTTTAGCGAAAATCTTACCTACAGCCACCAGCAAGGTGGATCACAAATTTGTTAACTTATGAAAATAAGTTCGATGTTTTCACCCCTAGATGATTTGGTGATCGTAACAACGGGAGATCATTGACAGGGGTTACATTTGGATTGTGCATGTGCACCTGGCGCTTCAAAATGACCAGTCGGAAGAAACCCAGCAGTCAGTTGAATAAACGCTGTGTGCACACCGGGTTATAGAAGTACTCAAACGACAAGACGACGTAAATTGTGAGACAGAACTTGATGGCAAGCTGGAAGAGGTCCAGCTAACCTAGGAACCAGCTAGCAGGCAGAATTTCGTTTCAGAAATTTCCTCTCACTTCTCATAGAACATCGTATAAAAGGACACCCCGATTATTTAGATAATTAGATAATTTTGTTGTATCCAGGTAAGTTGTACTATCAATAGGTAGATATGTTGCTATTTTCAGAAAAATTTAGTTTTGGGGTGTATGAAACACCTTCAAAATACAGGCGCTAATGACATCTAATCCAGTCCATTCTAATCAAAACATCTATGAGATTACTCTCATAACATCGAAGTATCGTCTCCACCACTTCTTCGCAGAAAGCCCTTTCAGTTTGCCTAAAAGGGAGGGAAGTTCTGGCTAAATCGTAGTTTTGACTCGAATCTATCTCATAAATCATCTTTATCTTTCATAATTAAATAGCGAAGTTCATGTATCACACTTTTGCTTGCTATTTCAGCTTAATTTTACTTTAGAAGAATTTCCATCCTCCATTTATAGAAGTACTTATACAAACTCTTATAATCAGAAGACCAAAAACCGAAAATCTATACATGCCCGAATATTTTGAAGTTTTTTGCCACCAAATTGTATATTGCGAAAATTCGCCCAAAAAACTCGGAACTCTCGTGTTTGGGCACTACATTTCGCAAGGTAAAATCGTAGGCGGGCCTTCAAGTCTCGTAAAATGAGACTGCTACCCAATGGATCTCGTACGAACGTACTGGCCGATATAACACGATTACCATCTTATAAATTTATATAAATGTATATTAGGTGTCGCACAATGTTTGGAAAACATTAATAGTTTCTTTACTCTACAAGATCATACGATCAAGAACTTGTAAGTTTTCAAGGATCAAAATCTATGGTTACAACAGAGCTTCAAAGTATACCATATAAGGGTGAATGTTCCCAGTACAAATGCATTTCATCACAGTATAATAGATTTTGAAGTGAAATTGCGGGCGGTAAATCCGATCATTCAATAACTTACCGGGTTCGCTCGCCGGGCAGCTTCCGAAGTATCTTTGCCCTGCGAAAGATCAAACAATAAGAATAAACGTACGAATTAATAATTAGTTCTACAGTTTTCCTACGACGTGGTTCAAAGAACAATATGTATAGGCGCTTAACACAAATTTTAAACTGCTGAAAGAACAAAAATAAGAATAAATCTCATAGAGTTCATATTATATTTCATTTTTCTCACTCTAACTACAATTAGTTTTTCATTAAAACGCAGTCTACTCCTATTGTGTAACATGGCAGAACAGTTTAGACCCGAACAGTAGAACTCAGACGTTCCAGAATCCCAAATTTGGTTCCAACGTTGATAATTTCATAGCGGACGGATTCACGACGTGCTACTCGTCACATGCTGCTACCATTCATCGACGAAGACATCTCTATGCGATAACGAACGACGGAAAAATGGGACCCCAAAACGACAGAAATGTCTGGTGGAAGCTCTGCGCTCGTGTGGAACATTCGAAACATGGACTTCTAGCTGAACTCTTACGACCAAGAGGCAGCAAGTTTACAGTTAATAACGATGTATACTCGAAAAATCAGGTTCGACGATGCAAAGTTTCAATTTCAACACATTTGTCTACCACAGTTCAATAACAGTAACAATTTCCGCCTTCGTAAGAGGACCATTTGGAGGCAATTCGTACGTACGCCATCAAGTTTCGGGCGTAGATTGTTAATTACTCAATAAGTAAATCTGGCGGTGATCACTCACAACAGATCATAAATGTGATGAGGATTAACCAGAGGTTATCTATAAAACTGATCTCTCATCCTGCCGTATTTGAACTCGGGAAAAAGTTTACGTTTCTAACAAAGCTCAGACGGACAGCGAATGAACTACGACAGGTCTCGTCAAGAGCGAATTCGTTAATCGCGTTCGTAATCTACATAATAACCCAATTGTTATTGAATACTTTTGTTAGCTTTTGCCTCTGAATCATCCGAAGTTCAAACTACAGGCACGTGTTACAATCACTCCTTGATTTGTTCGCACTTGTTCCTCTCGGAGATTGAGGCATCGCGTGGAAAGGTATTTTAAAAATCAGGTACAGTGGGAAATAGTTTGAATTACAGCTCCGGAATTAAACACATGATACTCCAAAGAAGACTGGTGGTGAAGGAACATAGAGCCTGGACCCTCCCATCCATTTCTACAAGGCATCAACAGGTCGATGATTTTCTAGTGTATCCCATTATTATTAGAATAAAACTTACCGTTGGCTTGGGCGGCATTGTTCGCAGATCAAGGAAGATTTCGCTCAGGTGATTACTTTTAAAAAATACTTCAAGAAATTAGCGGGAAGGGGGAACGTGGACCGAGAGCGAACGACGGTTGAAACAGCTGCAGAACAACAAAACGAGTGGAGAGAAAAAGGATGAGGGTCCTCATTCGATAGAACAGTATCGATACTAGACTATCGATACTAGGGCGCCCGAGCCCCACCCGCTCTCATCTCGCGTATTATGCGCAGTACAAAACCAAAGTTTTTTCCCCGCTCTTTTGAGTTCAAGTCTATAGGTTCACAATATTGCTTTAGCCTAGGAAAAATAAAGTATTTCAATAAATGAAAATATCTTTCAGGTAACTAACGTTACGGCTAAAACACTAAGCAGGGCATTTTTTATTCAGCTTCAGCATAAAAGCCAGATAATTGAGAAAAAGTACATTTTGCCAATGGAAATTACATCTCATACTGCTCAATTTGCTGTTAGTTAACTTTATTCATTTTAACTATATCTTCCGAAATTCCCCTACCGGACACCGGAACATGATTTACGACGATTTTCAAATGTCCTAGGTACTGCTTCATTGTAGCCCCAAATTTATGTCTGAACTCCGAATGAGTCAAATTAGAAAGTGGTTTGCATCCAACGAGATGAAAGTGAACGAAATGAAAAAAGATAACAAAGGAGGACGAAATGAAGGTGATGGTACTTGGTAACCCAAGTATTTTAACCCAAAAATTAAATCTAAAATTAGTACTTGTTTGATACTTCAGTTTTTTTTTTTTTTTTTTTAACAAGTCAACTTTATTGTATTACTATTTAAATATACACTCTAGTTTTGATCGAGATGTATTATATTATATATTCAGTTGTACGACGGAGTCAAAGCTGTGTCTCAAAGATGTGAATTTTGACAAATAGAAATCGACCCATTGAAAATTTTGAATCAAGATCAAACTAAAGAAATAGGTACAGACGTCCGCTGTATCTAACGAGGCTCATAATCAGAAATGTTGTTATAGAGATGGTCAAGGTGGATCGACTTTGCCTTCTCTCATTTGTTGGCGAGCGAAGTGATTTATCACATGCTTCAACGACTTTGACTCGTCTGTCTTGGCTAATACCATGGCAGCTTTGTTGTCTTCAAATACAACTGGCGTCAGGTTCAAGCTAAGCAGTTGCTTGTACATTTCCTGCAGGCCTGCTAGCTCTATACACGCAATGGACATCGAGATGTATTCACATTCTGCTGAGGAGAGTGATACTAGGAATTTATTGCTAAGAATTATTTATTAATAGTGATGCAGAGCTCACTCTCTTGGGAGAAACAAGTGATTTTCATGAGCAACAACGCAACTACATGTGCATGTACTAATTGCGACGTATAGCCTCAAATTTCCCACATCACAAAAGACTTCAGCTGTTCCAATCCTTCCCAGACATTCGATTATGCAGCTGTTGCTCTATATCAGTAGCGAGGACATTGTTAGACAAGAGGCACAAAATGCTGCAATTTGTTTTGTGCGCGGCACAAAGATGTATAGTAATGAGTTTTATGAATTGTAGACATCCGACCGACATACCAACTTTCAGGATGAACCTGGAAAAGAAGCTTAACATTATTTTTTTTGTATCCAACAACTTCTCTTTCTACAATGTTATTTCATTTCTTCAGCTTTGTAAATTGTTTTTTCATTGCTCGATTGTAAGAGGTTATTATTCTATTGTTATTGTTATTATTCTATTATGTTCTTGTGTTATGTTCTATTATGTCCTATGTTATTATTCTATTATTTTTGTTGAATTTTGTTCCCAGGGAAGGCGGAAGAGAGGACTAGTAGCCTAAACTCTCCCTGGTCATACATAAAACCAATCAATAACATCCGAAATCAAAACATCGGAAAATTCTGCCTTGTTTCTTCATCAATGGAAATAATAGGAAATAAATAATGCGACGGTCAAGAATCATTGTTTATGTATCATATTGTTTATACATCACAACCAACGGGCAACGGCGGGGCGGGATACATGGTGGGGCTCAAGTCGTTCTGCCACCGTCTGTATATCGATTAGTGGATCGATCATTGCCATGAATGAGGTTACTCCAATTCTCACACCATTAGACCGATTTCGTACCCGAATAATATTAAAAATATTCTCATTTTCCAATACTGCTTATTTTAATTTATATTTGTGTCAAAATTCAACTTATTAGTGATTTTAGCCGATTATTCGAGTTCCAACAGCAACAGGTATTCAAATCCCAAGCTATCGAATCGATGATTGACCAAAGCAAAAAGGCGAAAATATAAATGTGTTTCCTGATCTCAGTCTAGTCTGGGATTGATGGTGGACACAGCCATCAGCGTTACATTTTTGTCCCGTTTATTATCCGTTCAGACCGATTATGGACACAATTTTAGCGGAAACAGACGATAAAAGGATGAAGTAATCAAATACATGCAGATCAGTGATCAAAATGTCTAGTTAATCACTTTTGAGCGGTTACATTCCATGGGCTTGTACTCAGAGCCGTTTTTTCCCACCTGCTGTTAACTAACTTAGGTTAACGGGAACATGAACCTCTCTGATAACTGAAACCTTCACAATCAAGCAAGTCGCACACATGCATTGTTGACTTGTGGTACTGATGTTGAAGAACGAGTACATGCGGGATATCTGTGAAGTGCAGTGCACTGTACACATTTTTTGTGACCGAGCTCATAAATTATTTTTCATAAAGCAGAAGCCGTGATCCATCTTTCCGAACCTAAAGATTAACCCTTTTGGATCTTTGTGTGGTCCTGATCTCTCTTAACTTCTCTATTAGAAAGAGATAACTTGCGTAGATTATTTCTTGAAGAAGTTTCTGCGTGATCGGTTAGATAATACTCTCAATATACAGAGGTAAGACAACGATTTGTGAATAAAGTACATTGTAAGAGAAAAGTGATTAGCGTTAGGTGAATGAGACGCACACTCATGTAAGAGCCATCATCCCTTACATTTTTGGAAAAATTTGTCTTACCTAAGTTTAGTTGTTCAACTTTCGAGGGATACTGGCTCGTTCAAGACCTCTTTAGGTTATCGTTGCAGTTTCATATTGTTGGGTACATTAAAATGCCGATTCTCCGCAAACGACCTACTCCAGATCCGTGAAGATACAAAAATGCCTTAAAACCGACGTAGTAGGTGATGTTTTATAATCAACGACTCATGACGCAAGTACATGTATCTAATTTGAATCTAAAAACCAATCACCAACAGCTGAAAGTATCACAATCAAGTTAATATTAATAGGTAGCCATACACGAGCAGATTTGCGTATTTAAACAATATCTGTGTGCGTTGGTGGGCGTTAAAAAATGATGAAAGATGTGAAAATCGATCACAGAACTATTCGATTGGATCGGGCAGAGTCCCTTAACGTTTAGATGTTGTCCACGAGTGTTTTCCGTTGTGAGATCTCTCCTCTAGAGAAATCAGTTTCTATGGTTTTTTTTTTGCGGTATCAAAAAATGGGTAAAAAAATTCGCAGCATCGAAGAACGCTAGGTGCGCACAAATGCCACAGATATGGGACCACATCTACCACTGGAATTGGGAAAAATGGTGGAGTTTCTACAGGATGGAATTCTGTCACTATGAGTTGGCCAAACAGAACTTGGGGAACCCACAAGGGCAGGAAAACTGAAGGACGAGGTCATGAATACCAAACTAACCTCCAGTGAAATGAAGACATAGCCACCTTGAGGAGAGTGCGTTTGTAGCTGAGGAGGCAAGCCCTCAGGGGTAGATATACAAAATAGACATCAATAAGGTGAAAATTATGGTGCTATTCTCTGGCCCTTTAGGTAAAAGGAGCCCCCACAGTTCCCTAAATAATAAATTAGATGAATTTGAATGATGTCTAACAGCCTTTCAGTAAGAGGCAACCGAATTTCTGTTGAAAATAGAAAAACCTGCTTGGCGAATCTCTGAATTTAGATGTCTTGGGGAACACTGTCCAATCTTCTGCTCAACTGGCTAGAACTCAACAATTGTGAAATGAGTGCTTCAACATTGTATCACTCGTCAACCTACTGCACCTGAATCAAAACAACCCTAATAAAAAATGAAGACATGAAACGAACAACTTTTTCCACCTGAATGAGAATGCCGCGGGTCTGGGTGAAATCACTGTCGCACAATTTTGTGCACCAAATGTTTCGTGAGACGAATGCTTCCGCTGATGTAGTTGAATGACCCATTTAATATTAATTTATAGTGTATTGAAACCTGAGACTCCTTTTCCTGCTTTAAGCGGGCATAAGAGTCACTCGTTGTGCTTCAAGATTCGACTGACGTTTGGTGATGATAGTGATAGATTCTTTATCAGGATGTTTCATTTTTGTGTTTTCTTCTGGAACAATAAAGTACGTCTCTAATCCCCCCCCCCCCTGAACTTTATAGATTATACTTAAATACTGAATCGGTTTCCTTCCAGATGTCGGAGGTTGAAGATGAAACGAGTTCCAGTTCAGAAGATGAAGAACCCGAGCTAGATGAGACGAACGATCGTTATTTCTTCAAGGCTTTGAGCTGCTTGAAAAACAAAGATCCCAAAATTTATAATCCAAGTATTAATTTCTTCCCCAAAGATGACGGCACGAAAGCAGAAAACGGCAAAACTCCCATGAAAAATGATAAGTCAAAGGGGATCTTTTTGCGCGATTATGAGAGAGAGGCAGTAATCAAAGCAATGAACGAAGGCAAAGGTGAAGAAAAAGGTTCGGATGCGGATGACGATCCTGATGAATCATTGCCTTACGTGGAGCAACAGAAGAATCTCAAAGCGAGCTTCAAGGCTGCGCTGGAAAATTCTGATTCATCGGACGATGAACACCTCTTCACAGTCAAAAAGAAAACTGCCGAAGACAAGGCGAGAGAAGAGGAAGAATACACGGCATGGCTCAAGGGTAACAGAAAAGAACTAAGCGACAAGGAAACGGAGAAAGATCTAAAACCACTTCACGAATTTTGGAGTAAACCTGACCTTGACAGTGGGGAACAGTTCTTGAGAGACTACATTTTGAATAAGCGGTATCTGGAAGAGAACGAAGTGGCTGAGGATGATGGCATTTCGGAAGACGGCGAGCTGTTGGAAATGCAGGAGAAGTTCGAAACCGACTATAACATGAGATTCGAGAATGAGTCGAACACGGAAACTAAGCGGTACCCTCGAGTGATTGAGGGCTCGTTGCGGAAGAAGAACGAAAATCGACAGAAAAAAAGGAAAGAACGTCTGGAGAGAAAACGTGCTGAGAAGGAAAAGATGAAGGAAGATATTGCGCGGAAACAGAAGGAGAAACTGGAGGAGTTTAAAGAGCAAGTGGAAAAAATCAAGCTACTTACGGGCAACGATCAGTTGGGTTTTAGAGATGAAGAAATATTCGGTGACGACGACTTTGACCCTGAAGCTCATGACAGGAAGATGCAAGAGTTGTACAGCGACGCGTTCTATGCTGCAGGCGACGACGACGTCAAACCAGAGTTTGCCGACGAAGGCGACATCGCCGGTTGGGAAGACGAGGAGGTCGAGGCCGACCCGGACAACATGGACTTGGACGCACCTGGCCCTAGCGCTAGTAAAAAAGAGACTCGGAGCAAACGAAAGAGAAAGGAAAAGAAGAAGAAAGCGTTTACCGACATATTGGACGTAGTGAAACCAGTTTTCGATCCTAATGTCCACGATTCGTTTCAAAAGTACATTGACGACTATTACGGCATGGACTGCGAAGACTTTATCGAAGACATTCCATGTCGGTACAAATATAGGGAAGTCGTGCCGAATGATTTCGGTTTGTCGGTTGGAGAAATCCTTGCAGCCGACGACAAAGAGTTGAACCAGTGGGTGTCTACAAAGAAAATCGTCAAATTGCGACCAGATCACGTAGAGAAGAACGAAGTGCATATATACAAGAAGAAAGCCCAGGATTTCCAATTGAAGAAGAAAATTCTATCCAGTCTCTACGCCTCGCCAGAGCGCGAAGACTCAGATCCAGAATCTGGAGAAAGGAGGATTCATGGTGATGGTGAGGAGAAAAATGAGTCTGAAATAAGCGGCAAAAAAGGCAGAAACGGAAAGATAACGAAAAAACCCAAAGACGTGAAAAGAGGGGCTGATGAAATTTCACATCAAGGCGAAGGCGATTCGACTGTCTCCGGCGTTCCCACGAAGAAAAGAAAAACCGACCAACCGTTACAAGCCGATAATAAACACCCAGAGCACCAGAAACACTCGGTTCCAAAGGGCAAGTCGAAACCTAACCAGAAGAGGAAAAACAGAAGAGCGGCCTTTGAAAAGAGTAACAAAAACGGCACGATGGAAGCCTTGAGTGACTTGAGACTGAAAGCGTATGAAATCAAACCGAAAGAGTTCAAAAAGAAACTTAAGTTCAAGAAAACTTGAGCACCTACACATATAACAACAGTTAGCTTTCATTAAAGTGTTCTGTTTAAAAAATGATACATGCATTATCGATATTCCCTGTTTTACGTCTCTGGCCCTATAGCTTCCATTGCCTTTACCTAAGTTACCAATACCCTTTTCATAGAAAACGATTTCATCACCCTTACTTTCAAATTCATGTTTTCATCAATTGTGGAGATTTAGAATGAAGAATGTCCAATATCTGTCCGGGACGACATTTTGAAGTAATCCAAAAATCTGTTCTTTTGTACATAATGTATGTCGCGATATTGGTTTTAACTACTACTTACAACTTGCTCTGACCTGGACCTGGATGATGAGGAATATCCGACAAAGGTTTAGATAAGTGATAAACAGCTTTATATCTGGTATAACACTTGAACACGAGCAGGGAATACAACAAGATAGATGGAACATGCCTAGACGCTATGAGCAGCTGGGTCGTCATGGAAACGTCGTGCAGATGACCCGATGGTTCCTTCTATTATAATGTGTCGCTAGGTGGGTGGATTGAGGAAGTGCCCAAAATTGGGTAGTTGCCCACAATACTTTGACAATGTAGTTCACCCACAATATGTTAAAATTCGATCAAGTTGAAGGATTTCCATGTTAATCGGAAATGGTGTCTCACAGGTAATTTTAACATGCTTTTTGAATCTATGTCTTTTTTTGGATTGAAATGAACGAGCAAATGAGCCAGGTGTAGTTTTAAGTTGCAATGCAGAAAGCAACCGCCGCAGAATAGTTCTTAAGTTTCAAAAGAGAGTCAAATTATTTAACTCGAACATTTTCAAAAAAGTCTTCCCGTTAGATAATTATGAATATAAGTATGTTCACGTCTGGGTAAAAACACGGTATGGATATTATTCATGAAAACCATGGAATTTTTAATTGTAAGTCAGGCGTTCACGAAATTCCGAAAAATATATTAAATATACGAATGTTTCCGGAATTGCAGTAAAAAAATGAATTGCTTTGAAAACGGTTAACCAGTGTAAATTGACAAGTGCAATAAATGCTGAAACACCGATACTCTACCTCTCTCACCTCCAAACATTTAGTTGTCTTTCTTATCGGGTTTTGCATAATTTTGGCTGGTTTATTGCTTGAATGATCAACCTGTTTTCACGCCAGAGGTTAACCTCTTCGCTACAAAATTGGACTGTATTCATTCGATGTCTAGATCAAAATGCAGCAAATTCTATTCCGTAATGGTGGATTATTCCTTGGAGCAAGAGCACGGGGAAAACGTGAGTGTGGAGTGTCCCGGACTCATTCTAATCGATTCAGCGTCCAAAATTTAGTGGCAAATGACCTCACATAGGTGGTAGACACCCTTTTTGACCCACACTTAGTAACTATGTTGGGTGATGATGAACACCTCACATTTTCCACCAAATTTTGGATAGATAGATTCCACTAAATGAGGTGGGCCCTAGACCGTACCCATTGGGGGGTGGAATATTTGAATGTGGACTTTTGAGCCAGTGGGGTATCATTTTCCACTACATTGTGGATGCCGAATCGATTGGAATGAGTCCGGGAAACTCCACACTCACGTTTTCCACGTGCTCCTGCTCCAAGGAATAATCCCACCATTGAGGAAGAATTTGCAGCGTTAAGGTTTTGAGTCAGCAGGGCAGAAGAAGCTTTATTTACAACATAAAAACTACCATTTACCACCCACCAAAGGGCTGCACTTCATGGCTCACCTAATCTTACCGTTTGCAATTAGTTTCTATGAAATTAACAAAAAACTGAAATGATCGAAGGTTTTGCTGCCGCCATAAGATGTTTGAGCTCACTTCCTGACAAGGCGCAAACTCGGGTTACTTGTATTCTTCACTTACCACAGCGGTCAAGTACAGTATCCAGCTATCCGGCTCTCACTCAGAGTTTACTGGACTAGAAGCTGTCGGTACACATTGATGGATACTTAAAAGTAAGTAGTGTTCCTCTAGCACCCATTCAGTGAACCGTGCGTGACGTGAACTCTGTCATGCGACCTAACTCATACTTAGGTTAGGGCTAAAACTACTATTCTACTCTGTGGGCTTAGGCTCCACAACTATTCTCCAATCACAGCCCCGGCCTGACAGAAGATTTGGCTGTTCATACCTCTTTCGAACGGTAGATGTCGCAGATTCGTCATAGATAGAGGTAACGACAAACTCGAAATGTTTGAGAGGGAATTTATTACGCAAATTGATGTCGCTTTTAATAGAATGAAACAATGGGTGACTTGAGTCAGCTTGTAGTCACAATAGTCTCGTTATATTTATTAGATCTAAAGAGAGGAAGAGCAAAATCACTTTTCGTCAATTTAAAAGGCAGTCGGTCGCGGTCCGGATGTCTCAGTACATTAGTCAAACGCTCAAGCGCTTAACTATTTTGGCAGGCAGGTTTTAGTAAGGAAAAATTCTCAGATATCAGTAGTTCATAATAGATTACAGGTGATGTTGATTACCTACTGCTGATGTCTAATTAAGAGGACGTTGGTCGCTTCGTTCTGGGAAAAGTAGATGGCGCTCTATCGCCAGCCGAGCAACACTATTCCACCCAACTCCCCACGGCTTATTGATTGATTCATTGAAACTGGTACACTTTAATGTGATTAGTACACGAGTGTAACTTTTAAAATGACGTTTCAAGTGTTCATGATCAGTTAATCCTTGAATTTAGAAACATCAGGGGAACACGGATGTGATAGGTTGCATATCTCAATCACTTATGAATGGACACAGGTCAACTCATTCAACCTTTTTTGTGTTAAACTATGTTGCATAAATAATAATTTAAGAACATTTTTCCTGAATACACCAGTTTGCAGATAGAATCAATTTCTGGGACTTCGGTTCTCCATTCTCTATGCTCTCCTATGCTATTGGTCCTGACAGGAATCCTGAAAACCAATCAGCATATTGAAAAATGGAAGTTTTTTTGGTCGTCTTGTCTACAGTTTATTCTTTCAGTTTCAGAGGAAAATATAGAATCAGTGTGACCACGTATGTGCCGATTGTATTAATTATACGGTTGTTACGTTTATTGATACAACAAGTGGGGTGAGGGTCTCTTTCATAAACAATAAAAATAATATTCCGAACCTGGGACGCGTTTTGCAGTGAAAAGCACCTAGTACAGAACCATTGAAGGCTACTCAAGCAAAACGGTGGTTAAATCTTTACCCAGAATGAATGCAACCAACAGAACGTTAATATTGACAATCAGCAACGTGAACGGGCGAAATACACAGGTTCCAGCAGCCCGCGCAATCAAACTGACACAGCCTAAAATTGCTGCAATTGTCTTTGAGAGGTAGCGACATCTTGTAGTAGCATATTATTTGACATCACGAAAATGATTATTTCAACTTGGTATAAAAATAATTTTTCTCCTCGTTCTAATTTTTTTTCATTTCAATAGTGATTGAAGCGGGGTGAAGTATGAACGTATTGTAAAACTACGTTACACTACACAGAGACTTTTCCTGAAAACAATACTTTTTTAAATATTATTTACACCGCCTACAGAACTATCAGATAGATTTTGTTTTTAAAGAACGAGCGATAAATTGAAAATAACATTTTGTCAACCGCGTAAGCGCTTTTCATGGCTAAAGGCTGTGGTGGACTTCTACAATATTACGACCACCTACTCATACCAATTATACATTGGCTTAGCTGTACGAGCAGAGATTTCAAGTATAAAAATGATAAAACCCTGACTTCAAACGAACTATACTGACATCAAAAACAATTTTCTTCCGAATGTAAAATCATATAATTTTCCGAAAAAAACAATGTATTTTCAACTTACAACAAAAAATAAGGTTAATTCATGTTTTATAAAAAATAGAAAAAATAAATCGATTCTTAAAAAAATAACTAAGAAAATAAAATGGACGAAATCAGATAATACTCGAGTTTCTTCAACACAAATAATATTATTGCATTTGAAAGTACGAAGGTGCCTTCTTTAAAAATTAGATTCAACTAGTGATAAAGGTGCTTGGCACTAAACTAGTCTCGCTAGGTAGGTACGTAATGATGACAGATTATTGCGAAAAAAAAAAAAGAAATTAACAAAAGTTACAAATGCAACGCGTTTTTTCATGATAAAGGTAATTAATTGGTTACAGATCGAAGTAAAAAGAAGATGGAAAGGTGACAGAGGCTGTGATGGGAGGTCTCTGCCGTCTGACCAGCAAAGTGAGATCGGAAACCTTCCTGATGATACCTACAGTGGGGGGATCGTAAGAGTAGGTCTTGAGGGCGTCACCTAAAAATTCAAGCCACGAAAGCACAAAAGGTATTTTTAGACGGGGCCAAAAAATAAGTGGTAATAAGTGGTTCGTGAGATAGAATCAAACCAACATTTGAGATTCAGGAAAAGGCCGTAACAACCCCCAGACAGACACCTACACCAAAACCACCATCAGCCACCAGCAGATAAATAAAATTCTCCGTCCAGTCTCGTTCCCGACTGTACCGGCCAACATCTTCACTTTCTAATACTTTTCTAGACACCATTTCACTAATTTTAGTGCTATTTCCTCAATTAGAGAGATAAAAGTACAGAGATTAGTTTTCGTAATGACTTAATTTACACGAGTGTTTTATGTTATAAAAAAAGATATTCGTATTCTTAAATAATCTGAGATGAATACCATCAATTGGTAGAGATTCATCATGGCGGACAGAGATACAACATTAACATATTCAAGTCTTATTTTAAAGGCTTATTACAATGATGGTTACTCCCAGAGCTTGAACAATAATTATTAGGCACATCACGCGGGTTCAAGCGAACGTTTCATTATTTTTGAGCCTTGGGACGATGCGCACGGATACCGTATCGTGGATATAGTTTCAAAGCGATAAAATTTTACTATGGATGAGAGGTAAGCCCATCAAAACTGAAAGAATTGGACGAGGGAACTTGAATGAGAGTGGAAGAGAGGAGTAGTTTTGAGTCGTGCACGTCTTGAAATTGGGTAAAAATGACACTAGATAATATCAGTCACAGGATATCGGAGGAGATGACGCTGGGCACCTGATTCAGGATTCGAAACAACGAATTGAGCGGATAAATTGAGCTTTTCTGGTGTGAAACATCAGTGTCAAACAGTCGGAAGCCTACCTCGGGTCCACTCTCCAAAATTTGAACTTAGTAAACGTCCACTCGTCGCAAATTACGTACGCGTCAACTTCACAAAATGCGCAGCTGTCCATATGACGGGATGTTGTCGTTGTCGAGTACCCTTTGTAACGTGGTTTAAATGAACCATTCGCGTTTCTTTTGTACGTGATGGCCAGTGGTGGACTCCATGACAGCTTCGTCGGGGTCCAACGCCATTTCCGCCCCCCGGTCCTCCTGAGTCAGATATTCGCCTTTGTGACGAGCCACGTACCGGGCGGCGATCAGGGCGACGATCAGCAGAAGAAGGAGGATGATGGCTATGATACCTGTGGGCAGGACAAGATTGAAGACTACAGATGGTTGTTCTGTATAAATTTGATACCTTGTATCAGGTACCGAAAAAAAGCTGGGATTCCTAAATGTGACATGCCAAAAGTATCAATGACTCCGGTCACAGGTTGATCCTCAAATGATCCTAGTTTTGTCGCATCGATGAGTCATAGCCCGGTTTACACGATCCTATGTATCGTGGCGATTTCTCGCATCGATCGAGTTGCTCCGATAAATCGTTGTATGTAAACGGGGCATCGCAGCGATTTATTGGAGTGGGAAATGGGTTGGTGCTGGCAGGGACCAATTTCGGGGAATCGCTACGACTTGTCGACACGAGGAAACAAGTACTAATCTTTGCGATTTCACACAGTAGGAGACAGAGGTCTAGGATTTAGTCTTCATTTGTTCGCCTCTTGTCGAGTTTTCTTGTAATCAAGTCACTACGGCGGAATCAATACGAAATCCTCGAGTTTTTAAGTGAGTTTATTGAACTTAACCAGCTTGTGAGGAGCAAAGAATATTCCGACATAAATAAAAAAGCCTCGGAATATCCCTCGCTCGTCAAAAAATACACATGAAGTCAATAGCTGGTGACTCAAGATTAGGCTTCAAGTCGGGACAATTTAGACATCAATCTCAACGACGAGAATTTCCTTGAGGCCAAGGATTAACTTCTTATTTCAACTTCTTAACCGGAACGAGTATCAGCTAAATGCACCACGTACTGAAAAGGAACAGGAACAAGTTGTACCCATCTTTATTGGAGACTAGGAAGCTCGTCAAGACAAGCACGAAGGACTTTTTGCAACCTTATGGTGGGGCAGTTTCATTCATTACATTAAATCATGACACTATGAATGATGGAAAGTTACTTACTTCCCACAACGGCAGACGTCGTGTCGGCGTAAATTTCATCCAGCTTATCTTGGTCGATCGTCGGAGGCGGACGAGTTTCGACGATATTGGGCGGATGAGTGGTGGGCTCTACACCGCAGAAATCTTCCGTCAACGCACCTGAAATGGGTGGAAAGGCGCGATGAGTGAAATGATGGATTTGACACGGAAAAAATAATTACAGAGAGATCTCAGCAAGTACAGAAGAGAAACTATTGTGTCCTCGGCCCTCTCATCCATTGAAACTGTCCTCTTCCGACATCTCCTTTCTGAACAACATCGTACATAGCTCTTTGTTTGTAATTTCGCTCCTCAACTGCTCTTCTCTGACGTTCAGCACACATATCTGTAATCGGGTACGTCCCATTTTCCAATAAATAAGTTAACTATGAACGCTATTCCATTGATATGCAGGAACAAGGCCTAGCAAGTAAAGATACTCTAAGAACTCTCTAAGCGGATTTGTCAATTTCACAATCTAACCCCTGTAGTGATGATCAGTGTTGCTCCAAACCTGATGTGAGACGCGGTTACCAACCCTTTAAAGAAACAATCCCTGTACACTACATACGCACCCGAAACATGGGGGGACCACCAAGGCATACAACCCGCTGTCACCGGCCTTATTTCACATACTAAAGCGGAGCGTCTTGAACTGCCATTTTACAATTCAACTTAACTAACTACGGACTACCTAACCAGACTAGTTTTCCGTACTAACTTGGGATCATAAAACACTGAGTTACTAGCATAGCATAGCAAAAAACGCTGCCATGATTATGACGCTTGCCGTTCAGCAACCACCTCGAAAATATGCCACATCTAACCTTCTGAAAACTAGACACAACCAAATCCGGCATCAGAAACTAAGTAATTGGGTAGCAAACTTCATTTATTTTGTTTGGTATTTGTCAAGTTGAATAGTACCACGAGACTCTGTTAAGCAGTCTCAATGTTACGACCCAGGACTAGAGGGAGCCTTAGATTGCACACTATCTATGATTGCGACCGATCACATAGAGGGATCTTCCCTACCCAACGGCCAGGGACTGACTCCCTATCTGCTGCAGAGGCAACAAACCAGAGACACTCGTCATCTTTCTTCAGATTTTCCTTCCCATCAGCTTTCTCCGTCAATGGAGTTCGTATGATGAAAGTCTAAATCAATCAAAATTTTAACATAGTCAGGACAGGAATTTTAAGGTTGTTTAGGGGTGCTAACATATACTGGTGGTCTGCTTTAGAGATTAATCAGCGCATTGGTGGCAACATCAAATAAATCGAGCGATCACAAGTTGAAGCCGCAATTGGTGGAACGATGACTGACACCAATCAGATTGAGGAATCATCAAGTTTGATCACTGGTTGGAGACTGATCAAGTCCCAAAAGCTGTTCATCTGATTTGAAGTCGATCTTGGTCGAAAACCAACGCTGGTCACTGACCGAAATATCAGGTATTTGGTCGAGGAACTGATACACCACCCGCCCCCCATGACCTTGCCTAGGAAAGCCTGTTAAGTTGGGTTCGCACAAGAAAACAACAGGTCACTCATGTACTCACCTCCGACAGATCTGACGTTACTTGGCCCATCTTCTTGAAACAACAACTTTAGTGGGTAGATGTCGTCAAACTCCACTCTTGAGATGCAACCAATGAAGCCTTCAGTCATCGATTCGTTCTTTCCAATGTACATGTACTGTATGTTGTTGAATTGAGCATCTGCTGACGCTTTGACGTTAAAATGAAATTCTTTCGGCTCGTAGTTATCCACCTGAAGAGAAATTTTATTTATGATATTCCAAAATGGGTCGAAAATATTCCCAAGTTTGAGAGGGGAAATGAATGATATTCGGTGTTTCAAATCTTACCGTCATAACGAGTGTGGAACCTGCGTTTTTCCTTGAGATTCTGACGTCATGATACTGCCCAAGCCCGAAATGTTTATTGGGGAAGATCAACTCTTGCCTCTCAAACCCGAAGTCAAATACGACCCGCAAGTGGCCTGAAGATACAAAATATGGCGCGGGTTAGTGACGTAGTTTAAGCAAAACAACTTTGCCGTCATTCAATTTGTGAACAGGGAAACTCACCGCTATTGGACACTGAAATAGTCATGTACTCTCTAGTGATGTTCGAGAAAAATCCGAGAAGGAAGCCTTTCGGGTTTGTAGTGGTGAAACCGACGCGGATCTTTTCGCTGAGGGTTGACCTCCACGATCCCATGAAGTCATACTTGACGAAAGAGTTACTTCTCAGGTTGACTCCAATCTCTGAAAGGTTTTACAGGCCTCCGCATTAGATTTCCGCTTACACTTCTTTCAGTATTGTTAGTATGAGGGTTCATGTTCAAGCTAGGCTCACCATCAGCGCAAATAGGTCCCTTGAATGCAGTCCACCTGCAGTCACACCAGTAGCCATCGTATCGTTCGTGGCACGTGCCATTGTTGAGGCACGGATTGCTCTCACATTTCCCGACACACCCTGGACTGACACCTGTAATAGTACGAAGACAACGAGCGTTACTTGGATGCTTCAGGGAAAGCACTTGTGAGATGCTGAATCATAGGTCACCAGGGTCTCACCGTAAAGCCCCCTTTCAGCGTAACTTCTCAAATCGACGGGTTGACCGTTGAGGAGAAGAGCGCGAACGCAGCCAACGTAGCCGTCTCTGTAGTCGACAGTCGAACCTGCAGGAGTAGTGAGTTGTCGTGAATTAAAATCATGTACATAGTATAGCCACATACAAATGATATTTTGAGCAGTCGAACATACCAATAACCAAGGGAGAAGTGAGGTGCAGAGCTCGAACCGGACCTTGCGATTCTCTCACATTCGATTTCGAAGAGCCGTCCAGAACCATTCGAGCTTCTTTTCTGAAAAACATGGAGGAGTAGATAAGCATTCATGGTTCTACCGTATCAAAAATTGCCTATTCACGAGAAGAATAAGATACCAGCGGTGAGGTAAATTTAAAAGTAATTGATACAATTATATTTTGAGAGACAAACATTATCAGTTTTTAGGATTTAATACAAAATTGGGGAGATTTCGTGAAAAGTGAAACTATGCTGAACAGTGTAGGTCCAAATGCACATTTGTGCTGTTTTGTCTATTTCATACACAACTGTCAAGTATGACCGATTCAGAAAAAAATTGTAAAAAACGGTGGAGTCATCTCCAATATTTTTTATCTGTAACGTTGTTATCAAAAAAGTTACGACAAATTCCTCAATCATTCAATTCATGGGATTTTCAACGTAATAGGCTAGTGCGAATTTTCACTTATTTTCAAATAATACAGAAATATTCTTTACCTGTTCCTTTCAATGAGAACGGTGTGCCAGTTGTCGTCGGCCAGTCTATAAGAGGTTTCAAGCGTCAAACCAAGTGTTCCACCACCAGCCTCGTAATTGAAAATTAATGTATCTCCACCTGAAAATCACCAAGTAACACGTATTGATAAAACCTGTGCAAATAGTCAATGGCCCAATCTGATGATCCATTTACTGGAATCAGATGAAATATTTTACACTGACCAACTAAAGTGAGCTTGATGTAATCAGTTGGGCCTTTGCTGTGGAAAATGACGGCATTTTGAACAGTAGTTTTAAACTCGAGGTAGATGTCGCCACTGTTCCCCATGTCAAAGGTGGGCAGTTCAATGGAGGCGTCGGCTATTCTGAACGTCACGACGTTGTTGAACAAATCTGCAAATTACAATCGAGTATAGTTGATCTGACAGCTGAAGCCGTCGCGAAGGACGTGTACGACACATAGTATTCATCCATGAAGGTACCATCTCCATTGCAGACAAGAGGCCCAAGCCGGTAAGTCCCTTCTTTTTCATCAAGTGGATGTCCAGTGTCGCCAAACCGCAACTGTTTCACAGGGAGATCATTTTTATCGGTGAGCGAGCCTTCGTCTTGGACCCAGCTTTCAAGTCCTGAGGAACAAGAGCAATAAGGAGAGCGATAGTGTGGTTCACAAATGCCAAATCACTAGAAATAGTCAGATAATTTAATCTTCAACGAACGCACCCGCATCACAATTGCACCATTTGGTTGGGTCCGCGCAGGTTCCCATGATGCCGCATTGACACTTCCTTGAGCCAGGGACGGAACCACCCCAATAGTCCATTTTCTGATTGTGACGAGAAACCCACCACGAGTAGGGGTTGAAAACCTCTTCGTTAGCTGAAAACAAAAACATCAAGCAGATGGCGTAATGCGGTGGATTCTAACGACCGTTGAAACACGGCAATATAAAATAGTAGAACGCACAAGGTGTGTTGAAAAGTTTGGCTTGCTTGCACGAGTAGTAAAGGTATTGGGAGCACTCGCGGCTTCGGTTGATGAGGGCTTCGATTTGGATCATATCGGCGTCGTACATGATGTCCTGCATGAAAGAGCCAGGCTCATTGAACCCATCCACGGGGGTTCCCTCTTCGTTGCTGTGATGGACCACGGTACTGATTTTACCGTCGGCTGCGAATAACGCAAATGCAAAAGTGAGATTGTGAAGGCCAGTGAAAAATAGACAGATGAGTAGCATTGGGGCTCACCGTAATATTCACAAGTGACGTTAAATGGGGAGAGTGGCCCACTCCCATCAACGTCGATCTGGAGCCTCTCTTTCTCTCTGACATTTCCAAGGTTTTTACGAGCTTCGCAGGACAGCGGGTGACGAGCTGCAGGATTGAAGGAACAACATTGAAAAGGCATTGAAGAGGAAGGTTAACATGAAAATAGTAATGACAACAATCGTCCTAGGGATTAGGGGGTTACCGGTGTTTTGAGTGGATTCTAACTGGTAGATCAGGATCAAACCAACGAAAAAAGGAACTGACCTCAATCATGTTCCTTCCTTATCCATTGGGCAACTACTAGGCCGGGGCGCATAGATTTAGTGTCCAAAAATCTAGTCGTACTAGAAAAACTGTTACACCACACATGGCTCGTAAATAATCGATTTTACGTTAAAAATCCCTTTTTTGGCCTAACTTTCCTTGAGTAAATGACGTTTGGGCTAATGCAAGTTCCGGCTCTGGAGTTGGCTGAGAGCTATTCACAATTTGGAACCGTCGGAGGACAACCCTGAACCATCAGATAGTCCACACAAACTCTAGTTTCTAACGCTTCTAAGTTCTAAAGCTCAGCGCATCAACTGGTTGATAAATGGTTAAATAATTAAACTAACCTGTGTGGCACACGGCGCCAGCGTATCCAGTCCATTGGCAATCGCAGAGAAATTCTGTTGAGGTTTGGGTGCAAACGCCTCCGTGCTCGCAGGGATTGGGGTTACATCGGTCGGTCATCCGGCAGGAGTCGAAGACGATATCATTTTTGCAGCAGTACTCCTACAAGACATTTGAGACACCACAGTTCACTAGATGGTGAAACGCTTACTACGTGAAACTCATTTGCAGGACACAATGTGTGTTCAGAAGAACACTATTTCAATCCTATATAATGAAAGTAAGGGAAATTGAATGAAACTTACGTCCTGCTTTCCAGTCAGTCGGCATCTTGTAGTTGCCATCAATGCTAATCATACGCATGCAGCCGACGAAGCCTTTCTGCCTCGTGCCCAGGAACCCACCTAGATCAAAATCTCACATTAAAGCTCTTGTGGAGAGAGGATGACTGATTATTCCATCAGATCGCAAATAGGATTGTTCGCCCACCAGCAATTAGATAAGTGGGCCCGGTTTTCATGTCCAATTTCCTGGAAGTCCTCATGGGGCGGTTGTCAACGGTGAGCACCAGCGTGTCTTTGCTGATCGTCAACATGGTCTGGTGCCAACGACCATCGTCGAACCGGTTCTCATAATTGTCCAGAATGATAGGAGGGAAATCCATCGTTTGGATAGCAGCTTTGATCTTACCGCGCTCCAAGTACAGCTGAAACAAGAATGAACTTGAATCGACCAGCGCCCAACAGACAATTGTCGATCTCGCGCAGAACGTGACTCACCTTGATGTCTCCTTGGGTCAGAAACTTATGGTACATGAGGAGGCCATCTTGTTCGTACGTCCGGAAGGCGAAAGACACGTTAAATGAGTTTATGCCTTCGTAACCTTTCAGCCTAGCGTAGGATTCTGATGTGAGAAACGTGACAGGCGATATGGGCGGTTCCTGCAAAACGAAAACAACACTACATCCACAACTGGCTAACCTTCAGTATCAAATTGAAAAAATGTCCACACTCAAAATTTGGCATGTTCAAGCCGCATTCACGTTCTGATCTGATTGCCAGCAAATTTTTAAAAATCGAGTCGGTTCAGCTTTGGTTGGTCCCCTGCCAGTTTCATTGGTATCAAATCAGAGTTAAATTCATAACTACGTTAATCTTGATAGAATTTAGGCTAGAACGGACTTCGGCCCCGTCCCTATTTCTGAAAAACCCCCCTACAGGTTTATTCTGGTTTTCTGGAGGTAAAACGTGACATATTATGATGGTCAAGAAAACGTTTCTTGATAAGAGGCTCCTTTTAGGTTCTAGTTAGCCGTAAAACCTTCTCAGCCCAATCGCCAAAAACGGAGATAGGGATGGGCGATTGAAAATGGTGTTTCAAGATTGTTAAGAGCTAAGCGTGCGCAGTACTGTATCTATAAAATTTTGGATGCCGCATCAATTAACATTCTCTCTGGATCAATTGCCTCAAATAAAGGGATTTTAGTAATTAAGACCATTGTCATAAAGTTGGGCACCAAAATGTAAAACTATCTTGAAATAATTAGCAGCATTTTTTAGAATAACATTATTTTGTGGCAGCAATGAGTCAAAACAATCCGAAACAAAACAACGGAAACATTTCATTGGCCTGCCCGTGTTACTATTTCAATTCATTTTTCTATGTGCACATGTGTTCAGTTAGGGTATCTCTTAGCATGAAACCTTGTTATCTAACACGTCAAACACATGACGTTCACCCCACATTCTTTCCAGCAAAGCCCTCGACATTTTTTAAGCGATTTGTGCGAATTCCTGTTTCATTACAGCTCATAATATTGTAAAGTAGAAATCCAAAGTGCCGATTTCTTCCACACTCTACTTAGGTGATGTTGTTCACCGAAGTCGAGTTCCTTACCGGGCAGGAATAAAACGTGTTGTGTTTCGTGTATTTGGACATGATCCAGTCGTCCCCGTTGTTGTAGCCATCTCTAACTTCAGTCAGGATATTCGTATCGTTGATGTGAAGATTCTCAATACAACCCGTGTAATTCTGAGAGACGACCAACCCTTCGTACGGATGAGGTACTCCACCGACGTAAAGCTGAACATAGGAAAATTCAAAATTAATAATTCAAACATTTTCTGGGAAGAGCAATGTACTCGGAAGACGTTCTTACTTCTCGGTTGAGGTCCAGATTAGAAAATTCTCCTTTGACTTTGCCTTTAACCATAACTCGGTCGACAGAGAACACAATGTCCCTCCGGTTACGTGAAATAACGACGTCGTGCCAGATGTTGTCATCCAGAAGACTCCCAATTGATAGACTTGTAGTCAACCCAGAACCTAAACGTTTCAAAAACAATGAGTAAACAAGAGGTTATTACACATTCTTTGAGTTACGTTTGATAACGCCGTTGCCACTTTAGCCATTTTAACTAATTTAAGGGGCCTGTTTCGGTCTGGCCTCGAGATTTGAGGGACTCAACGCCGCCATAAAACGTAAATTATGAAATCGCCAAAACCACAGAATTAAAAAGAATTGAGATAACTAATGTTGCCTCTAAAGCAATGACATGAAAATCAAAGTTGAGGTACTCACCGAGGTCAATATTAAACAGGAGAGAATTATGTCTCAGCTGCAGGGCGATGTAGTCTCCTTGAGAGCCACGAGAGTACATGATGACTCCGTTAGCAGCGGTGGTTTTCATGCGGAATTTAATCGCTTCTCGTGAAGCAGACACAGGCTCAGGGCGCAGATTTATTTTCATCAAGGCGGTTCCGTTAAAATACATGTTCTCGGAAACTGAAACCGAAATCAATGCTGTAGTAATGTCTCTACCGCTCGATTCCACATGCTATGAGAAAAGTGAGAATGCGAGCCATATGTCCTAGACTAGCTTGCTTAATCTGCTGCTCATGTTAAAGACATGACGCATCTACTCTTCCCCGAATCTCACATCTCAAAATTTGAGCACGTAGTTGCAGAAAAATGGAAGGATTCACATTGCATTGAATATTCCTCATAAAACATCCGATTTTTTTCAAACTTGAAACTTTTTTTTGTAAAATTCTAGGAGCTGGTAGTTAGCTTCATATATGAAAGACGAGTGGATAACCACTATTGGTAGCTATGAGTGATTTTGCATTAATTGAATGACATGTTGGTCCAGGGCTAAAAAGGACGTAGAAGTAGCGTATGAGGGAGAAAAGGTCTACGCTCAGAGATACTGCGTTTGAGCATTTCCTCCCTCATACCCTACAACCACCCTCACCTCAGCAACGATATAGTCTGTAAGTGGACAAGGAAACTACTGGAAGAAATCGGTAGGATGACCGATCAGCATTTCCTCCTGATCTTCCTACGATGGCGCGATAACAAGGTACAGTACGGATATGGTTATTTCAGAGTCTAACCACCCAATAGAATCGTATCCGTGCGATGCACGGATGAAGACTAGTTAGTTATAACATCTTAATAGTCACTTAAGATTTACAAGACAGGGACATGCGCTTCCAAATGGTAAGGTAGCTCAGATTCATTATGTAGTATTGACACATCAAGTTAAACCTTTGACAAATATATAAATTTAAAATTTCGACAGATAAATTTAATCCTTTGACAAATATATTTCAACTTCAGGCGGAACGAAGAAGGAAATTAACCAATTCACAAGTTCTGAAAACGAATTTCAGTGAAGCTGCGGAAGATTACACCACCCATGCAGAAGAGATTCAAACCCCCCGCTCATAGGCACAGGGAAGGTTTACCTATGCGACGAACGAAGGCGCCTTGAACAACTGGAACGCACATCTGAAATCGCTAATATGCATGAATAGCTGAAATCCAATCTATTCTTGTCCAAGTTAAAATTTATCTGTCGAAAGTTAAAATATATTCGTCAAACGGCTGATTTAATGCGTCAATACTATACGTTGTTAGGGCTCAAGCTATTTCTAATAAATTCACAGAAAAGTCGAGTTTCTACCAACAAACCTGAAGAGAACGATCAACTTACTGTATTCACATCCATAGAGTTCCAATCGGAGAGAAATCCTGTCTCTCCATCTAGTGGGGTTCACTTTGATCCACTTGGCAATGATAGGAACTTCGAATGAATTCCTCCTCACATCATTTCCGTTGATGTTTCCTTTGAACATCTATATTGAAAATGCAAAAACTGAGATAAGTATCAACCAGTGGAATCACACAATCTAGAGCCAAAAATACGTATAAGGTGCAAACCAACTGATTGGTTTAACAATTGTGATGACGACAAAACAGTTCTTTATGAGAAAATTATGAAAGCTTTGACCAACCTCAAATGGTTGACCATGTTTTATGGATTTTGATTTTAAATTATAAAAGTCAAACCAATAATGGAGACTAAACTTGCACGATCAACTTTCCAAATGTAAAAAGACTCGAAATGACGACCTTCATAATGCCCTGTATCGTACTACGTTCATCAATGGACTCCTATTCAAGCAACCTAACATTATGGGTTCCTCTTCTCTAGTAGACAGGAATTTTGTTCAAAATTATTCAGCAATTCATTGTTGGGAATTATTTCAAGTGATTTAAGAAGGTAGTAGAACTTTTTTTTTTAGAACGCACACCTAGCCCATAAGAGGTTATTTGGAGTTGAATTAAATTTATTCAAATTTTCTACCGGGGCTTTGAGCGCCACATAAAACCAATAAGGAGGGATGACTTCATTTCAAATAATTACACGACAAATTAACTAGCAGTACTGCAAGTTTCTAATTCTAGAACGGACTCAAAACAATTGTGATGAACGAGAATCTTTCTGGTAGCTGTCAACTTCAGGTACAAAAACAAAACGGTGAATTAAATGAACAAGTTTAGTAGTTTCTGTGAATAAAAGCAACCGTCACCATGATTTGCAACCACAAAAAACCACACCAATTTGAAAAATAAGCGAGTGATTTTTAAAGCGAATTTTGCGTGATAAGGTTATTCAATTGTTCAAATAAAAAAGCGTTTACATTTAAATAAAATTAAGAACAAACCCAATATTTTACCGAGGGTCAGGTGCTACGCTCAAAAAGGGTACATTGCCAATTTGTAAGGCACCATGGGTAAGATCTATTGGGGCAACCAAGTAATGAGTAACGTGACGACATCTTACGAGAATTCGAGGAATGGGCCATCGCACCCCGTAAGGATAACCATCCCACTGTAAAGTTTTCAATAAAATTTTAAAATAATAATGTTCCTACTCGAGATGTGATTTGATGGCATGTTATCAATTTAGAAAAAAAAACATCAATATCAAATAATAAGTTGATGGAATTTAATACAACAGAATCGATGAAGTTGCCTATAGGAAAATACTAAATGTATATACTAAAATCTTATTATAACCCAAACGGTTTATCAAAATCTTTCAAAACTACTTATTTCATGGAGGTTTTTTTTTTCTTCAAATCTACGTTTGTGCCCATTTATGTCAATTTAGAATAGGTGGGAATCTCCAATAGACAATAAGTCTATTTATATTTAAAAAAAAAAAAAAAAAAAAAAAAAAAAAAAAAAAAAAAAAAGTATAGCGACGTGGCAAAATCATGAAAGTAGAAGCAGAGTGCCGTAAATGCACTTTGCCGGAAAAAGCTATACACAAAACAAAAACCACTGCGGCACACAATTTTCAGGCAGACAACTATACCTTAAATTGCACAAGGAAAAAAACCGACATATGAGCGTCTGCCAAAGTAACAACAGCTTACCCAGTTGTGCACTAACCTATGCAGAAATTGTATGCTAACCATTGCCCTTGTAGCTCAGTTTTCGGGATATTGGCAGAAACCGTATGGATTATTCTCACAGAAAAGACCTCCACAGTATTACCTCGTTGTAGTAGTAGTTGGCAGCTTGAGTGTGATAACTCCTGCTTTGGTAGGTTTCGAATGATTTTGTTGATGCATTTTTACAAGTGACCAAAAATGCAAATTAATGGTTTGACGTGCCAACCACAATTAGTGGGGCCAATTGTCGTTCGTTGTGGCAACATTGAGGTTTTAGTTATGAGTAGCCTACAACTCCTAGTGAGGAGATAAAGGAGTCCTTAAAAGGACAGAAAATCTCCCTTATCTAAAGTAGCCCTCGATATTGACAATCATTTGGTTCACGAGTTTAACGGCAGATGAGTCAAGAAGTATTTTCTTAGTCAAAGTATAACTTTTCATGACAAGGGGTCCAAAAGCGACTGTCATTGCCAAATGAACACTCATAATGTTGGAAAATTGGACCAACTCAGAAGCTCCTCTTTTTATCAGTCAGCTTGGCCAACTTGTGAGAATAACCCATACTTCCAATATTTCTTGTGGTCACAGCGAACAACCAAGTGTCAAGGGAGTATCTGATTCCACAGCTCAGAAAAATACTGTAACGGTACCTAAGAACCTTTTCATATCAACAGGACCAAGTGGTGAAATGGGATTACCTCTGTCTCCCCATGAGGATCAGTTACTGTTATCCATTGCTGGCCGTCATCCGAGTACTGTACCGTATATTCGGTAACAAACTCGAGCGTGTTGGATCTCCCTCGTGTAGCTATCCAATTAATTTGCTTCCGAGATCCCAGGTCAAAAGTCAGCGCCTCGTAGTATGTGTTCTCCTTGGGCGTCCAAGCAGAATCACCTGGCCAGGACTCGGGTTAATGCAGCAGCAATATCGATTGGGTAAAATCAAAGGTGGAAGACAAGCATGCTGAATGAACGTTATCTACTTAAGCTACAAGTTGCTCCATTTTATGGCAACTAGTCAGGTTCTGACTCTATGCTTGTCAACGTCCTTACGGATACAATCCCAACCATTTGCAACTTTTCAACCACAGAGGAGGACTTATGTACACCTAATATCCTCAGTGTGGTTAACCATATTTGACAAGAAAACACTGAAAGCATCCACACAGAAGCTTGATTTCAAACTCTCCTAGATAATACAGGTTTGGCAATGACAAAATGACATCACCAGCTGTTGATGAAAAATCCAACATCTGTACACACAACCTAAACTCCGATCGAAACATTCAGGGGGAATATCATGAAAACAATAACTGGTTACAACAATCTACACAAAGTAAGCAAGAGCGTTGAGCAGTTTTAAGTATATTTTTCACCAAACCAGCTTTTGTGGCGCCAAACAAAATTACAGGATCAATTAATGAATCGTTGATCCAACTGATGAGAGAGATTCAAAGCACCTATTTGCGCCCCTTTTGCTCGACTTGAGCACCAACATTGGACATTCCTGTTGATACAATATCCTCATTTACACTGTTCTGCAGGTAATGGACACCTACAAACAATACACCCAGAATAAGAAAGCACAAGAAAATGTTTGTACTATGGCATAAGTGAAGCAGTGCAAATGAATAAAATAAAATAAAAACAAGCTGAAAAGGTTAGTCAAACCAAGCAAATGTGCAACCTGGACCCACGAGCCTTTGAACCATCCAACTGATCCCCTTCTCGGTGAGATTAAAATATATGGTTGAGAGATGTGATGGTGGTTACGTCGGTAGATAGGTTACTGGTTAAATGACCATGCGTCATACACCACACGCAGTGCAGGTAGGAAAACGACGAACGAACGAACGACTGCAGGTTAGTTGGCGGCGTAAGAACAAAAATGAAGGCAAGAGGGAAATTGCTGACACTGAAGAGTTGGGATCATGGTCAAACAGCCACATGAGTGAGCTTATCACGATTGAGTGGGCAATCTACGTCTCTGGATGCAAGAAGGAGCTGAGTGAATCAGTATCAGTATCAATTAGTATCAGAAGTAACTACCAGAGACGCGTTTTGTTTTTGCTAACTTTAGCTAAAAATTTACTGAATGTCAGACTCATGAGGCTTTGATTGAATTTCCCATTCTTGGCACAAGGGATCAGTGTCAGCGAGGGGTGGATATCCCTCAAGCCCTGCTCCAATCAATTGGGGTTCAGACCTTGGTGTCACCTCCTGGCTCTTTGTACATGGCGTAATCAAATCCGTTGAGCCCATAACCAATGGCGTACTCCATGGTGTACTCTGACGAATGAGGCCGCCCCTGAGTTTCAATCGCTGTCAATTTCATTGTGTTCCCAAGATCGATGAAGATTGCCTGGTCGAAATCCGAGTCTGAGGCTGTCCAACCTTTGCCGGCTATAAACAATAATAGACTTCCAGGTTCAAGAGAATTCTGTTTTCCTACTTTCCTCCACCGCAACAAAATACTCAACTGCGAGTGCATTCATGACCCACGGAGACATCTGGGAAAATGATTCTCTCTTATGAGCTTAGCTTAACTCGATGCGCCCCTAATCGTTGCCCTTCTTGAATGCTTCTCTACCAGATGTGGATCGGTAAATGGGCCATAATTTTTAGAGACCTATGAAATTGGCGAGACAAAATTGCGGAGGAGGCCAAATTGTGGGTAAAGGCATAGGGATGAACAACAACATGTTGACAACACTTTATTCCAATCAATTTAAATATACAAATCTCAAGTAATAAAGATACCGAGCCGATTCTAAAAACACATCATGAATATAAAACAAAATAAACAAATAGCGATGAACGGGCTCGTTAGGGACATCAACTAAGGCTTAACGATGTTGAACGAGGAAGGACTTGAGCACATTCTTTGAAAGTACAACACAAATATACATTCAAAAACCGTTCATGTGGTAATTTTCAACGTACAAACATGCAGTCCCCATTGGTCATGAATGTGCACTATTTGTTCAAGAAGTTATATGTAGAATCCGATTATAGGTAGTCCTAAGTAGATTTCAAAGTGAAACAGTTTTGGTTTTTGTGACAAAAAAAGGGCCTTCCTTAAATTCGAAGAAAAGCCTAAGAATTATATCTCAGGATTGGGAGATGAAATGAACTCCATTTGACGCAATGCAGTCTCATATGGGTCCCACGTTTCTTTTCGTGCACTAAAGGGTGGGTCTTTACTTTTGGTTCGATTACTAGCGATTGAGGGGAATAAAATTAGATCCCTACACTTTCTCCAATAAATATTAATATCCAAAAACATGTTCCATACTCAGATCCAAACATCAGGACTAATAGAAGAACACGGTTTTTTTTCCTCAATCCAATTTGTTTCTTTCTTCTGCCTCTGTTGATCACGTATATAAGTTTTACCACGATAACTGTGACTCTTTCCTGATGAAGACGAATGTCGAATCTGATATCCTTCTCACGCAAAGCAGTTATTGCTCCCTTGTCTCCTGCTTCAGTGTAAACAAGTTGAGCTGAGAAACCCGTTCACCCCTTAAGTCGACATTGTACCAGCTTGGCTGCAACCAACTATCACGCCTATGTTTCTATATTTCCATCACCTAACTCCTACACCACACAAAATACAACATGTAATGACTACCTTTGGTCTATGGTACTTGGTGGATGTCACCTTTAAAGATTAAGATATTAATTTAAGTCGACCCAGGTGTATCTAATAATAAACCATTCTATCTAAAATAAGGATATTGATCTTATTTAGCCTCATCACCGAATCTAAAACATTTTTCTTTTAAATCTCAAACAAAATATACATACAAATATCATTTCTCGCTTATTTGACGTCCGCAAATTCTACAATTTTGATTATTTTCTTGTTGGTTACTTTCTTATGAATAATAACAGATCAAGTTTCTAGTACGAATAATAAGGGTGCAGTATGTTATGAGCTATACGTTGTTTCCCCCTACTACCCTCGAATACATTCAGTCAACCAAAAGGACTTATTTAGTGGAAAATGTAGTTACCGGTCTTGAGCGGGATAGTAAACAGGCCGATTTTTCTCAGAAGGTTGTCGCTAGACAGAATCATCAGCAGGGAGCCTGCGAAGCGGAGATAAGACACGACGAAGACATGACCTAATGAACCGGAGCCTCAGCTGCGGAAGGTAAGGTTCTCCTTAGTTTGCGGTCACAAGTTTTTTCTTCCACGAGTCATCCTGTATTGAGCTCTAGATCCTCTCAATCGGATTACAAGGATTTTTATGAATCAGAGTCAGGGCGTTTCATTAGGTACGCTACACGTTCTCCTCGTCTCCCCACGTAATTTCTAGATTAGCTTTACAACCAGCAATCGAGGGGAGGTTTTCAAATGCCGGGAGCTTTTAATCCCCGGGAGGGAAGAAAAGTCATTTCTCATCGCTTCAATGTGAACGACAGTGACGTCATCGGACCGTTGGCGACAAAAACAATCATGACGGTGACAGAGGAGAAGGGGCCTCGTCTCCCCGTCACAGGGAGACCGTCCAAAAGGTTGAGTCCTTGGGTCAACAGATAAATTGCCTCGACGACCCCTCAGTCATGATGCATCATGGCGAGAGCAACGAGTTTCGAGTAGGCGAATGTCACCCGTCGCTGTCGACCCTTCGCCAGTAGCAGTGGAATCCAATCGAAAGAATGACCGGGTAGGGTCCCTAATTAGCGATGAAAGGTAGCTATTCAATCCCAAACAACTAAACCACTGAGCTGAGCGATGGAAACCTCACCTACATTATATTTTGTTCGATCAATTTACATTCGAGCGTGAACCTTCACCGCATGGCTTCCTTCCAGCTGAACGAGTTTATTGATCCTATTACACTCTGCTAAGTCGACTCGAAAGGTGGATTGACCAAATAAAAGAATCCAGTTCCGATTTCAAACTCCATTTGCGACTGTCGAGGAATTGGACGTTAGGTTAGAGATGTTTGAAGACACGTCCGTGCTTCAAACTTCACAATCCCCCAAAAGCAGCACTTTGGGAAAGTCAATTCAGATATGCGTCCTGATAGGACAAATGTTCCACACTTGGGGCGCATTTGTTTCATAAATGAAAATAATCAATCAATATTGGGGTCACAGCTTCAAGTGGAAAGAAGCGTCCCTCATTGCAAGGGGGCTAAGAATAGGATATCATCAGGGGCTGTCTGGATGACTGTATTAGGACTAAAGAACCCCTCACCAAGTTGCTGATGTGGATGGGCACCTCCAGAGCACATAATCAGCCGTCTTTGTCTCCAGTCCCTGATTTGCCCTATCAAATGGGTTGTACTGAAGAAGAAAAGTTCCATGTCCCCATGAACATGGATGTTAGTATCTATAGGAAAGTAGTATATAGGAAAATTCCATCCCCTTTCAAGACAAATACCAGAAGTGGGGAATCCATCGAGATTGACCGGATTGAAAAAAGATGACTACGTCTGGCAGGAGGGGGTGGGACTATATAGCAGTCATCCGGCCAAAAAGGCCGTCAATAGACCTAAGAGACTCGTTTTACACAACAGGTTTAGGTAGGTTTTTAGTGCAAAATAATGGCTCCAATTTTGACAACTACCCTCACAGAATAGAGATTCAGTTCAACCTAAAGTGATTTTTATGTCTATGAAGAGTGATTTTTTCTTTTAATCACAGTGAATTCAACAGAAGATATAAATCCATTCATCCCAACATCATCTGAAAAGAATGATAAAGGAGCGGGCCATCTTGATCTTCCCTGATCATAAAATTAGTACGCCTCAAGGAGCATGGAAATCTGAGGGACTGACACAGAGTTGAGAGTTGAAGCTCTTCGTCTTCGTGCTCAGCGATGATTATACAGTGGGGAAACGGATATATTAGGATGAAAGATTAATCTCCGGTAGAATCAAATCCTTTTACCCAGAAATCATCAGCGCAGATGATGCTGAAAGCACAAACAAACCGTTAAAGGGCTATCTGGTTTTGTTTTACCAACATAGTGACTGATGACACCCTAAATACCCTTCAGGCACGCAACGGAAGGCGGGCTGTAGGTACTTACAGCGCCCCAAGAGTAGATCACGAGTGAGTGATAGAAGAAGCAAAAAGAAAGGAAGGAAAGGGGCGCCTACTACTCGAGTTACCGAAGAAATTCACGAGCACGTAGATCGATAACTGACGCTAAGCGGTGACTGACACTGGAGGAAGACCAAGAGTAACAGGGAAATAGAAATATAGATCCTAATGCCCTGGCACGGAATTCAAGACTGAAATATCACTAACGTTCATACACATAGAAGTGAGTCAAACATTCTTCGAATCTTGTCTACATTTCTCAATCAATTCACCTACTCGAAAATAAGACCCACATTTTGGCGGTATGTAGCCAACACACAGAATGTAGACAATCGGAGAACCTTGCAACAAACAACGAAGTTCTAAATCAACGGATCTGAGGCAATAAAAATCTGAACAATATGCTTCGGATCTGTTCTGGCTATCAGAAATTCGATTGTGATACGAAAAAATCAAGTCTATTAAAACGAGTTGAGGTAATAGAAAAGAAACGACAGTATGGAATCAACGGATATGTGGACCTGAATAGTTAAAAAGATCTATAATAATGGGGATATGTATAGGGTAGCCTTTCATTTACATTTACTAGGACAAAGAAAAAAATGTTCATGGTTTCAAGCTAGTTTTGCGGGTCACGTTTTACTAGTGAACCATTCAAAATATAAACACTTCAGAAAAACATATATGGATGGAAGATTTAACAGGTCAATTGAATGATATATGTTTTGTTGTTTACTCGAAAACCACTTATCACAGTAGCAAACTTACAAGGAAGTACCACCATGCAGTCAAACCCTCTCATTTCGTGCAGAAAGGTATTTCCTAATTAATTCCTCGCTAGCAACACGATCAGTCGGAATGATAGGTTTACAGTTGTCAATCAGATCTGCGAATGTCAAGGGAGTAAATGGTAGAGGGGGATAATTGTGAAGATGAGCAGCCGAGCAATGAATAGCTACACATACGCAATAATTTTCTCTTAGAAGCACCTCCTGAAACTGCCACGCGTCTTGTTTCTCGCCTTTCAGGAATACTTCGGTGTCCAGGACGTATTCGCCAACTGTTGTGAGCTTGGAGTTCATTCTGAAGTCGATGTCGCACAAAGGAATGTTAAGTCCAATGCCCGTAGCTTTGATGAAACTCTCTTTGAGGCACCATATTCTGAAGAAAGTCCTCTCTTGAACGGATTCCGAGGAACTAAGCGTGATCGCTTCCCATTCCTGGTCAGTGAGCTGACGGCTCATGAGGCGGAAGAACTCCCGAAGCGGCTTTCCTCCAGAGTACTTCATTTCCATTATGTCGACCCCCACTTGCGAGCCTTCAGATTCACCAGCCAGGACAGTGAAGTTGCCTTGATGAGAGACGTTGAATTCAATTAATGGGTTCGCCAGGTAAGACGGCTTACCGTTGATGCCTCTATCCAAGGTGATCTCGTCCCATGGCACACCAGTAGATCCAGTCACAAACTTCCTCATCATCAACCGTCCAACCAAAGTCCCGACAGCATCTTTGAAAAACACGTACTTCAACACGCGGTCCTTTTCCACTTGTTGCACCGAGGACAACGCTAAACTTAAATCGTCCAAAGTAGGCGTCCATGTCGATTTATCGAAGAACCATCGCGCTCGCCCAAATCCTCCAGTGGCCATGTTGATCGTACTGACTATAGAGTCCCTTATCTGATGGCACAAACTAACTTTCATCTTCTTTCCCAACCAGGAGCAGCACCTGAAGAAAGAAGAAGAAAGTTACTGTCCAGCCGACAAAGGAACAGTCAACTTCACAACTAGCTCTTCAGAGACTGGAAGGCGTCAGCAGTGATATTAACAATATCGCTATCAACACCAATTACGTCCATGAAGGTTGCCAAACATCACTACTTTCAACTCTCAGCAATCTAGGAGATTCATCCTTCATACAGACTTCAGCAGTCAAAGGGCGTTTCAACAAGGAATAATCAGTACCTCAACAGTCATTTGGGAAGCCTTGAACATTTTTGAGGAGGAATACAGAAGACAAGCCAGGTAAACAACTCTCTCTTTTTAGCGAAGAAGGGAATTCGACTTGTACCGACTGTTTCCATGATATATCGCAAGTCTATGCTGATGCTGCGGAAATTTAGGGACTTTTGGCCTCTCAGAGGACCTATGGCAGATTTCACAAGCAAAAACTGGTATGCTGAACCCAGCATGTGACGGATTTACTTCCCGGCGATGCAGTAGCCAAAATGGATGATACTAGAGCTGTGAATTTAGCACGAAGCTGTTTAGCATTGAAGAAACGGTCGAAGGCAACGACTCGCGAAGAATCTCTGGAAAGTCTGTGTGAGCACAACCCGCAATCCTAACGCAGTGAAGCAACAAGCTACCTTCACAGAAGGGCTTTGCAGTTTCTAATACAAACAGAAATAAAAAGGTGCTAATTAAAGTTCTTCCGAACTCTTGGCGGTGGACGTCAGGCGAGTGTGAACATGTCGAAGCATCGGCAATATGAGGGAAAAAGAACCCTATCTCTGGCAACTGGTCGTAATTTTTACATATATGTAACTGGGAAGTTCAATCCATATTCGATACCACCAAGAAAATCCATCCAAACTGTTTTAAGTTATCAACGCAAAATATGAACTTGGGATTTCATAGGGGGATCCCAGATATTTTTATTAAAATGAAACACCTAAATGTATTTGTTTGGCTAAAAATGTCTTACTTATAGAAGTGGATTACAAATCCAAAACGACCGTCCGCATTTAGGGCCGAAAGAAACCATCAAAATTCTTCAAATTTAAATTCCAAGTTTTTAGACTTTGTACGGGCTTCATTTATGCCAATTACTTTTTCCGAACGATCGCTCCCTAACGTAGGTACCTAATGGTATGGGTAAACACGGAATTTTGAAAATTAAAATTCTGACATTTTTGGGATCCTAGCCGTGTGAGGTATCGTTTTCCAGCAAATTTTGCACGCAGAATTGACTGACAAATGGGTCTCGATAAGATGACTATAATCGGAAGTAGGGTATTTTAAAAACGGGTTTTCGAACCTATGTTGTACCCTTTTCCACAAAATTTTAAATGCTGAATTAGATAGGACCCTAACCGACTTCTGCACACCGGAATAGGTACCAGGGTAAGAAAAATATGGAACATGAGTACTTTTTCAAAAAATAAAAAATTGTTTGTCTCCACTTTTTTTAAATAGGCAGGTACTCACTCCGAAGACCTCAAAGACACGCTTCCCACAAAAAGTGAGAACTAACCAGAACAATAAACCGTCGAGGGATAATTTGCAGCGTTTTTATCCATCGCCTCAATCCCAAAATCGCATAACTCATACGGAACAAGCTTGTAGATGACTACTATTGCAACTGAATTGAAGAAATCGTAACTTTGTGAATCTACGAGGAAACAAAGTAATTGACTTCTAAACAATTTTTAACACAAAATCTAGCCTCAAGGACTAGCCTAGTCAACGCGGTCGTTTAATCTACACTATAGTTTACAGTGCATTAGGAACAAAACCCTACTTACTGTGGAGGCGAGCATTATTGGGACCGCGATCTCTGAGGGAGGACGTCGCAGTCAGCACTGCCCTTTCCAGCAGGGGTTCTTCACATGAGTATTGGTCTGCAACAGAGAAGTAATAAATATAATAAATATCTAACACATACTGAAGGACAAAGTAGCAATTGTTCGAAATGTTCGACAGAACATCAAATTCCCCAACACATCAATTTTTGTGCAACTGAATTAAATGAATGGTAAAAGAAGTCTTTCAGATGAGAAAAAAAGTATTTGTCATTTGAGACAAAACAAAATAACATTACAAAAACAACAAAATTCATCCTTATACGAGTAGTCATTGTGTAGAACATCCCCTAGGGCTTGGTTGGCATAGGAAACCAGTACCTACTCGTGTGGGAGTGGCCTGACATGTATCTCCCAAACCAAAGGTCCTCATCGACTATATCATCTGTCCAACGACTGAATGGGAACCTAGTTCGTACTACCTAATAAAATGTTCGAGATGTTCCCACCTGTTTGATTGCCATTTGTGGAGCATTTGCCCAACTCTATCTCCGGTACTATCTATAGAGCTATGGAGTCCTGCAATTCCATTTGATAAATTCACTAAAAAATTCTTTTCTAAGAGTATCATCGCACGTAGTAATCATCCTCATAAAATGATTCCTCCAAGATAATAAATATAATGCCAAGAAATACAGGCAATTTCGCTGTATTTTGAGTATTCAAGTAGGTTTTTCACAAGGCCCAAACAACATTATATAAAAAATATATAAAATCTTCCAATCCTTGTGGCACCAAAGAATGCATGCAAGCCCAACCCTTTTTTCACAAAATCCGCGATCATTTAACAACTTGAATTGTACCAAGTAGACAGTTACCATCTCTCCTGAGGCAGGTAACAGTAGTTGGTAATGGTAAAAAGTGGACGTACTAATTAAATACAAATAACTATTGTATACCCTAAAGTGATTGATCATAGAAATATCAGGGGCTCAACCAATTGGAGTCAGGCCACCACTCATGTGGCCTACGAGGGCCTCAGTATATTTATTAGTATTTTTCAGTTCAGTTCACCTCAATCGTTGGCTTCGGTTAAAATTTGGCGCAGTTGTAAATTTGAAAAAAAAACTACCCTTGCCGAAAGAACAACCAATGATAAACAATTCAAAAAACATTTCAAAACAAACTATTTACTACGGGAATAATTTCCAAGGAATGCAATTGCAGTCGTACTAGTTTTCCGATTGGGTATGGATATGGCATGTTTTTGTACGGCAGCGATTAGATTAGCCAACATCTCAAAGAAGAACATAGGGGGTCCTTGGAAGCCTTAAAATGCGTATCATGACTAACTTTGCCATCCGCAAACGCTTTTTTTTTTTTTTTTTTTTTCTCTTCTTTCACGGAGGCCCTCACGGGTCTATTGTGGGTGGAAGGTGCCCCCATGGGCTCCTTCCTTTTACCTCAGGCCGGCCCTGCACCCCTGCCTAAGGTCCTGGACTCGTCCAGCCCAGTAGTCGCCAGGCTCCAAGTTGGCGTGGTAGTCGCTGTGGCTCACCATGGCTCGTCTAGCCTTTGATTCTTAGCCCCAGGACCCCCGCACCTAGACCTGGGTGGTCACAAAGCAAGCAATACTACAAAGGCAAACACGCATGTTGTGATATGCCCCCGGACAACCATTTTGGATACTTACTGCCGGTACTATATTGGCCTCACGACGTCGAGTAAACGCCGGGGGGTGCTGGATTCGAACCAGCAGCCTCGAAACTCTGACCACAGGAATCTCGAGCCCTTAGAGACCGACGCCTTAACAGGCTCGGCCACCTCGGCCCTCTCCGCAAACGCTTACACCAACACCCATTTTTTGATCATTTCATCTCAAATTGGGTAGAAAGGATTTAGCGTTGTATTCCACTCTTTGGAAGGATCGTTTATTTTATAAAGTGAGCGTCAAGATCCAGAACATTTTTTCTCAAAAACACTCCAGCGCAGCTGGATTTTCTAAAAACTGCGGAAAAATTTGAACCGAAAGAAAAACCGTGAAGACCACGCAGCTCCTAACCGGTTCAGTAGTTCTGAAGAGAATCAACAAAAGGTCAAACACCCCTTCGTTAACGAACCCTCGTTGCATACCAGAACAAACGCGTGGACCGAGATCGATGGTAAAAATTCCCTTGATAGCCAAATAGAGCGTTCGAAAGCGTTCTGGCAGGGTGGCTCTGCAATGTTTTGTGATTAGCGGCCGTCACCTGGGAGGGCGAGACGACGGAAGTAGTCTGGCACCCCCACATCGAACATCCGGATCGAGTTTCACAAAAAAAATCAATGCCTCTTTTGTTCAGGTCTTTGAGGGGTGTTTGGATGTTTAGTCAATGCTCGCTAGAAACATTATCGCTGATAGGACCTCAGACTACTTAAAGGATGCCATTGAAGGAGGATTGCTGGATAGGATAGTATAACAGCACAAAACCAATTGACAGTTGGGAGGGGCGAGGGGGTAAACTGTAGTATTAAAAATAACTCTGCCGAGGTCATGGCAAATGGGCGTGTATGGACCATCGGGAGCTTAACCCAACCAAACGATCTCCGAAAATTTGATTCAAATCGGATTACAACGTAATGTGAATGCCATTGCTGTAGCAAGAAAAATGTGGCCAGACGTACGGTAATTAAACCAAATTTATTGAGGAGGCTGGAAACTGAACTAGTTAGTGAAAAGATGGATTTCGGAGTATTTGTCTCTATTTTAAAAGGAAAAGCTAAAGAAATAAACAGTAATGAGTATAAAAGTAAATTGAAAACAACATTAATTTCAAAGAGTGAAAGTTTGAGTGCTACACCTAGTTTTTATTTATTTTTATTTCCATGCTAGTTCAATGAGCATTATTCGTCATATTTTACTGAATGATTTGGGAAATTGGGATATGTGCCCGTGGTGGAGGCTGAGTACTAGTTTAGTTGTTTCAATATATCTACTTCTGATCTTACTAAGCTAATACTTAACTAATGCTCGCAGAAGCGGATCGTGTTTGACAATTATTAAGAAACAATGATTTTTTATGACTAGAGCACCGTAATAATTCAGATATGAAGTGGGATAAGCCAAAATTGGGAATTGACTTATCTAGACAAATAATACTTTTTCAATATCGTGTCCGTCCTCATCGAATCAACGATATCCGCGTTCGTGCCTGGAGGATATAAATTAAATTCTACCAACGGAAAGGAATTTTGCGCTGCAGTATATTTCAACAAGGAATGATAAAACTACGAGTATTATAGTATGTAAGGTCCGTGTGAAATCTTAAGTCCCTACTTTTCAATGTCTGGTGAACCACACAGTTCATTCACCTTGAGTAACTATGATCCTTGAATAGAGGTGGGGTGTGGGCTCTGTAAAGTGACTTACATACCATCCGAATTTCTGAAGGATTTCCATCTCAAATAAAGTCCATCCATAAGCACTCCCCCACATGTGCAGTTCATACAACAGTGATTGAACTAGGGCACAATATACCTGTCTTAATACGTTTTTTTTTTTTTTAATTTTCAGTGCCAGTTTGGTGTGCGTTTTATCTTCCTGTTTCGTCTAATTCACTACGAATGACATAAATACACCAAAAAAGGGCTTTTACCTTATGCATGGAAGTTCTTTATGTCTTCCAACAGGGCTAAGAACAGGTCAGGGCTGTCTGCACGATACATTCTCCAGCAGTGGTGATCGAGGTGTGACTGCAAGTGGTACTGAGGAACGCCCCTAATTTATTTCAACAATTTAACCTTTACATCCAACCACGATCTCTCTATGCTCTGCGTGTGAGCTCCATTTTGAGGGTTCACGTATGATTGTTGCTGGTTCACTGTTTTGTACACAAATCCGCGACTTGTAAGGCACCGATATGCAGTCCACTCGTCAGAATGTATTTGTGATCCGGCTTCACATTCTCGCTCAATTATAAGGGCAATTCTAGTACGAACATGAAGATGAGTTCTATAATTTGCATTTGTAGGATTTGAGATTAGCAGATTGCATTGTCAACTTTGACCTGTGTACCGATCGAACCCTCAGAACGCACACCGAACTGGCACCCAATTTTCTTTAATGAAGATACCTCAGTTTTGTTGACGGAGGCGAGATCTGCTGGTCTCACTCCAACAGACTATCAATAATGATTCCCATGTATTTGACTTGTGTTGCCAGGTTTAACATGAGACAAGAACATGAACCTATCTGCCGTAGACTGAAATTACGCCTAAACTATTAATCCTTCGAACTTGTGAATAAAATTGACTGTAAATTGAGCGCAGAACGGCGTTTTTGTCAGCTCCCACGACCTGCACCAAGTGATATAACGAGTTTCCAAAAAGGTCGCAAATAAAGGGAGATTTGAATGGCCTCAAATGTGGATGTCCAGATTAGAATAGTCAATTGGCGAATTCATTGGACACCTAGAATGAGACTGGATCGATCTTATCCATCCAACGGAATGGGTGTGCTGAACAGTCGCAGATTGAAAAGATTTGATTTACCAGAACACCTGCGGCCGCCCAATCTCAGCGATGACGTACCAGGATTCAATCCACAGGATTTAGTTCAATTATTCTGCAGACTCGTTTTATAACACCCACAACCCTGAAGAATGGTACTTTTGATCATCAGGCGTGAACTCACCAGCCGCACTTTTCAGGTGACTTGGATGATTATTGCGTTCTGTATCATTAGTAGTTAGTGAAGGATGCTTTAACCCTAACTCACACACCCTACACAAGACCACTTTGGTGCCTTACTTTCTATCCATTTTTAGCAAACCTCTGAAAATCTTCAGATTTGCTTCCACAATTTTAATTGCTAATTCACTCAGTGTTCCTCAAGTAGTGAGGTATACATCACATGTACTTGCACCTCAGGTACTTGGGTATTAGACTCTAACATGAAATGGTAAAGTCAAATTAATGTAGAAGCTTATTTGTTTTTATGCAGCTTTGCTCATGCGAATCGTGTACATTTCACTGGCGTAATCAATTTTATCAAAAAGTATTCCAGCCTTGCGCCATTTGGGAAAAAAATCAATTTTATTTCATGATCATGGGCATTCTATTTCACGAAATCCCCTCCTTCGGTGACAAATAACTTCATCGCCCGAAAGATTGCCGGTTCTAACGTATAATTTAGCCGCCCGTAATAAAGTGCCGCCCATTCAGAGGCAGTGGGCACGTCTCTACAACCAGTAAATCTCTTTGCCATATAGCCTAAATGGCTGGTTTATTATTCATAGCTCGAGGATGCAAGTAGGCATCTATTATGATGTCCTCGTTATAAATAGAGTATGTAAAAAAACATTAAGTCAAAATCTCGATTGATTCGGCGTACGAAATTGCACAGGAAAGCGCAGTACTCACAAGGTGTTGACCTTGTTTTGATATTGACGCGACCATAGAATACATTCCATCTTCACTGATCAGAATGAAGAGAAGTAGCCAACGTAACTAAGAAGGTACATTACATCTATTTCTAATATCAAAATGTGCCAGATTATTATTGGAGAACAAGATCCGACAAACGATTCATTCCTTTCTCTTAACTTTCGGCAAATCTGTTGCCTCTAGGATTGCAGAATAAATATCAAACATTAGAATAGTAGAAGGCCGAACAAACATGAAATAACTGTACAGAAATATTATCGAGAGGCCCCAATTCGCAGTTTGATAAGAGTTGTCACTATTATCACGGGAGAAGGTTGTTTCTCACACCTTTGTGGGGGAGTGTGAGAAACACGATTGCAGAACGTAGCAATATTGAGGACTGTGGACAGTGGTGCTGATGCTTTCGGACCATTTAACATTTCTTTGCTTCTATCTTGGATCAAAAGGAACGTCAACGCTGGTCGTCCAAATTCGATAGAAATAGGACGCGGATTATAAGTACGTTATTATGAAAGGTATGGGAGGCTGCATTCGGAGCTCAAGGCACGATATAATAGTCCAGATATGGGTGGAGGCAACCCCGAGGCTTACAGACCACACCAAGCATAATTAGCGATGAGAAGACGTTGAGTAGATGAGTCACGACATTACTATTCTTTCAAGGCTCAGAGGTTTTCATTCAAAAATGAACAAGGTTACGTCTCATCCAAACGTTGCCTGGCTGCTAGCAGCGTTTGCAAGAAATTATTCATCCAACTACTCGATGAGTTAGACATGGATGCATAACAAGGCATCAATTGCAGACCAAAGCAGGAGAAAAATCGTTACACGGGAAGAATTAAGGCGGCAAGGATCTTGCAGAATAAATCCAATGTAATACAATCACCACCAAGAAGCTACCGTAAACACATCGGAGATTAGGTAGGTCTAGGAATAGAATGATGCCCACGTCAGGCGATTATACTAATGTCTCAAATTAAAACTACTAACTTACCTGCCAAAACGAGGAAAGACGCGTGCGATAAAGCCGTCAAGCATAAGTAGATTGATAAAACCATAATATCAAGTTGAATTCTTCAAAAGAGAGCACAAATGTTGAAACGAAGCGTCAGATCATAGTTAATATTATTTGTCATCCGCCTCGTACACGCCCAACTCCACCACGGTTTACCGCAACGTCGGACAAGAGACAACAGAACGGAATGAAAAAGCTGTGAGAAAACGCCAAACAATGGAGTCGGGTCGGATTCCGTTTGCTTGAGGTTTCGCTTGCGTTGCGGCATCAACACTGCGCTTGCCCAGGGGCAGGGCGCAAGGATGGCTCTAGCGACCCTACTGCACTTCCTTCGTTTAGCGACCCGGTAAACAGGTTATCGTATACCAAGACAACTAGAAAACAGAAGTCATTATAGAAATCCAAGTGATTACTATCAATTATCGGATTGGTCCCAACAAAACTAAATTTATTGTCTATAATTAATTAATTGATACATACTTGTATACAAAATCAACTGAGGGGCTCTTCGAAAACGTCAAAAAACGCTGCAAATTCTTTTACACGGGTTGGTTATTCCTCGGACCAGGCGTATGGAGACTCATTTCTTCAACATGGGGAAAATGGGGGAAACAGTGGGTGTGGCGGATCCCGGACCCATTCCAAATCGATTCGGCGTCCAAAATTAGGGGAAAATTATACCCCACACGCCTAGATTGCCAAAAAACTCATACCAATTTTTTCGAAATACACATTTTGACTCCTACCCCTCCCAAATTTGGTCCGATAGGGCTGAAAAGTTTCGAGGACCAAGCTAGGCCAGGAACAGACCCCTGACCCAAATTTCAGAATTTTAGAAAATTTTCTACTAACAATGGACTGCGTACGGCCATTTTACTTTTTTGATCTACAACCTTGAAACGTTCAGAAAAAAATTTTGAGCCGAATTGGAGAGGTTGACCTTTTGCATGAAAACATAGCTTGATTATTCAAGGAAAATAACCAACCTAAAGGAAGAAAATGAACTCGTTAACCAATAAATCACATGAAATCCGTTTACGAACTACCCAACCGACGTGACCGTTTGCGCAAGATGAGTCTAATCAACAAATTACCAGCATTATAAATGGCCAAAACCGACGAGATTTTTATTATCTCCTTCTGTCGGTTTGAAATGGCTGAATGATGCATACGATCACGCAACACTGAATCCTGGTCACTCCACACTCAGTTTTCCCCATATTCCTACTTCAAGGCATGGAATAACTTATTCCATGACTTCAAGGAAAAACCAATCATAGTAGGAGAATATAAGCTTTTTTTAAATTGAAAAATATATTGACTTTTGATCAAAAAAATGATTTTTTGGGGGGCGGGGGCCTTGCACCGGGTTTCTTTAGTTCTAAATCGAATGGTGTCGCCTTCTGATTGCCAATTAACGCGAATCGTGTTATTTGTGTAAACTCAGAAGTCATATTGGCACCTGATTTATTGGGAATTGGTTACTTTTAACGTACATATCGCATTTTTCATTGCCGAATGAATTCAGTTTGATGTAAGGCTAACGAACAAGTGATAATGAGAACGATGAGGGTGCAATAAAATTAGGTTTAGTCTAAAAATGAATGCATTAATCTCTATCTCAGTCAGTTAACTTACAGGACAGTTAAATACGTTTCTGCAACTTTTAGCCGCTCAGAACCTCAACACTCCGAAGAATGAACAGAAGGGAAGCAGAAGTCACAAAAATATTTAATCTTTTTATTCTTATAGGTATAAAAAGCAACAATAATAATTTTCATAGTAATAATAATGATAATAATAATAATAAGGATAGTAATGACTACAATGTTCCAGTTGATTAAAAATAAGAAAACAAAATATTACAGATACTATTGTGGATGAATACAAAGGCGGAGACGAACAAGCTAAGTAATATTGACGGGAATGGCGTATTTGGGAGGACAAGAGGAGGAATAATAATGACGGTAGGTATGTAGGGGTACTAGGTTTTCAGAGTAAAGAAATCGGCTTTCGAACGTTTCACTCCAAAAAAGTCAGTTGGCGTTCAAGATAAACTATAAAAATAAAATTAAAACAACTATAGGTACACACACTGCGCCAAAATAGTCAAAATTAACCGCCTATGTTTACGAACCGGACATATCAGCTGGAACCGATCAAATAAAAAGCCGCACTACCACATCTGTATCAAAATGGTTCTCTAAAATACTACCGAATATTATCCGGAACAATTGGCGAAACTAGCGCGGGTATTGCAGGAGTATTTTGTCACTATGCTGCACGAAACGTAATATAACTGGAAAAAAGGGTAGAAATCAACAGCAATGAACCACACAGTAGTTGAAGAAAAAAAATGCTCTTTTCTGCCCACTATACAGCCAAAGTACGATGAATAACGAGGTACTACAAATAATGTATGTAATAGATTTATTATAAACATTGACTTCATTTTTTTTTTGTTAATCCAGCATCACTTTGTTTGATAACAAGGTTGCTTCATCCAAATTGGTAATGTGCAAGAAAGTGAAATCTATCATAATTCACGTTCTTGCCACCTGCTTACTTTCTAGTCGTCAGTTTTCTTTGTTTTCATTTTTTGTAGTTATATTGATAAGTATAATTTTCACGTAAGAGTAACATTTTATACAAGAGACCACAGTTTTCCCTAAACGATATTTACATTCGATTTCTGCACCTAAAATTGAAATAATTAATTCCGATTTACATTAAACAAATGAGACAGGTTTCAAGTTTTGAGCAATTGCTAACAAATTCTTTTGTGAGGCGACCAAAGTCGTAAAATAATTAAAATATTAGTTTTATTACGTATTATACGCTCTACTGAATTCTCGAGAAGGAATGGGCCCATGGTTGGCCAAATTCATTGACAAATTAGTGCGTAATAATAATTAGAAGCGGTTGTTAAAGGAGTAGGACTAATGAGGCTGGCAGGATTCGACAGGTTTCCCTCGGGGAGAACCGTTTGTATTAGCAACGAATAGCAAATGGCTTTCAAAATTTTCTGCTGTCGTTATTTTTGAGAAATTAATGTGCGTACAGAGAGGTTTCAAGAAAATTTGGGAAAATTTGTGAATTAACTTAGCGGGAAGTACTTTTTGTTTTCTTGAGATTTTTTGAGATAAAGTTAGATCGCAAGGGGTTTTCTGGCTTGGAATACGGGTTGGATGAAGACGCATACGCAAATCGAACAATTGATGAGACGAAGCATAGAATTTAGAAGTAATTTTGCTGTCGAAAAAAGCAGATTTCATAGCATGTAGAAATTTAAAATTATGTAAATTGGAAGTGTACGTCTAAACATGTGCAGATAGAATCAAAACACGTCCCCTAAAGCCTTCAGGGCGAGGCTGTCAAGATACTTGTTCGAATTGACCGCTACGATATGCGAGATGATTGCAAGTAGGTTTCAAAAGTCCGCTAAACTCGAGCCCCCGAATCGCGATGAAATTGAACTTTATCTCAAAAAGCCTGAAGGCGTAGAATGACAGAAAGACATGAATACGACGTGCAGCGGAATGGTCACCTTTCCCTTCAGAATCGAAGGCATGTATTACAATTCTACCCTAAGAAGTTCTTCCATTCCATGTGAATAGAGGTTAAACTAGGATCAAGGCACATTCACCCAATTCTATAATTATTACAGGTTTCAATGTTCATTTTTTTCTAATTAAAAAAATTACTAAACATAGTATTTCCAAACAAGTAGAATTAAAAAAACAACGCAAATCAACTATGAATTAAAGCTAAATCTCAAACGTGAAGCTTCATTAGACTTAAATTTCCAAAAGAGTACAAAACTGTCATCTAATTTTAAACCGTACCAGTCAAGTAATGAGGAATGTGAACATTTCCTGAGGTAAAGTATTTCATCGGCACATTCCCGTGCTGAGGGCAAGGAGAAGGGGGTTGAAACTACTGATTTCACGCTTCCTGAGATGGAAGACCTACGTCAAGAATTTCTTTTCCAAACAAGAATTTCGCAAGTGACAAAATTTACTTTAGGGTGTTGTCTTATGTTAGTCTTTGTAACCATTCGAAGAAGAGAATGATTAGAAGCCGAATACCCGCCAGGTTCAGGCGACGGGAAGAGGAATAAAGAAAATAAGACTAGAAGATAACGCAACTAATCATGTTAAGAGAGACATGGGCTGTTTTCGCACCTTTTTTTCGTTTCATTGAAAATACTCGGAAATCAGATAATGAATCATGTGAGACGCGCACGAATCGAAAGCCGATACAATTCCATAACACGGAAAATAGTAAAACTGCGCTGTTCATTTGTGCCTTATTTTTGGTTGAAAAGCCAGTAAGTCCATGATCAGGGCATTTTTCAGGACGAAGAAAAGGGTGATTTGATTTCAAACAAATAGATTTAACAGCAAGTCCTCCATGTTATTAGAGAGAATGTCCGAAAAGTCACGTTCAAGAGCAAATTTACGGGGAAAAACCTATTTGAAAAAATATTTTGGCACTGAATCTCCCAAACAAACGAGAAAAATTATTTTCAAAAGAGCCGATGCAGTCGAGAAAATCGAGGTTTCAATAGTGAGACGATTCCACAATTTTCGAAATATTCTTGGTGGCGAAAAAGGGAGGATTGGGCAGCAATTTAACAATTTCAAAGCCTCGCGCTAATATTCACGTGAAATAAATGGAGGCCTGTAGGTAACACGTTGCTACCAGGTACTGGTTGAAGTGCCAACTGACCGCATAAAAAATGTATGAGAACCAGCAAGTATTGTACAAGAACAGGCCGTCCATGTCAACTAGAATACGACGGGGAGTGAGTGTTGAAGAAAACTATGGATACGTTGGGCACCTCGTCCATGTTCTTAGTTCACAATGCACGAGTTTTCAGTGGTTCATGAAGGAAGGATTCACCTGAAAATGTACAAAAAACAATACAGTGTATCGCTTTGGTCCACTCTTTCTTTAAATATAATATAAACTGCCGTATTTTGGTGTCGTTCTCTCCTTAATTATCGTTAGCAGTTCAAGTTATCCAAGTAACCTTATACACAAACTTAGCGCTACCTGTCGTAGTTATATATAACTACAAGTAGCATACAGAGTGGAAGAATAGGAAATCTTACCAGTGAAGCGGAATCACCAGTTAGCCATGCCGGGTTTATTGAGTGTCATAAAGTAAATTTGGCAAGAAGAACCTCCCTTTGCTGACGAGAAAAATACCTGGAAACGTCAAACAAGGTAAGAGATCAGTTATCACTCACACATTTTAATAATAGTATCGTCCAAGGGACATAAGGTCGACGAAATTGAAGGATCTTGTTACCTTGTCGTTTCTTTCGCATAAAAATTTCAGTCTCTGGGCTTTTTTGTGCATGAAAACGCCATCGAGATGGCCCGTTTCGACGCTTCGGATTTCGATGGCCTTGTTGCCCCAACCCATGATCTGACCTGTTCCTATGTAAGCTACGGACGTCGGCATTTCGCCCCATTGTAAGACTATATTCTTGGAAACCTGCACGAGACAAGAACGCCTGTTAGTATCAATTGACATACTTCCTACTTACTAGACGCTAAAGTAGTGTTTACTTACCTTTCCGTAGGTATTTACATAAGCGCCTTCATTGTCGTAGCAAAGGAGGAGCTGCATCCCATTGGAGTTCGGAAGAGGCACGATACAGTGAGGGCTTATGGGTCCTTGCGTCTATGAAAACATTTTTTAATGAAGTTTGATCAGTTGAATGGCAAACCTGTATATTTATACAATTTATACGATATATTTATAAGTAAAAATTAATATATTAAAAAATAACTCGTTTTTGGAAAACCGTAAATCTACCTCCCCCTTTAACCTTTCTAATGTACTTCTACTTCACTTATAAGCCCGTTCAATTCCACTAACTCACTCTTACATACCTGATACATCCCTTACCTATGAAAGCCATGTCCTACCTAGCCAATCAAGCTACTACCAGTCAGTTTCTGCTGACGTCATAGAGCCTCCTGTAGCACCTTCTGAGCAATAGTGACGGAGCATATCTTGATTGATAACGCCTCGGCAAAACGTCCCGACGCAAGTAATTTTGATGTTATGTTTTGTTCTTTAATCTTGTTTTCCGCACATAAAAATTGATAGAGATAGTTCATTAGAAACGAGTTTCCTTAATAATGAGCAATATAGTGCCGCCGATCTCTTCGATTCAGTTGATTACCATCTGTGTGTTTTTCTAAACCTCAATCCTTCCTAAGTGGCTACTTTTTTAAATTTTACATACTTATGATTTGTGGTCGTCGATTTATCCTCCATTCGTCAATGAATTATATTCATACCATCCCGACCCGGATTGAACAGCTCGAAGTGTTTGCCGGATGACTGGTATCCCACCAGGATCCCGACATCTCGTACCCTCTGTACGATTTCTGGTTACATAAGGTCCCTAAAACTGACAGAACTCACCCAACTGGGACCAATATTAGGACAAACTCAAGACCGTCGAGTAGCGTTCTGTGGCCCGCCCCTTGCATGAATCAGAGGGTTAACCCACTACGTAGAAAGGCTAGAACTTGGTAGAGAAAGATCGTGAAAATAATCGGACTTTTTTCAAGAGAGGCAAACAAATTTTCAAAGATTGGTGTAATGAATACTCGAGTGGCATGACCCCCACGCCTGCTTTCACACCACTGAAACAAATGGACAGTCCGCAGACAGGAACACCGCCCAGCCTGTGAGGAGCACTGAGCCCGATCCAGAAAGTGTAGCTCAAACTGTGACACATAATAGACACACACAGCACCCTAGTGCAATCTATCGAGTCGAGCCCAGACAGAGTAGAGGAGGTTCTCCTGAGCACAGGCGTGTAGTCTCGTGTTTCTGTGTGCTCTTGTTTCCCGTTAAGAACAGTTTCTTACATTAAATTTGAAATAATGCACAAACTAGGTAATGCGCTTTTCGCAGATCCATTAAAAACCTGTTTGAAGTTGGAACCTTAGTTTGCCTTTTCGATAACTGCAGATAACACCCATCCAAGTGTCCCTTATGCACGCTTTCTTATTGGTCGAAATGGATTGCCTCGCTGTGAGGTGCCGGTTGCTTCGTGCTTTTATCGACAGATATTGCCAATCGTCTTGCGAAGAAGTACAGTCGTGCCGTACTGACACCTGAGCAAGAAACGGCGGTCACTCCCATATCTACACCGGCCATAATCGGTTGAGAAAGGCGCTCCAGGAAATCATACAGAACCTATTGGAAGGGTTCGAAGAGGCAACCCAGATTTGTCCATTAGGAGACCTAATTTTTCATGGACTTCCCACTCATGGCCAAAGGAGAAGAATTCATGTAAGACACCCCCCAGGAAGGGTACTACAGAGGCAATAGCAGAGGGTAGGCGGGTTAGAGGAAACGCTGCCAAAAATGAATGTAGAAATTATGGAATACGGCAGATTGTTTGTCAGTTTTCTGTTTCCTTGACTCACTAGAGCTTCCGATTTTAAAAGTTTTTAAATCTATAGTGAGTAGAAATGAGGTCAACAAAATACAATTTTCTAGAAGCAGATCCTCCTCCCAAGCTTAACAGAAGTTAAGCCAAGAAGTGGGTTCTCAACACCATGAAATCCGAGTATAATCTAATGCATGAGACTTGACAAAAAACCCACATGTTTAGGAAGGTAGATGTCGTAGACAGACGCAGAGTCCAAGTCTACGGCGTGGAAGCCATCAGTAGAACCATAAATGACTTTTAATCTTGTTCCTTCTTCCACAGTGAGGTCTACTAGTAGAGGCCGATGAGCTAATTCTCCGAAGGACTAAAACAGAAACAAGGTTGATGACGTAAGTGAAACAGAAACACGACAGTACAACCATCTTAAGCAATTCGCCTTCTACTGACCTTGAAAGCCATAAATTTGTGATATGGCTTAGGCGCCCAAGCGTAAATTTCGATTGAGTCCTTGAGCGCTATGACGAGGAATTTTATGCGTTCGTACTTAACAATTTTGAAATGGACAGCACCTTGCAAGTCCCCGACGTTGATCCATCCGTTTCTCCTCTCAACTTGCTGCAGGCAAAACCAAAAAAAGGTTGAAAGTGGTATATGAACTAAGCGGGTTTCTAGATTTTCTTCCTCTCCTCGAAGTAGGAGAGGAGGCCGAAGGAAATTGTAAGGTTTTGAAGGATTTACACGACCGGTGAGTCTCAAATCGGCGGTAAAGAGGGAGCTCGACGTGATGATTTCTTTCTCAAACTAAGATATACTGACGTTTTTTAGCGCAGTTGGCGCTGTCAGTGGAATAGGCTGATACTCACTTCACTACCGCCATCCGTTCTCAAAATTTTTCCTTTCAGCCAAGATAGGTAGTAGACTCGGACCCGGTTCTTCTTGCCAGAAACAGTTACCAGGATATTTTGCCCCTCCAGAACTTCCATCTGCTGGAAACGCCTTCTCGAAATCAACTGATACACCTTGCCCTGGCCACTTCGGTCCAAAAGCATCAGACCAGTTTCCGTCCCAATGAGGAGGTTTACACCTGAAAATAGTAACGGTCAAGCAACAGGCATAGAAAGCAGACGTAGGAACCTATCAAGTGACAATCTAAGTGGCTCTCACCCCAAAGTGCGGCGCAAAGGATTTCAGAATTGAAACGCTTCTTGTATTTTCGTATTTCAGGAGTGTCAGAGGCGAGATCGTGAGAGGTTGGTGTGACGTTGACATTAACGTGACTCTCCCTCCTACTCGCGCCATTGCTCCCAGCTCCGAAACCAAAGGTCAGGAAGGTCCTCTGGTTTTTCTGTAGATCAACAACCCCACCCAAGTTAGCTACCGCTTGTCGATACTGAAAAACATGCACAAGACTATTCCTAGAAAGCCAAACCAATCAAAGTTGCAACAACACAAGTACATAACAATGAAAATACACACAGAAAAACCCTCACAAACAAGTCTGATAAAAAAAAATATATATAAAAAATTAGCTTACTAAACCTACAAGAAGCAACCCAAAACCTCATCAAAGCATACAGGAAGGCTCACAGACATTGTAGATGTCTACCAATCAACTTAATAATTCAGAGCGTGGCTAAAGGGGGTGACAAGTGATTTGGTTGCATGTGTGTATGTCCAGTCTAAACCCTGTTTGACATCCATTCCCTTTTCTGACCTAAAATTACCACATTCTACAGCTACACGTCAGGAGGCAATCAATAATTATTCGTGGAAAAAATAAAAAAATAAAACAAAATTACTATCTTTGGATACTTGAGTACTTTTGGTGTACAGTAGAGTACAGTACAGTAGTTTTAGTGTACAGTAGATACTAAATTTCAAGGCTTTGGAAATTGAAGGCTTCAGTACTCAAAAAGGAATACAAATCTGAGCTCCCTAGGCTGTAACTTTGTTGATGCAGGCTTGAACAAGGACAAGGACTGTTCATAATTTTCAAGCTATATTGCTAATCTGTGCTTCGTTTACTGTCTTTTAACGCCATGCAATGTGCTCACAAAAACACCACCAAGTTGACACCAAAGAATTCGTGCACAAACATATTTATCCATTGAATCCTTCTAATTACACTACTACCTCTGGCAGTAACTATTTAGATCCTTGGTAGAAACTTGTTTTGGATTCTAATGTTTACGATTTTATTGGGCCGTAAACCTTGATGCACTGAACAGAGGAAACCAAACAGGCAAGATTCAATAAATAGTTTTGGATATACTTCAGCAGGATTATCGGAGGGCCTATCCTTTGGTAAGCAGATACAAAGACAATGGCCGAGCTATGGGTAAAGCCGAGCGCGGGAGGTAAACGCAGGCAGGCAACCAGATTTGATTTGCCAGCTGATTCAAACAGGGAAGCGTTTGCACGCACCCAAATCATGCCACTTCAACTAAAACCAAAGCACTACTTACTGCCAGAATAAGGAACATTCACCTCACACCTATACATGCATTCAAGCAATCATTCAAACAACCCATATGAATCGCAAAATCCAGGTACTTACATAAGAAATTATGAGGTTACACTTGATCCCATGAGGTAAGCTCGGCAAAAACACACATGTCAAGAATTAAATTGAGATAGTGAAATTACCTAACCTAGAAAATTGGTAAGAAAAGCATTAATGGTGACATCCTCACATGACGGGTGAAAAAAGAGCCCCACTTTTTATTTGCACTGCGTAGGTTTGCCAGAAAAGCATCGTTCCTTGCTACTGTTAAGAGCAAGCAGCCTTTGGGATGCTGGCCAATGCATGCAGGACTTAAATGAGCACACTGGATGTTCTCAATAAACCCATTGTTCAACATAATGTAAAACTTGAGTTAAATATGTGGGAAATGACAGGTCAACTGGTACCCATGATAAGGGAGGATGGAATGTACAGCTCATGCTGGAGGATGATTCAAGGTAGAGGTGCCCCATACTATTACACCATCCTGGCAAGTCACCAAATTACAGAAAACAACCCTCGCAAGTCCCCAAGCAAGGAGACAGCAAGAAGGATGACATAGTAACGATTTCGGACACCAACAATTGACATTATTCTGCTTCACAAAGCCCAGACATGTTAGACGAGTATGATGTCGATCGCATAGATTGTGGCTTGACCCTAGAGCTCAAATCCTCATTGAGGTCCTTTTTAAGATGAGAATGGAGTTTTTTCTGCCCAATTATTCGAGGTTTTGAGAACGCTTTCATCTCCAAACCGTAAAAAATGCACAAAAATCAATGCATTAAGGCTGATTCTGGAGCTATTCTTCCTGAAGAGGGTGTCATCAGATTCAGCCGGTGCTCCATAAACATTTCCATGTTCTTTTGATTATAGGGGTGCGAAATATTTTAAAATATTGCCTGAGCTTATCTACTCTAGTTTCTTCAGGGGAGTAACATGAATTTTTACAATTATTGTAGATTTTTGCTGATAATTCTTCAATAAATACATTAATTATTTACCTGAATAATTTTTTTACAGCAGTGACATCTACACATGTAAGATATTGTGGAGGGGCGGTCAATAGTGGGCTTGATAACACGATCATTTGTCATATACTCAGGGCTTGTGGGTCACTTGATCACTTAATTTGAAAAATTAAATCTTGTTCCTACAAGAGCCCTTTCTGAACAGAGATTAAAGGGATGTCACAAGAAGCTACCCAACTTTCAAAGTGTGAAGGAAGTAAACATTTCATCAATGATAAGGAATTTAGGCAAAAGCCAAATTTTTCCTCACAGAAAACGGGTTGCCATTCAATCTCAACCCTGCCATAAATTGTTAAGCCTCAATCTTTGTGTCTTCAAATGTTGATATCATTAAGGAAAAATAAGGTGTGTAAAATTAAGTAGGGGTATGATCTTACCTCCTCACTTGTAGATTTGTCTTGCCGCTGATTTGGCGTGCCAGGGGATGAAGAAGCCTGAAAAACAATACAAAGGTTAGTCCTTTTCACAGCACACTGAGGGAGGATAGGGGGCAAAATGCAGACATGTTTCATGTTGTTATTTTTGCAGAACTACAAGACACAAACACGTTTGTGCTTAATTTACTTGCATTGTGTAACTTGAGCCTCCATCAAAATAATTCCTCGGTATATTTACATATTTCTACAACATTTTTTTTACAACACTTTTTTCTTTTAGTTCTCCTGCAGGAACCTCACACTTCCTGAGATGGCCCACATAACGAATTGGTAGTGGGTGGGTTTCCCCTTTTTCAACTCCCTCAACAGTCCAACAGAAGTCACTCGTGAAGAAATTGTGGAAACTCATTGCAGATAGAAATGGTTAGAAATATTTTATTTCCACGAAAACACACAAGTAATGTTAAATCGACGTTACTGATGATGACCTAACAGCTAAATCGATTTAACATTGTTTGTGTGTTTTTGTAGAAATGAAAGACTAATTTCTGCCTCAACAGTCTCAAGTTCTCTGTACATCCTCATATTTTTGAAAAAAATTGAGTTCTTCAAAAATGAGTTCTGCGTACAATTTTAAACTGGTGAATCAATCGAGTTGATATTCAAATCAGACGTTTCACACTCCTCATTGTACCCATAGTGGAGGGGAAGCGCATACATTTTCTTCAACAAAACATGATCTGTAAGAATATAACTAATCGCCATGATGAATTCGTAGTTTCTTTTTAAAACGCCAATTTGAAAAACCTTGAAGCCTTTCCTCCATTCAGCATCGTGCTTCATAACAGCAGAGCATACTAACTTGTGGAAGAAGATCAGGTAGAACAGAACTGGTGCGGGAGCCTGGAGTACCAAGCTGCCCACTGGAAGAGTCCATGCGATGAAGGTTTCGCTCTCTTTCCTCTCGTCCCTGAAGCAAATCAAAACAATAAATGGAACATAGCAAATTTGCAGACAAAATAAACATTTTTCACAAGACAATCTCATCAACGATTCCTATATAAAATACGCAATAACATTGATTTCTGAACAATTGAATCCACGGGGTGTGGATTTCTGAACCAACGTTTTCCTACCTTTGATAACGAACGAACAACATTTGAATAAAAGGCATTACAAATATATTGAAATAAAATATCAAAAATCTAATCATCTTATTGGCACACTGCTACTTAGGCATCCTCATCAGGGATTGGCAATCCCCACTGACACCCACATCTGGTACATAAATGTAGAGTGAGTTTTCTAAAAATGGGTAGATGTTTGTATGCAGGTTCATTCTGTCAGCCAGTAAAGTTGCTTGAGAGCATCGGAGATTCTAATCTATAGCATTGCCCTTCAGCTCAAAGTGATTTGGTTGACAGAGGCGAGGGTCCAAGAAATAATAATTTCCTCAAGTGTGAATGGACCTTCAATATTTCACTGAATGCACACTGAGAGCGTCTTGTCTTCCTCACGTTCAAGTGGTGTTTGAGTACGTGACTGCGCTATTGGCATATTCAAACGCATTTCATTTGATTCCGCAACTATTCCATCAACTAAGGTCCTATGCAAAGCACATGCTGCTTAATCCCTGCCATTCTTTTCATTTCCCAGCTTTTCAGTAAGCCAAAGGATCCTTGTGGACAGGTTTTGGTCACACGGAGATAGGAATTTTCCATATTCGTCACTCCTCAAGCATCTTGATCTCAGTGACGCCTTCCCTTCAGCACAAGGCGAACTTCAACCATTCAAGCATTTCAGTACCTGCGATACAGGATGGCCTTTTGTAGTAAATTTCATCAAAACATGTGTCACAACTCGATACATTAACTTGATTGATACTATTACCAACATTGCATTTAAGAGTTTCAGAGATGCAATAAGTTCACTTTGATGGCACCAGATGTTCGGAGCCCTGCCTAGTTAGACCAGTAACTAAGCCAATTTACCTCTTTAGAAGAAACACCCGTGCTCTGCAGCATTTTCAATTAGTTTTTGGTGATATCTGTTATCATGCTTGATTGCAATAGGGTCATCAGATAAGATAAAGAACTAATTCATTAAGATGGTCTTTGGGATTGGAATTGAGGTAGACCATTCTTCCCCTGAAATTATGTCATTCCTATTGAACAATGTAGTGTTCCAATTGAAGAAAGCAGATAGGGCTGATCAGGCCACTCCTCAGCGCTTAAAAATGGTTGTTGTTAGATTCCCTGTCATGTCCCTGTGCAAAAGCCTCATTGCAATAAGATATGACACCGATTGTGGGTGGAATGCAATCTTGCTGCTTTGGCCTCATCTAAAAAGTAGACTGGATTCCTCCTATGAAGAGCCCAATACATCTGGTCCTATATGAACAAACTGCTGCTGTAATTGCTCAAAAACTATTCAGTGTCAAGAGACAGTAAATTTGTAAACACAACAGTCGCTTTCATACCATGGACGACCCAAGTCAACATTTTCTAATGCAGACCTTATGGAATTGTCTTTTCAGCATGTTTAGAGTTCATTCATCACTATCAATGCAACAGTAATGAACGATAAAACCTCAGAGAGACACTTTTACTACAATAAGAATGCATCCAACAGACCTTATTGTAAAAGCATCTGATACATACACGCATCTCCCTGGCAGCTGGGGCAATGAGGGCTGTAACCGAAGCATGAGTGGCAGCTTCTTCAATTACACATGAGGAACTGCCTCATGATTATTGGGTGAATGAGTTAGTCACATGATGTAAGTGCAAGGTTAATTACAATGTATCCAGCAGCATTGGCAACTTGACACTGAGACAAACTCATAACTGTTGTTTTAACAACATTTTTAACTTCTAAACCTACAGGGACCAAATAAAAATACTGCTTATTAGGTGAATATGCGCAAAATCGATAATATTGTGGAAGAGTGACTCCTATTCAGCTTCAAACAACTTCAGGGACACAGATGGGATGCCATAAGTGCATAATCGACGGTGTGCCATGCAATCGTGTAATGGTAGAGACAAATCAGTCTCGTTTACACAAGACCAACTCTGGCTTATAAACATATATGAGAATCATAACAAGGGTCACTGAGGAAGGTATGGAGAGGAAGGGAACGTAGTAAGATGAGAGGCAATATTTCAGCACATCTTAGAAATGTAGGGATTGAGGAATGAGATATTCCAAGTAGGTAGGACATTCATGAGTTTCATTCAACTGTAATAACTGTTCATTATCAGAGGTAGAAAAAGTTGAACTAGTTCACATCAAGACACGAATAAATATTAACAGTAAAATAATATTAACCAGAGATGGGTATCCAAAGTCTTTTCATGTTACATTCACTTATTCAGAGCTCATAAACAAAATGGGAATCAGACCTGAACTGACATATTTGGAGGCATCAAACTGTAAATACTGTTGGTGACGGGTTTCTCATTCACTTCAGGTTCAGCACTGAAGTACCTAACATGAAAAGGGCAAAACCAGATTCTCCACTGGTTTAAAAGGTCATTTTTATCTCATGACAACATGTTCAAAGCGGGGATGTCCTCAAGAGTGCACCGCCCTGGAAGGCACAGGGAAATCTAATCAAGTCTCAATCTAATTATTATCACGTATTAGCACTTGCGAGGACTACAATGACGTCTCTTCTCCCAGTCACTGAAATATTTATTATGACATATTTATACATATTATACATTCGTGACGACAGCGCCCTTCTCCAGGAAAGTGTCGCCATTATGAAAAATCTGCAAATTCTTACACACGGGTTAGTTATTCCTCGAATGGGGGAAACAGTGGGTGTGGTGGGTCCCAGACCAATTCCAATCGATTCAGGGTCCAAAATTTAGTGGAATATGATACCCCACACGCCTAGGTTGCAGAAATCCCGAAAACACATAGTCAAAATGGGTAATAAATACCCATTTGACCCATTACTTCCTCCAGTGGGTGCCAATCGTTCTGGGACCCGTTACATTGGATTCAGCGTCCAAATTCAGTGGAAAACTGACACCCTACTTCGCCCTAGATCGCCCAAAATCTCGAAAATCCATTTTCAAAAAACACATTTTTGACCCCCCCCCCCCATAATTTGGTCCGATCTGGGCTGAAAAGTTTTGAGGACCCGTCTCGGGCAGGGAACAGACCCCTGACCCAAATTCAGATTTTTACAAAATTTTCTACTACCAAAAACGGCGCGGAACGGACTGGTACGGCGTACGGCGGACGGACATCGACCTTTTTGATCAGGACATCATGAAACGTCCAGAAAAAAATTTTGAGCCAATCGGAGAGGTTGACCATTATCATGAAAACATAGGTTGATTATTCGAGGAATAACCAACCAAAAAATACGCATTTCCGGATTCTCGAAATAACAATTTCAAAGCTTTTCAAATTGAATGGGGGATATTTCAGTACAAATTGAGCCTCTCAAGTCCAATTAGAAAACACTTTTAAAAGCTGTGTTTGATGGGTTTCCAGTTTAATCATTAATTATTAGTTGTAACATATGAAAAATATTGGTTGTATTTTCCTCTTCACAACTTGCCTTATATTGATATTATAGTCCTTTATTCTCACCTCCAAGTGATTCTGGAGGTATTGCCCATTTTATTATAGAAAATTCATATTTCCACTAGATAAGTGTTCTCACATAAATTATGAATTTGTAGTATCAAGTATAGAAAGAGGATTGAAATCGGTCCTCCAAGTGCAACCACCGAGGACAGTACACTAAGCAGGATGGTGAACTCCTTCTTTCTTTCCAATACAACGGATTACAAACTCAGAAATAGACATTTCAGGTTGCTACCAGTCACCAATCAGCATTTTATGTTATGAAATTGCCGCACAGTTCAAATGTAAAATTTTGTTGTTGTAATGTATACTCTTGTAACAGTAAGGTGAGAGAGAATCAAGCAGTTCTCTGTGATCCATCTAATTTCAACAAGTGCCGAACACCAATAAAACATAGACACACAGTAAAAAGAAAAATATGCATGTGATCATGGAAATAGTGAAAAGTAGTAATTTGTGAATTTGTCTTATATCCATACAGCTAACATACAACACATGAAGGGTGTACAGACAACACAGAAAATCCATGCAGAGACGCTCAGTACATTAGGCAATCACCTAAATCACAGTCTACTCAGCGTTCATCACACTGAGCACAATAGGTAAGTAAAATGACAATGCGCCTATTCAACATAACATTACAAGGTGCAGAATGCAGGCTATCGTGGTGGTAGTTGATATTAGGTATTCTGAACGAATTATTGCCATGCTCCTCAATAACTGAAAATCAAAGCGTTGATGTCTTTTTGTTTCGTCCATCATTTTTGTTATGAATGATAGTTTCTCTTCTCTGTTAACAACGTTTTTCTAATCAGTCAATTGAAACGTCGCGTTGTGTTTACACATACACGCCCGAGCGGGGAACTCATGTTAGTCAAAAATTCTTTTAATTCGAGTAGGAGTCGAAGTGAAGACACAGCAACATGAGGCGGGGTTCTAGGCAGGAAGACGCACTTTCAGTGTTTAGTTGACAATACAAACAAAGGTTATTAGAAAAATGTAAAAAATAAATTGTGGAGAATGGGGGTGGAAATTAAAATGAAAGTTGAGTACTAATAACAGAATTTTTCTACAATTAAAAATTTTCAAAATGAAGGTTGCTACCTAAAGAGAATTCATTGTAAGAATGGCCGGGGAGGAATTCCATGGTTTAAGAGCTTCTAGAAACAATAATTTCAGATACCTACACGTATTAGTCACATAATGAATAACTGAAGAGTTAGAAAAGGAACATGAAAAGAAGATGTGCTTGATAGTAGGAACCGACACAAGTAAAGTAAGAAACTTGAGCAGATTGGAAAAAGGTACTCACTGCATACCTACAAATGATTAGTATTTCGAATAAAACTGCATTATTCAGCTGAATTCCTCGATCGTCCGATATGATGGATGGTTGTTCTGTGAAATGTTCATGCTTGATGAAGGCAACATTACCTACAGCGTTAGAACATCTGATGTTTTATGGTATTTCGTTCAGACAAACTTAGATTTTGTTTACGTTTTATTGGAATTGAGGGATTTTCTTCTTTTCTAAATTTTCCCTTTCAAATCAGGAAATATTTTAACCTAGTGACCGGGTGACTTACGGGAAACGGTTGTTTTTGAAATGGCTAGTATATGCCTTTGGTAAGTGGTGGGGCGACGGACGGTAGGTCACTCACTCCATTGCAGCTCAACATTTCAGCAACAATTTAGTATCATATACAGGGTCCGCCAACAAAGTAGGACGTTTTTGAAATGGGTAGTACTCAGCGTGGGGAACTCTGTGAGGGGTGGGGTTGGGACCATCGTGTTCACAATGAAGGGAAGTTTTTTTAGGTTAGTTGCAAAGATGGTTTGGACGATGCCACAACGTGTTTTCGCGGTAAGTCGGTTTTTAGTGAATGGTGAGTCGATAATTCAAACACAGAGAGATTTCCTGTCGAGAGTACTGCGATTTCTCCCCGCGGAGCTATCCCAACTCGTAATGTAATCCTAAGGTGGGTTGAAAACTTCAGGGAAACGGGTAGTGTTACGAAAAAAAGGAGGGGAGGAGATCGAACAGCGCAAACTCCAGAGAATGTTGAGCGCGTGAGAGTCAGCTGCCCTCCAGAGCCCACACGTTCTCTCGACTTCATGCAGCAAATTTGAACCTCTCACAATCAACTGTTCGTCGAATATTGAAAGTCGATCTACACTTTCATCCGTATAAGTTGGTGATTTGTCAGCAATTATTGCCGGCGGATTATAACCTTCCTTTCGCCAAAAATTTAAAGTCGACTCATTTCTCGGCGCAGTGACGTTCCCTGGCCCCCCGGTCCCCTGACCTATCCCCCTGTGATTTTTTTTTTGTGGGGATACCTAAAGGAAAGAGTCTACAAAGATAAGCCGAGGACCCTGAACGATTTGAAGGAGGCTATCACCACGGAAATCAGCCGCATCCCACGAGAAATGCTGGACAGCGTTTCGAGGAGCTTCACCGAAAGACTCGATAAATGCATTCAAGCTGATGGGCATCACATGCTCGACGTCGTCTTCAAAAATTGAACATTACCAGAAAATTCCACTTCTTGTGAACAGTTAAAAAAATATATATATATTCTATCTTGAGAAATAACCGAGTTATGATTTTTTTAAATCCATCCTACTTCGTTGGCGGACCCTGTATTAGAACACTGCAAATTCTTCCACAATGGTTAGCCATTCAGGGTTAATGCCTGAGAGAGAAGCAGATAGGGACCAATCTTAATCGATTAGACGACCGGAATTCGATTGATGATACCCTACACATCTACGTATCAAAAAGCTTCCGCTCTATTAAAACAAAAAAGAAGTTACACGGGTCACACGAGAGCCCTCACGATTTTTCGACATAAGGCTGCCACAGAAGTCATTCCTTCCTAACGTGTGTAGCGCATCCACATAATGATCTTACGTGGGAAATGAATGATTTCTAAACTCAGTCAATTTAAAATGAACGCGAACGATGCAAAAAAGCACAATGTTTCTTCTCAACTAATCTACCTTAGTAAAAGTGAATGGCGACCCATCTATCAATGCAATGAAAAATGAATTACTGCATCGCATGATCAATCGAGCGAGTAGTATGAAAAAAGCGATCAAAAACGAAGAAGCACAGAAGCTAATTTGAATTATGTGACTCCCCATTCGCCAAAAGTAAGTTATTTTCCTAATAATCGACAAACGAAAAACTTTGAAATATGAAACTACGCAGAGAAAAATTTCGGGTACTTGAAAAGCATGATTGTTTGCTTCGATAGTTTCTGAAAACAAGTTCTATCCAGAAAAAAGGCGATTCGAGGTAATTACTCTAACTATCTGGAAAAGGGTAAACGATGCGGATCGGAAAAATACGTACAATAACTTTATAATAAGGGCGAGTCATTTACAGAATAACGAACCTCGGCGATTGATAGGATATAGGTGTCTGGGCAAAGAGAGTCCATGGACCTGTGGACGGAGTCCTAATGCGGGTAGCAAGAAAAAAGGACAAAGAAAATATGTTTTTTAGTGTTTTGGTTTCCAATGTTTTAATATAAACCTGAACTTAACTACAAATCTTTCTATCCAATATTCAACAGACCGGGTTCATTTGAGGCTTTTCCACGTTCTGAGCAATACAAGGGATTATTGTTCTTCTATTGATTCTGTTCACTGTAGTTCAGTTGCAGCCACTGGGTAAATAGAAACTGGGTCTACATTCAAGAATTTTGGACAATATTGGTACTGACGTAATGAGTATGTAACAATATTTGATTTTGAGAAGATACACATTGGTAGAGAACTGAATGGGAGGATAGAATCCTGACATACCCCTTGAAGCTCTGCAATGGTAGGTACACGGATGTGGTTCTTGATTGAATGGAAGATCAGGAGCTGGGAAAAAGAGTTTGAGGCAATTTACCTCTTTGCACTCATACCACGTTTTTCCACGCAAGTGTGGTAGTTGTGGAAATTTTAAGCTGTCAAGGGGAGTGCTCAGGAATGACACACTGGTATTTCAAGATAACCAAGCTGCTCTTAAAGCATTAGCTGCGCCACCAACTTGATCTCGACTAGTAAACAGGGCTGGTAACCACTTGACTGCCAGGGGAGAAGGAAGGTCATGTTGGGCTGGGCTCCTGGCCATTCTACCGCCCCGTTTACAGTGCCCGAGCATTCGTCCGGAACAGAAATTACGAACGAGCATTCGTTCGAGGCTTGGGCAGTTGCGTAAAGGGGGATGACCATCTGCAAGGCCAGTTGGGCCACAGCCGGTTCTGGAGAGCATCTCGGGTGGACAATGTGCTGGCTGGACAGGGAGTGCATTACTGAGAGCATCACAGGGCAGTTACACGGGAGTAGCGTGTTGACATCCAGCTGACACCCTGAGCCGATCAGTAATTGAACGGGCCAGGGAAAAAATGAATCTTATGGTAGCGGTGAGCGCGGTACCTTCTGGAAGAACCATCAGAGGATGAGAATTGTTACGGATTCATCCTATAGCATATGCGGCAAGGAGGGGGAACTGCTGCGTTATCATCATTTTGAGTGCTCTCGGAGGCAAGCTCCACAGTATACTTGAGACCCCATCCTGGGGGTATTAGGGCGGTGGACGGTCTAGTAAGAGGGGTCCCCTGGGGCTATTTTAGAGTTTAAATTGGGTTGCAGCTCCATAAGGGGGGTATCAAGGCTGTGACCGAATAATGAGCACGAGACTACAGTAACTACAACCCATAGGTCAGCGTAACTAGAATCTGTATAATTTCTCAAATTAAAAACCAACTAAAAATCTCCCCGCGTTGATGAAATATCAGCTCATTATCAAGTTTTGTCTGTTCCAAACAGTTCGTCAAGGAAGCACTGTCTCAAAAGCGTT
>CM033998.1:22844597-23060505 GCA_019603395.1 Cyrtorhinus lividipennis
AGCATCGTGCTTCATAACAGCAAGCATACTAACTTGTGGAAGAAGATCGTAGAACAGAACTGGTGCGGGAGCCTGGAGTACCAAGCTGCCCACTGGAAGAGTCCATGCGATGAAGGTTTCGCTCTCTTTCCTCTCGTCCCTGAAGCAAATCAAAACAATAAATGGAACATAGCAAATTTGCAGACAAAACAAACATTTTTCACAAGACAATCTCATCAACGATTCCTATATAAAATACGCAATAACATTGATTTCTGAACAATTGAATCCACGGGGTGTGGATTTCTGAACCAACGTTTTCCTACCTTTGATAACGAACGAACAACATTTGAATAAAAGCATTACAAATATATTGAAATAAAATATCAAAAATCTAATCATCTTATTGGCACACTGCTACTTAGGCATCCTCATCAGGGATTGGCAATCCCCACTGACACCCACATCTGGTACATAAAATGTAGAGTGAGTTTTCCAAAAATGGGTAGATGTTTGTATGCAGGTTCATTCTGTCAGCCAGTAAAGTTGCTTGAGAGCATAGGAGATTCTAATCTATAGCATTGCCCTTCAGCTCAAAGTGATTTGGTTGACAGAGGCGAGGGTCCAAGAAATAATAATTTCCTCAAGTGTGAATGGACCTTCAATATTTCACTGAATGCACACTGAGAGCTTCTTGTCTTCCTCACTTTCAAGTGGTGTTTGAGTACGTGACTGCGCTATTGGCATATTCAAACGCATTTCATTTGATTCCGCAACTATTCCATCAACTAAGGTCCTATGCAAAGCACATGCTGCTTAATCCCTGCCATTCTATTCATTTCCCAGCTTTTCAGTAAGCCAAAGGATCCTTGTGGACAGGTTTTGGTCACACGGAGATAGAATTTTCCATATTCGTCACTCCTCAAGCATCTTGATCTCAGTGACGCCTTCCCTTCAGTACAAGGCGAACTTCAACCATTCAAGCATTTCAGTACCTGCGATACAGGATGGCCTTTTGTAGTAAATTCCATCAAAACATGTGTCACAACTCGATACATCAACTTGATTGATACTATTACCAACATTGCATTTAAGTTTCAGAGATGCAATAAGTTCACTTTGACGGCTCTAGATGTTTGGAGCCCTGCCTAGTTAGACCAGTAACTAAGCCAATTTACCTCTTTAGAAGAAACACCCGTGCCCTGCAGCATTTTCAATTAGTTTTTGGTGATATCTGTTATCATGCTTGATTGCAATAGGGTCATCAGATAAGGTAAAGAACTAATTCATTAAGATGGTCTTTGGGATTGGAATTGAGGTAGACCGTTCTTCCCCTGAAATTATGTCATTCCTATTGAACAATGTAGTGTTCCAATTGAAGAAAGCAGATAGGGCTGATCAGGCCACTCCTCAGCGCTTAAAAATGGTTGCTGTCAGATTCCCTGTCATGTCCCTGAGCAAAAGCCTCATTGCAATAAGATATGACACCTATTGTGGGTGGAATGCAATCTTGCTGCTTTGGCCTCATCTAAAAAGTAGACTGGATTCCTCCTATGAAGAGCCCAATACATCTGGTCCTATATGAACAAACTGCTGCTGTAATTGCTCAAAAACTATTCAGTGTCAAGAGACAGTAAATTTGTAAACACAACAGTCGCTTTCATACCATGGACGACAAAAGTAAAAATTTTCTAATGCAGACTTTATGGAATTGTCTTTTTAGCATGTTTAGATTTCATTCATTACTATCAATGCAACGGTAATGAATGATAAAATCTCAGAGAGACACTTTTACTACAATAAGAATGCATCCAACAGACCTTATTGTAAATAGCATCTGATACATACACGCATCTCCCTGGCAGCTGGGGCAATGAGGGCTGTAACCGAAGCATGAGTGGCAGCTTCTTCAATTACACATGAGGAACTGCCTCATGATTATTGGGTGAATGAGTTAGTCACATGATGTAAGTGCAAGGTTAATTACAATGTTCCGCAGCATTGGCAACTTGACACTGAGACAAACTCATAACTGTTGTTTTAACCACTTTTTCAACTTCTAAACCTACAGGGACCAAATAAAAATACTGCTTATTAGGTGAATATGCGCAAAATCGATAATATTGTGGAAGAGTGACTCCTATTCAGCTTCAAACAACTTCAGGGACACAGATGGGATGCCATAAGTGCATAATCGACGGTGTGCCATGCAATCGTGTAATGGTAGAGACAAATCAGTCTCGTTTACACAAGACCAACTCTGGCTTATAAACATATATGAGAATCATAACAAGGGTTACTGAGGAAGGTATGGAGAGGAAGGGAACGTGGGAAGAGAGCGGCAGTAAGATGAGAGGCAATATTTCAGCACATCTTAGAAATGTAGGGATTGAGGAATGAGATATTCCAAGTAGGTAGGACATTCATGAGTTCATTCAACGTTAATAACTGTTCATTATCAGAGGTAGAAAAAATTGAACTAGTTCACATCAAGACACGAATAAATATTAACAGTAAAATAATATTAACCAGAGATGGGTATCCAAAGTCTTTTCATGTTACATTCACTTATTCAGAGCTCATAAACAAAATGGGAATCAGACCTGAACTGACATATTTGGAGGCATCAAACTGTAAATACTGTTGGTGACGGGTTTCTCATTCACTTCAGGTTCAGCACTGAAGTACCTAACATGAAAAGGGCAAAACCAGATTCTCCACTGGTTTAAAAGGTCATTTTTATCTCATGACAACATGTTCAAAGCGGGGATTTACAACAATAACAAACCAAATGGGGGGAAACTTTCAGTTGTCCTCAAGAGTGCACCGCCCTGGAAGGCACAGGGAAATCTAATCAAGTCTCAATCTAATTATTATCACGTATTAGCACTTGCGAGGACTACAATGACGTCTCTTCTCCCAGTCAACCGAGATATTTATTAATGACATATATTATACATATTATACATTCGTGACGACAGCGCCCTTCTCCACGAAAAGTGTCGCCATTATGAAAAATCTGCAAATTCTTACACACGGGTTAGTTATTCCTCGAATGGGGGAAACAGTGGGTGTGGTGGGTCCCAGACCAATTCCAATCGATTCGGGGTCCAAAATTTAGTGGAATATGATACCCCACACGCCTAGGTTGCAGAAATCCCGAAAACACATATTCAAAATGGGTAATAAATACCCAATTTGACCCATTACTTCCTCCAGTGGGTGCCAATCGTTCTGGGACCCGTTACATTGGATTCAGCGTCCAAAATTCAGTGGAAACTGACACCCTACTCGCCTAGATCGCCCAAAATCTCGAAAATCCATTTTTCAAAAAACACATTTTGACCCCCCCCCCCCCCTAATTTGGTCCGATTGGGCTGAAAAGTTTTGAGGACCCGTCTCGGCAGGGAACAGACCCCTGACCCAAATTTCAGATTTTTAGAAAATTTTCTACTACCAAAAACGGCGCGGAACACGGACGGCGTACGGCGTACGGCGGACGGACATCGACCTTTTTTGATCAGGACATCATGAAACGTCCAGAAAAAAATTTTGAGCCAAATCGGAGAGGTTGACCATTATCATGAAAACATAGGTTGATTATTCGAGGAATAACCAACCAAAAAATACGCATTTTCCGGATTCTCGAAATACAATTTCAGGCTTTTTAAATTGAATGGGGGATATTTCAGTACAAATCGAGCCTCCCAAGTCCAATTAGAAAACACTTTAAAAGCTGTGTTGATGGATTTCTATGTTTAATCATTAATTATCATTGTAACATTGAAAAATATTGGTTGTATTTCCTCTTCACAACTTGCCTTATTTAGTCCTTTATTCTCACCTCCAAGTGGTTCTGGAGGTATTGATTGCCCATTTTATTATAGAAAATTCATATTTCCACTAGATAAGTGTTCTCAATAAATTATGAATTTGTAGTATCAAGTACAGAAAGAGGATTGAAATCGGTCCTCCAAGTGCAACCACTGAGACAGTACACTAAGCAGGATGGTGAACTCCTTCTTTCTTTCCAATACAACAGATTACAAACTCAGAAATAGACATTTCAGGTTGCTACCAGTCACCAATCAGCATTTTAGTTATGAAATGCCGCACAGTTCAAATGTAAATTTTGTTGTTGTAAATGTATACTCTTGTAACAGTAAGGTGAGAGAGAATCAACAGTTCTCTGTGATCCATCTAATTTCAACAAGTGCCGAACACCAATAAAACATAGACACACAGTAAAAAAGAAAAATATGCATGTGATCATGGAAATAGTGAAAAGTAGTACTTCGTGATTTGTCTTATATCCATACAGCTAACATACAACACAATGAAAGGTGTACGACAACACAGAAAATACATGCAGAGACGCTCAGACATTAGGCAATCACACTAAATCACAGTCTACAGCGTCATCACACTGAGCACAATAGGTAAGTAAAATGACATGCGCCTATTCAACATACATTACAAGGTGCAGAATGCAGGCTATCGTGGTGGTAGTTGATATTAGGTATTCTGAACGAATTATTGCCATGCTCCTCAAATAACTGAAAAATCAAAGCGGTGATGTCTTTTTGTTTCGTCCATCATTTTTGTATGAATGATAGTTCTCTTCTCTGTTAACAAACGTTTTTCTCAATCAGTCAATTGAAACGTCGTCGTTGTGTTTACACATACACGCCGAGCGGGGAACTCATGTTAGTCAAAAATTCTTTTAATTCGAGTAGGAGTCGAAGATGAAGACACAGCAACATGAGGCGGGGTTCTAGGCAGGAAGACGCACTTTCAGTGTTTAGTTGACAATACAAACAAAGGTTATTAGAAAAATGTAAAAAATAAATTGTGGGGAATGGGGTGGAAAATTAAAATGAAAGTTGAGTACTAATAACAGAATTTTTCTACAATTAAAAATTTTCAAAATGGAGGTTGCTACCTAAAGAGAATTCATTGTAAGAATGACCGGGGAGGAATTCCATGGTTTAAGAGCTTCTAGAAACAATAATTTCAGATACCTACACGTATTAGTCACATAATAGAATAACTGAAGAGTTAGAAAAGGAACATGAAAAGAAGATGTGCTTGATTGTAGGAACCGACACAAGTAAAGTAAGAAACTTGAGCAGATTGGAAAAAGGTACTCACTGCATACCTACTAATGATTAGTATTTCGAATAAAACTGCATTATTCAGCTGAATTCCTCGATAGTCAGATATGATGGATGGTTGTTCTGTGAAATGTTCATGCTTGATGAAGGCAACATTACCTACAGCCTACAGCGTTAGAACATCTGATGTTTTATGGTATTTCGTTCAGACAAACTTAGATTTTGTTTACGTTTTATTGGAATTGAGAGATTTTCTTCTTTTCTGAATTTTCCCTTTCAAATTAGGAAAATATTTTTAACCTAGTGACCGGGTGACTTACGGGAAACGGTTGTTTTTGAAATGGCTAGTATATGCCTTTGGTAAGTGGTGGGGCGACGGACGGTAGGTCACTCACTCCATTGCAGCTCAACATTTCAGCAACAATTTAGTATCATATATTAGAACACTGCAAATTCTTCCACAATGGTTAGCCATTCAGGGTTAATGCCTGACAGAGAAGCAGATAGTGTCGTCTTTTGGTGAGTGAGGGACCAATCTTAATCGATAAGACGACCGGAATTCGATTGATGATACCCTACACATCTACGTATCAAAAAGCTTCCGCTCTATTAAAACAAAAAAGAAGTTACACGGGTCACACGAGAGCCCTCACGATTTTTTGACATAAGGCTGCCACAGAAGTCATTCCTTCCTAACGTGTGTAGCGCATCCACATAATGATCTTACGTGGGAAATGAATGATTTCTAAACTCAGTCAATTTAAAATGAACGCGAACGATGCAAAAAAGCACAATGTTTCTTCTCAACTAATCTACCTTAGTAAAAGTGAATGGCGACCCATCTATCAATGCAATGAAAAATGAATTACTGCATCGCATGATCAATCGAGCGAGTAGTATGAAAAAAGCGATCAAAAACGAAGAAGCACAGAAGCTAATTTGAATAATGTGACTCCCCATTCGCCAAAAGTAAGTTATGTTCCTAATAACCGACAAACGAAAAACTTTGAAATATGAAACTACGCAGAGAAAAATTTCGGGTACTTGAAAAGCATGATTGTTTGCTTCGATAGTTTCTGAAAACAAGTTCTATCCAGAAAAAAGGCGATTCGAGGTAATTACTCTAACTATCTGGAAAAGGGTAAACGATGCGGATCGGAAAAATACGTACAATAACTTTATAATAAGGGCGAGTCATTTACAGAATAACGAACCTCGGCGATTGATAGGATATAGGTGTCTGGGCAAAGAGAGTCCATGGACCTGTGGACGGAGTCCTAATGCGGGTAGCAAGAAAAAAGGACAAAGAAAATATGTTTTTTTAGTGTTTTGGTTTCCAATGTTTTAATATAAACCTGAACTTAACTACAAATCTTTCTATCCAATATTCAACAGACCGGGTTCATTTGAGGCTTTTCCACGTTCTGAGCAATACAAGGGATTATTGTTCTTCTATTGCAGCCACTGGGTAAATAGAAACTGGGTCTACATTCAAGAATTTTGGACAATATTGGTACTGACGTACTGAGTATGTAACAATATTTGATTTTGAGAAGATACACATTGGTAGAAGAACTGAATGGGAGGATAGAAGTCCTGACATACCCCTTGAAGCTCTGCAATGGTAGGTACACGGATGTGGTTCTTGATTGAATGGAAGATCAGGAGCTAGGAAAAAGATTGAGGCAATTTACCCCCCTTGCACTCATACCACGTTTTTCCACGCAAGTGTGGTAGTTGTGGAAATTTTAAGCTGTCAAGGGGAGTGCTCAGGAATGACCCACTGGTATTTCAAGATAACCAAGCTGCTCTTACAGCATTGGCTGCGCCACCAACTTGATCTCGACTAGTAAACAGGGCTGGTAACCACTAAACTGCCAGGGGAGAAGGAAGGTCATGTTGGGCTGGGCTCCTGGCCATTCTACCGCCCCGTTTACAGTGCCCGAGCAATCGCCCGGAACAGAAATTACGAACGAGCATTCGTTCGAGGCTTGGGCAGTTGCGTAAAGGGGGATGAGCATCTGCAAGACCAGTTGGGCCACAGCCGGTTCCGGAGAGCATCTCGGATGGACTATGTGCTGGCTGGACAGGGAGTGCATTACTGAGAGCATCACAGGGCAGTTACACGGGAGTAGCGTATTGGCTGACATCCTGGGCCGATCAGTAATTGGACGGACCAGGCAAAAAATTAATCTTATGGTAGCGGTGAGCGCGGTACCTTCTGGAAGAACCATCAGAGAATGAGAATTGTTGGATTCATCCTATAGCATATGCGGCAAGGAGGGGGAACTGCTGCGTTATCATCATTTTGAGTGCTCTCGGAGGCAAGCTCCACAGTATACTTGAGACCCCATCCTGGGGGTATACGGGCGGTGGACGGTCTAGTAAGAGGGGTCCCCTGGGGCTATTTTAGAGTTTAAATTGGGTTGCAATTCCATAAGCGGGGTACTCAAGGCTGTGACCGAATAATGAGCACGAGACTACAGTAACTACAACCCATAGGTCAGCGTAACTAGAATCTGTATAATTTCTCAAATTAAAAACTAACTGAAAAAATCTCCCCGCGTTGATGAAATATCAGCTCATTATCAAGTTTTGTCTGTTCCAAACAGTTCGTCAAGGAAGCACTGTCTCAAAAGCGTTCTAGTTAATAAACGTTCGTTTGAGTGACAAATAAAATATATATCACTTATGATAGTATATACATAAGACGCGAACGAGGGATTGAGGAAATCAACCTGAGTTACTTTGGTTGTAGAAGGTAGGATGGTTTCTCGCTTTCTATGTGAACTTCATTAATAGATATTCGTGTAGATTCATTCATCTCCTAGCTCCCATCAAGACTATCAGCTTCCCCTCGATGTGGAATTGTACTTGGGGCTTATTCAGTACTTTCTTAAATTCATTGAGAACACCTCATTCGTATAGCATCAAAAAGGAAAACTGGAAGCACCCAGTGTAGGAAGAATCTGACTGTTACTAACGAGTACGTGCAGAAATATAACTCTGATTTCAAGGTATCCAAAAATGTTGCCTATTAGTATTTTCATTCGTCATGTGAAAGTGGTTTTGTTAGAGAGGCAACCCTATTAATGATATTATGACGATAACAGGTTATGTGAGTTTGTTTAGTAATGTAAGACGAACAGATGAGAAGAGAGAAGATGGAAGAGAGAGAAAGATAATGACAATATACCTAGAAGACAAGATCTAGTGAACAGTGTTATGAAGAGGTACAATTACATGATATCATGGAGGAGGAATATGAGGGGAAGTGATGAGCGGGAAGGGGGAGGGGGCTCACCTTGTCCGATGTTCGACTGAAAGACTTTCTGGAACCGTCGGCCGGGCGTCGGCTTTCAAGCGTGCTCCTTGCCGACCTATGGAGGACAATGTCCCCTTCAGTCCTTTGCCTTCTTGGCCGAATAGGATGGTGATCTCGGTCTTCGCCATCTTTGTTCATCATCAATCCAGTCAAAACGGGCTCTGCCTTCTTTCCGTTACCAGTTCCAGTACCAGGTCCTCCGACCTCTGACCCCCGCCTCATGCTTGCTGACAATAAGCTCTTTTCTTCGAGGTAGGCTGAATGCCTCGACGGTATGTAAAAGTCCGAATGCTCCCGCCTGAACGGGATCCGTGTCATGACATCTGACCCGTTTCTCTGCGAACTGATCAATTCGGCTTTCTTCTCTTTTTCCGCTTTTCGTTTCTCACTGTCCCCTCGGAATTTCTCTAATCGCTCGTTCAACTTCGGGAAGAACCGGGCGATATCGTACTCCTTCAGCAGCGACTCCGTTTCCGACTGCCTTTTCGAGTTTTCTTTGTTTACTTGCTCCTTCTGTACATTCATCAACGGACAATGCATCCGAAAAGAGAACAAATCATAAATCAGAAAACAAGTTTGTATGGATAAATACGAAGAATGATGTGAATTTCGCATGGTCACCATACGACTACATGTCTAGAATAAAACTCTAAACCAAGGAACGGTTTTTCCACAACGTATGACCAAAGAAAAACATTTATCGAGAACCCAGTGAAAAAAAATGATGCAATCTGATTTTTATGCAAAGCATTCCACAAAGTTTTTTCATGTGTGTTGGCGTGCGCGCACGCGGCAAAGTCAAAAATACAAGAACTAAACGACAATAATAGACACGAAACAAACTAAAATGTTCAAACGGTGTTTCTGACGACCAATAATTGTGGTAAAGAAAAAATCAAAAGCAGGATCCTCAATTTCAAATGCAAAATCAAAAAATATTGAAGTGCTGCTATTGAAACGTTGAAGATTGTCCAACTTCAGTAGGCGCTAAGGTACTTGAAAGTTTGCAAAAAGTACAGCACAGTATGATGGGTGTGTACTTTTGCCCAAAGGCTGCTTACCCTTCGCATGACGAGTGTTCGGTCTCCGCTTTCGTCTTCGTCGGGTGTTGGCGGCAGTGGTCGGTTAGGAGCGCCACCGGACGATGAGGGAACTACGAAAGGTTAACAAAATCGATTGAAATTTAGGGTAATTCTTGAAGAAATTATATCTTTTCTTTTAATTATGTGTAATGGTGTTTGCCAGGGGGATGAAAAATTTAGGTTGGCGCATGCCATATTTCGCCGGTAACGGCGGAATATTTACGTCTCTCTAACTGTCCATGTTAGGAGTGGGCGCTCTCCCAGCCGTCCACGCCGATACACACGTCGGTACCGGCACGTGCGGACGGCTGCCGGGTTGAAAGTTACAGCTTTTCCGGCGCAAGTGGAACCACACTAGATCGCCAGCAGAGGCTGATACAATCAGAGCCGGACGGCTGAGCCAGAGCAGCGGTAGGTGCATTCCAATAGCTGGGCCCAATGCCATGAAGACATCTTCTCCAACTATGGCCACCACCGCATATCGTCCTTGCCTCTCCCAGTAAAGGGTTGATCTTGGCGGAGCTGTTTACAGCTTTCAAGGAGTCACTTCCGGGCCAATACAGCCATTTTAATGGGACGATACTCCCCGGCTTGCTCGTAAGCTCACCTCGTAACTAAGACATCCTAGCGGAAGCATGCTAGAGCTTTGCAATACCACACAACTTCGTCTAAAGAAGACTATTGATTCAAACTTACCTTTGACTTCGTGGAGAATTGACTGAGGGTCCACAGGTCTGGAAAGAGTTAGGAGATGTCAATCAATGTATCATCAAAGCTGAGGTCAAAATGCATAATTCGAATTGTCCATGAAGAGGTGAAATCCATAGGACACCTCAAATGAGCATGGGACGGCACAGAAAATGAGCTCGCCCACTAGTATTTTCTAGTGTGGGACCGTTGGGAAAAGGTCTGAACTGCTTAATTCGTGATAACTCCTTAGAAAAACATCTGCTCAAGAGGAGACCAACGGAGGCCAATGCATTAGGTTCATTAGAAAAAAACTCACAGAGGCTTGGGAGGATCACTGGCGAGAAGGGTTCCATCATTGCCTTGACGACTGCTGACGCCGACGACTCCTTCGTCATCGTCGTCGTCGGAGTCCGAATCGGAATCGATGACTCCTGTAGTTAAGGGTTTGGGAGCACCGTTCTGCCGGACGCCACCCCCGCCGCTACCACGGACGCCCAGTTCGTTAAGTTGAGCAGCCAACATGTCCAAGTCCTAAGACGCAACATACAATAGAAATTAGCGGAAATCATTTCGAAAAACCCACCCGGCCAGGTAGGATGGTAAATTCGTTACATTATTCTATTTCAAATACAGAAATCTAGTCGTGATAATTGTTTGTTAACTTCAGACAAAATTATAATGATTGCAGACCACAGTCTAGGTCGGTTTATCGAACTCATTTCCCCCGTAAGATGAAAGTTAGAGAGGGAAGATGAGAAAGGAAGGAGTCGGCGTGACAAGAAGCTGGTTATGCAACCGGTAATTGCCCAGTGGTGGGGATAGAAAAGCCAACAAACACCGTCAACTGAAATGCTTACCTCAGGTCTCCTGGTAGGAGGCGGCTAGAGTCAAGTGAAGAGTGATCATGAAAAAGAAAGAAAAACAAAAAGAACAGGTGAGAGAAAAATTTCAAAAACAACGAGAAACAAACGTATGAAAATGAAGCGGATTAAATAAAAAGTTGTTTCGCAACTCAAAATGTGACCAAAACGGCGAAAATGAAAGAGAGTTGATGGAAGAATAATGTCGACACAAAAATTAAGGACAACACAAAATAGCAAAAAATTTAAGGCAATTAGGCAACAAAAAGTGCAGTTCACGGACTTGGCAGCAAGAACTTTGCAATACTGCTGTTTATATTAAAATTATTATGTTCAGAAAATGAGCCAGGCGAATGGTGAAAGCAATAAAGATGAATCGTGAGTGACTTTGAAAATAGCCTCGTACAACCCAAACCTAAACCTTGGTTTATTATTCTTACACATAAAGTAGGCACCTCTTTGTACTTAAAAAAAAAAAAAGAGGATAAAGCAATTTGCTTCCTAAGGTGCGCAATAACGGCAGTTTCGTTTTCATCATCAAAAAGAAAAAAAAAGTTTCTTTGTTTTCCAAAATTATAATTTTGCGCTACAAATCCTCCTGAACAGTATTGGGTTTGATTCCGCCTGTCCAAATTTCCTTGCAACAAGCTCCCACTCGTGATTTAATTGCATTAAAATATTTAGGAACCTAAAAACCAAACTATTGGGATCAAATCAGCGGTACGCTCTGCGCATGCCCGAATTTTTTTAAAAATTACAGTCATACTCCGTGCATTTAGAAAGAGCTACTAGTTCACTGGAACTTAGATGTAATGCTATCTCACGGTCGCGAGGAAGGTAATGTGCCACGATGTTGGCAGTGTATTTTTACTTTAGACAAGTCTTTAAAATGTCCAGTAATGTCCAGTCTCTCTAAAATCTATAAGCCTCTATAGGCTTCGATGACTGTATTACCTTAACCAAAAAGTTCTCCTAAGAATGATAGGACATTGTGGGGATGTTGAAAGCGTTCCGGAAGTCCATTCACTACCTGAAGTTGCTAAAAAATAAGTCATTTTGCTCACCATTGGTTTGAACACATGGGAATTGCGCTGCTGATTCTGTCCTGGTTGTTGTGGTGAGCTTGAAGGTTTCTGTTGACGTTCCTCCCGGGGTGGCAGCGGCAAAGGTCGTGACGGCGGGTGTGGGTCAGCTGAAATCCACGTGTACAATTTTAAATGTTTAATTAAAGCTGGAAAAACTATGTTAACGAAGAAACGTCCATCAGGATCGCACAAGTGACGCAATTCTAGTTGAAAATAAGATTGTGACAAGAAGATTAGGGCAAAGTAATAAGGAGTCCAAATACAACTGATTGGCCATTCTCACTCACCACCAATAAGCCGCTGAGGTAGCACAGGCCGTGAAGGAGGCCCTGGGTCGGGGATTTCTTCTCGATCTTTCTCTTTACCATGTTTACCTTCCTTAGCTTCGTTCTGAGCCGGGGAAAGACACGCCTGAAAGTGTAAGGAATACAGTTCTCGAAGAGAAATCCACAAGACGTGGAAAAGAAATTCGTTCCCCCAACAATGGTCATTTTGAAATATAGAATAAATATTACCTTCGATATTAATCATAGAAAAATAAAAAAACATAAGCTAAACAGTTACTCAGATTACCAGTATGAATCGGGAGATGACTTGGCCTCGCGCTGTTAATACAATACAGTTTGAAGAAGCGTAAATTGCGACCAAGAATTGTAATAAGAAATTAGAATGAATCATTGAATAAACGCCGCATGATCAAATCCTAGTAAAATGTCCACTTCATCACCTGGATTTGTTGGAAATTCCTTCGGAGAGTGTCTCCAGGTGCCTGAACGATGGAGGAAGGTTCTCCAGCAGTCGCCACCTCTTCTTCTTCGTTTTCACTTCCACTATATCGGTACTCTTCTCGTTCTGTAAAATGAAAACAAGCGGTTGATGAGATCCAGAGCTACTCCAACAGCAACGAATTGCAATGGAAGGTACAACGTTTATACCTTTCTCCTGCTTCCTCTTCTTACAACGGTCAATGTGATCTTTCAGTTGTATTCGGACTTGCCTCTCCGTTGGCTGGTCCCTGATGAACTGATGTTTCAGCAGCTGCTCAGTGTAGGGTCGTTGGTGGTAATCCTTCACTAAGACAGTTTCGATGAAACCTGGAAGGGCAATTACATAGCGACTCATTAACAGTTGATTCATTTTGAAGGGTAATTCATTTTTCTGCAGAGGTGGTTGTGAATTCCTTTCTGCAAGGCCTCAAGACACTGCTGATTTCTAATTACCGAGTCAAAGTTGAAACTTGTCTGTCTCACAATAGAGGAGAATATAGGAGGATAAGAATAGAGGAGAATAAGCCTTGGAGTTACTGGCCGAAAACGACCTAGTTATATTTATAATACCCTCACTTTTGAACGCAAAAAACCATACAGACATATGACGGTATGCTACACCACCAAGAGATCCTATTCAATTCTTATTGAAAGCCCTTACCATCAATACTAAAAAATCGGACATAGGAAATTTATACTACAAAAGGCGAATAGCTCTCCACATATAACGCAAAACATCCACTGTAAACTTGTATGTTCTGCTGAAGGAAGCTACAACACGCTGGAAATGTATAATTTGGACAAAAAAGTTGAACGAAAACTTACCGTGAAATTTTTTCGACCATTTTTTAGATTTCAGGCGTGGAGGCGGGTTTCTGGGGATTAGAAACAGAGCTCTCATCGGATGGAGATCACAAAGTGGAGGTTGGGATTCGGCCATCTCGAGCGCGGTGATTCCTGAAATGTGAACATTTTAGTCCACATTAAAGGAGCAAGGCAGTTTAAATAACTAAATTACAACGTCGTGAAATGATCATGTAATAAGATGTGATGGCGAAAAGACAATTGATCCGATTCGTTCGGAATCAATCGTTCAAAAACCGGGTCAACAGAACAAAACAGGTGTTTGGGGTATCATTTTCCACCCAAATTTTGACGCTGAACCCATTCAAATGGGTCCTACACCTATTGGTGCTCAAAGGAAGTGGGTATGGGTCAAATTGGGTACATTAGAAATTAATTTTCGAGATGGATTTTGGAGACATAGGCGTGTAGGGGCGTACTCCGCCCGCTTTTCACGCTGTTTCGGTAGTAAACAATTTCTTAAAACCAGAAATTCTGGTCAGTTCCACTCAAATTGGTCCCTGAAAGCCCAATCGACCCAAATATGAGGGAAGGGTACGGGTAGTGTTTTTTTGGACTCGATTTTCGGACCGATCGGTGCCCACAGGCGGTGGCTACGGGTGAAAACACGTTTTTTCTAACTGGGTTCATGAAATTTATGGAGATCCATTCATGTGAGGTACTGTTATCTGTGAACTAGGAATGTGGGGTATCATTTTCTACTGAATTTTGGTCGCTGAATTGAGTGAAACAAGTCCTGGACACTACACACTCACTGTTTTCCTCGAATAAAAATGAACAATTATTGTGAAATAATTTGCCGCAGGTTTTCTGTTTATATTTATTTACACTGGTTCTTCATAATGCTCTGATCGCCATATATATTGATATTGAGGGAAGTGTGATCCCACTAGTTCATGGCAATATTAGTCTGCTCAGGTAATTGGTGGTTCAAATAGGGAGTTGAAACCAACGCAATTGTTCTTGAATTGTTTAAATTTGATTTAACAATAGAGACATTCAAACAAAACTTTAAAAAGTTCTATTAGAGGAGTAAAGACACTTATAGGATTGAGAGAGACATTCTTATTTCTACTTTAGTATTATTTATTTGTCTTAATACTCATTTTAGGTCGCCTGTAAGGAGATGTATCGACTATTGATCTAGGCGAGGTGGAAGAGAGGGGTAGGTGGGCCTAACCTCTCGCTGGTGATTAAATAAAATATTTCAATCAATCAATCCTCGCCATCAACTGTGGCGCTGTTGAATGCGTATCAACAATTTCCACGCCTCCTAACAGCTGTACTGCCTTCTGACGACATGGTTTCCTCTCAGGAGATGATACTGAGTCGAGAAAATACCTAAAACTACTGTCGTGACTCACCCAAACTCCACAGGTCGGATCGGTTGTCGTAAGTAGCGTCTGGGTTTTCGTCGCACGCTATAACCTCCGGCGCCATCCAGTAGGGCGTTCCAATGAATGTATTCCTTCGGCCGATGGTACGATCGAGTTGTGCGCTCACGCCGAAATCAACTTTAAACAAAGATCAATGAGAATAAATATTAGTATCACATGATTAGGATATTGCTTAATGTATCATTTACAATAATTGGAGCTTGATCTTTACTTTATTATTGTCATGACATACAAATTTCTGTATGACAGGAAGAGCGGGCTACATAACCCGATGTTGTACAAATAAATAAAATAAAAAATTGAATCAATAACGAACTATGCAGGTCGTGGCGAACTTACCTAGTTTGACTTCGGCGTTGTCTGTGAGGAGTACATTTTGCCCTTTGATGTCCCGGTGAATGACTTTATTTGTGTGAAGGTAAGAGAGGCCTCGGAGAATTTCACGACAAATATAGGCGATCCATTCCTCCTTAAGGCTCTGACCTTTCGTAGATTTGACGAGATCGGTGACTGACCCAGCACCACAGTACTCCATAACTAGCCACAACTGATCGTCCTTCCCTGGAGCGCTTTTCTTGATGAAGGCTCCATAGTAGGTGGCTATGTTCCGATGGTTGGAATACTGAAAGCGTTCAAAGTTGTAAGTTGACACAATCCTATATGGAAATAAAATATAGTAGGACCCAGTGAGAGATTCACTGATGATCCACTGAACCGACAACATGGCACTTCTCCATCCACAGAGCATGGAAATATGGGGTAGCTAGCTTACAGTAATCCAACCCAACCCAACCCACGACGAGGCCGGAATTTATGTGACTCATCAGGCCTTTTACCCATTATTCTACGAGTGCCCTTATGTAAGTCAGTGTATTCATATAGAAAAGATACACAAAAATCGTCCTTTGCGCTTCAAAATTCAAATATCCCATATGTAATGATATATCAGCCATCAGGGCCAATTGAGCGGATCAACGTTCTTATGTTCTATTGATTATGCGAATTCATAACTGTTCAGGTAATGTTTTTATGAAGTTCAATAGGGGAATCGATTAACTCCGAGTTTCCAAGCCACTCCACGTTGGAACTACTTAGTCGCCACGAAGGCAACGAGATAAAAAACATTTCATCAATATTTGCAGTTTTTAATTAACAGCGGGCAAAGTAGATTACTTCACAATCAAGGGATTTTTTAAAATATGAAATCTGGGAGTTCGGGAGTCGAGGAGCTTTTAAAAAACTATGTCGAGGACGAGTTGGACATAATCATGCCAACTGCAAATGACAGCCTCACCTGGATGGCAATTTACGTCAGCATCAGGAAATCAGATAGATCAAAACAACTGAGCAAATTTTATTCAATCAATGAAGTGGCTTCGTCTCAGAAGTCGTCAATGATGGAGGGCCCTTGTGAGTCTGCCCTATCCATCTTCCTCATGGCCAATCGCGTCTGCGTTTCTTTACAGTCCTCTCGGTCCATATCATCTTCAGAGGACTCAATCACCTTCAACTCAGTCAAACCTCGAGCCACGCTCCCCTCGAGGTCCACTGTCATCCTGGAAAGAGACCTCTCGGACAAGTTGGACATCGTTCGCGATCTCTTCTGCAAGTTGCGTCTCGTCAATCGTCGATCTTCCGTCGTTTCTTCGTCGTCTTCGGGACCTCGCAATTCTCTTATTTCACTGTTCTCTGCTACGTCACCGATATAGTAGAGCGAACTGTCATAGTACTTGGTTTTGGGCCAGATGGCTTGGCTCATAGTCAAGGTCCTCGATTTCTTATTCATTAAATACGTTGTGCTGATCAAATTCCTTTCGACTGGGCCGTCTACCGTGGGGATGTATTCAACAAATCGCAAAGCCTTCAAAGTACGTTTTTGAGCTTTTAGAATTTTCCTAGTGTACGCGGACACCTTGTTTCTGCTATGCCTTTTAAGACATGACCTCTCTACCCAGTCGTCTTTGCTACCTGTCGTCTTTACGGAGCTCGTTGCCAAGTCTGCTGCAGCGCGTTCCCTTTCTAATTCACTAATGTACTCCTTGAAAAGCCCGTCTCGTCCAGAAATGTCCTCGGAGTCTGAATGAGGGCTTGGTATGATAAAGAGTTTTGTTGGATAAGGCGACTTTCGGTCCATCATGGGCGATTCAGGCAGTAGCAACGAGGCTACAGTGCGAGGAATATAGGATGGAGCTACGTAGGTCATTCTTGTAGCGTAATCCATGGCCAGGCCTTCAATCAAAATTGTGTCCTGGACGTGCTCGTTGAGACTTACAGACGGCACACCCTTTAGGACAGGCACAACTCCACTTTGTAAGTACATGAATAGCTTTTCCCTCGACCAACCTCGGAACTGTGGCGAATCTTGAAGAACGTTCAAAGCTATTTTGATGGCGACTGTCTTCCATAGTGCGGCTTGATACGTCAACGAATTGCCAGATTCATGAATCACAACTTTGACGATCTTCATGGGGAACCAGATGAGGTGGACTGACGTCTCGCACACGGCTCTGTAGTTGTACTGCCTCCCTGTAGCAATTCCCATCTCACCCAACACAGTACAACCGGTCACATATTCATCCTGATTCAGATGAAACTTCAAATTCACGAAAAAGTCGTAGTTAGGGAGGAGTCCGTATTTAATATTTCCTTCAAGTACTTCAGGTTGTGGGACATATGATGTCCTCACCAGACCTTCAATAACCACCATCAACCCAACAGGATCGTCGCCATAGTTGATGATAATTTCATTTTTACTGTAAGACGAAATCCGAGCGTGTTTCAGTAAAAATGTGATCGTGCTTGAGTCATTCTTCAACCACGGTATTTCACTGATTACTAAATGTGGTTCAAGAGGCTCCACTAAATTCAAATTTCTTGCCTTCGTTTTTACCTTTTCCAAAGAGTTGAACAGAGCTGCCGTTTCAAGAAGATCCAACGACTCTTCTTCCTTCATGCTTGTGATGCACTCACGCATCGTATTAACAACGTGACGGACAGCATGTCCAGTTTTGTTCGTTGTGGCAATAGTATTCCGGTCAAATTTGATTAGCCCGAGTTCCCGCGCAACAATCAATCGATCAGTCTCCAAGACCTTGTTGATTGAGTCGTACACTTCATCGTTCGTCACCAAATGCCCAAGGAACTTCATTACTTGCTCATTGGTGATTAGATACGCTTTGCCTATGTCGTAAATTTTCATCAAGTCGTCGTCCATTTTCCTGTCTATCAAATTTAACACCTTAGGAATCAGTGCCACGATGAACACATAAATCCGTGTCAGTCGCAGAATGAGCAGTGTTTTGACATAAATTATGACAGGATCGAGGGAAAAAACGTCACCAATCTGCTTGATTTCAATGCATGAATCCAGGTACATGCCTAACTGCAGAGTTCTCACTAGGCAAGAGCAAGCAAACTCCACAATATTCACCATACTGTTGAAGTATTGAATCAAACCAATGCCCAAAACTTCAACGCAAAACTCCAAGAAAAACAATATGTAAAACATGAAGTCGACCACCTGGAGAAACACCTCTTCTGATCTGTAGAAGACAGGTGATCCTGAATAGAACAAATGCAAGGCGCGGAGTAGAACAATGAGATCAACCATACTCAGACACGCCATGACAATTTGATATTTGCGGGACGTACAGAGCCGGAAGCAAACTGCTCGAAACCATGCAGTTGGAATGAAAACATGTTTTTTTGAGGTGACGGTGAACAAGTGGCGGAATACTGTTTTCAGGCACTGGATTCGCGGGGATCCCATTTGTTGTATTTTGAGATCTTTCGCAGTAAGGATGGGCTCGTTGCGGACAAGGGCTTTCTCAACTAGATTTGACAGAATTTTTAGACCGTGCCTGCTCAAAGTGCCGCAGTCATTTTGACGATTGAATGAGACACGTTGCGCTTTGAGGATTCTATGCTTTATGTCTAGGGCTACGTCGTCTATTTCTTGCTTCGAGAGAGGCGCTGTTCCTTTCCCTCCACACTCACTGCAACATACTTCTCGAGATTGACCTTTGCTGGCAAAATGGTCATTTTCTTCATCCAAATTTGATCGTCTATGCTGCTTCTGGTAAGGATGTTGAAGCTGAGTCGCTTGCTCCACAACGATCCAGTTGGCATCAGCAATAATGCGATCTACTTTCAATACCTGGATGGCTCGCGCGCGACAGTCATTGACTTGAGCAATGGCTGAATTCATGTTCACAACCTTAGCTCTTGTGAGATCAAACATGCCAATTGCCTTAAGAACGGGTGGCATCAATACTACGTTCACAATGAATGATAAGCAGATGATTATGACGTTCAGAGTCAACCAATACCTGCTCTCCTCGAGTTGATCATACAGATAATAACTTAGTGTAAACGCCAATAAAAGCGCTCCTCGAGTGGGCCCTTGAATCGATACGATTAAATGTCTCCAAGTTACCTGCAAGTTCAGTTTGGCAATTGTTTTATGGATCAAAACGAACGTGATCATCCGCGTGACAAGGATGGTAGAGAAGACAATCAGCACAAAAGAAGCGTCGTAGTAAGTAAACTTGTTTGGATTAAGAGCAACCAAGAAACCACTGTAGGCAAAGATCAGCAGGGAGCAAAGGAAATTTATCAAATTGTGAGTGTTCTGGTAGAATGCTGCTGTTTTGTAGCTGAATTTAATTTTACTAGCGCCCAAACAAATTCCAAAGGCAAGAACGCTCAGTGTGCCGTCCATCCCCAAGATTTCACAGAAGCAGTAAAGAATCACAGCGCAAGCTATACTGCACGTGCCTTGACCTTCGCAGTCGTTGTAGTTGTAACCGACATACTGACGAAATACCCAAGAGAGTAGGATTCCAGGGATAATTCCTATCAAACACCAACCGGCGTAGATGGTACTGCTTATCAGCGAACCTGCGCTTCTGTGCAAGTTGTTCAAGTTGGCCCATTTTAGGAGAATATTACTCAGATACCTGTAAAGTGCAATACTCAACAGCATCTCTCCTGACAGAAGAATCTGCAGCTGGCGAACCTGGCACTGAGCTCTGTCTAACAGTGAGATGGCGTCGGACACAACGATCATGGAAAGATTCAGGGCGTGTATGAGTTTAGCAACATATGTTGTGCTCACTGGGTTGATCGAATACATAACAACGCTGAGGATGCCCGCGTTGTTGGCGAATAAACATAAACTGACAAATATGACAGGACCGAGGAGTCTGCCGAGAGTGTGGTAGTCGATTTGCAACGTGCAGTTGAACACAAGAAGTGGGATGGCCACCTTGATGCAGACCGCCGATATTCCGAACGTGTCACTGTCGTCATCGTAGGCCGAAAACATTTTCAAGCCCATACCCATAATCCAACTCAAGAGTAGAATAAAAAGCTGTGAGAGACGCGGATGCCACGGAGATGCAAGGAGGCAGGTGACTGTGAATAAAGCTGATATTACCACGTAGAGCCACACAATTTTATTGTCTGGGTGGCTATAAGTAGTTCTCGTCATATATTCAAAGAGCGAAAACGAACGAACCTTTGTGCCATTCAACTCCTTGTAGAATTCCATTGGTAACTTCTTACTGAGGTCAATTTGCAATGTATGTTGGTTTATGATAATGAGAATGTAATTTGGGTTCAACTTTTCTAGTTAGAAACGAAGTGGAATCAACAACAATATGGAGTGAACTGATCAAGTGCAAATGTGAAGCAATGAACTCGAAAAGTGTAAACTGGAGGCATCTTGACAAACATCTGGACTGTGTATTGCATGAATACCTCCAGTAGGTAGGCCATGTCTCAGGGACCAACATCCTGATGGTTTCTTTGGAGGATATGAGGATATGTACAGGAAAAGAAGGAAATGTGTCACGATCCGGGGTGAAACTTACCTTCTTGAGCACGTTGATTTCCAATTTGATTTCTTCTTCCTCGTCCTGGAAAAATGATATATGTATGAGTTGAACCAAGAATCGTCACAATAAATGAGTGGTTAATGGGTGAACAGTTCCTATCAAACGTTCTACATATCTCATGCTAATTAGTGTCATCACACTGAGGCGACTAGTCTAACACTGTTCCACATTATATTAAACAAGTCATTTTCGGTAGGTATCGGTGATACAGGTACCTACTTCGTATCAATCTCTACATCTTTCACCGATCCGTATGCTAAACTATGTGAGTACTCTCATATAAGGCACAACCTCGTTCTGTAATTCACCAAAAACGGACCTCCATTACCAATGAGGTACTCATTACAACTCACTTTGATAAATTAGTGTTCGAATCATTTCATAGAACCTATCGTAAAGTACGAGACAAAGAAGAACTTACCTCAGTAACATCCATGACTTTGATGGCAGCAAGTTGGCCAGTTTTGGTGTGGCGACCCTGAAAAGTTCAGTTTGAGTTAAGAACAACGATTCCAATAAACACAAAGACGTTTAAAAGAAAAATGCGCTTCAACAAATGTTAGGAACAACTAAACACCCTCGCCCTTAGTGATAAGCCCCTGAAATAGCAAGTGGCAAGTTTTTGGTGATACAACTGATTTACTAGTAAAACGTTCAGCCCCTAACTGTTCGAAATGCAGTTTCAAGATACCATAACTTGAGGTGCCTTGACTTAATTGAGCTACAGAGTTGCAGTTGGGTTTGAAGGTTTTCCAGAAACGATCTGGCCGGAAGCATTCGACAAATACCCTCTTCAGGCAACAACACAACACAAAAAAGTTAAGTTTTCACGATTTCTAAAAAGTCAAAAGCTAGAGAACGTCAGTAAATTTGGGGGAATTTTCCTTTCTTCCTCATCCTTGCGCCGACAAGAACTGGAAAACATCTCATCCATAACCTTTCATCTCCGACAGCACAATAAAATTTTAACTTTTGTAAAAGATAAAGAGCGTTACAAAAATTTAAAAAAAGGAGGATACGAGGAACTTTTTGTTACAAATTATTTAGTATACAACCAGCCTCCTAGGTTGGCGGTTCCAAAGGGTGGATTAGATGCCATTTGGCTTGCCTCCCATCTGAAATATTTGGGTACAGCCGATTTGATGCAATGAAACTTCGATCCAGGGCCACTCGGCCAAGATGGGCGGAAATTCACTACTCTTCTCCATGGACCTCCTACTAGGTAGGTTAATATTGTTGGATATAAAATATAATTTCGGCAAAGAACCGGATGATTGAGAACCAGATTGAGGACTCAATCTGTCAGATACGTATTTTGGAATTGCATTAAATAAAAACTAATAAATGAATAATTTAAAGTGAGCATTTAATTGTAATTTTCTTTTGCAAAATCTTGAAAATGGCTGCATAACGTCTTTTTAGAGTTACAATGCTGTTTCCGATCCGATTTTCGACCAAAAATGGCAAAGAAACCAAGGGCCTGAAATTTGCTAATTTTGAAACGCCCATTGCTGGCAGTATTTGGAACCAAACCAGAGCGGTTTAGCCTTAATAAGTCCCATCTGCATTCTTCCTGTAACGGCGAGTACCCGTAATAAGCCGCATTGGAAGAAAAAATTCCCGCAATTATATCAGAGGATGGGAAACAAAACGTGAGATAATTCCAGAGAAAGCCAGTTGAAGACCTATGAACAGGAGCGATGCGGGAGGGCTTCGATCAAAAGATTGGGCAGCTCTCACGGCCCAGAATGACGCAAGGACGTGACAACAGAGAGTCAGTAGGCAGAAGTAGGTCAAGCCAAGGGTTCAGGAGAGAATAGGTATAGAGAACAGGTGAGATGAGTGCAACAGGAGATGATCGGTAAGTAGCATAATTAGTTGGTGGTAAGGCTTAGGTAGGTAGGCACTTCAAACGGTAGAAATTGCGTTTGCTGACCGAAATCGACTAAAGAGTTGGCCTAATAGATGCATTTTGCGGACACTAAGCAAGCGCAGTAGATTTCTCATATCGTCAGTAATTTTTCGAACTGCAAATGCATTGCTCAGCCGCATAACCTTCATACAGTAACGATTTTGAGTAAAAAATTGAGAGTGATCGTTCTCGTAAGGGAACAATACATACATTGTAAGAAAACCCGTTGAAGGGTTCAAGGATCTCGATATTAAACAGGAATTGTTTACTTCAACGTTCAAGAGGGGACCAGTTAAGGAAACAAACTACACAGGGATCCTCACATACCTTGTACACTTGCCCATAGGTCCCATTGCCGACAACTTCGATGAGTTCAAAGATTCCAGCAGGATCCTGAAACAAAAGACAAAAGTAATTGTAGCTGCTCAGAGGAGACAACACGACCAGAAAACTTTCGTTACAACACAAACAAAACACGATAATCCATTTTCAAGCGTTACCGAAAGCTATGTGTAGGTAAATGTACATATTTCTTACAAATTCCAGTTTAAAATGTACCCACATCAATCATGCCAGGCCTCGCCTCGAAGCATTAGTATTGAAATGAATTGACTGCTTGCTGGTTCGAGCTACCTGCATGTTAAGGGTTACGTATGCACACATGATGCCGTCAATAGAAACAACCATGGTACATGGCTTAGCTTATAATTGTTCTATTGACTGATTTCATTGTCTTCTTGCAAACTAATTTGGTTTCGTGCGTTTAAGCATCCAGAGGGGATTATCGGTCACACCTCCTCTATAATACCGAATGGTCATGTTTCGACAGCGATGATTGGAAGAGCGAATAAAAATTAGTTGTTTCCGCGCGCATGAAACATCATTTATGCATTGGCCTGAAGCGGATGACCATGCGATTTCACGAGAAGAGCCAGGATGTGACTCACAAGGAGTTATGAGTCTACCGCTAGCACCGAGAAAGTGAGGATTATTATATTATTACTATAAGTTCCTGTTACGAAGAATGGTAATTTTCATATTTAGACAAGTGGGTTGAATTAGAGTGACAGACTTACGAGCATCACCGCTTGTGAGCTTCTTCGTGACATTAAAAATAAGTGTCAAATTTAATTTTCACAAAAGTAAAAACAAGAGTTTCCAAAATAAGAGAATACATAGACAATAACACAAATTTATACATGAGACTCTAAAAAGCAAGACGTAAAATAGACATTTTAATTTTTTAATTTATTTATTTTTTTATTTTTTTTTTTGAAAATGGGCAAGATTGTTTTGCAGTGACGCAGTTTTGGAAGCAATACAAGGATGATTTTTTCCCAATACTAAGCATGAAGTAATGAGCTGAAAGAATTGAGTTTTGCGACAGCCTATCTGTCTTTATTCATTTCCTTGCACGGCGATAACATACGAAGTTGTTGCAATAAACTATTCAGGGATCGTGATGAATATTTTGAATTAGATTTTGAATGGGTTCCGGTTAGATTATAAGGGATGATGCAGGTAAGGACCATTGAGAGCCCATTCAATATTCATCAGGGTGAAATCAGCGGGACGCTACACCTGATTTTCTGTTACAGTCTTGCATCATTGAACTTAACATAAATATTAGGCTCAATGAAACAGAATAAATGAATAATCATGTTATTAATTACCTATATTTTTGTTATGATCCTAGATTAGGTAGCTTTTAGAGCATCACCTTAGAATTCCCACCGCTAGGGAGCTATATACAGCTACGACCTCCAAAATGGTGACAGGGGGAGCGCCCCCTGGTGGTTTTTTGAGGAGCAACTACTGGAAGCTCACGCAGGTTACTTAATTAGAATGGTTGAATGTTAGTTAACACCGAACCGTCACTGGGAATAAACCTATATACCTGAGTGCTCAACCTGACTTGATCTATTTAAATAATAAATTATAAAAGAAATAATGAATTCCCTGTTCCTGCTCGCCCTGTTGAGTATTTCTTTTATGCTTTTCCGTCAATTCATAATTTAAAGCTTGACAAATTTAAAGAGTGAGAAACAAAATATGATCTTTTTTAAAGGGTTAAAAAATCTCAAATTAATATTTGTGTCTTCATTTCTGTCTTAATCAAACATAGGCGCATCGTTTGCTATTTAATGTGAGGCAAATGCGACATTTCAGTCCCACAAAATGAACATGATTGACGATTTGACAGCGAGAATAGATACGTGAGAAATTTAACGGAATTACCACTGATTTACTGGAATGAGTGGCATGGAATGTGGCCACCAGAAGAATGGCCGGAAATAGAAGACCTTTAACGGACGAAATTTTTTAAATTTCTTTTTCAAAAACCTTGTTTTTGAGGTAATAACATATTCAAAATAAAAGATTCACTACTATTTTGGCTTTCATTTGCCCCGAATTTCCCATACAATTCACCAATTCACCATTCAACTTTGCTGATCCAAAAGGATTACTTTTCGCGAATAAATATATTTTCCTCCCTAGATGTATCAATTTTGTCGAATTTGAAATGTAGGAATTGGAAAAATAGTAGGTAGGTTCTCTCACCGAGAGTTTTCGAGTCATCGAGACTGCACTTTAGAACGTCTGATGCTATGTTCACGAGAGAAAAAGACGCTAGGTAGCAATATCTGTACCTGGCTCGGATTTCAAAGCTGTTCCACCCAAAACAATAGAAACTGAGCGGAGGAGACTCCGTTAACTGCAGGGCGTCGCCAGATCCACTAACTGTATCGTCCTTGATAGAGGCTGCCTTTTGTAGAGGGGTCGGCCGAGCATTTTATTGAAATCAACCGTAGCGATCCGTCAATACAAACATAACGACTCTACATCCATCATAGCGGTAAAACGACACCGAAGGAACGAGGAGGTTCAAACTGTCCGCGATACAAACCTGGAAAGGGTCGGTGAAGAAATGAAGGCAGTATCTTAAGCTCAACTAAAATAACGATACCACTCAATTAGGCACTCATTTCAGGGAATTAGTAGGTAGATGTGAGCGGGTTAACGTCCAATAAAGCCAAAAACTAGTAGATTATCATATTCTCAGATCAGAAAAGTAACCGAACTGAATTTTGGCACAATCCAACTCTGGTGGGAACGACTAGATTTTCAGTCGTAAAAATATTTGCATCAAAATTATACCCATTTTGACTCACAGCCTCATCCAGGGGGCACCAATCGTTCCGGGACCCGTCTCATTGGATTTAGCGTCTAAAAGTTAGTGGAAAATCATATCCTACACGCCTAGGTAGCAGAAATGTCGAAAACACATATTCAAACATGGGGAAAATGGGGGAAACAGTGGGTGTGGTGGGTCCCGGACCCATTCCAATCGATTCAGGGTCCAGAATTTAGTGAAAAATGATACCCCACACGCCTAGGTACCAGAAATCTCGAAAACACATATTCAAAATGGGTAATAGATACCCATTTTGACCCATAACCTCTCCCAATGGGTGCCAATCGTTCTGGGACCCATTACATTGGATTCAGCGTCCAGAATTTAGTGGAAAATGATACCCCACACACCTAGATTGCAAAAAATCTCAAAAATCCATTTTTTGAAATTCACATTTTTACCCCTACCCCACCCAAATTTGAAAAGTTTCGAGGACCAACTAGAGCCATGAACGGACCCCTGACCGAAATTTCAGATTTAGAAAGATCTTTTAGCAGTATTTCTAGATATTAAGAAGGCGTTTGACTCTGTTGACCATAGGATTTTAGTTGAAAAACTTTACTCTTGTGGTATTCGTGGGTTGCCGCTGGATTTGATCGTATCATATTTATCTCATCGTCCACAATTCACTAGGGTGGGTTCTACTCTGAGTGACATCATGTTGAGCCAGCATGGTGTGCCACAAGGCACGGTTTTGGGCCCCATATTGTTGTATATTAATGATTTAATGAATATATATGTAGATGGTCAAATATTTGGTTTTGCTGACGATACTGCCATGGTTTTCTAAGGTAATGATTACAAAACTCTGGTAGATAATATTAATTCTGATTTATTTTTGGTTAATCATTGGTTCAGTACTAACAAGTTATGTTTGAATGTGGATAAAACTTCGGTCCTTCGATTTTCGATAGGCAACAGAGGATTCCCTATACATCCTACTCTAAAATTTCATATCACCCCTGTCTGTTTGAGTCGGTAGTTTTAATTGCCCTTCTCTCCCATTCAACGATCATTGTAAATATCTGACTACTGATATTAATTTGAAATTTGACAAACATATTGATTTTTTGATTGCTAGACTGCGGAAATTATTTTACGTTTTTAAGGAAACTAGTATCCATCATCAAGTAATGCATCATTCTATGGGGTAGTGCAAATAAAACTCTAATTAAAAAGGTGCAAACAGTTCAAAATCGTATTTTAAAAATTATATTAAATAAAAATATGAGGTACCCAACGTCCTACCTTTATGAGCAGCTCGATTTAAAAAACACTCAAATATTTTTAGTTCAATCATGCATACAGTTATTTCGTTTTGAGATCAAAAGTGAGCATGTTTCAGTTGCTACTAGCAGTCGAAATTTTACTTCGTCGCGTATAATTTTGCCAAGAGCTAAATTAGCTATGAGTAGCCTTACTCTTATCAAAAAACCTCAAAACCTTACTTTTGGGAAAATTCGGACTTAAGAGGTTTTGCAGGTATACGGTCGTAATACTGAATTCTACAAAAGGAATTCATACGTCAAAGCTCTTAAATTCCTATATGAAAAGGGTATAAATGTTTTTCTTCCCTTTTGATTTGTTGTGAAATTTGTCTTGTTGCCAATAAATGAATATTTGATTTGATTTGATATCGAAAATCCATTTTTCGAAAAACAAATTTTCATTTCGATTCCTACCCCATCTTCACCCCCTCACCAAATTTGGTCCAATCGATTTCGGGGACCAGCTAGAGCCGGAAACTGGTCCCTGACCAAAATTTCAGATTTTAAGAAAATTTTCTACTACCAAAATCGGCGTAGATAGCGCACGGACATTTGCTTATTTTGATTTAGACACCTTGAAACGCCCAGAAAAATTGTTTGAGGCAAATCGAAGAGATTGAATTTCTGCATGAAAACATAGGACGATTATTCAAGGAACTAAAACTAAACTGAATTTTCTTGAAAACAATCGTTGATCACCAACTTCATAAGTTTGAGTTCCATTCGTTTCCGGAGAACGCGATGGTTCTGTCGGTTTCATGGTCGGAAAACCATCACAGATTGAAACAGATGTCGACAATGACCTCCAACGGATTGGAACCTTGACGCCTCCTGGGGCGATTCCGTCTGGTCTCTGGTCATAAATACGATGCTACCGCTTCTCCAGATGAAACTCCCACAATTACATTGGTATTGAGAGTCGCATCTCTGGTGAATTCCACTATGTACCCAGATAAGTGATGTCACAAGAAGATGGTGTACCAATCTGAGTCACAAACTAATAATAATTATGAATGCTAGCTGGTGGCTAATTCTCTATTTTTATACGTTTTGTGGGGTTTGCCTCTTTAGGGAAAACGATCAGCAGTGCTTTTCACGTCAGATTTAACGTTTTTCAAGTCCCAACATCATTTTGTTCATTACATGGTCTCTAGCTCGGATCAATATCGAGAAGACTCAAGAAACCACGATAGTCTGAAGCCTCAATAACCAATCGAACAGTCTCCTTCATCTGCAGCTCAATGGTTCATTCCTTGAGAGCTGTCTTGCTGCTAAGTCTTGAATCCTCCTCCGAAGTGCCAAAAGGTTTCAATGGGTAGCACCAGCTCCAGCAAGTTTAGATTAAACCTCGGGAAGTCACAATATCGATATGATCGCAATTTTCCAGCCTTATTTCGTCCTCGACATTTTTCATATAAATCGCCCTCAACGAAGGATATATGTTATTTGAGGATATTGTAAAGGGTCTTTTCCCGGCGTATGGGGTATCATTTTCCATTAAATGTTTAACTTGAGATCGTACACTCGAAGTCGGTATTTATGCATAATATAAATAATGCATTATTTATGCATAAATCCAAATTTAAAAACAAAAATAATCATAGGTACATTACTCTTTAAAAAATGAGTATATTATACGTATATTTTTTTCTAAACATTTCAGCACGGATATAACTTTTGTTGGCCTTTTCATAGAATAATAAACCGTTCTGTGGTAATTTGCTGCGTGTTGAAAATGAGGCCACTACCCGCCATGACCCAATCCTTCTTCCTTTTACACTTCTTCATCGAGAGCTGACAGCAGGGAGGCTGATGAAATATTTCCCTGCCTATTGGCCTCTATGCATGCTTTTGACGTTTTCATAAAGTTTAAATCGAATACGCAGATTCAATTAATGGAGCGTGATTAACAATAAATAATGTTTAAGGAATTGCGTAACTGAGTTGAGAAGACTAAAACTGAAAGAGAAAAATTTTGTTACTATTTTCAGTTCTTTGAATTTAGCAAATTTTTCGTCACTTTTTCATTTTCTGGACGACGATGAGTAGGACGATATTACACCGACTTCTACAAATGCTTTGTTCTCTATTTTAAAATGGAAAACAAGATTGCTCCAAAATCAAAATTTTTACAGGCGTTAGGTACGCATTTCAGAGAAGAAATCTTATTTTTTGTCCGTCTGTCTGCCTATTAGTCACTTTTTTGCCACAGCGATAACTTCCTCAAGTGTAATCCGATAGCAACCAAATGTTCAACGGGTTCAGCCTTATCAGTTTAATCATGATCGAACCAGCACTAGGCTTATTGCAAGCGTCAACATGATTATCTTAGGGTGATTACTCCGCTTACTTTGAACGGACTCCAATCATATTTTCAGGAAGGACGCGTAGATAGATGACCCCATCACTATCTTATAGTCTATCAACGAGCGTCACTCTGTTCACGTTATTTCCTTGTCATAGCAATGTTGTGATTCTAATGCAATAAAATGTTCAAGGATCATATTGGACGCCCCATATACGTCTGATAAGACGGATGCGTAAACTAGTTGTATGCTACCTCGTAATTTAACGCTAAATAACTCTCAAAAATTCCCTGATGGCGGAATCGGTCGTTTCTAGTTTTCCGAAAGTGACATGCATTTTTGATATCAGAAGGAAGCTCCGGTCTTGGCAATAGATAGTGTAGTGTACTTTTTCATCAAAACTTTTACCGAGAGAGTTAGAGGAAATGACAGCTTTCCACAAGTGTCGAGTTCTAGTCAAACGAGACGTCTTATCATCGCCGAGATAAGAATAAGTTAGGTACAGGTCTATATCGACGATGCGATATCAACCCTTTCCGCTCGGAAGGGTTCTCCTTGGCCGTCGAATCACTTCCCTTCGCATCGGTAGGCCTTCACACGCGTGGGCGACGGCCCGGGTTCCTGAAAAACCGGGGGTGGAAAACGCGGGAGGCATGCGGCGGTGGATGAAGGTCGGGAGGGAAATGAGGGGTGATGGGGGTGACATTGGGGGGTGACAATGTCCCCCCCCCCCATGTGAGGGGCGGCTCTTCGCCCACCTCACAATACCCGGCCTCCACCGCATTCGCTTGAATACGTTGACTGGTACGCTCGTCCCACGCTGATTCACTTCAGTGCAATAAACAGTTATTTAGTTTAAATGGTCTCTTGAGCCTTCAAATTGAGAAAAAACATAGGGACCATCTGCTTAATTGTTCTCAGGATCCTTCTGAAATATAAAATGTGATCGATCCGATTCGATTGCGAATAAATTTTCACGATTCGTATAGCTTCCCCCATCTGCTTCAAATCAAACCAGAGGTACGCTCAGCGCATGCGCAAACGTCACTTCATGAGTACGGTCATTCCTTCTGAACGGGTTTGGGCTAAAAGGTATTCCCCGTAACTCAGAACGTTTCTAAGTTTCTTGGAGATAAGTGTGACTTTTTTTACGCCAATCGTTCCGGAACCCGTTTCATTGGATTCAGCGTCCAAAATTTAGTCGAAAATAATACCCCACATGCCTAGATCGCCGAAAATGCATTTTTTGAAATACATACATGTTTTGACCCCCTACCCACCCCAAACTCGATCCGATCGGGCTGAAAAGTTTTGAGGGCCAACTAGAGCCAGAAACGGGTCACTGACCAAAATTTCAGAATTTTAGAAAATTTTCTACTGCCAAAATCGGCGTGGACGGCGGACGGACTTGCTTATATTGATCTAGACATCTTAAAACGCCCAAAAAAATTGGGCCGAATCGGAATGACCGATTTTTTGCATGAAAATTCTAGGAATTACCAACGAAAAGGGGTAAAATTTAATGACTTTTATTTCTGAAAACGGTCATAATCAGGATTTGAGTCTTACATTCTACATTAGAGAAAAGGCATTCAATCAGCTTAATTTTTTCCTCAGAAAATGATAATTTCCTTTCTACAGTGACCGGAGTGATCAAAATGATTCTTGTTGTATTACAAACTCGGAACCGAATAAGACAGACGGCAATAGCTTAGAAGATGAAGCGTTCTCGATTTTCATTTCTCATCTCATATTTTGCTCAATTGATGGGTACAACGCCACCAGTTTTCACAGAGACCAAATCGTTTTCTTGTAGCATTTTAACGAAGAATGTAACGAAACCAACCATATATCTTCAGTGACATGCTCGGAACTAGAGCGTTTGAGTGTTATTTTTCAAGAAAAAAGTTATAATAATGATTCCTTCTTAAAAAATATAACTCGAATTTGATTTTGAGCGATTTCCAAACCAAAAACAGGCAACTTAATTTCAACACCTGCATTGGAGGGTTATGAGCGAAAAAAGAAGAATAAAACATTTCTTAAATTATGAAGGAGAAATAATTTCCATCCAGTCATGTTTACCTACTTCAAACGCGAATCATATTCGTGTATTCTAGTGTAGATGCGTATGGTGAGTACTCGGAATATTGTAAAAAGAAAATCAGTCTCCTACCACTAACGTCATTATATTTATGAGGAGCGCAAGGGTCGATTACAGACCCACGTTTAGAAGGGCAAACAAACCGTCCACGCTGGAGCATAAATCATCCGTAATACCCCTGTAACCCTCTTTCCCAAAGTACTTTCGCGAGAAAGAAAGAGAAAAACTTTTCTTCGCGAGGGGTCGCGTTTGGCAACGAATTTCCTCCTGTGCCACGAAGAAGGAGCAGCAAATTACAGTAAAATTAGATTAGACCATCACCTCGCAGATCCATTAGGTTACGAATCATTTTAGGGCAAGTCCCTCGTTGATAAACCCAAGTTGGTGGTTCATCAAATTGGAACTCGAATTAAGGCTCTTCGGTAGCGCAAATACTCAGTTGCGGGAAACCAAGAAACAACTGAGAAGCGTCCAATTAAGGTGTGAGGTGTCTCAGGTGAATAGCCCAGAACATCCGAACTAATAAGAACTGTTTGATTGACAGGGAAAAGAGCAATTCACTAGCCCCAAGTGATTTGGGAGACAAAAAACTTCGAAGAAAGTGAGGAAGATGCGATGAGATCCCACAGGCTTAAGATCTCTGCCTTACTATGACGTACCCAGTGAAACGAAGCAAGCTCAAAGGGAGCTTTAGGATTATGTTATTCTCCAAACAAAAACTCAGACATCATTTTTTCTTGCAGGAAACTCAGGTGTCTCAGGTCCTCCAGGGTCACATCATCACCCCTGTTGTTTGGCCCCAGGCCTCCCTATAATCGAAAGATGCCAAGGAACAGCCAGTTCAAATTACCCGCCGTTTGGGTCGACCAGGGTAGGACCATTTTGCTCGCGGTAGATGACCCGACATCAGCGCTCGCTCGTTCTGCAAACTAAGGGGGTAACCTTCCGTCCAAGGGAAACCTCTCACTTGCAGTTCAATTCTTCAACCTGTTCGTCTCGCTGTGTTCATAAATTCTGTATCCATTAACATCCGTTTGATCAGTTATTAAAAGTTCAATTAACTGTTACAAGTTCTTGAGTTCAAACCCACGGTCTCACACCTGTAAAAGTTACGTTACATCTTAACTGGCAGAAATATTGTAGCTTTCGGACTCCCAAGAACGCTTGCTTGTCTTCCCAGTTCTTCATCGCCTCACACCTTCTTCTGGCAAAGAAGAGGCTGCGATAGGATGGAAAAAGCGCAGTATCCTGCCTATCACACATCTCTGCTGCAGTTTATGCTCTATAGCCAACACCAAGGGCGTGGGTTGAAAGGGTGATTTGGAAAAAACTTAACAAGATCTGTAAGGAACCCTTGTTCTTCGGTACAGTATCAAATTCAACATCCATCATTGATACTGTATCCAAACTCACACGGTGGGTAGGTATTCAATAAAAAGGATTGACAACGCAGGATTTCCTTCACGAACCTTTCCCTCATGTTTGTATTTATGGAAATAGTACACCTTGTGAAAGAATATACAACTTTTATACAAACACGCAATTAATTTAATGTGCTTCTACCAACTCCAGGGACCGACGACATAACGACCTCGGACACACTGGCCCCCTAATGATATTGATGATCGAGGAAGGTGTGCCACAAGGCAGTGTACTGGGCCCACTACTGTACCTGCTCTACACTTGCGATCTGCCAGAAACTGAAGAGAACACCACTGCTACGTTTGCAGATGACACAGCCATCCTGGCCGTTGGAGAAACGAACAATGAGACTGTTGGTAAGCTCAATAGGTCCCTTAACCTTCTTCACAAATGGACAAGTAAATGGAGAATTAGACTGAATGAGGCAAAGTCAGTACATGTTGATTTCACGAATAAAAGGATCAACTACCTACCGACATACCTCAATAATAAGGCAATCCCACACGCCAACGAAGCAAAATATCTTGGAATGACGCTGGACGCCAAACTAAGATGGAAGAAGTCCCACGTCAAAAATAAAAAAGCTGAGTTTGTGATTAAGTTTCGAAAAATTTACTGGCTTATGGGGAGGCAGTCCAAAATGTCGATCCATAACAAGCTCATTCTGTACAAACAAGTCCTCAAACCCGTCTGGACTTATGGTGCTCAACTGTGGGGATGCACCGCCCAAAGCAATCGCAACATTATTCAAAGGTTTCAGAATAATGTCTTGCGCTGCTGCGTTGACGCATACAGATATTTCCCGAATGACAGACTGCATTACGAGCTACAGATCGAATCTGTCGATGAAGTAATACGAAATCAAGCCATCAATCACCTTATGAGGCTCCAAAGTCATGTAAACGAAGATGTTGTCCGCCTTCTTGACACCAATGACCTACTCAGAAGACTGAAAAGAACAAAACCGCATGAACTGGTTCAGTTAGTGTGAGTGCCCCAAGCAATTCAACAGACTTGTTAAGAATAAAGTTAAGTATCTTATTCTGAAAGCAGTTGTTAGTATTAGTCTATCACAGAAATGTTGCTTATAAGTTATCTACTTGGTGCAATAAAACATGTCAAAAAAAAATAATAATAATTTAATTTCAAGGTTCAATCAGGGCACAGAAATCAAGGCAATCGATCAAACAATGAAATCAAGGGTGAAAAAAAAAAGAAGGTTACAGATTTCAACAGAATACGGCCATCAATAACGGACTCGGAGAATTCAAATTTATCCACGATAACATTTCAAAATGTTTAAACGAGGAACAGTAGAGTCACAACTGAAAGAAGAACTGACTACAGCGTTGAAGCTTCGACGAAATTGATTGAAACTCGAGAGAAGAAGCAATATTATGCCTTATAGACCCGAATCAACAAACAGCACAAGGCGGTCAAATGAAACTTTCTGGGAGCCTGCCAAAATCGTGTTTTTCTATCAGGGCCCAAACTCTCTCAGCCAGATGGCTCTTTTGCGCTTGCGGGAGCCACTTGTCTTTGGAAATTCTGACTTAATTCATATTACCGATTTTGAGGTTGATTATATGCGCTATCAAAAAATAATAATTAAAAAAAATTGAAAGCAAGCAAGTAATGCTCTATTTAATTGCGTTTGGCCTAATGAGGGTGGACTACACAAGTACAGAACCACGGAAATTAGGTACTAATTTAATATTTGCGACAAAAATTTGCCAAAATACATGGAAAACCTCTTTCATCTCCTTTGCTCGTTGGCCATCGCTTTTGCCTCTAATCAGGGTTATTTTGACATCAATGGTCGATGTAGGTTCCTCGACCCCATTTTACGTCTTATTCACCAATTTATTCAAAACGAAATCTTCATTTTGGTTGGTCTATTAGGGGTCATTAGGCTTTTTTGAAGGTCATAAGTGCGCATTTGTTCATTGACTTTCCTTCCATTTACCTAACGACGTTTCAGTAGTAATCCCTTGTTATTTCCAGGTAGGGAAATATTAATAGAAACCAAATCGAAATAGAAAGGAAAGAGTTACTTTAATCGGATATAAAGCGATGGTATAACTAAATTAAATTAAAATGTACGACCTGGCCAGGTATCAAATGTCGACTTCGGAGAAAGACGAAGGCTAAGCGGCAACAAGGAACGCCGACGAGATCCGAGTGGAGTCGCGAGGTATCGGTCTCCGCGAACTCTGTTGGGCTGAGTACGTTCCCGACTTATTTCCCTTCGTGGCGAGGGATAAATTGATAGGCGACGACGTCCCGGATTATTTCCCTTCGTGACGGGGAAGTAATATGTAGCGTTCCGATCACCTTCGGGATAGCGAGGAATGAGGGCGTCGGATGGTATGGTTTGTCGTGAGGGAGATACTGCGACTCACACTCGACGACGGCTCATAACAAAAACTTGGGCCTATAGTAGCGGTAGCAAGGACCAGTCTGTGAGCCTCGAGCTCATGGATGATACTGACGAGACAAGTGCAGTGGTCAACGGGGTGGACCGTAGAACTGATGGAATGTTTGAGCCTGCTGGTTAAATGACAATGGAGAGGCGCGGCGTGAGGGGTGTCAACAAACACGGAGCAAGACGCTGGTAGATCCCATTTTCATAGAAGGACAGATAATAGATAATTTTTTGTTATTACTTCTTTTGGGCTTGGCCAAAACATGCCGCCCACCAAATTTGAGTCAAATTTAAGGATTGCTTGGATAGGAAGGATAGGATAGGGGGCGCAGGGGAACAAGATTACCCACAGAACGTTTGAATAGCTTGCCTGATGGAGTTTTGATGGTAACAACGCGCACAACATCATCTTTACCTGGATGAAGTTCGACTATACGGGCTAGTGGCCAATGAGTAGGAGCGGATGTATCTCTGAGGAGGACCAGTTCGCCAACGTTTAGATTAATCGAATCCTTGAACCACTTTGGCCGGCGTTGCAGAGTTGAGAGATAGTTGGACTTCCAGCTGGCCCAGAATCGTTGCGTCAATTGTCCCAGCAGTTGCCATCTTGTAAGTAGATGTTCTCTGGTGTCTAGGTATGAGGGCTCAGGACTGGCTAACAGGGATCCGCCCACCAAGAAATGGGCAGGGCTAAGGTAACTCATCTCATCTGGGCTGGTAGGAAGAGGGCATAGTGGTCTTGAGTTAAGGATTGCCTCAATTTTGGTGAAGAGAGTTGTGAGTTCTTCATAGGTTAGGGGTTGATGAGCACCAATGCGACGAAGATGACCCTTTACTGATTTGACACCTGCTTCCCATATCCCTCCCATATGAGGAGTTTGCGGTGGATTAAAATGCCAGGTGATTCTTTGTTTGAGCGCATAATGTTTGATGTTGTCCTGGGTACTGCTGTTCTGAAACCAGATATAAAGTTCCCTAAGATAGTTAGAGGCACCCAAAAGGTTGGTTCCATTGTCCGAGTAGACGTCAGATGGAAGGCCACGCCTGGAGACAAAGCGGTCAAAAGAGGCCAGAAATGCTTCAGTTGTGAGGTTGGTAACAGGCTCCAGATGAAGTGCCTTGGTGGCCATGCAAACATAGAGGGCCAAATATGCTTTGCCAACTGCTGCCTTGCGACGAGAGGACTCCTTGAGTTGAAAGGGTCCAGCAAAATCGACGCCAACATGGAGGAAAGCCCTGGTGCCTTGAACACGACATGTTGGGAGATTTCCCATCACAGGGTTCAGAGGGTTGGCTCGAGACCGATAGCAGCGCATACAACGAAAGCCTCGAGATCGAATGATTCGCCGGAGGGATGGAATCCAATAACGGGTTTGGATGACGGCTTGAAGAGTGCTTGCGCTTGGATGAAGATATATTATTCTGTGATAATGGTCGACCAAAAGGGCTGTGAAATGAGAATCGGGAGGCAGCAATATTGGGTGTTTTTGTGTATCAGGTACGGCAGCATTCTCAAGGCGACCACCCACTCTCACAATGCCCTCCGAGTCTATAAAGGGACGCAAGTTTTCAAAACCCTTTACCAATAAGTTCTGCGTGGAGTTCTGGAACAAGTGATGGGATTGAATCGCTCGTACGCAGATTTTCAGTCCAAGTTCGAGTTCAGCCAGATTGAGAGGTCCAGTGCGTAATCTACAGCAACAGCAGCTTACATGCCTCAGATTGTGAAGCCACCGTTGAAGCCACGCAGACGATTGGATCAGCGGCCCATACATAGAGAAACGTTGTATCCAGGCACACAGAGGGTTTTGACGATGTGTGGTCATCAAGATGGGCTTATCAGGTTTTATCTCGGGTAAGGTTATGCCAGGAGCAACGACTGATGACTTGGGCCACATTAGCTCGGATGCGGAGAGCCATGATGGACCGTTCCACCACTGAGAATTGCTGATGATTTCTGTGGGAAGGAGTCCTCGTGAGCCAAAATCCGCTGGGTTGTCTTCAGAGCTTACATGGCGCCAATGTTGCGCAGGGATAATGTTGAGAATTTTCTGAATCCTGTTAGCAACAAATATATGCAGTTTATAGGGCGGGATGTGAAGCCAATTCAGCACAATTGACGAGTCTGTGAAGCACACAAGGTCCATCTGTGTACCGTGCAGTGAACAACGAAACCGCTCGATGGAAGCCAATAGTTCTGCTAGTAGAAGGGCGCCGCATAGTTCTAGGCGGGGAACTGTCATAGTTTTAAGAGGGGCAAGCCGTGACTTGGCTGTTAGTAGAAAAACTTTGGCATCATCTTTGTCGTTTCGAATTATGCGTAGATATAGAGCTGCAGCATAACCCTTCTCAGAAGCATCTGAAAACCCAATGATTTGAACAGCCGATTCATTGGAGTCATGAATGAATCGAGGAATTCGTACCTGTGCCAATTGGGGTAACTCCTTGAGGATAAGATTCCATTGTTTCTGAAGCGGTTCTGTAATCTCTTGGTCCCAGTCCAGCCCGAGTTTCCAAATTTCCTGGATGAACGTTTTCATGAGAAAAACAACAGGACTCAAGAAGCCTAAGGGGTCATAGAGGCGAGCAATGGTTGACAATATTCCGCGTTTGGTACTGGATGGTGCGATGGAGTTTATGACAAACAGAAATTCGTCAGTGTGATAGTCCCAATGAAGGCCCAGGAGCTTGATCCAGCTGCTGTCATCGTCGAGAGAAATGGGTTGAGAATACGCCTCTGAGGTAGTGCACAGCTGAGGTATGAGCTCTGGAACGTTGCTTGCCCATTTACTGAGACTAAAACCTGCTTTACTCAGCAGGGCGATAATTTGATCTCGAAGATCAATAGATCCGGCCACAGTGGCAGCTCCACTCAGGATGTCATCGATGTAAATGTCCTCAGTCAACACCTTGGCAGCAGCGGGAAACTCAGGACCATGATCGTCAACAAGTTGCTTGATGACTCGAAGAGCCAAAAATGGTGATGACGTAAGGCCGTAGGTCACTGTGGACAGTTCATAGCGAATCCAGTTGTTGGAAGTTGAATCCATCCATATGATTTGTTGGTACGGACGGTCCCTTTTATCAACGAGTATCATGCGATACATCTTAACGATGTCTGTGGTGAACGCGTATTGATGTCGTCGAAAGCAAAGAATGATGAGGCGGCTGTCATTCTGGAGCTTAGCACCAACGTGGAGGAACTGATTGAGTGAACCGTTTGTGGTATGAGCGCTCCCATCAAAGACAACGCGAATTTTCGGAGCACCTGTTGTCTGTTTTACCACACAGTGGTGGGGTACCACAAACTTAGGAGGGTCATTCGTTGGCTGCATATGTCCCAGTTGGTGGTATTCAGTCATGAAGTTAGTGTAGAGCTCATGTAACGGCGGATTGGCATCAAGCTTCCTTTTGAGGCTCCGAAGCCTTTTCAGCGAATTAGAAAGTGCGTCTGGGAACTCAGGAGGAGTCTCTTGGAATGGCAGTCGCACCACGTATTGACCAGTTGGTAGTCGATAGTGAGTCCGTTGGAAGTGCTCCTCACACTCCTGATCGCTGGGGCTCATGGAAGGGTCAACCGATTTAATTTCTTCAACCTCCCAAAATTTCTTCAGGTCAAAATTGATGCTGCTAATGGTTCTCTTCTGCTGGACAGTGAAGAGAGTGGTGACAGCTGACGAGTCTTCTTCCTGCTGCCTGATGATCTCACCCATAACAACATGGCCTAAGGTGGTTTTGTAGAGTCGAGCAAGGGAACCATTGAGAGGGATTGATTCATGTTGCCATATTTGTGGGAAAAGATCAGCTCCCAGCAGAAAATCAATCTGGCCTGGTTTCCCAAACTGTGGATCTGCCAAGTCATAGTTCAAACAGTGTTGAACGAAGGAAACAGGCACTGGAGAGGTAGGCAACTGGGAGGTGATGTTGGATACAACCATGGCTTCAACTTGATACTGGAGGTTAGTAGAATTGCATGGTCGTAGGATGCAAGAAGTGGTGCCTTTGACGCCGTCCAAAGGGGATTGACCGATACCCGCAATTTTCTTGTCTGTGCGTTGCACGTTGAGTCCAAGGCGATGGACACATTTCTTGGTAAGGCAGGAAGTCTGGCTCCCCGAATCAATAACTAGTCGGACTGGTTGATAATGCCCACGAGCGTCGCGGAATTCGGCAACAGCAGTGGCTAACAGGACCTGAGTGTCAGGAGGATGACCGGCCCGTACGCAGCTTGCCACAAAGTTGGGCTGATTGGATGGCGAGTGGTGGCGCTTCTTGAGGTGAGAGTCATCATGAGGGTGGAGGGACGAGTGGTGTCTCTCGGAGCAGAAGCGACAATGCCATTTGGATTTACAGTTTTGCGTGGTGTGGACACTAGAGAGGCAGTTTGTACAGCCCCCATAACCCTGAAGCCAGTTGCGACGCTGGGCGACAGATGCCTGATCATATTTGCTGCAATTCAGAAGATGGTGGGTTTCATTCTTGCAAACAAAACACGGGCTATTTTGGTTGAGGGGAGTGGACTTGAATTTTGATGATCCTTTTGCTTCCTCGGTCATATTGGCGATCAGTGCGGTATTTGGAGTGTGGATCCTTGGCGCTTTCACAAATTTGCCAGGCTTGGGCACTGTATGAGAAGATGGAGCTCCATGGCTGGCAAGTTGTAATACCAAACACCTCTCACGTACAAATTTTAGGAGTGAGTCATATTTAGGGTATGTGGCACTGTTGGACATTTCAAATAAGTCTCGAGTTGCTGGGTCAAGACTTCGAACCATGAGTTGAAACAAAAGAAAGTCTGCCTCATCCGGAACATGGAGGTTTTTGAACCCAGCGACGGCATCACCCACAGCTGACACAAAGTGCTGTAGAGAGTCATGAGATACGCTACCCGAGGGACGTTTGTAATTCAAAATTTGATCCAGGTAAGTAATGGCAAGAAGGCGGGGCTTGTCATAAACTTCGTTGATGGCATCCCAAGCGAGAGAGTAGTTAACAGCAGATATCTGAATATGACTAATTACACTCAGGGCTCTGCCGGTGAGCGAGGTTCGCAGATAGTGAAACTTGTCAGTGTCGCTGATCCCATCATCATTGTGGACCAGTGAAAGAAACATGTCCCTAAATTTGACCCAATCAAGCATATGACCCTCGAATTTAGGAAGCTGAATTTTAGGGAGACTTTTCGAAGCAGGCCTATTTGATTGATTAAGATCCGGTCGAGACATACCTCGTGATGCCTCCAGGCGAGCAGCTTCTTCATCAGCACGAGTTTTCTCCATGGCAGCCTCTTTCCGCATCGCCAATTGTTCCGCAAGAGCCAGTGCTCCATGGTAGTAGGACTCAATAGAAGTTCTCATTTCCTTATCCTTGTCTCCGGGTAATATTTCACCCTGTTTAGCAGGGAAATCACAAAGGTCATCCCAATTGCATTCATATTTGGGATAGGCTGCTTCCATAATTTTAAGCACGGCCTTGAATTTAGCGATTGTATAATCGGAGGCGTCCGGGGCGAGAGCCTTTTTTCCGTGCTCAAAGGCATTTTGCGCTCGCTGACCGAACTCAGTAATTTTTCGCTTCAATGAAGCTATTTGCAAATCGCGGTCTTCAGCCATGGCTAATTAGGACGGACGGGACGTGGGACAAGTTTAAGGAGAAAAGGAATGAACGGAGGAGAGAAGTCAACTACCTAGACTCAAGAGAAATCAAAACAAAACAAACAAAAAGAAAGAAAAACAACGTGCAAATTAATAGGTTGGTATAATAACAGCTAATGATAAATTAAACAGAGAAATTAATGGAAAAGAAAAGAAAACTAAACCACGTTCTGCTACCAGAATGTTATTTCCAGGTAGGGAAATATTAATAGAAACCAAATCGAAATAGAAAGGAAAGAGTTACTTTAATCGGATATAAAGCGATGGTATAACTAAATTAAATTAAAATGTACGACCTGGCCAGGTATCAAATGTCGACTTCGGAGAAAGACGAAGGCTAAGCGGCAACAAGGAACGCCGACGAGATCCGAGTGGAGTCGCGAGGTATCGGTCTCCGCGAACTCTGTTGGGCTGAGTACGTTCCCGACTTATTTCCCTTCGTGGCGAGGGATAAATTGATAGGCGACGACGTCCCGGATTATTTCCCTTCGTGACGGGGAAGTAATATGTAGCGTTCCGATCACCTTCGGGATAGCGAGGAATGAGGGCGTCGGATGGTATGGTTTGTCGTGAGGGAGATACTGCGACTCACACTCGACGACGGCTCATAACAAAAACTTGGGCCTATAGTAGCGGTAGCAAGGACCAGTCTGTGAGCCTCGAGCTCATGGATGATACTGACGAGACAAGTGCAGTGGTCAACGGGGTGGACCGTAGAACTGATGGAATGTTTGAGCCTGCTGGTTAAATGACAATGGAGAGGCGCGGCGTGAGGGGTGTCAACAAACACGGAGCAAGACGCTGGTAGATCCCATTTTCATAGAAGGACAGATAATAGATAATTTTTTGTTATTACTTCTTTTGGGCTTGGCCAAAACATCCCTGTTAGCGAAATTCGTTCCCCACGAGTCCCCACGCCTTCGCAATTTCTGCGAAATTGCCAAAACGGAACAGTTAGAAAAATAAACATTATCATCATTAATTATTACCTTCAAGAAAGGTGATTGAGTGTTTGGTGATGATGGGATAAGTTGGGATCCAGCATAAATTATTCGAGAGAATAGTGGTAAATCTACAAATTTTTATATAGTATTTTTACGTAAAATTGGAGGTTTTCCTTTTCAAATAGGAGGTGGACGGAAATAGGTCGTTTCACATTAATTTTAAATGCTGCAGGGAGAGACTTACGTTGAAAATCTTGTTCATTCTTTTCCGTTCATTATGTTCATTCTTACTTGTTGAATGTTACGTTTCACTCGCTAATTTGTTGTTATTTCTTTCCCAGAATTAAATCATGTATTTCTGTCATCCACCAAATTGATGTGTAAAACCTCCAAATTGATGTTTAAACCTCCAATTTGATGTGTAAAACCTCCAATTTGACGTAAAAATGCTATATATTAATTATTACTGGTCAACAATAAAGCGCGAAAATGGAAAATATAGAGCTCCATTCGTTGTGGAGATGTTGTTCAAGTAGATTTAGATCATTAGATTCGCAAAATAAGAATTAGGGCGACTGGGGCATGTGAGTTACCACGTCATCTTCTCAAATTGGCGTTTTTAGAAATATACCAGTTTTCCCTAAAACATTTGCCAACGGATTTTTTTGTACCAGTCTAGCTCCCGTGCAATATGTGGGATTAATTTTGTAGGATATTATGTGATTGCGGCGGATCATGCCGGTTGTGTTAAACACAAATGTGTGCATCCGCTGTATTTTTCGTGTATTCGTGTGTTTAATTGAAATAAAGGTAAATATGCACTGTCGGGGGCCCCTGTCATGGCGCCCTAATATATCGATATGTCCTGTCAAACGAGATAATCGATAGTGTTTCCCAAAAAAAAATTTCGTCCTGCAAACCCACTCAAACCTATCTTGCTTCAAAGGACATGGTCTGGGAGACATATTCTTCCCACATTCAGGACACAAATACACTCTCGCAATCAATCCCAGATCCATACAAATCTCAATCACTCTTTCCGCTCGCTCATGCCTCAAACACCCCAAAGAAAACAAATTAAACACTTCCATTCCAACAAAAAGGGAAGCCCGTCTAATTTGGAAGCAACGACACAAAGAATTATACAAAACAATGAACACAATGAACTAGGTTTAGGCACCAAATAAATGTTACGGACATCGATACATCGATACAGTTATCTTGAAGCCGAAATCGATATTTAGACGCTTTATCATGCGTGTTATCAAGGAGCCCCTGACAGTGCATTTCAACCGAAATAAATTTATTTATAAAAAAAAATGTTGCAGTTTCGAATGAGCACTTTTATCTCTTAATACGTAAACCTGGTATGCATAATAAATCTCGAAATTTCAACTTTCTGTCTTTGACGACTAATAAAACGTCGAAGTCTGGCGTCGTGATGACTCAGGTGAGAGGAAAGAAGAATAAATGGAAGTAAGGTCCAGTTCAAGAACAATGGGACAACAGTCAATTCTCTCACCAATATAGTTGTATTGGATTGAAGTGATACCTAACAAAGGAAATTATCAAACGCTACAACTCGTGTTCTTCACAAAATGGGAACTCGTTTTAACCTGCGATTCCTTTGTGATCGATACTGTTTCAAGGTAAATAACATTGCTAAATTGATTCTATTCAGAATGAGGTCAATCAACAGAGCAAGGGATGAAAAGAAATGAGGAGAAAGCTGCATTGAACCAATCCTTTGACAGGAAATACACTCGTTGTGGTATTTCGTCCGTCACAGGCCACAGTACCGGTCTACTTTCTGCCGCACGAGAGGACTCCACCCGAGGGAAAAAGGGTGGAAAACAATTCGAACAATCGATTGGAAGTAAAGAGAAGCCGATGATGCATTCGATAGGGAAATAATAATAGGGCATAGCTGTCATTAGCGGTGAGGGGCCACCAGCCTACGGAGAAGGAAGCGGTGACTCACACTTGTCTCACTGTGCAAGCAACAATAACCAGGTTTCTTTAGAGCGATCACAAAGGATTAGGCGACCTCGAGTCCAGCACGGAGGCCCTGCAGACCACACAGGGTCGTCTGAAACGTATTTTTGACGGGATATGACAGCAAAACAGCGACAAAAACTTGCAGAATCGGCGACCAAGTTGACGGCACCAAGTGGGGGGTGTAAGGACCTCACGCCCAGCCGATTTGACACTCGAGTAAGCCACCCCGAGGATTTTCCGCTTTTGGACAACGCTAATCGCCAATTTATTTTTAAAAAATGTATAACTTGCCTTCAGCGCGTTCAAGTCGATATCATCCAATGAGCAATTTACTGTGGGAGCTAAATTATGCGCCATCTTGAAAATTCTCAGTCACTTGTAGCGAAGGTTTTGAAACTAAAAGAAAAAACTTGACACAGAACTAAGCGCGATTCACAGCAACGAAAACATTTTGCGGACACCTCCTGCGAGGCGACTTGAAAGCAAATTGCCAGATCTTCCTGCTATCTGCTTATCAAGGTCATATTTTTCACTCCGAGTTTCTACACAGAATTTCCATACAAGAGTTCACCACACCTACTTATCACAGAAACTCATGACGTCACAAGGGGGTTACCGACCGCTCCGCCTCGGGATTGGTTTCTCAACGATCTGCTTCCAACACTGACGGAGCTAACTGATGGCGAGAAACAAAACAACCCCTCCAATCGGCGACGATGGTCGAACTTCGACGGAAACAACCGATTCTGGTGCAGGAACCAGGTTAGCCATCAAAACATCAAACTCGAATCGAAATTCAGCCTCTCAAGTGCCTGAAAATTGAAGTAAAACCTGGGATATACAGTACGGGTATTGGACACTCGATACTGAAAAATCAAAATCAATTAAAGGTTGCAAAACAAACAAATTTTATATCTGATGTCGGTAGGTTCTCTGTTGAAGTTGGTTGAACATGAATGAAACCCCATTTTGGGATCAACCATTAATTTTTCAAATTATACCGGACATTTCTTATTCAAGCCTGTTACATTATATTTTGCCGTCAGAAGAAAATCTGCAAATTCTTACACACGGGTTGGTTATTTCTCGAACCAGGCGCATGGAGACTCATTTCTTCAACATGGGGAAAATGGGGGAAACAGTGGGTGTGGCGGGTCCCGGACCCATTCCAATCGATTCAGGGTCCAAAATTTAGTGGAAAATGATACCCCACACGCCTAGGTACCAGAAATCTCGAAAACACATTCAAAATGGGTAGATAGGTACCAATTTTGACCAATAACCTCATCCAGAGGGCGCCAATTGTACTGGGACCCATTTCATTGGATTCAACGTCCAAAAGTTGGTGGAAAATGATACCCCACTCGTCTGAATCGCCCAAAATCTCAAAAATCCATTTTTCAAAATTTTTGAATTTCTTTTTATTTTTGAAGTTTCAAATGCAACTGAAGTTTATCAAATCTACAACGTGTAGTTGTATGTTTTAGAAATCGATAGGGGTCCCATCCTGGTCATTTTATCCTCAATTTTGATTTTACGGTGTAAATAAATGGAGATCAGGCTACTTTAACGAAGTTGTATACACGAAAGAAAATCTTTAAAGTGTGAATACTCCCAAAAACAAGTGGTTTTTCAAAAATGTCTACGGGTGACGTGTTGCAAATTAGTCGTTGAATCGATTCCTGAAGTTACTGCACGCAATTCTGGTACACCATGTATATTACAATATGTAGGATACACGCCCCAGTACCTAAAAATGTCAAAAAATACCCATATTCACCCACTCTTCCACCATTTGGGATGGCAATCGGGCTGAAAATGAGTCTGGCTCAATTGAGATTGAAATGGGATTTAGTGAGCAACATTTCAAAATTGTTGGAGACTTTTTGGTACAAAATAATTGTTAAGTTTTTCTCTTCGGCTCAAACATTTTTTCTGGGCGTTTTAAGGTGTCTCAATCAAAAGACCAAAATGTCCGTCCGCCGTACGCGCCGTTTTTGGTAGTAGAAAATTTTCTAAAAATCTGAAATTTGGGTCAGGGGTCTGTTCCCGGCCTAAAACGGTCCTTGAAACTTTTCAGCCCGATCAGACCAAATTTGGGCGGGGTAGGGGTCAAATTGTGTTTTTTGAAAAATGGGTTTTCGAGATTTTGGGCGATCTAGGCGAGTGGGCTATAATTTTCCACTAAAATTTGGACACTGAATCCAATGAAATGGGTCTCAGAACGATTATTTTAATACAAATACTAGCTTGGTTTATTCCAGTTAAACCAGATTTAACGATTCCAGGTTCAATGTTTGAGATTTAAAATAATCCTATATTCCTGTAAATAATGTTCTGTTAAAAAAAAAAGCATGAGACGTCACATTTTAATTGTGGTTCTGAGTGAAACTACCTAGAAGTAAAGTAAGGATAGAAGTGTTGTTGTTGTAGAGGTTCACTGACTTCAACGGAAAGTGAGCTAAGGTGCTCGACATCAACCACCAAACAACGGCAACATTGGTCCGTCGATCTTTTTCCAATGAAAGTTGAACGCGAGTGCTAGCGGCTCTAGATCCTCGTTGTCAATATGGGTAAGTTGGTTCAAAATTCATCCAAATTCATCGAATAATTGAGCGACAAGTACGCTTTGAGACGCGCTCTTGTAGTTTCGTATGAATTTATATTTCAATTTTGCTGCAAATCGATGTTACTGAACTCGTACTTAGGCCAATTTCGTACTTGATTGTAACACATGAGTTTGAACTGATCGAGGTTACTTCATGTATTCTACCACCAATATGATGTGCCACCCGTTTTCCGACAGCCTAATGAACGATATTCCAGTTCTTGTTGGACATTTTCACGAAGGCATCGGTCGATTGGGGCTAATATGAGTGTTTTTATGAGATACTTGGCATTGTTTTCGGTTGTCTGACCCTGTAACTCAAGGGTGTCAAATTAATTGTCGGGCAAACGAATGCGTACTTGATTAGTAGCGACTTTAGTTTGTGGGTAAAATGTTTTGCCTTTTGGTTGAGGATACTTTGAGCACGTTGGGCTGCTTTATTGTGGCCTCAGATCGTCATTGAGCGCAAGAACTAACATTGATCTTGCATTTTCTCAAGTTTGGTTTCAAGATTTTTATCTGTATCAATTCAACGAGTGTATATTTAAGGTTCTCGCCTAAATGTTGATTCACTTTGTTCAGGTATTAGCCGAGATCATTGGCATAAGAGGAGGAAGACCGGAGGAAAGAGGAAGCCCATCAGGAAGAAGAGGAAGTACGAATTGGGTCGTCCTGCTGCTAACACCAAGGTAACGTGTTCTATACTTGTTTTTGAAAACTTTGCGTATCAATTGTGATTTCTCTTACTGACTCGGTAATTCCTCGGTCTTGTGCGGCAGTACACTCTGCCGTACTCTGGGTACTCTACAGTATTCTGGGTGTACTTCGTGTCACCTCACCTTCCCTCCGCTTGGCTCGCCTGCGCTCCGTTAAAAGTCGGACGCAGTTAAGGGTGGCGAGTCTACACGAGTCCGTTGAGACGAATCAAGTTGTGCCCGGCGGCGCTCGGCGAGAGTGTACTCGTGAAGTAGCCCCTACACGATCAGTTATACTGACAGTCTGGTCCCTCAGTTTTACTGGTAGCACGCGGTGGCGCTTCATTCAACGCTTCAGTCAATCTGTCAGTATTCATTTGTACTTAGTCGAGTTTCCGTGCTGTCGTATTGAGCATGCTCGCCGCGTTTTGCATCAAGGGCATTGCTTTGTTTCAATATGCCTTCGAAAAGTGATCTGGGCTTCCTTGCTTTGACAATTATAGCGTTAAAAAAAAAAAAATAAATAAAAACCAGAAGAGGAAACGACGATGGTCGAAGGAATGGATTCACTCACGATCGTTTGCTCAATGTTTTGCGTGAAACGGAACCAAACGATTATAAAAACTTTCTTCGAATGAACGAAAAATGTTTCGATAAGTTATTGGAGTTAGTGCGACCAAAAATTGAAAAGAGTGACAGTTATGCGAGAATCTATTCCCGCGACACAGACTGTCAATAACCTTGAGGTACCTAGCTTCTGGAATGTGCTTGGAGGACCTAAAGTTCATGTCTGTGATTGCTCCTCAAACACTGGAAGTGATCATGGAAACGGTCTGCGCTGCCGGGACCGAGGTATCCATGTTTGGTGCCGCGCACGTGACAGACGAACTGACTCAATCACCCCTCTACACGATCAGTTTGCCGCTTCACTCAGTCCGAAATTCAAGGTTTCTTTCAATCACCTCCCAGCACTGACTCAACCATCACTCACGCCTCTAGACGATCAGTTTGCTCCTTCACTCACCTGACTGTCAGTAAAACTGATCGTGTAGGGGCTCCTTGACTCGCCTGGTCTCGTGGACTCTGCTAGAGTGTGCTGGAGGCATTAAGGATTCCTGTTTGGGGAATTGCTGAAAGAGGATTGCTTTTCTTTATTAATGTGTGATCAAATACCCTCATCGTCCTTGATTTTAACTATAGAAAGACACTGGGGACAGGTGGACCCCTACGAGCTGAATATGAAGAGAATCAAAGGTCCTAAATGCTTTCCCGACTTCCTCCTCGTCAAATGTGCTCCTGACCCTTAGTCAGTTGTGTTCCAGCTACTTGAGAAATGACAAAGAAGTAGCTCCGGGGTCAACTTGACCCCACAGTGTGGTTATCAGGCAGTCCTAATCAGCTAGTTAGTGCACAATGTTACTGCTGTTGGTTTGTTTTTCATTCATTCCTGAATTGCGTATTAGAAGACATGCATTTTGCCCGCCCTATTACACTATCAGTTGATTAATTTAACGAAAAATGGGGTTGGGGTCACTCCCCAAGGGTCAGATGAAGGTCACAACGTGAGATTCTAGGGTTAAGAGTCTTGTGCTCGCTATATCCTAGAAGCAGCAAGCAATTCATACTCGAATTTGGTGTTCGTGTCCTGAAGTCGCTGCAAATTCATTGATTATTCCTCGGACCAGGAGCATGAAGACTCATTTCATTGGATTCAGCGTCCAAAATTATGGGGAAAATGATAACCCACACGCCTAGATTGCCAAAAATCTCGAAAATATATTTTTCGATATACACATTTTGACCCCTATTCCTCCCAAATTTGGTCCGATCGGGCTGAAAAGTTTCGAGGACCGACTTAGGCCGTGAACAGACCCCTGACCCAAATTTCAGATTTTTAGAAAATTTTCTACTACCAAAAAAAGCCGGGACGGCGGACGGACATTTGACATTTTTTGATCTAGTTACCTTGAAACGTCCAGAAAAAGTTTTTGGGAGGTTTCGGAGTGGTTGATCTTTTGCATGAAAACATAGGTTGGTTATTCAAGGAATAACCAACCAAAAGGTCAATGTCCGGTCACTTCTTGTAGGATTTTGTTGCCAGAGTTACGTGAAAAAAGCTTCAATGTCCGTGGGTAATAATATATTTAAAAAAAAAAAAAAAAAAAAAAAAAAAAAAAAAAAAAAAAAAAAAAAAAAAAAAAATTATTTTGGGTTTTAGAGGCTACTTGCAAATCGAGGAGTTGATGTAAATGAGTTTCTATTCATAAAATTCGTCGTGGAGTGGCCCAATCTATTTACCTAGACGCGTTTATGACTTCTTGGCTGTTTGATTAAGAAAGTAATGTACCTCATTGGTTCAACTTTGTTCTCATGATCGCCCATGATCATCCCAAAATGGAAAGAAGTGGGGTTTCTGATCAATGATTGAGTATATCTAAACCCTTCTTCACTAGACCCTATAGCATCAGTTCCACATTGCCATGTAATGTTCACGACAATCATCTTCATTTTCCAGCTTGGCGTTAAGCGTGTCCACGTTGTCAGAACTCGCGGAGGCAACTCCAAGTACCGGGCTCTTCGGTTGGACCATGGCAACTTCTCGTGGGGATCCGAATGTAAGTCCTCTCTTTCGTCATTCGGTTCACACTAAAGTACTTTGGAGCAGTCAATGGACTCATTTCGCTGTCTGTTTAGGTTGTACGCGGAAAACGAGGATCATCGATGTCGTCTACAACGCGTCGAACAACGAGCTGGTCCGAACAAAAACTTTGGTGAAGAACGCCATCGTCGTCATCGATGCCACTCCCTTCAGACAGTGGTATGAGGCTCACTACGCCCTGCCCCTAGGAAGGAAGAAGAACGCCAAATTGGTGAGTTCCTCGATGGGTTGGTACTCCCATCAAATCTCACTTTTCGAAGGGTAAGGGGGGTTCCAGAGAAGGTACAGTAGGACGATGATCAACTAAGGGCATAGATGGACTATTCTTACCACCTTCCAGGCAATCCTAGCTCGGGACAGTGATCTCTAACTCTTCCTTGTGAACGTTATTTTTTCGTTTGGTATAGGAACCGGTTAGTCCTTAGGTTATGTCTCTGAGCTCTCATCGACTACAAATGATGATACTAATTCATGCGTGTCATTTGATAACGACTTTCAGTTCTTGGAAGTTGCTTTTGAAGTGATAACATTTAAAATTCTGATGTAGGCGTGTAAAGCCGTGTTTCAAACCATGGCTACTCAGAGCTCGTGTGGGGATTAGCCCGACAAATTCTACCTGTTTGGAGATCTGTCTTGCAGCAAAGATTGGACAAAAAACTTGTTTCCCTACCTAATTAGTTTGGACGGCGTAGTCCTCAATTTACCCATCTAAATGCCTGATAGTAAAAGTTGAAGAGATACACTAGAGAGGCTTTTCTGCAATGGTTTTTCATGAACAGTAAACTGTGCAAACTTAATCCCCATGTGAGCGTTGTGCTTATATTCTGATTATGAATTACGGCTCTTGATATGTTCAATTTTCCCAAAATATGGTTAATTCATGTTCAGCACCTGCTCTGGACAAGAGTGAGAGCTAAACAAAAACACTTTTTTTAAAGCCATGCAAAAGAAGTAGAACATAATGGACAGAAGATTGTAAATAATTGGCCTGAACATCTCTAGAAAAATTAAATATATTCTCATAAAACGATTGGCAAGATCTACGAGTATAGCTTGAAGTTTGATAACATACCGTCTGCAGTATGTAGAAAATTATTACCACTGAATTTAAGAGGTCTTACCATTGAACCAAATGATAAAATAAGCTCAAGTATTTTCTGATGATGATATTCATGCGTGTCATTTGACCTTCGTTTTCAGTTTTTGAAATCGATTCAAGGATGATATCAATTGTTCTTCTGAACCGTTCATCGTTTCACTTGTCGCATGCTGTTCTCCTCGTTTGGCTTTACTACGATTGTGTTCATTCTTGGTTTCAGACTGAAGCTGAAGAAGCAGTTCTTAACAAGAAGAGGTCAAAGAAGGCCGAACAGAAATACAAGCAAAGGCAGAGGTTCGCCAAAGTTGAGCCCGCGCTTGAGGAGCAGTTCCAGACAGCAAGGATTGTCGGTAAGCTGATAGCTCTTTTTTAAATTACAGCGATTTCTATTTGTTGCCGGCAATTGGTAGAGTATATTACATCCCACTGGACAGGCAGTCCTGTTTGCTGAAGGATCTACTTCTATGTTTCTCCTTCTATTTTCAGCCTGCCTTTCCAGCCGACCTGGTCAATGTGGACGCGCCGATGGCTACATCCTCGAAGGCAAAGAGCTCGAGTTTTACTTAAGAAAAATTAAAGCTAAGAAGGGCAAGTGAACCAAACCCTTCTTTTTTATTATTATGTTGTATTAAAATCGTGCAACAACTTCCTTTTTCATTTCGTTTATATCCTTTATTCCCCAACCGCATTTTCGTCCTAATGACAACCGAAGATAACAATTTCAGCGAAAGAAGTGTAAAAAGCGCGAGCTGACGAGGGGGTTTATTTTTCAAAAAAATTGTTATAATAGCATGGCTATTATACGAAGTATTTGCTAATAAACTTGATCATTTAATTCTATCCTTTTCAAATCATTTCAATATTGTTGTATGTAGGGTTGATCTTTTGAAGATACAGTTGAATTTTTAATGGAAAATTAGGTAAAAGACCATTGGGGGGACGCCCTTAAGGGGGCGTCAGACAGTCCCTTGCAAAGTAATCCCAATTTATTGAAGCTCCTGTATGGAAATTTAAACTTTTTCTTTTTGCAATATGCTCGTGAGACTTGAAGAAATTTCTTGGGCCTATATACAAATAAAATATTTCAAAATTTTAAATTTCGTAAATTTGAAGTTATGAAAAAAGTCTGAATTTTCATACAGGAGCTTCAATAAATTGGGGACACTTGGGAAATCAGGCCATGCGGCGTGGGTCTGGCGGGGTAGGGCGGTCAGCGGCGACAGTTCGGCCGTCAGCCGCTAGATCGAGTTGCGTCGACAGACCCCCTTGAAGGGACTGACGGGAAAGAGTGGTGCGAAGTAAGAGGGGCTGAGAGTGAGATAGGGTGAAAAAGGGTTTTCCTTTCCTGGTTGCCTGAGAGAAACTTATTCTTTTCTGTTGAAATTACCTGATAGTAAACATTTTTTCTGGGTTTATTCATTGAGAAATGACCCCGTCTTGGTTTTCATATGGTTACGGGCCCAAAACACATTTGCTCAGTGTGAAAAGGTATCTCAACTTCCCGATCAGACCAAATTTGGGGGGGGGGGGGATCAAATGTGTTTTTGAAAATTGGATTTTTGGGGACTAGGCAAGCGGGGTATCGTTTTCCACTAAATTTTGGACTCTGAATCCAACGAAATGGGTCCCAGAACGATTGGCACCCGCTGGAAGAACTTATGGGTCAAATTGGGTATCTATTTGGAATATGTGTTTTCGGGATTTCTGGTACCCAGGCGTGTGGGGTATCATTTTTTACTAAATTATGGACGCTGAATCGATTGGAATTTGTCCGGGACCCACCACATCCACTGTTTCCATTTTCCCGATGTTGAAGAAATGAGTCTCCAGAGGGCCAACTTCCACCGACTCAACCTTGCTGAAGACCTTCGTGCTGTCTTCTCCAAACTCAGTTGTTCACCGAGGAAGCCATGGTTAAACTGAAGGCGGCTCAATCGTACTAACGAGATAGAACTTCAATTTAAAGACACAATTTCTCTGCCTAAACCGACGCTTGCCTGGATTACGTGCAGCAGCACCCACCCTGTGCACTCACCACGTGAAACCAAGTCACCAAATTTGAGTGCGCCCTCTATTAGAGAACGCGCACATATCCTGAATAGCTCACCTCAGCTTCCTGGAGGCTCTTAACAGGTCTGTCGTCATGAAATACAAGTCTCTGGCCTATTGACTGTCACGGATGTTTCTCGGCCTCACCATTACACTAATCAAAACTTGCGTTCTGGGGCGTTGGGTGAGCCATCATTGTTGCTCCCTCAATACATTTTCATCGTAAATTGGGAGTTAAAAAGAGGTGGAGTGATAAAATGTAGATATTATACGAAATTGCAGCAGAAAATCAATGCTCCTCGTCGTTAAATAACGAAGCTTTGCACAGCAGTTGGAAGAAATGATTGAGGATTCAAGGTTGATTTCGCTCGGTGAGGAAAGAGCTTCTTTGAGGTCTGCAGACTGGGTATCTAAGTAGAAAGAAGAAAAATGTGGGCAGACAAGTTTTTGTGATACTCAACCCATTTTAAAATCTCTTTGCCCATAGCCTGCTGAATTTTTGGAAAGTAGTCCGGAATCCATCTAAGTCTATTCAACCATCGAATTCCAATTCGAACACCTTTCAGAAAACCTCGTAAACTTATTTTCCAAATTTCCATTTTATGTTGATACCCAGCGCAAGTAGGTTGAAGATAAGTTAGGCTCAAAGACCTGAGTGGTCAATTTATAAAATTTGATGCTTTTTGGGCTCTGACGACGGCTGGAAAAATTTGAATTTACACATTTTGAAACGTGAATGCGATAATTTGAGTTTTTATTGCTTTGTTTTGCATAATAAATGAAACATCAGTTTTACAAGGTCCCTCGGGCCTAGACATTGACAAGGAATTGAAAAAGCCGTGAAATTTCTGGATTTTTTTTTCACATTTCCTCTGGTGACTTCTTAACAATACATCCTAGCGAAAAGTGCGCTATTACCTAAAAGAAAGATATATTACCATAAAATTCTATGTCGAATAAGCTCCTTGACATAAGTTTTGACCTTGTGGAATGGCCGCAATTCATGATCGAGAAACGACCATTTGTCTCAACTTCACTGAAACCTCAAAAATGTCACTTTTTCCAGCGTGTAACTTGGGAACTTATATTTTTCGACCCAAAATGCGTGGTATGAATATTGTAGAGCATCAAATTGTTACAAATTTAGACAATTTGGTACTCGCTGAACGCACAATTTGATGTTCTACAACTTCCATATCATGCATCCTGGGCCTAAAAATAGCCGTTTCTATGTTACACGCGAGAAAAAGTGGCATTTTTGGTTGTTTTTTGCGTGGTTGAGAAAAGTTGTGGTTTTTTGACCACGGATTGCGACCATACCGCATGGTCAAAACTAGTGTTAAAGTAGCTTATTCGGCGTAGAATTTTATGCTCTTTCTTTTAGATAATGGTGCAATTTTTGCTTGGTATACCGTATAGAAATCGTAAGAGAAAACTGAAAAAAGTCCAAAAATGTCTCGGTTTTTTGAGAGTTCTGTCAAAATCTAGCCCTGAGAGACCGTGCAAAACTAGGATAGGTGTCGCATTTAATTAGCTAATAAAACTTATATCCAGCATGAAGAGCATGGTTATAAAGTGGAATCCTAATTTTACTGGCCGATTAGAAGAATATAACTTCGGGATTTCACAGACCTCCCCTCGATCTTGTACAAATAACTGTCAGAAGTGAGAACCCTCAAAATCAGGCCATTCGCCCACGGAAGCAGGTTTATGCAGATTATCGGAAATCAATTTCACAAAAAAAAATAACAGTATTGAACAACGAAATGTATTTGTAAAGTAACAGTCTTTAGCCATCCCTTATTTAATTATCCTTCATCTAGGAGGTACTATACAATGTTGGTGACATTTGACAATCACCAACCAATCCCTAATCAAAATAGGTATCTGTTTACAATGTATCTACAATTCAAAATAGTTTCTACAAATCGTTGATTATCTACCAACGAGCGGGAAAGCGACGAAAAAATTAGGTAACGATGGCATTCATCAATTACGTCGAATGGCCAAATTGTGCTGGCACGCGACTTAACATTGCGACACCAAAGAACATTGACATGAAATATAAGTAGTTAGTGTTATAAAATCACTGGGTTTTAAGTAGTTTCAATTTAAAGTGGAAGTAGGTGACACTACGACCACTGCGATATGTTGAGCACTCGGGTGGGAATAAAATTGAAATTTTCTTTAGGTGAGGTGAAGAGGCGATCGTTCTTCCTGTGTGTCTACATCAAAACAGGAAAGCTACTAATAAATTAGGAATAAAGTCGCTGGTCCTAGCTCCAGGTTTGAGCAACCAATCTCACTATTACGATGAGTTCTCCGTTGAGGACAAGTGGTGAATTACGGACATTAGGGAGGACTTTCGGGATGACGAAGCACCTTGCGACATTTTCATCTGATTTCTACAATCTCCCTCAAAACCACAAAAAACGCTCATCTCGTCGCGTCTTTAGAATCTTGCAGTACGCTCCGATCGCCGAGCATCACTTAAAAGTTTTCATCAACAGAACCATTGATTCAGTAAAATAACAATACGAGCAGGCAGGGGAGTGATGGAAAGATTTATAACACAAATGAGCAGACTCAATTCCACCTGGGGTTCGAATTCTACAGTTAGTTTCTGCCTGTAATTCTTAACATTTTTCAAAAAGAGGCTTCAATCCCAGGTTATTTATGATTTTCTCATGTTTTAGACCTAATCTATTAGACGGACAAGTATTCTCAAATTGTTGAAAAAATGTCTGATTTCCCATCTTTCTAGTGCCAAATCACTTACAGAGTAAGTCCATCAACTTTCAGAAGAAATGTATACCCCCCCCCCCCCCCCATGCCAAACCAAACCACCACTTGAGCAAAAATGAATGAGAATCACAATTGTAGGCTAAGACAAGAAGTTTTCTCTTAACCACCCTAATTTACACATCCTAAAATAACGCCACGTCGTCAGGGAAGCTACTGGGGAAAACCGGGAGACCAGGAGTGCGATTTAAAAAAAAATGCTGGTCCATTTCACCTTCTTCGGGAGAGTGTTATGAGCTGAAAGATCGTTAGGCGCACTCCTGTCAGGGAATGATTGGAGCGAAAGTGGTGGAGCTAACGGACGGTTTTCAACACATGTCTGTCATAGGATCTTGTGCAGTTGAAGACGGAGTTCGGTTTGATCCATCTTTTGAAAAACCTGCTTGGGGCCAGGCTGGCTGCTTCAGGGCGGAATGACGAAGCTTGGCCGGGAATCACCATGTCCTGAGAGTATCTGGGGAAATCCTGGCACAACTCAATCGACTGAATGACCGGAAAGACCGTGTGGCGGTCTGTGTCGGGAACTTGTAGATAACGCCATCACAGACACCACCACTACAGGTTCAGCGGATGAATGAATTAGAATTGGGGATAGAGAATCAAGGCCGACAGAAGGGATTGGGCCCATCGAATCTTGAAAAGGAGGCATAAAATCAAGTGTAGGGGACGCCGACTGAGATCCCTCGTCAAAGTTGCCAGATTTTGAGATTTTCGAATTTGTTTTTGCCATTCTAAAAGACTCAAAATCTACGTACATTTTGACAATGTCGAAGAGTTGAATATGTCAACACTTTCAATTTCCTCCGTAACAATCAAATTACCATTGTAGTCTAGAACTCATATGGTGGAGTAGTCCTGATTATCGGTTTATGAGGTCAATTTCTTCAATTTGTACAATGTCCATCCACCACATGCCGCGCCGTTTCTATCAATAGAAATGGTTAAAAATACTTCAAACCGAAAACCGATTCATGGAAGGTTGAGCGTTTCGCGAACAATAAATTAAATAATGTTCGAACTTCTCTAGTTTACACGATGGGTCAACGGACTTTCAATGCAGTCAGTTACAGGTATTTGGGCTCATCGTTAAAAATGATGAAAAATACAAAAATAAAGAGAACAAACTATCACAATATGCACCCCGAATCCTAACTTTCACAATGAAATGTAGCACGTGGACATCAAAGGCTGGATATTAGCATTTCCAAGTCAATTAAAGGTTTTCCAATTTGACGGTTTCTTAAAAAATATTTCAACTTAAGTAAACGATTTTATTCACAAACGAATGCCAAGTGAGAACACCATGAATTCATTAGTTATTCAAACTATTAGTGGAATTCGTCGGCTTAGGATGGCGAATGACCTGAAATGTTCCATCCGAATCACTATCCACAGTTCATCAACTGTGCACGTTGAAACCAGCGGTAACAAAACCGCGTGAATTGGTAGATATAGAGAGTCTTTCGCGCAGACGCAGAGCGCGCATACTGAAGGAATACCTACACACCTGTAGTGAGGGAGTGCCCTTTAGTGCACATGCCCTCTGACTCTGTCAAGAGGAAACCTCTAACTGGAAGGAGATTTAACGTGGTCATCCCAGGGAGAGGAGCCTGGACCCAGGGACCTGGTATGGTACACGGATCGGTCCAAGATGGGAAACGGATCCGGCCTGGGGGTGTACAGCCCGGCGCCAGAATGGGAGCTCTCGCTCTCCCTTGGTAGCTGGGTCACAGTATACCAGGCTGAGCTGCTCGCAATAGAGAAATGTGCTGAGGAGAACATGAGGAGGGCCTACCGAGGTAGGCGGACATCTTCTCTGACAGCCAAGCAGCACTCAAGGCCTTAATGGGATCGAAGAGTGGAACGAACAAGGTTGTCCTCACATGGGTCCCGGGCCACTCAGGGGTTGAGGGTAATGACCGAGCTGACGCTCTGGCTTGGCGTGGGTCGGGGACTGTCTTTACGGGACCTGAACCATGCCTAGGAATCTCCCGCACCCTACTATCGGGGTGGGTGGCAAACTGGGTTCGCTCCCAGCACCAGAAGCGCTGGGAGCGGACGCCGCGGCAAGAACACGGTCATATCATGATGACTGGTCCTAACAAAGGCAGGGCCACGAGATGCCTTAACCTTAATAGAGCTTCCCTGAGACTCACTGTTGGCTTATTTACAGGACACGGGGACTTCAGGAGGCATCTCTGCAGGATTGGGGTGCGCAATGGTACTCCTGACTGCAGATTGTGTGGCGAAGACGAGGAGACAGCTTCTCACATCGTCTTCAATTGTCCTGCCCTGGAACACAGGCGGTTCAGAACCTTCGGGACTTTGGACCAAGGGGACATCCTCAACCAGGAGAACCTGGTCGGAGCTCTGCTGGACCTAGTCGGGAACACGGGAGCTTCGGCCAAGATGAGCTCCAGGGGTTAGCACAATGGGCCACCAGGTCTAAGCGCGGGGGGCGGGCACGACGATGGACGTCCCCTCTACCCCTGTGTAATTAATCTATCTAACACACCTGTAACTACTGCTTGCTGAACCACACAAAGCGTAGCGGTTTAAGTATCCATCTCAATTTCAGTTACAGTAAAGAGTGGAATAGGACTATTTACTCAAATGTCTACAAAACCGGTCCTCTGCCTAACTAGGTATTCAACAATGCAGGTGACAACTTAAATAATAGTGGTTAACATACAAACTACTGACAGATAAGGGAAACCTTGAATATGAATTAAAAAACCGTGAATTTGACTCGGAAATGCTATTATATACAAACAGTAACACATTCAGAACAATGAGAGAAGAAGTTAGCTCTCTCTAACGTTTTCCACATACGAATACAAACTTAATAATTCTGTCTGAAACAAGTCTTCGTTCTTCAAAATTAAGAAAAGAGGCATCGGTCGCCTGGTATTACCGTTCACGGCATTGCGTCAAAAATTGAAATAGCCCAAAAAATAGTCCAATATAAAATGAAGATGACTTGATAACATACTGCTCACCGATTCTCCCAACCACGCACAAAACTAGATAGGCTGACGAACAGATTTCAACTAAAATTGTAAACTCTTGTTATACGTACATTTGAAGGTAAATTAGTGGAAGAAAGAATTTTATTCCGGTCTAAGAAATCAGAATTGAATACAAAATTATTCTTAGCAAGGCTGAAACATTCAGCATCGTCAGTATCTTACGGCAGCTAAAGGAGGCCGATTCAAATCAATAGAAAGGGGAGGTTCCTCCTCTCCGTCACGAACGAAGAAGTATAAACAATAGAAACTCACATATAACTTAATTGATCACAAATGCAACGCCCTAATAATAATAATAATTGAAAACTTGGTAAGTTCACCATCTCAATGACAAATTGATGGTTAAAGACACTTAGTTTGAACTAGGATAACTTTTGAATACATATATTCAAATTGACTCTACAGACATCGAGGCCAAATACAGCAAAGAAAGGAATATTGCGAACGACAATGTATTCTGAATGGTTAGAAGTGAGGAGTCGATGAGTTCAACTGGAGGCGGACGGGTCCTCGCGACTCCTTTTGCTCGAGCGAAGGCTGTAAGTGTGCTGCCGTTTGACGGGCGTCCGGTCCCATCGCCGTTGTAGCCGAACAGCGAGCGAATAGTCGGTCTTTTCTTGGAGCAACTTCCGCTCAAGACGTCGCTGCTCTTCAACGAGGACGTCATCCGTGAACGATGTGTCGTCCGCGGTCGTCGTGTCGGCCGGTCCTGTCGTCGACATGGCCGGAATGCTCAGGAAGTTGTTCGAGGAGACTTTCAACGACGCTTTATTTTGGAGGCTCAGACCGCTTTTTGTCGCCCTCCTTCGGTCGAGGGAGCCGCTCAAGTTTTTGGGTTTCAGAATTTTGTGGTCTCTTAGTTGTCCATCTGCAGAAAATAAATAAATAAGTAATAATACAAAGAAAACTCGCCGCTTCGCGCCTCGGCGGGGGGCTCCGCCCCCCTGCACCCTCTGGATGTTATTACTTTGAACCTGACGGCTAAAATGTAAAATACATGGAATCATGTTTTACATAATTCGATATTTTTTGATAATTCGAGAGCTATCCAACGAGTGGTGAACGAATTTTGTGGGATGAGAAATGACGAAGTACCATTTCCCTAGCAACGACTCGGTTGTAAGTGAAATTCATCACACTTTTTGCAGGAGGATCCATCGCTAAAACATGATTCCATGTTAAAATTTAATCAAAGTTGAGCAGAAATGTTTGAAATACGGATCGATGGCCACATCTTTAAGCTGTTTTCACGAGTCTCCCAGCAGGAACAAGAAACTCACAGTAAAGAAATTTTGCGCTCAGTGCGAATTATAACGCTCTAATTATAACGCCCTTGTAACGCTCATTTCACTGGGCTGGAGGATGATTCACGTTAAATTTATCGAACAAACTATGGCATTTCATATAAGCCTACCCAGGCCTGAATTGACTGATATGGGTTCTGCACCGACAGAAGGATGACGGCTATCGCCATATTGGGGTGACCGCCGCGAAAGGAAATACGAGGTTTTTGAGAATTTTTTCAATTTAAAGCCACTTTAGTCATACTTTAGTCAGCCGACCAGATCCCCTAGAAGCAGCGCAGGTCCTGCAAAACTATATTGAGCAGCTTGGCCAGTGGTGTACCAAATGGCGCCTGAAAATCAATCTCTGTCACTTTCTCCTATCGGAGGAACTTCCCCGATCCCTCCGTGCATTATTGCGGTACCACCCGCCTCACTTACCACGAACACATCTCTGACCTCATCAAAAGAACCAGAATCCGGACATGCCAACTTAAGCCTCTTCTCTCCAACCCACATGTTTCACTTGCCAACAAGGTTCTCCTAAAGGAGTTAAAGGAGGTTTTGTAAAGTTACAAAACCCTTATTCGACCCTTATGGACTTACGCTCTTCCTATATGGGGAACCTGCTCAGACTCACAGTTCAAACGACTTGAGAGCAGTCAAAATGCGATCCTACAACACTCCATAGTCCGCGCCCCCCCATTCGTCAGAAATGAAACCCTGCATAACGACTTCTCATTGGATTCTCCAACTTCGACCCGCCAGGCTTTCATGAAAAAATTTGTAGCTGCATACTCCGACCACTTCAACCAACTCGCGGCTGGAGGTTTTGCCCCGCTCTCACCCCAGCGACTCCGACGCCCAAGACACATCCTGCAATTCATCCCCACCATTCCAGACTGAACTCCGACTTAATGCATTTAAACAAAGACCTGTAACCGTGCCAAGTTAATAATACCAGTACCGTATCCACCCAGTGCAGACACTTATCATTAAGGTATATTACTATTGTAATGGGCTTAAACCAAATAAAAGAGAGGGGAAAAAAAAAAAAAAAACTCAGCCACAAATGGCTCACCAATCAAGAAAGAATCAGACTTACTTGGCAATCTTTTAGGAGGTGTCTTCGGGACTATACAAATTGGCGTAAAATGACTCAACTCTATGGAGATGGAGTCTCTACCATTTTCCACGTCGTCATCTAAATGAAAAAATTAATAAATACTATCAAAAATAGTAGTAATCAATAAAATTAACAACAATATATTGTTTGTAAGTGATGTGCACTGTGATTTTGCTTCTCCTTGTGATAGAAAAGACTAATTCATACTCATAAATAACCATAAAATTTGGCTTTGGAGAAAAAGAAAAATGTTTTCTCCTTGATGAAGCGGAGATGAGATGTGGTGAGATGTGGGCTGTGCTCCAAATCGGAAACAGCCCAGCTGAGGGCGAGAAGAGCTTCACTTACCATTGGAAGTAGAATCTGCTTTCATATCATCAGGTTCCCACTGCAAAAGAATACAGATCATTATGAAAAGTACGGATATATGATTTTTATATTTGTAGCTATTATCAGAACTGAAATCAGAACGGAATTTGGGCATAGTCAGCCAAACGATGAAATGGAGCAGATTTACAGCGAAATTTCGAAGAGACCAGTGAAGCCCGCTACCTCCAATGAAAAACAACTTAAATATACTTACTATACAAAAACCAGCCGGTAATTGTTTACATTATGTTGCTATCGAACTCCTTCGGAGTTTTGTTTGGTTATTCCTAGTACCAGGTACATGGAGAATCATTCCAATCGATTCAGCTTCCTAAAATTACTGGAAAACGATACCACACGCCTAAATCGTCAAAAAGGGGAAAACTGGGTGTGGCGTGTCCTGAACTCATTCCAATCGATTCAGGGTCCGAAATTTAGTGGAAAATGATACCCCACAAGTCCAGATTGCGTAAAATCTCGAAAATCCATTTTTCAAAAAACACATTTTGACCCCTACCCCGCCCAAATTTGGTCTGATCGGGCTGAAAAGTTTCGAGGACAAACTAGAGCCGGGAATGGCCCCCTAACCAAAATTTCAGATTTTTTCAGACAATTTTCTTTGTGGACGGTGGGCGGACATTTGCTATTTTGATCTAGACACCTTGATACGTTACGGAAAAACATTTTTGAACCGAATCGGAGCGATTGATTTTGCTTGGATATTCCTTGAATATCTACGTTTTCATGCAAAAGGTCAACCTCACGATTCGGCTCAAAATTTTTTTCTGGGCGTTTCAAGGTGTCTAGATTGAAAAACCAAAATGTCCGTCCGCCGTACGCGCCGTTTTTGGTAGTAGAAAATTTTCTAAAAATCTGAAATTTGGGTCAGGGGTCTGTTCTCGGCCTAGGACGGTCCTCGAATTTTTTCAGCCCGATAGAACCAAATTTGGGCGGGGTAGGGGTGATAATGTGTTTTTTGAAAAACGGATTTTCGAATTCCCAACGAGTATTCTCAATTGTGTTGCTGTTTCGGGTTCCTTTAATTAGACAGCAACACGAAAACGAATTCCTAACGAGTATTCTTCATTGTGTTGCTGGCCCAAAATTTTTTTCTGGACGTTTCAAGGTGTCTAGATCAAAATTAGCAAATGTCCGTCCGCCATCCACGCCAACTTTGGTAGTAGACATGATTCAAAAAATCTGAAATTTTGGTCAGGGGTCTAGTTGGTCCTAAAAACTTTTCAGCCCGATCGGACCAAATTTGGGCAGGGTAGGGGTCAAAATGTGTTTTTTGAAAAATGGATTTTCGAGAATTTGGGTGACCTCGACGAGTGGAGTATAATTTTCTACTAAATTTTGGACGCTGAATCCAATGAAATGGGTCCCAGAACGATTGGCACCCTCTGGGTTGGGTTATGGGTCAAAATGGGTGCCTATCTAGCCATTTCGAATGTGTTTCCGAGATTTCTGTAACCTTGGCGTGTAGAGTATCATTTTCCACTTAATTTCGGACCCTGAATCGATTGGAATGGGTCCGGGACCCGCCACACCCACTGTTTCCATTTTCCCCTTGTTGAAGAAATGAGTCTCCATGCGTCTGGTCCAAGGAATAACCAACCTGCGTGTAAGAATTTGCAGCGTTTTTTGTATGAAAACATAGGTTATTAAAGGAATAACGTGCGAACTGCGAATCCAAAGTTCACCGGTCCAAACCTGTGTATCGAGTAAAAATCTGCAAATTCTTACATACGGGTTGGTTATTCCTCGAATGGGGGAAACAGTGGGTGTGGTGGGTCCCAGACCCATTCCAATCGATTCAGGGTCCAAAATTTAGTGGAATATGATACCCCACACGCCTAGGCACCAGAAATCCTGACACACAAAATGGGTGGATACATACCCATAACTTCTTCCGGTGGGTGCCAATCGTTCTGGGACACACATCATTGAATTCAGCGTCCAAAATTTAGTGGAAAATGATACCCCACACGCCTAGGTAGCAGAAATCCCGAAAACACTTAATCAAATTGGGTAATAAATACCCAATTTGACCCATAACTTCTTCCAGTGGGTGCCAATTGTTCTGGGACCCATTTTATTGGATTCAGCGTTTAAAATTTAGTGGAAAATGACACTCTACTCGCCTAGGTAGCAGAAATCCCGAAAACACATATTCAAAATGGGTAATAAATACCCAATTTGACCCATTACTTCTTCAAGTGGGTGCCAATTGTTCTGGGACCCATTTTATTGGATTCAGCGTCCAAAATTTAGTGGAAAATGACACCCCACTCGCCTAAATCACCCAAAATCTCGAAAATCCATTTTTCAAAAAACCCCTACCCCCTCCAAATTTGGTCCGATCGGGCTGAAAAGTTTCGAGGACCCATCTCGGCTGGGAACAGACCCCTGACCCAAATTTCAGATTTTTAGAAAATTTTCTACTACCAAAAACGGCGTGGACAATGGACGGTGGACGGACATTGACCTTTTTTGATCAGGACATCATGAAACGTCCAGAAAAAAATTTTGAGCCGAATCGGAGAGGTTGACCATTATCATGAAAACATAGGTTGATTATTCAAGGAATAACCAACCAAAACGGGGTATGTGACGGTCACAATGAAAGCCCTCTTCATCCTGGCCCTTGAAAACCGGTTTATAGGTCATTTAGTTACAAACAATTGGGAACAGTACACCAAATGACTAGGTCCGCTTTCAAATTGACTTATATTCTGGATGTATTTTAGGCTGGAACAGGATGTCATTGCCATATTAGTCGCGACCTCGCAATCACACGAGGCAAGTCGGCGAATCCCCATGTACGAGAGAAGTAAAACAGTTCACACTGGGTACAATGACCGGAATTGATGTAGTGATTCAAGATGATAATGAAGTATAAATGCATTATAGAAATCACCAGAAATTTAGATAGATTCATCAGATAAATCAGGAAAAGGCTCCTTTGGGAAATACTCCAGAATCCCGCCATACTGGTCGGCCATATGATAATAGTCTTCTCTCTTATTTGACACCTGCTCAATGAATTTCTTGTCTTATCCTCGAAACATTTTCCTATTTTCAGGCCTAAAAATAGAAATAGCTCTAATTCTTAGCAAGTGCGATGTCTTGGACTCGGCTGGTCCTAAGGCGACCGCTGCCGCCAAATTACGAACCATTTAGAGTCAAAACCACAGATAGAAGTCAAAAATAATGGAGTCAGAACACTCGTTAACTTACATTCTCTATTTCTACGAGACTTCTAGCTAAGGTGGCGTCATTTCGCATAACTTCAAGTTTTTCTTCAATGCGTCGTCGTTCCTTTTCTCTTTCTTCTTCCTACAGCAAGCCGTCGAGATGATGATAAAGCAAACAAAAATAAATAAATGAAATTAACTGAATTTAAAATGTTGGAAAGGAAAATGAATTGTTTACTGTGAAATGAGGAGTCAAAACAGAACCCACGGATTAAGTTTTTCCAGGTCCATACCAGGATGTAAACAAAATAAATACAATGAGAGGGGGAAATATAAATAAAAGAGATCAAGAGTGAAATAAGTAAGTGATTCAAAAGGAACTATAATCATGTCATACTTCAAAAACGCGTTCTAATGTGAGGCCTCTCTCGTAACAAATCTACAAATGTGACCTTCTGGACAGCTCGAGGCAACTACAACCCTTAAGGAGGCCAAATTCAATGCAACTATTACACCGGAAATCGCTGATAGACCGGCGTTTTCCTACATAACCCCTTATTTTTTATTATTGCTAGAGGGAAACACCATATTTGGTTCCGTATTTTAAATGTGATTCTCCGCCGTACACCAGGTTTTCTTTTCTGGATTACTTGTGAAACAACCAAAATTGACTCACCATTAATTGTTGAGCGAGTTTCTCACTAGCAGATTCCTCCGTTTGACGACACTTGTCCTCGTCAGTTTGCAATTTATTGAGCAGCTCGTCAAATTCCTTCTTGATGACTCCACGCTCAGTCGTGATAGATGGTTTCGGGTTATCGTCTAAAAGTTCTGAAAATAAAAACAACGAGAAATTCAAGATTTCCGACACACACCACAAAATTGAACGGAAGGATTTTATTTAAGAAGGGCCAGTTTTGAAGAAGGTTTGTCTTAGACCGACGTAAAAGTCCATCTGCTGAGCAACAGCAATCACTCTTTTTGTTGTCCCGATTCGGTTTGCAGCCGCTTTACGACTTATCTACTCCGTTCTAAGAGTCCCACATTCCAAAAGGTTCGACAGTTTTTGCATCAATAGCCTGTTTGGTGTTGTTCACAATTCAGAGGCAGACTTGAAGGTTCTAGGATTCCAAAGGATGTCAGGAATATTAGCAAATTTGATGTATAAATGCACATCAAAAGTAAGGTGAGAGTCGAGCAGTACAACCCTAACCAACGTCAAAATTGCATAGGCACCAAATCTCCATAAGTCCTGCAGCTAATGGCAACTGTATCTTGAATGCACTCAGGGTATCCCACAGTTGCTATCTAACCAGTTGTATCTCGAGCCACTTCTTGGCAATCTTGACAGAGACAAGAGACGCTCCATACACATGCTTGGCAACCACTAGGGGTCATGCACACAACTCTGAGTAACCCCCAAGTGGCATCTCTCAGCACGATGGTGGCTACTGGTAGTGCACCCATCTCAGTATTGATGGTACCTCTAGGGAGCAATAGTTGCCATATCAGAGATCCCACACAGGGGAACCGTACAGTAGAACAGTTCTCACCACTCCCCCAAAGATAGTTGTCCAAGCTCAGCTCCCACCGAGATATCAACAACTACTGCTGAAGTGGAGTACGATTGAGCTGTAGAAGGGCACTCCCACGTACGCATACAATGAAACCTGCTCCACTTCCCTGTTCTCAAACATCACTGGGGAGCCGTACGCTTTTAGGCTGTACCCTAAGAGTAAGGACTCCTATGTAGTTTTGAACTGTTCCAATAGTTACCATCATGTGTTGTGGTACAGCGCGATACGAGGCATTGTGGTGATGATGACCTCCCATAACTAGCCCCACGCCTGCCAACAAAAATCAGCGGGCGAGAGCTCGATTTTTGATCGTGTGGTGCATTGAAGGTGTCTGCCGCCCCCCATTAGTCACCTCAGATAAGTCATGTCTTTTCAGAATTGTCTTTTGGTTGGTTATTTCTTGAGTGATCAACCTAAGTTTCTACGCTCAAGGTCGTGAAGAGTCGACAATCTCCGATCAGCACAAACTTTTTTTTGTTGACGTTTTATGATGTCCTGAACAAAATTCACAGGGGTTGGTTATTCCTCGGACCAGGAGCATGGGGACTCACTCCAATCGATTCAGCGTCCAAAATTTAGTGGAAGATGATACCCAACACGCCTAGGTACCAGAAAAGGTACCATATACAACCGCCATACCTCGTTTTGGTAGTAGGAAAATTTATAAAAATCAAAATGAAATTTTTATCAGGGACCCGTTTCCGGCACTAGTTGGTTCTCAGAACTTTTCAGACCGTTCGGACCAAATTCGGGGGTGTGGTGGGGTTAAAATGTTTTTTGAAAACTGGATTTTCGTCGATCAAAGCGAGTGTGGTATCATTTTCCACTAAATTTTGGACACTGAATCCATTGATTTATATTTCCTCGTGAGACATGATGCCGCCTATTGGGAACCTAAAATGATCAATGCCGAAGTGCCACAGAGGAGTGTACTTGGCCCAGTCTAGTATCTCCTCTACATCAGCGATCTACCTGAAAACGAGAAAAACACGACAGCAACCTTCGCCGATACGTCAATTTTGCATATAAAACCACCCTGACTGTCCAAAACGCCATTTCCATGGGCCGACACACATATAGCTGAGGCAGACGAGCACATTTTCTTCTTCTTAGGGAATAATAATATGAACGGGACAAGCCCAATTACAGAAGAAATGCATGCGCATGCAGGCCATGAGTTAGAAATAGCAATGGGATGAAGGTTCAACACTGTAGAGGCACCAAAGACAAGTCAGGGGAGTGAGAAGATTTCAGTGAGACAGGACCGAAGAGAGCGAAGGGAGATCGAGAGCAGGTCGATGTCATGCTCGGCCGACAGCAGGTTAGCCATTCCGGGAAGTCGGCAGAGAGGACGAGAACGCATGTAGTTGCGTACACGTTGCATGTACAGCAAAGAGATCACAGGAGCGCGGGCCAACTCGGGGCACCCGCAGGCCAAACTGGGCAAGCAAAGATTGGGTATCAATGCAGAGAAATGCCGTGCATGAAGGACATGTCCGCGAGAGGGGCAGAGGGGCTAAGCAGGTGAAACTGCTGACCCAGGGCACTGTAGTTCACGTCCTCCCGACAAACCCCAAGCTTGAAGGCCAGGTAACGTAGGAATGCACGGTACACCCTGTTGAGCTGATCCACATGGCATTCGTATGAGGGACTCCAGACGACGGAAGCATACGAGAAGAGGTCTGGGCAACGTGTTCATTGAAGGTCAACTGCCTGTCCATAAGAACACCAAGATTGGAGACCACAGAGGGACGTCTAGCGCAACACCATTGATGGTATAGGGGTGCAGAGGGGCCAGCAGGCGGTGATACGTCATCACCGAACATTTGCCTGGGTTGAGGGAAAGGCCAGCATCCAAACACCCCTGGTTGAAGTCATCGAGGCAAAGCTGGAGAGTAGAGGACATGCGCCTGGTTCGAGTAATAACAACCCGTGTGTAAGAATTTACAGCGTTTTTTGACACCTTGAAACATCCAGAAAAAAAATTGTGAGCCGAATCGGAGAGGAAAACATAGGTTGATTATTACCAACCAAAAGGAAGGCATTTCGTGTTGTGTAGGTGGTACTCGTTTCGATTTTGTTGTGAATACTGTTGATAAACATCCGCTTATGAATCCCTGCTCATTGGTCTTTACACCGGTTTGACTTCAACTTGTTTCATCCTTAGCAGTACCAACTAATCCTCTCATTGTGCTTGCAACGCCAACATTTCAAGAGTCTTCCCTTGTTATTGGCAGCATTAGGTGAGGAAGGAACTGGTTGGTGGCAACGACGGGATGACGAGCCAACTTAAGTTTTTCTTATCGATGGGACACGATTTCTTGGTAAATTCACTCTTCGCCCGAACTGCAAAATATAGTATAGTGTACAACCTTCTTTTTTAAACAGACAACAATGATCTACGCCCAGGCTGGTTGAGCGCTAGATAAAAGACGTGGAATGTTTGATATCATGTCGTGTAAGAAGGTAACAATCAGTCTGAAAGGTTGACAATGAAGAAAACTCCTGTTATCATGATGTACCTGTTTGATTTGCTGCGAGCGAGGAGCTTAGCTACTAGGCCGAATCAATACCTCGTCGTATGAAAACATAACAGAACAGAAATTTTCGAAGATTCAGGTATATTGTCTACCGCTTGAGGAAATGAGCGTGACAATTAATGGATGCAAAAGATGCAGTAAGAATATTCACAAGGAATCACGAATACAGAAGAAGCAACGGTGATTTTCGGCTGGGTAAATGACACAGAAAACTTACGAATGGAAATTCCGTCTTCCTCTCCGTTTCTTTTCTTCTGAATCTCATTTGGGAATTGAGCTTTAAGCAGTTCCCACAGTTTTTGGTTGACGATTTTCGATCGGTTTTTGGCGAGGCGGAGGTAAGTGCCGATCCAGGACCGACAGATCGGGCATTTCAAGGTGTTGTTTTCCACGGTTTGCTCCAAGCATTGCAAGCAGACGACGTGTTTACAAGGAAGAGACACCGGCTCGATGAATATTTCTCGACAAATAGGACAAATCACTTCTTTGTAGGTGAGCTTCTTCAGGACGAACCGCCCAGCTGAAGCCATGACAGGTTGACGGAAACTCGCTAAACACTGAAAATTTTTTGATACCGATATCCGAACGCGACAGCGACACCGACGCATCCCAACTCTGAGCGGTCAGCTGGTGAGAGTTTGGCGCCTAGAATGTCAGTGTTGCCGCAAGTTTTAAATTTCGTATGTAGCGACCCGTAGGTGTCCAGATGAGAGTTCAAAATAGTCACTCAAGCTGGGGATCACAAGCATCGTCCTAATTTCAAAATGTCGAAAATAAGCAGCGCTCATGTTTGGGGATATACTGGGAAGAAGACTGGGTCTGTCAGCGCCTGAAGACTTTTTGGGTTTTTTCAGTGAATATTTTCATTTGACCACCTAGATCGCCCAAATAGATTTGTCAAAAACGCTGCAAATTCTTTCACACGTGTTGGCTATTCCTCGAACCAGGCCCATGGCGCATTTCTTCAACAAGGGGAGAATGGGAGAAACAGTTGGTGTGGCGGGTCCAATCGATTCAGGGTCCAAAATTTATTGGGAACTGATACCCTACACGCCTAGAACGTCCAAAACTCGAAAATCCATTTTTAGAAAAACACATTTTGACCCCTACCTCGCCCAAATTTGGGTCGATCGGGCTGAAGTGCTTTGAGGATCAACTAGAGTCACAAAGCGGTCCCTGGCCAAAATTTCAGGTTTTTAGAAAATTGTGATTTTGGGACTATTGGGGAGCCTGGCCTGTGGAGTATCATTTTTCACTAAAAATGTTGGTTGCTGAATTTATTGAGATGGATCCCGAACCTATTGGTGCCCACCAGAAGTGGATACAGGTCAAAATGGGTACCAACCTATATCGAATAGGGGTTTTCAAGATTTTTTGGAACCAAGGCGTGTGGGGTATCATTTTCGGTACTTTCTGTTCTGTGGAATGTTCTCATTCACATTTTAATCAATATACGTGTAAGCCCCCAGGCTTGCTGCCTCTAGAAGGCCAGAAGGGAGGGAGCATGTGCCAGGATGTGGGCGCAGCTCCTGCCCAGACGTCGCATTTTGGAGAAAGGCCCAGCGCTCACTCGTTGCAAAGGCATCCAACCAGGCAGTCGTTGTTGAGGCACCCCTCGGGGCCAAGGCACCCAACATGTTGGAGTCATATATTTTTGTAACCCTTTTGTGCAAGTGCATCTCACTCAGTCCATCCTGGCTTTGTCCTGTGCTCACTCTGAAGTGAACTCTGCTACCGTGCTGAAGTCGACTGAAGCTGTAATATTGTGTTCCCCATGCCATGAGATGATAAAGCACTCATGTTAATAAGCCTCGCTGTGTACCTGCGGGACAGCGTGCCCCCTCCTGTTTTTCCTTCAACGTCGACGCCATTTTGTCAGCTGGTATCGTTGCACTTGCTCATTAAATTGTATTTCATGTATATCATAATTTCATGTTTCTTGTATTAATTGTATTTTATGCTCCACATGTTGTCTAATTTACTTTGTAGAATTACTTGTCTTGTATCAATTCTAGCCCAGGTTGAGGCATATTCTCCTTTGCAACGTGTCCTTGTTTTCAATTATAATTCATTTTGTATCAATGTATTTTATGCTCATCCTTGGTATCCCTAGTTGCTCAGTCGTAAGTCTTGGACTTACATCCCGTATCCTCTCGCTAGGTCCCTTCCAAATTCTCCGAAGAAACCCGAATTAAATTATAGTAAATTCAAACACATTTTAATTCGAGAGAGGCTTACATACGCACACTTTGGGCCAGTATTCAGTCATTGATTCCTCTACTATACTACCGAACTCAAACTTCAAAAAGCAGTCGTTGGTTGCTTTCAGGTAGCGCAACACACTTTTTGCTGCCTTCCTGTGCGATTCGCAATGGCAAGGATGTTGAACATGTGGGATATCGGTTCCTGAATCGATTATCCACTGATTCCTACTGCCCCATAGCCATTGCCAACAATTTATTGTCATAATCTCCATCTTTCCTGGTGTCCTTCTTTGGTTCTTTATTAGTTACTCTGGAGTGATTTATGACCCATTTTTCGCAGTTAAAACACCTGGGCACAAATTTATCATTCGATTGTAGGGGTTTTGGGTCGCAACAGCATGATCTTCCTCTAGAGCATCGACGATCAACTTAAGTTATTTGGATCACCTGACCTATACAAAGTAGTGACCCTGTCACAATAAATTAGGTGTACTTGTATTGAGCTCAGGGATGGTTGGATATTGGAGTCTTGGTTTCTTAATATTGGCCGATTTGAGACATCTGTTCTATCGAAATAGAAAACCTTTATTCAGAAATCCAGATCACCACGGGTAGCTGTGTACCAAAGGTCGGCTTAGTATATAAGCCAAGTGACCGTCTCAATTCTAAATTTGATTCAAAATGTAATTCCACCAACTCGTATTTATTTGCGTTTGTGAACGTGAAGGCGTTCCTCTCGGCGGTCGCGAAGTACATTTGATGCTTTCGCAAGGATCATTAGAAGAAAAATTATCGCTATGCGTCGTGGTTTTTTCTTCAATGAACCTTAGTCTGAATGGAGTTGTCAATCATTTATTAAGATAGGTACCTACCTAGGATATAAATATGATGTCCTTTAACGAGCAACATTCTCCAATTTATCGTCAAAACACAATGCATGAGCTAATTTGCACACGGATAATTATTATACCTACTTATTTAGGTAAGAATACAAAAATTAAGTCAAGCAGATTACCACTAATCAATTTCCTAGAGTAGGTATTGTTGTTTTAAGGCACAAGGAATGCTCTAGGGAGATTTTTGTGCGAGCTGCAGTTTCAGAGATGCTTAGTTTTAGAAAATTTTCTCACTTGGAGGTAGAAGAGTTCCATGAAAGACAGGTCCTTAGCTGGGAATTTTCAACATTATTTTGGTTTGCAAAATGCCAAAAATTGGTTTCTAGGGGCTTTCATAAGCTTGAACCGATTCCTCATAACAGTGGTGATCATTTTGAACGATATCCACAAGCTCATGGCGTTGAAAAATGTGTTTTAAAACTATATAAATCATCTAATTAGTCAGTTACTTGTAAAGAGCCTTCTTGCACGTCTGAGTATTTTTAGTGCCTAGTAGGCATTCGTAATTTAAGTAAGTTTCCTACTAGCAGGGTTGGTACTTACTAACCTTTGAAACTGCAGCTCGTCAAATCGCCGTAATACGCTAATAATTTATTACTTAGGGCGTGAATAGAAGATTTCTAATAAACTACTTACATAATATGAAAATATTGTGAAAAGCCGTTTCTCTTTATAAGGATAATAATTCAATTGGGGTGAAATAAGTTTAAATGTAAGTAGTAGTGTTGTACCTATTTACAAAACATTGTAGTCAAGTTCCAATGCTAGATGCGTTACAAACGTTAATCCTAAAAAACGATAAGGTTTATATTTATACAAAATCGAGGTTTACCTTCTTGTTCGCTTGACCAAATCGCCTGACGTGTGCAGGCGTGTACATACCCTCCCCTACCATTTTAACTGGGCGTACTATCGAACTAAATTTAAATATTGAAAAATCGAACTTGAATTTGGGCCATCCGCTTATTCCTGCTTGACAGCACATTGTTAATTCAAACTTTCAATTTTTCACAAACTTTTGCCGAATTCAGACTTGTTATAAGATCGGTAATGAAAGCGTGCTGATGTATCATAATCTGCGAGGATTTATATGAATTTAATTCTATAAAACGTAGTCTTTTATTTAAAAAAAAAAAAAAAAAAAAAAAAAAGATTTTGGAGGGAAGAAGAGGACTCTGTTGAGAACATAAGGTCTCCCAGAGCCTCCCCTAAGAAAAAAATAAATAAATAAGTAAATAAATAGGGTGTTTCTAATACGGATTTTGACGTAGAATGAGGTGTTGGTATTATTACGTGACGCTTATATGTTCGGTAACATGGTAAGTCGTTCATGGCGGACCAAAGGCTGCTCCTAACTGATGGGCAGATGTAGCTGATACTGCCCACTGGTTTCACTTAATATTGCACGTTAGACCTGCCTGTAATAGTAGTGAGCGTCACCTTAAAATATTGTGAAAGTTCTTCAACCTTACTTTAACCACATCTTTGGGATAAAAGGGCTTGTTAATGAGCTGTAGTTCTCAACTGTAGTTGATAACTACCCTGCTTTGAATGCGAAAAAACTGCAACGAGTCACTTAAATTGTTTGGGAGAGTCTACAAGTAGGTATTTAGTTGTTGAAACTGATGGAAGGCAGAGGAGTGTACTCTCTCTGTTCTTCCCTCGGTTCTTCCTTGATGGAGACGAAACAGAATCCCAGGTTGTCTCTCGTCTTGTCGCCTACACTTTGACTCGGAGCAGTCGGATCGTCGGGATATTTCTCTTCAATCTGCGGCACATACTCCACGATCGGCTTTTCACCTTGAAGCTCGGGAATGACGCCCGTGTAGTGATCCTCTTCCAAAGTGACGAAATCGTGTCGATTGCTCAAATAGTTGTACTCGTGTTGGGGGATCATATTGGTATACACGTTTGAGTAAACAGGAGGCGATGATGAGGGGTTGGCGTACGCTGAAGGGTTGGACCCTGTCGACGAGTATGGGCTGTTGTTGAGGAGGCTGAGATGGGAACCCATGTCATAGGATGTGTACGTCGCCCATTGGTCTGTCGACGTCGTTGGAACTGTCTGCGCCTGCGCAGAAGCTCCAGCGTTGTATGAGCTCAGATTTGTGAAGGCGCCTCCACTAAGACTCGATGTTGGTGAACCTAGAATAACGTTTCCCAAAAATTTATTGATTGAATTCATAGTCGTAGTACATGTGGAACAACAAGCAACAACGCCATAATCATAGTATGATCGCCTACCTGTATTCGCTAGGTAGCCGGTCTTCCTTGGTGGTTCACGTTTCCTCCACTTGGCTCGTCGATTTTGAAACCACACTTGAACTCTGGACTCGCTCAGATTGAGCTTGAGCGCCAATTCTTCACGAGCAAACACGTCCGGATATGGCGCTCTTTCAAAGGCTCTCTCTAACTCTTCCAGCTGATAAGCAGTGAAAGTTGTCCTGAAACAGAGTAAAATACCATAAAAATACAAATGAGATGTGATTTAAGATTATCTTGTAAATTTTTATGGCCGTTTAAGTGACGTCAGGTCGAAAAAATGAAGAAAATCGTAAATTGTGAATAACTCGGATATGGGGCCTCTAAAAAGATAAGTCCTAGAGACAATTTTTTGTGTGAATTTGCTGTAAAATCGACCTCGTAGATGCCTACTCGGGTGAGAGAAGAAGTCGGCGCAGCGATACCCCTCCTTCAAGTCGCCTTGGTCTTGCGGGTCTCATCAGTTTGTCGCCCGTCAAGCGCGATACGTATCATTTCTCAATGCCAGCGATATTGATATTATTATTTATATAAAGAAACGGAATTTAATTTGTCACCGTCCTTAATAGTATTTACTCACTCGACTTGGATTCGAGTCTTCTCTTTTTGGTTGGTTATTCCTTGAATAAAACAACCTAAGTTTTCATGCAAAAGTCAACTTCTCCGGTTTGCCCATAACTGTTGAGGAACAAACTGTTCGGCTCGCAAAATTCAAATTTGAAAATTTTGATTGTTGCTAACGGTGTCCGGAATTCAGATTTCACACTAATGGTCCTAGATTGAGGATGAGCTATTTCAAGAATGTGATTTTAGCTAAATTTGGTTTTCGAAAGAAGTCTTGCGCTGCCACAGGCGCCGTGAGCTCTCGGCCTACCTGGGTTACCTACTCTGACGTCATATCATCTAAATCTAAAGTCGACGGTGAAGTGGGTACATGCAAATCAGCTCATTATTGGGAGCCCCGGTGAGTTGACCATGTGGTGCTGGGTGCCTCCCCGCCGCATCACAGTGGACCCATACGGGCCACTTCTGACGGTTACGGTCCGACGCCGCCTCCGCGCGTGCCGTGACGTCACATAGGGGCCCACGCGGCAGACGGTCTCGTCAGATGTGCGGGTGCGGGCTTCCCCTCCTCCGCAGCACCACTTGTTGAATGGCGGAGCTCGATTTGAGGGGGTGATCGCAGGGGAAGGGATTTATGGACTTTAATTCCCCGATTCTGCACATGAATGTTCCAGCACATACCTGGAACGCGAACACCTGTAGGGCTCCTGAACGATAACCACCAAAAAAAGCTAATAGTACCTACTTTATCGGCTCATGCTGTGAATAGCTGATTCAGCCTGATTGCTGTCACTGGATTTGAACAGTATTTTTGAATGGGGTTCCGTCATCATTTTCCAAAATCTGGTTCGGTCTGAACAACGTAGGCCTTCAGGCCGTCTTCAAAATGTGTTTTTTTGCCAATAGTTAATCAATAATTTACTCCAGTGGTCAGCTCTTACTTTCCTGTGAATTAAAGGGACTGCCAGCGATTTTTACGCTCAAGCTAAACATACCTAGTTTTCTTCTTCTTCACTCCGTTGGAATCGTTTTTCTTGCTTTTAGACTCGGACTTTTTCGATGTTGTACTCGTCGTAACAGTTTCGACTGCCACTAAAAATAAGAAACGCCACATTCGATAGTTATTATATCATGATGCATTCTAAAAAAAATTAATGTTAAATTTGATAAACTTGACATGAGGCTCAAACCAATTTGTGTCGAGCAAAACAAGTCAAGGTTTTTATAAACGTCGTCAACAATAAATTCATTCCACTATTACACACCTGGAGGCTCTTTCCTTTTTGGGGGTTCTGGAGGGATCGGAGTCAGTTCCTGGGCGTGGAATATTCCTTGAAGGCCTTCCATTTCCGCGCATTGCTGTCCCTGGAGTCCGAGCATCACCTGCAAAATGAATCGACACACATAGATAGGACACTTTGTATAATTTTGGCCGGCGGACGCGGTTCTGTTTATTATTCTTATAGAAATGTAATATTATCATTTGTGGAACACTCTCCCCTTCTTTCTCTCAAAAGATGTCTGATGATTCAGAATCTGCTGTCCGTCGAGGCACCTGAGCCATGAAGAACAGAGACCTGATTTAGATCGACCTGGAAGACTAATTTCTGCAGATATTCCCACTAGGTATCCATTTTCATTTAGATCGCTCCACAGCAACAACGCCACAATGGGAATCTTCACAATTTTTTGGCTACGAAGCCAAATGCGGGCTTCTGGGGTTCCATGTAGGCATACATGCAGAATTCCTCAAATTCGATTGTAGTCTACTAAAAAATGAGCTCAATTGTCCCAGCTACGAATCTCGAAAAAATGAGCGCACTTCAATTGAGAGGTTTGCGTTTTGGTTATTTTCATCGAATGAACAAATGAACCGCACGCACAGCAAGTCCTGTTGAGATTTATTTTCCTCCGATTGATAACAGTTGATATTATAACTTTTATTAGATATTACAGATCGATAAATGAAGCCCATTCCTAATTTCGATGCAAACAACGAATTTTGGCAAATCCCAATTTGCCCCAAAATTTGACAGTTGATTTTGACCGAGCGAGCGACTAACCTAACCAACCTCTTCCGGTGGGCGCCAATTGATTTTTTGCCGAACACTCTTTGAACCCCCCCCCCCCCCCCCCCCACAATCACACAATCACAAAATTTGAGCCGGATTGGATAATAAAAAATAAAATAAATATATATGGTTGTTGCTGTTTTGTGTTCCTTTTATTGACAGCAACACGAAAACGAATTCCCAACGAGTGTTCTTCATTGTGTTGCTGTTTTGGGTTCCTTTTTTTGGACTGCAACACGAAAACAAATAATTCTTAACGAGTACTCTCGATTGCGTTGCTGCTTCGAGTTCCTTCCCATAACCTCTTCCAGTGGGTGCCAATCGTTCTGGGACCCACTTCATTGGATTCAGCGTCCAAAATTTAGTGGAAAATGACACCCCACTCGCCTGGATCGTCAAAAATTTCGAAAATCCATTTTTTCAAAAAACACATTATGACCCCTAACCCGCCAAAAATTGGTCCGATCGGGTTGAAAAGTTTTGAGCTGGAAACTGGTCCCTGACCAAAATTTCAGATTTTGAGAAAATTGTCTACTACCAAAACGGACGGTGGACGGCGGACGGACACTATGACTTTTTTGATCTAGACACCTTTGAAATGCCCAGAAATTTTTTTTTTTGGGCCGGATCGGAGATATGAAAAATTAGGTTGATTATTCAAGGAATAACCAAACCAAAAGACTCTTCATAATGTGTTCTTTAGCGAGGGAAATAGTGACAGACCACCTCGTTATGAATTCGTCGTGAAAGTGATGTGAGGAAGCTGGAGGGCGTCCAAGATGGTTGAGTCAGGCGGAAGCTCCTAGTTAAGGGTCCAGGGTCAGATTAATAAACACTGCTACGTACGTTGGCGAGTGCTCTTTATGCCGAGAATTTTGCAATCTAAAGACGATCAATTGTGTTGGATACCTGCTTTACCGTCGGTTCGAGCCCTTTCGCACTTGTGGTGTGTTAATGGTGGTGATGGTTGGGGTGGGAGAATGAGGATAAAAATTTACAGGAAAATGAAGAAGGAGGTCGATAATTATCTTGCCAAGTAGAAAGGTAATATTCTACGAAGTGAGTCGTGAAGTAAATCTAGTAAAAGATTGGATAGAACTGGTTGGAAATACATAGTATTGGTTGGTTATTCCTTGAATAATAAACCTATGTTTCCATGCAGAAAGTCAATCTCTTCGATAATAAAATTTTTTTCTGGGCGTTTCCTGGTGTCTAATCTAAAAAAATCTGCAAATTCTTACACACGGGTTGGTTATTCCCCGAATGGGGGAAACAGTGGGTGTGGCGGGTCCCAGACCCATTCCAATCGATTCAGCGTCCAAAATTTAGTGGAAAACTATACCCCACACGCCTAGGTAGCAGAAATCCCGAAAACACATATTCAAAATGGGTAATAAATACCCAATTTGACCCATTACTTCCTCCAGTGGGTGCCAATCGTTCTAGGACCCGTTTCATTGGATTCAGCGTCCAAAATTTAGTGGAAAATGACACCCTACTCGCCTAGATCGCCCAAAATCTCGAAAATCCATTTTTCAAAAAACACATTTTGACCCTCTACCCCCCCCCCCCAAATTTGGTCCGATCGGGCTGAAACGTTTCGAGGACCGTCTCGGCCGGGAACCTGACCCATATTTCAGATTTTTAGAAAACTTTCTACTACCAAAAACGGCGCGGACGATGGACGGCGTACGGCGTACGGCGGACGGACATTGACCTTTTTTGATCTGGACATCATGAAACGTCCAGAAAAAAATTTTGAGCCAAATCGGAGAGGTTGACTATTATCATGAAAACATAGGTTGATTATTCGAGGAATAACCAACCAAAAGCAAATGTCCATCCGCCATCCGCCGTCCGCCGTCCCCACCAATTTTGGTAGTGGAATATATTCTAAATATTTGAAATTTGGGTCAGGGGTCCTTCCCGGCTTCAGTTGGTCCTCGAAACTTTTCAGGCCGATCGGAACAAATTTGGGGGGGGGGGGGGGGGTAGGGGTCAAAATGTGTATTTCGAAAAATGGTTTTTTGAGATTTTTGGTGATCTAGGCGTGTGGGGTATCATTTTCCACTAAATTTTGAACCCTGACTCGATTGGAAATCCACTGTTCCCCCCATTTTCCCCATGTTTTTCAAACATTCATCTGCATCCACACATTCAACTGTGAGCGGACAATGCATTTTTGGAAATCCCAATTCAGCCGTCGGAGTTCTGGAAATTCAGGACTCATTGTTCCGTCAACAATGATTACTGCCCCGAAAGATGAATCATCATTGATTTCCATTTAATTGCGATTTAACTATCTCCACCAGATAGAAGTGAACGGTACACAAATCTATCTTTATCTTCGTGACTAGGTTATCGGTTACTGTTGGACATTGTTAGGTCATTGTTAAACAAACAAGGGCGGTTTGGGTATATATACACTTCGTCGGCGGCTGAAAGTCAGTTCGAAAAGGATCCACACAGCTCGCACATCCATCATGGGTGAGTAAAATGTTGCATCAAGAATTCATAGGAATAGTTGGCATAGTTTAATTTCAAATGTCGCTGGCGTGTTTCTACTTCACTTTTAAATTCCTTCTTTAAGTAAGGTAGAGATTCATTTTTCAAGTCAACGAGATATAAACTATTCTAAAAACTCCTATTTTGCTTTTGGCAATAGGCTGCTGTAACTGTTGTACAGGGGCAATACCATATTACATATTTCATATCAGATACAGCACTGATGATATGACATTATAAGATTTAATGGCATTAATGCTAAACGATTATTGTTAGTTCGGTCAAAATCAGGGACAGTATTTCAGAAAAATTTGGCTGTAAAGGGTATTGATAGGAAATCAAATTTGTAGAGAAATCATCCAGAATGGTATTCAGTGAATGGCAAATGTTTGGTGTAAAAGTCTCATTTCATAGAAAAACCTATGCTTTCATGGAGAAAGTTCTCTCTTGAAGTTGAAAAACTCTCCGGTTCGGCCCAAAAATTTTTTCTGGACGTTTCAAGGTGTCTATGGTAGTAGACAATTTTCTAAAAATCTGAAATTTCGGTAAGGGATCCGTTCCCGGCTTTAGTTAGTGCTCTGAACTTTTTAGCCTTTTCGGATCAAATTTGGGCGGAGTAGGAGTCAAAATGTGTATTTCGAAAAATGGATTTTCGAGATTTTTTGAGATCTAGGCGTGTGGGGTATCATTTTCCACTAATTTCGGGCGCTAAATCGAATCGAATGAGTCTCCATGCTGCAGGTCCGAGGAATAACCGACCCCTATGAACTTAAAACGTCATTTTAACCCCTAAATTCAGTCAAGAAAATAAGTTGGAATATATCGTTGAAAAGCTGGTATTTTGGAAACGCGGGAATTAGTCAGAGGACACTGTTTCTTTTACCCGGCTGAATGTTGACAAGGATTCGTGTTTTCACTATTTTCTAAATTTGTGCTAAATTAGTGCTTATTGTTTCAGTACTATCCAGTTCTATAATATGCTATTAAATCAGTGCTTATTGTTTGGAAAAATCAAAGAATTCATCGGAATGGAAATTTGACGCTCATTTCAACGGTGTACTCAGAATTGAGATAGTAGTGTAAATTAATGTAGTTTTGGCCGTTTCAGTGGCCGTCAGGTTGAAAACACGAATACAATTTTAAATCGTGAATAACTCGGAAACGAAGCCACCTAAAAAACTACGAAGCGACATTTTTTTTTTTTAACTTTTTAGTAGAATCTTCCATAATGAAGGCTGCCAACCTTATCAGTTAACTCCCTGTATGGATTAATTTAGGATCTCTGGGCAATTTAAATGTGAGCTAACGGCTAATAAATATATCTTTATCCTTTTCCAAGACGGCAGATACCCTGACTGGTCGAGGCAGCCGCCATTTGGTTTTGGAATCCCCGAAAGATTGGATAATTATTGCTGTGTGATAGACCGAGTCGATGAACGAATTTCCAATGGATATGATGTTAGTGGGTGCCATATAGGCTCAGGCGCTACAGTCGGCCTACCCCGATTTCAGGTAAAAAACTTTGGAAAAGCAACATGAAACAAAAAAAATATTCTGTCACTTCAAGACGAACTAATCGAAACGAACCACATGACGTTACAGGGACCCTATGCCAACCCATACGGCACTCCATGGTAAGCTGGGAGCACGAAGAAACCATCACCGCAGGAAAGGTAAGTTTCAACTCCAAAGAACAAGCTGATACGCTCGCTTTTGCCTCAATTAACTAATAATTTACTCAATTGCCTATTTCTCGCGCTGTCCAGGTTCATTCTAGCAACGGAGCCTTTACATATCCTGAGGTGGTTACAAATTGAAGAAGGATGAATATGAAATCATGGTCCTCGAAGGAAGAAAATACAACATGAGCTTAAATGAAATATTGCTGTACCTTACCAATTACATCTGGAAACCTTCGAAGGGGTTGGAAGATATTTAGAAACAAAGGTCAAAATAAATAAATTTTTCTTAAAAATGAAAAAAGTACCTATGTAGTGATTTTTACAACCCTCTCAAACTGGTGGACATTGCGAAAATCCAAGATTCACACTATAATGTTGCATTATTGCAGAGCTTGTTGGGTTTGCAGGATTCTAACCTAACTTTTCTGGGTTTCTACATGAATTATATCAAGATCCGGTATGTATGGGGTTGAAAAGATCAAAATTCAGACTCATCAGTGCCAAATCTGAGGATGTGGTTTCCAATAAACATGAACATTATAGCTTCCATATTAACAATACACATGTTGCACCAGCAGTGTCCATCTCAACTCTATACTGAAACATAATGAAGAAGAAAAAGTTCCTTTTGAAATCTCCAGGCTTTGTTATAACCGTTCAAGTACAACTCTGTTTACGTTTTTTGTGCCTAACACGACCGACAGAAGATTTTCGTCAAAAATGAGTCAAAAACGGTTTGCAGCCTGTAATTTTTTACTTTTTTTGTGTTGCCAGACTATTTTGGGAACGAGATAAATAATAATCCAGTCGTCAATACTCGTGATTAGGTGATTTTGGGATGTTCAAAGTTGGGCATCACCTGTAGGGTGCATTGGTCATTCGAGCAACTAAGAAGAATACCATTTGGATTTCATTTTTCCGCACAATTTTTCGTGTTTTGGAGATATTGCTCTATTGAGATATTGAGATATGGTCAAGTGCAACTAGGAATGGCTACCTAATATCATTTTTGAATCTTATCAAGAAGCTGCTTCAACCCCTGTTCCCATGCAAACTGAATATGAGCAAGGTGCTGCCGTTGTTATGGAGCTTTCATCAAGACTGCCGACGGAAAAAGAACCCTCAAATTGATAAATTGACAGCTTTTTCACTGGGTTGACTCTGATACTGTCTCATGACACAGAAAAAACAAACACTGAATACAACAGTACAAACGTTTCATGGGCGGCGTCGATCGGTTTGATGAGAACGGATCTTTGAGGGTCAGTTTCAAAGGAAAAAACGCTGCAAATTCTTACACAGGGGTTGGTTATTCCTCGGACCAGACGCATGGAAACTGATTTAAAAACATGAGGGAAATGGGGAAAACAGTGGATGCGGCGGGTCGCGGACCCATCCCAATCGATTAAGGTTCCAAAATTTTGTGGAAAATGATACCCCACACGTCTAGGTACCAGAAATCTCAAAAACACATATTCAAAATGGGTAATAAATACCCAATTTGACCCATAACTTCTTCCAGTGGGTGCCGATTGTTCTGGGACCCATTTCATTCGATTCAGCGTCCAAAAAATAGTGGAAAATGATACCCCACTCGCCCAGATCGCCCAAAATCTCGAAAATCCATTTTTCAAAAAACACATTTTGAGCCCTACCCCGCCCAAATTTGGTCCGATCGAGCTGAATAGTTTGGAGGACCGTCCTAGGCCGGGAACTGACCTCTGACCCAAATTTCAGATTTTTAGAAAATTTTCTACTACCAAAAACAGCGTGGACGGCGGACGGAGTACAGCGTACGGTGGACGGCGTACGGCGGACGGACATCGATCTTTTTTGATCTAGACACCTTGAAACGTCCAGAAAAAATGTTTGAGCCGAATCGGCGAGGTTGACCTTTTGCATGAAAACATAGGTTGATTATTCAAGGAATAACTAACCAAAAGAGCCTAATTTTCTATGACAGACCGATATTCTACAGGCTTCTATTCACAGGTATTTATGAAGTATTGATCGTTCATTTTTATATATTTCTATATTAATTTGCTTGAAAAAAGCGGTATACTTTCATTTTGTTTCAGTAATTTTATTTCCAATAAAAGTGAAGTGAAGTGAATTGCCTTAAAAACGGTCAATTCGGTTTGGAAAACTTTGGATTGGAAATTTCTCTAATTCTCAAATCTCTCGGGTTTGGGAAATTCTCAAAATTCTAGAAAATCTATAAAATTGTTTGTGTGTTTTCGTGTAAACACAAGAAAATGTCTTTTTATTCCTACCTGCAACGTAATCTTCACTAAATCGTGAGGGAGATCAAGCCAGTTCATCGAAAAAGTCTTAATCTGTCTACTAGCTGCCATAGAATATACTAAGTTTTCAACATTGATAAATGTAAAAATAGATTAAGGGCCCAATTTATTATATTTCTATTCACATAATCAATCTGCATGTTGTAGCGCTCTTGCACCGGTGATAAGTAAATCCGGGCATGACCTATTACATACATTTTGGGGAGGAATGACTGTTTTTGAAAGGAGAGAAATATTTAAATAAATGTATTTCTGAGTGATTTTTCTCGCTCTAAATGAATTGTAATAAGCCCAGGAAATTGTCTCGCAAATAGTGAAGGAAATGGGGCGAATTCACCATCGTCGGGGTTGCACGTTGCCCCAAGTATACAGTCACTGCACAATTTTCGGTAATTATTCAAATTTGAGAAATGGAACCTGCCGGGAATTAGCGGTAAGGGGTTTGAAGGCCTACTGGTAGCCAGGACAGCTAGGCAGGGAGGTAAGACCAGGACATGGTTCAATGTCAAGCAAAATAGGTTTTTAGGTACGCAAAATAAAAACCTACTAGGATTTTGGATTAATGTATACAAGGTTTCGCAGGATCGGTTTTCCTAAAAGAGTTATTTGAAATTATGCGTACAACAAAACCATCGAATGGAGATTTATACAAAATGTTCCTCGATTAGTACCATACTTCAGGGGTGATGTAACTACTAATATACAAGACCAACTCACTTGAATTTTACCTTTATTTACATTTAATTTCTACATCGGCATTAAATTAAATTTCGTATCTTTCTAGCATAACATTGGATTTTTTAAATGATTTCTAAATCAAGCAAAAATATTTACCAAGTTTGATCTAGTATTTTAAAAAATGTGTTTTTCGAAAAATAGATTTTTAGGGGTGAGACAAATTTGCGAAAAATTTAAGACGTTTATTGCAGTTGCCGTTACAAAAACCTCAACACTGGTGTCATTTTGGTTGGTTATCCCTTGAATAATCAACCTATGTTTTCAAGCAAAAAGTCAAAAAATGTATTTTCGAGATTTTTGACGACCATGGCGTGTGGGGTATCATTTTCGATTAAATTTTGGACGCTGAATCCAATGAGACGGATCCCGGTACGATTGGCTCCCACCGGAAGAGGTTATGGGTCAAAATGGGTATCTATCTACCTATTTCGAATGTGGGTTTCTAAGGTTTTTGGTACCTAGACGTGTGGGTTATCATTTTCTACTAAATTTTGAAAGCTGAATCGATTTTTACTAACAGGATTCACTACGTTCCGCAGGATTCTGCCTTTATGCCGATCGAAGGTATGAAAATAGATGAATATTTCAACAAAAATCAAAAGTTACGTCCGTCAACGAAACGTAAGTTTTTAGACCATTCTATAGCGTGAGCGATGGTGGAACATTAGCCATCTACCTATGGTGTCCAAATGCATAGGATTGCATCGGAAACGGATCCACTCATGAATGCGTAGGTAACTATGAGAAAAAAACAATGTGCAGGGTGAGGGAATTCATTCGTACAAAATTAAGAATTACCTGAATGGAGTGAACGCCGCTGCCGGTTCCAGTGAATTTGCCCAGGTTGCTTCCACTTCCAGAAAAATCTGAGAACATGGCCTCGTCAAAAGGAGGACCTTCCATTTCGTTGGGCTCCAGCTTGAACATGTAAACGTGTGCGGTGCGTTCGAAAGAAGCAGTTCAGGGGTTGCAAATGTATTGGGAAGAATCCCGCGGCGAAAGATGTCTACCGTCCAAGTTTGGCCGAATTGTAGAGGTGTCGAAAAAAAAGAAGTTTTCACGTAGAGTTAGGCTCGTTTGAGGGATTAATTAGAGTCGAGACGGTTGTAGGGGCAAGTGAAAATATCATTGATTGTTATTAATTTCTAAATTGGTCGTAATCAAATTCATACGAGGCGCTAAGCAAGAGACGAGTTAAGGCCAATTCAGTCAATCGAGCTTATTTGTTACAATTGTGGTAGTTGTGGCCGATACGCGGTGCTGTGCCGGGCCAGTATGCCGAGAGACACAAAACGGTACACAACAGGCCGCGGAAGGAGCGCGCGAGGTCTTCGGAAGGGGTTTGGGCCGCGGACGGGGAGAAAATGGGCGGCGATCCGGAGCGGCCCAATGGGGAAACGTCGCTCCGCCGGGCGCCCCGCCCAAATCACCCCCTACCCCGCCGGACGACGGCGCCGTTTTCGCGGGGACGCCCTGGAGGAGCCGCACCTTTTGACCCGCCGCATCCTGTAAGTTATGAAGTTCGTGGAGGGTGCCAACCTGAGGGCACGATTGATTGATTGGGACGGGTGTGATGGAGGGGGGGGGGGGCTCACTCTGACAGGTACCACCTACCTATATACTGTCGATGCACACGCCTGATTTAACTATAGTTCAGTCACATAAGACCAAAAATAGCACGTGACATGAAAACGAAGCGTTGTACCCTCTACAAAATTTAAAGCAGGCATTACAGAAAATGAAGTTGGTAGTAACGTACCTAACTTCGCTAATCCCTGCTACGTGTGTAGTATTGTTTCCAATTTCAGAAGATTCACAATCATGCAGTATGTCTCGCCGAGGTAGGTACCAATGACAAATTCCCTCGCAGGGGTTGGTTTTTCCTCGAGCAAGGAGCATGGAGACTGATCCCAATCGTTCAGCATCCAAAATTTAGTGGAATACAATACCCTACACGCCTAAATCGCCAAAAATCTCTAACATTGGGGAAAACAGTGGGTGTGGGGTGTCCCGGACCCATTCCAATCGATTCAGCGCCCAAAATTTAGATGAAAATCTCGAAAATCCATTTTTTGGAAAACAAAGTTCGGCTACTACCCCCAATATTGGTCTAATCGGGCTGAAAAGCTTCGTGGACCAACTAGACCGAGACATTTCGATTTAGACGCCTTGAAACGCCCAAAAAAATATTTCCGGAAAAAATGGGAGAGGTTGACGTTGTTGCATGAAAACATAGTTTGATTATTCAAGGAATAACCAACCAAAATGCTGAAAATTATTCCACAGTGGGTGATTATATCATGAAGCAAGAGTGTGGGGTGTCCAGGACTCATTTCAATCGATTCAGCGTCCAACATTTAGTGGAAAATGATACGCAACTAGGTACCCAAAAATGTGGAAAACCGACTTTCGAAATAGGTAGGAAGGTAGGTGGTTAGACGTATACTTCGATGGGTGCTAATCGGTGTGGGACCCATCACAATGGATTTAGCCTTCCAAAATTTAGTAGATGATGACACCCTATGTGCCTGGTAACCCAAAATCGAGTTTCAAAACACACATTTGGGCCGGTCAGGCTGAATAGTGTTGAGGGCCACTCAATTGGAGTTCGTCTGGTACCTAGGCGTGTTGGTCATTAGGTTATATTATTTATTATAAATATTAGACACTGAATCGATTAAACCCGCCCGAAGATTGAACAATTTTCCAGGGATTTTAAGTGTCTATAATAGGAATTATTTTTTAATTTATTTACCCACATCGAATAAAGGGAAAGAAGGGCTGAACTGCTGAAAAACGAGGGCTTCCCGGGCAACGTTACTCATACAGCAGATTGAATAGATACCCGAAAAGCTTTCTCGAGGTACACAAAAAGAACTACTTCATTTCGGATTAAGTCCCCCCTCCCCACCACCAGTGAACACAACAGTTATCTATTTAAGTGCATTTCAAGAGTAACTTTTCTAACTAGGTACCTACTTACTAGTTTTAATTCGCTTCTCATCCCCTGCTGGCTCAACTTACTTTCTTCGGTATTCAGCAATATACTTTTTTTTCAAGTTATACGGAGTTTAGGAACATTTACATGTATATTTTAACCTTTGTAGCCTTAAGTGGGTTCCTACGAATAATCCGAGTGGGATCTTATGAAGAAATATAAGTTAAGAAAAAAAAGCGAACCTTAGAAATAAGAAACGCTGCAAACTCCTTCACAAAGGTTGGTTATTCCTTGGACGAGGCGCATGGATACTCATTTCTTCAACATTGGGAAAATGGAAACAGTGGGTGTGGCGGGTCCCTCACATTCAAAATGGGTAATAGGTACCCATTTTGACCCATAACCTCATCCAGAGGGCGCCAAACGTACCTGGACCCATTTCATTGGATTCAGCGTCCAAAATTTAGTGGAAAATGATACCTCACACGCCAAAAACCTAGATAGCCAAATACCTAGATCGCCAAAAATCTCGAAAATCCATTTTTTGAAATACACATTTTGACCCCTACTCCTTCCAAATTTGGTCCGATCGGACTGAAAACTTTCGAGGACCGACATAAGCCGGGAGACGGACATTTGGCATTTTTGATCTTGACTCCTTGAAATGTCATAAAATAAAAATTTGGGCCGAATTGGAGAGGTTGACCTTTTGCATGAAAACATAGGTTGATTTTTCAAGGAATAACTCTAAATAAGTAATAAATAATAACTGAAAAGCTCTCAAAGGGGGTTGAATTGTAAGTGGCTGAGGTTGATTTACTAGCCGATAAGCGAATACGCACTTTACTTAGGGTTTGTGCTGTCCCAACGTTTGATATTTGGCGCTAACCTAAAACCACGCAAAAGTATGCGGATGTCTCCCGGAAAGGTTTTTTGGGGGGAATTTGCCTTTAAGTTGAGCCTAACGAAGATGTACTTCATTACGCAAATCTTAATTCTTCTGACGACTTAAGATTCGTTCGCTCGATTTGTTTTGAACGTTTGCTCTGATTGGTTGAGGAAACGTGTGCATTTGCTCCAAACTTTACCGAACTAGTTGAATGTCTCTAAACAAACTGCATTATAATTCATCTTGAAAGAACTTCCCTTTCACTACTGACGGGTTACTATTGTCCCGCGGCTCTTCTTTCTAGTACAAGAGGGGCAATAACATGAGTTAAAATCATGGAACTTGGTCCCATTGGTCGTTGAACTATCGGTAAACAATCAGTACATTCGGCAGCCACTAGATTGAGCTCGTTTGGTCAAAATCTGCCCAGTTCTCCACGAAAACGTGTTATCGGTAGTGTTGTTTTTCCTGTGATTCATCTGATTTCGGCGCTCAAAAAAAAAAAGATCATTTCTCCGCGAAAACTCGACCGATTTGGAAAATTCTTGGTTTTATGGTAAGTTTATAATGTCACTTATTCAGAAATATATAAAATTTTGATATTCCAAAAATTTTGTGGTCAGTGTATGCTCCAACGCAAAACCTTATCACATCGCTTGTTTTGGTGTTTTTTCACCTGCCGCTCGCTCTTTTTTTCACGGATCTGGTTTTTGTATTGTAGGGTCAAGATGAGCAACCAAAAAGGATTTACGGAAAAGGAGATTTTAGAATTATTGAATTCAGATGAGGAGATCTCAGAATACGAACCATCAGAATCAGAAGAAGATGACAGCTGTGACTCGATACACGACAGTGATAATAAAGTTTTTGATAATAAAGTTTTATGACAATGTTTTTGTTTATAAATTTATGCAATTTAGAACAAATAGGGCAGAACATATCTCACCGTTATGGACCATTGGGACAGTTTGTCCCGCAGTTCTAGACCATTGGGACAGTTTGTCCCGCAGTTCTAGACCATTGAGACAGTTTTGTCCCGCAGTTCTAGACCATTGGGACAGTTTGTCCCGCAGTTCTAGACCATTGGGGCAGTTTTGTCCCGCAGTTCTAGACCATTGGGACAGTTTGTCCCGCAGTTCTAGACTAATGGGACAGTTTGTCCCGCAGTTCTAGACCATTGGGACAGTTTTGTCCCGCAGTTCTAGACTTATGGGACGTTTTTTTCCCAAGCCCCCCCCCCCCCCTCCCCCCCCTTAACCCCACCGGGCTATTCCCAAGACTGTTTTGACATGTATAAGTCACCCTAAAACCATTTTTGTCAATTTATTTAATTTTTTTCAAAAATTTAAAAATCAGTAGTGAAAGGGTTAACAGAGGCCATTGAGCTCCCCTTATCATCTATAATAGTTCAAAACTCGCGAAAAAAAGCCTTTTGCCCCCTCCGTCATCAAAATAGGCGTAAATTGGGGCAATTCGCTGTAAGATGTGCCCGTTATTGTCATACTTATCTCCGTCACAAGTGAAGCCATGAATTTCTGTCTGGCCTAATTTGGTAGCAAATTAGAACTGTTCCTAACAGCCAAAATCAATCTAACATCGATGTAACAAGTACCGATGAATGAATTTATGACCAATAATTTCCTCATTTCCAAGTAGCCACTGTCATTTCTGTTTCCCTCCAGAAGGTTGATCTCATCTCAGTCACACGATCGCCACACCCAGCCGATCCTCAGCAAGGAGATGTGGGCGGCTAGGAGCGTGTCCCTCATCTAACTCTCGGACGCGTGGCCGCCTGCTTCTATCGGAACATATGCTCTGAACACCCAACACCAGCTACCCCTATGATCTCCCCAACCTTCTGTACTTCTGAAGTGACTCGTTAGAAAGTGGTTCCTCTCAACGCGGTTTCTATGTAAACTGTTGGTGATTGACTGTGGGAAACCGCTATCCGCCCGAATTTCATGTTAAACATTGCCATCGACCCTTGAATACCACTCTTACCTTCACACCCTCCGTTCTCCCTGTTCCACGTACCTCCTCAAGTAGAGCGCAGTGTCGGGAAACTGGGTTGGTACTTCATGTGTATCTGCTAAGTAATCCACATCTTTATTATGAAGATTCTCTTTTCAAATTTTGCTTTCGCAAACTCTCTCCTAGTCCAGTCTAAATTTCATGTCATCTCTCCTTGCTGAGGATCGGCTGGGTGTGGCGATCGTGTGACTGAGATAGATCAACCTTCTGGAGGGAAACAGAAATGACAGTGGCTACTTGGAAATGAGGAAATTATTGGTCATAAATTCACTCATTGGTACTTGTTACATCGATGTTAAACTTAAACTGATTCCGGCTGTTGGGCACAGTTCTAAATTTGCTACCAAATTAGGCCAGACAGAAATTCATGGCTTCACTTGTGACGAAGATAAGAAAGACAATAATAGGCACATTTTAAGCGAATTACCCCAATTTATGCCTATTTCGATCACGGAAAGCGGAAAAGGCGCGTTTTGAACTTGCCACATCCCAAGGGGAGCACAATGGCCTCTGCTAAGTCGAGGGAAGTTCTTTCGAGATGAATTATTATGCATTGTGTTAAGAGACACTCAACTAGTTCGGTAAAGTTTGGAGTAAATGCACACGTTTCCTCAACCAATCAGAGCAAACGTTTTAAATAAATCAAGCGAACGAATCTTACTCTCTTAGAAGGAGTTTACATTTGGGGAATAAAGTGTATCCTCGTCAGGCTCGATTCAACAACTGCCCCGGTGTGGGGTAACCATTTGGCAAGAGAGACTTTGGAAATAGAAATAGATAATTAAAAACCCTGCAAATTCTTGCACACGGGTTGGTTATTCCTCGAATGGGGGAAACAGTGGATGTGGCGGGTCCCGGACCCATTCCAATCGATTCAGGGTCCAAAATTTAGTGGAATATGATACCCCACACGCATAGGTGCCAGAAATCCCAAAAACACATGTACAAAATGGGTTATATATACCCAATTTGACCCATAACTTCTTCCAGTGGGTGTCGATCGTTCTGGGACCCATTTAATTGGATTCAGCGTCCAAAATTTAGTGGAAAATTATACCCTACTCGCCTAGATCGCCCAAAATCCTCGAAAATCCATTTTTCAAAAACACATTTTGACCCCCCCCCCCCCCCAAATTTGGTCCGATCGGGCTGAAAAGTTTTGAGGACCCGTCTCGGCCGGGAACAGACCCCTGACCCAAATTTCAGATTTTTAGAAAAACGGCGCGGACGATGGACGGCGTACGGCGGACGGACATCGACCTTTTTTGATCCAGACACCATGAAACGTCCAGAAAAAAATGACCATTATCATGAAAAGATAGGTTGATTATTCAAGGAATAACCAACCAAAAGGTCAATGTCCGTCCGCCGTACGCCGTCCGCCGTCTACGCCGTTTTTGGTAGTAAAAAATTTTCTAAAAATCTGAAATTTGGGTCAGGGGTCTGTTCTCGGCCGAGACGGGTCCTCAAAACTTTTCAGCCCGATCGGACCAAATTTGGGCGGTGTAGGGGTCAAAATGTGTTTTTTGAATAATTGATTTCCGAGATTTTGGGCGATCCAGGCGAGTGGGGTATCATTTTCCACTAAATTTTGGACGCTGAATCCAATGAAATGGTTCCCAGAACGATCGGCACCCGCTGGAAGAAGTTATGGGTCAAATTGGGTATATACTACCCATTTTGAATATGTTTTTGAGATTTCCGGTACCTGGGCGTGTGGGGTATCATTTTCCAAAAATTTTGGATCCTGAATCGATTGGAATGGGTCTGGGACTTGCCGCACGCACTGTTTTCCCCATTTCCCCCATGTTGAAGAAATGAGTCTCCATGCGCCTGGTCCGACGAATAACCAACCCCTGTGTAAGAATTTGCAGCTTTTTTTTTTCGTTTTTTTAAACAGGAAAAACGAGTTCTGAATTCAGTTGACGAATCCAATTTGGTCTAAGCTCACACAAACATGAATTCAAGCTATTGAAAAATTGAACATTGCACGACCCTTGTACGTGAGTTTTGGTTTGCATGAATGGGACGAGGAGGGTTTCCGAAAAATACAATCGAAACAAAAGCACGCATAGGGGCGAATAACAGTCGCTACTGATACGATCAACAGATCGCCATTCACTCGACATTGTCTTGGTGAGCTTTCTCAAGATCAACGCCCGTATACGTCCAACGCCTAGGAACCACTGAGTGGCTCGATTATAGCTTTTTATGCCTTTTTTTTATCATCTCGATCTTCTCACAACGATGAACGTTTTCATGAGAACATTCAATGCCACTGCTTCCGAGCTGTGAGTATTTTGAGTAGAAAAATGTGAAAGGGGAAGGTTCGTGGGTTCCAAAAATCTCTAGAAGTTCATTGAACCATTGCGGAAATCGATTAGAATCGAATCAGTCGCCAAAATGCAGTAGAATGTACGTAATATCCCACGCGTTGGTTCCCTAAATTCTTAAAAACCATTTCAAAATTCTTATTTTAACCCTTACTTGCCATTTCGTATATTCCAACGTTCGCTCTCATATGCTCCAAACTTGGTCCTCGAAAATTTGAGGTGACATTACGATCACAAGACAATCAATTTTGCATCGGTGACGGTTCGCCACTGTGGGCTAGTAAATAATTATTTCTGCCGATAAATCTTGCAAGATAAGACGTCGTATTACAATTGAGGTCGACCCAAACGACACAAAAACATTACTTCATTATCTGAAATGGATTCGAACAAGCGATGATCAGGTGGTGTAGGACGAATTCCCAATGAGCCATTGACTTTCCGATAAAATAAGGTCATCCATGCTAGCTGGATTTGGGATTAGACAACGATTTTCCGTTAGGACATGCAAATTCCCTAGAGGAAGCATACGTCTTACCTAACATCTTTGAGACCAAATAAGACGGATACTTCCTCTAATGTAACTTCAGATTTATTGCGGGCTCACACGTAGAAAAAGCATTAAGTAAACAACATCTCTTACAAGACCAGGAGCACAAGATTGATGAAATGGTTGACCTCAACGCTACCAATTTACTCTATAGGTCTTGCGGACTTTTGTAAAGTTATTTGAAGAGCTCAGAAAAATGGATTTAACTTCCCCTCAATAACACGGCTCATGAAAAGTGATGAAAAACGCTGCAAATTCTTACACAGGGGTTAATTATTTCTTGGACCAGGCGCATGTAGACTCGTTTCTTCAACATGGAGAAAATAGGGGAAACAGTGGGTGTGGTGGGTCCCGGACCCATTCCAATCGATTCAGGGCCCAAAAGTTAGTGGAAAATGATACCCCACACGCCTATGTACCAGAAATCTCGAAAGCACATTCAAAATGGGTAGATAGATACCCATTTTGACCCATAACTTCATCCGGTGGGTGTCAATCGTTCTGGGGCCCATTTCATTGGATTGAGCGTTCAAAATTTACTGGAAAATTATACCCCAGACGCCTAGATAACCATAAATCTCGAAAATTCATTTTTCGAAATACACATTTTGACCCCTACCTCACCCAAATTGGGTCCGGAAAAGTTTCGAGGACCAACTAGAGCCGGGAACGAACCCCTGACCAAAATTTCAGATTTTTATAAAATCTTCTACTACCGAAAACGGCGCGGACGGTATAATAGGAAGGAATAACCAACCACAATCAATATGGAAAACCCTAACCGCTGCTGAGAGGCAGCTCTAGGGCTCATTTGGTCCTTTTGGTCCATTCACTGAGGCGTCACCACGAAACAGTTTGCTGTAACAGTTCACTACGCAAACACGCGCTTCATTATGTGAGAAAACGCTGCGAATTCATCCACAATGGTTGATAATATTGTCCCTTGGAGCAGCATTATAGGGAAAATGGAGATTGTGAAATGTCCAGGGCTCATTCCGATCGATTCAGCGTCCTACTAGGACTTGAGAACCAACTACAGCCGGACAGGGGTCCCTGACCGAAACAATAGATTTTTGGAAATTTTTCTTTTTCCATATACGGCGCGGACGGCGGACACACATTTTACCAGTTTTGATGTAGATATTATGAAACGCATACTGTCAACTTTTGGCGCCAATCGGAAAGGTTGACTTCTGGCATGAGTGCATAAGTTGATTGTTTGAGGAATAACCAACCAAAAATAGAAGCAGTGTCCAAATCAATATCAAGGTCATAGTTAGTAATCGATTTTTAAATGCACCGGCATTTACGGCAAGTGAGCATATCAGTATTACTCGTAAGCAATGCAGAGACCTGACTTTTCCACCTCAATTGAACGGAAATATGGTTGTCGATGGTGGATTTGTTTTCCTAACAATTTCGAACAGTCATATGCATATGCTTTTTACTCGGGACTCATTATTCAACTGGTTAAACTAGGAATGGGATATCGAAAGCAAAGAATCAATATTGAAATCAAGTGGTACAACGAGTATGAACATCGATGTCCAATATTATCAGCCAATATACAAATAATATAAGCAAAAAAAATTACAAAAAAAAAACTCTGGTTTTGAATTTTGATTTTGGCGAGCACGCACAAATGGTCTCGAAAACATGGAAAGAACGCAGTTCCAGTTCTTCTTTCACTCGTTCATCAGCCTCTTATCCCCTTCATTAGCTCGCGATCATTTTCTGCGATCTCCAGCGGAACCAGACATTAAAAGTGACCTCCATCATTTTGGTGCAACGCAGTTCTGAGTAAAGGTAGGTACACATCCACCACATCGACGTCAGTTCCATCAGAGGGAATTTTCTCTGAAGCAGGGCACATCATAAGCCCTTCGAGGAATCGGCGTATGTGTGTCAAAATGAGTATTTCGAAAAATGGATTTTTGGGATTTTCGGTGATCTAGACGTGTGAGGTTCCATTTCAACTAAATTTTGGGCGCAGAATCCAATCAAATGGGTCCCGGAACAAATGGCGCCCACTGGAAGAGGTTATGGGTCAAAATGTGTACATATCTATTTACCATATTTTTATTAGAATGAGCTCCATGCTCCTGGTCCGAGGAATAACCAACCCCTGTGAAACAATTTTTTGAAAATTTTTAGTGTATTCTTTATTTTATAAATAATATCAAGTGTCTAAAATTGTCTAAATGAGGCAAACGTTTGTTGATTTGTCAACCATCCACTCACGCTTTTTAATAATTACCTACCTATCTAATACATTTTCTACGTATGATAAAAAAAGGCCGATAATATTGATAGCCCATCCCTAGGTTGGACCTTAGAAAATATTCTCAAGCAATCGGTTCAGTCAGCACTGCACCACCAGTGGCGCTACTTGTCACAGTATTCGCGTGGTGAGCAGTGAAAATGAGTTTTGGCGTGGCCCCTCGCTCTTAGATTGAAGAATGTCGTAGTTAATTACGCCGAGAGGTCCAGAAATATCACTCCGTCCGGGAGCCGTATTCCCCCTCCACTCACTCCCTCTCGACCCGTCAATTGACAGTCAATTTACCCCAATTGAGCGCTGAGCCTGGAGTCCGAAGCGGGAGCAATTGCCTCCAATTGACGACAATTACGCATGATGGCCCCGCATCGTCTTCCCGCCCTCCTCGGTTGCTCCGTTTAGCTCCACCCGACGGCGACGACCGCTCACAGGCAGCCTCTCCTTCGGCTCGATCTGGTGGTACATTGTGCGCTCCTTACCGAGCATTGTACCTTTGATCGGTAATATTCCACAGAGCACTCACTACATGGCTCTCTCTTTCGTGAAATAGACGAAGAACTCTCTTAACCCTCCAAGGGATGTCTATGGGCATTCCATGTCCCACAGGTACTGTTTTGGCTGCCTGCAGACGCTAGCGCATCCAATCCACTCCTCTCTCTAGGTACCCTCCTAACAACTATCTATGATGTCGGGTTGATAGGCGGTGGGCCAAAAACAACAATAACATGCGACGTATGCCATAAGTTTACTTGCAAGAAGCATATTGTTCACCAAGTATGCGAAAAGTGCCATTCAGTACAGGAAGGAAATGACGTTATTGATAATAATGATAGCTGCAGCGAATAGATATGACTTTTATAATAATTATTACACTAATAATTATACAGTGTTCATTTTAAATTTCAGTTTTTTCTGAATTAATTTTTTGTGAAATAAGCTCTGAATACTTAGAGCTCTGAATAATAAAATCTTTGTTTGAACATTTGTGAGGATAAATGAAAAACATTTTCACTGAACCACCTTGCCTTCTGATTCTAAAATTTGCTGTTGCAAACTATGCGCAATGTAGAGAAAAACAACAAAAAATACGATTTTTTTTTTTTAATTGGTGAAACAGAACGTTAGGTACCTGGTCAGCGATCTCTCATGCACACAAATGCTTCTCATATGGCTAATCATTCTAGTAATATCTTAATTTGCTGAAAAAAGTGGACATTTTGGAAGGGGGGGGGGGGAGGATCACTGGTACACTGAGTGCCCATGACATCCCTTGACGGAACGGAGATATAGACATCCCTCGGAGGGTTAAACACAGAACAAAACATTGCATCGTCCCAAGAAGTATAAAATAATTAAGTAAAGCGCGCTACATAGGCCGTTCCCAGACGTTTTGCCCACTCGACATAAGAAGAATAAGTGAGGGTTTCCTATTGCCTAGTCATGGCCGTTTTAGTGACATCAGGTCGAAAACATGAACAAATCTTAAAAAGTGAATAACTCAACGAAGCCTCTTGAAAAAAGTCTAAAGAGACATATTTGGTGCAAATGAGTTGTAAAATCGGCTCCTTGAAGGCTACTAAGGTTAATTTTCTTAACGTTATTCTTGTTTTATTTCGTTATTTTCGTAGTATTTAGAGAAGAAATTATTTTATTATTTTTCATTGATTCAATGTGTTTTTTTTCCATTGCTTTTATTGTTTTTATTGATCAGATTGTGAGAGCAATGTGTAATTTGTCCATTGATCCAGGTATGGTGGAAGAGTGAGCAACTAGGCCATAATTCCTTTCTGATGGATGAAAATATAAATAAATAAATAGAACAAACGAATAGTTTTCCCTCCTACATATCAACAAGGCTCCTCCAGTTACTGGTGATGCATTCTGAATATTCTCCTGTAGTAGGACAAGTAAATCCTCAAAATTTAGTCTCGGCATGCGGAAAGTGGTAATGAAGCTATCATCATGGGACTGTAGCTCCATACATAGAAAGGTGGTATTCCCAGAGCCTTTCTCTTCTGTGATTAATTGGGGGGGGGGGGGGGGCAATCACGTCTGTTCATACAATGCTAGAAGGAGAAGAGCCTCTTCCTCGTTGGAGTCACAACCGGAAGTTCACCTTGAACTCATTCAGAGTGTGAGGTCGATGTTTTAAACAAGGTAGTCACAGGGGTTGGTTATTCCTTGAACCAGGAGCATGGAGAATCATTCCAATCGATTCAGAGTCCAACATTTAGTGGAAAATGATACCCCACACGGCTAGATCGCCGAAAATCTCAAAAAACCGTTTTCCGAAATACACTCCCCTGACAACAGCCAGCCAGAGTGTGAAGCTGCCTATCGCCGAGCGTCCTGATTGGTTCAAGTTATTTCTAACTATTAGCTTTCATGCGATTTAGAGCTAACATACCTCATATATTAGAATTAGGCACCACTTTTTGCCCATGCCCACCTCCTGTGAGAGCCAATCGTCCGCGGTAAGCCGTTTTCAGTTCTAGAAAGTTTTCAAAAAATGAAAATTTAAACTCTTTTGGTCGCCGAGTTTGTGTCCGCCATAATTTTACCGTAACAACAGCTTTCCAACATCAACCCCCAAATCCATGAGAAGTTGAACCGCGTCTTATCAATATCTTATCATTGCCGATTTTTCATTTTCGTCTTCATTTATCTTCACTTATTATATTATACGCTTTATCACGTATAGTATGATTATATTCTGAGTTTTACAGAATTACTCAATCGTATTTCATGAAGTTTGCCTATGAATCATTCGTGTTTAGAAATGCAACAACGCAGTTGCCTACGAACTTGTTAAAATCCGTTGTGGTGTCATGTGGTCCTGTGGGTATTAGTTGATGTGCTGGTAGGTATGTGCCTGCCTTATTTTGTGCGTAATAAATAAACTACGACTTCTAGTCATTACCTTAACTGAAAACAATCCCATGAAAACCGCTTTTTGGAATAGGTGCTAGCGTTCTTATGTATTGAGGAAGATTGAATGTACCAAAGTGGTATGGGGATACTACCTGGGATACTAGTGTGATTGAGTTTGCACGAAGCCATTTCTGTGGCCGGCAACCACCTCTTCCACAGTAGCCAGCATAAGAGAAAAAACAAAAACATTGTCATCCATGGTAGCCAGTTAACAGGCTGTTCTAGAACCGTTTGAGGAAATCGTTGTTAGATCAGTGATCCTGCCAAATCCTTTGACTACTGACACCTGTAGGCAGCCTGATACAATTCATGTGGAGGTACAAAATCAGTATGCCGGCCTTTTTGAGTGCACATTAATTGAATTTAACATACCTGTAGAGAAGGTATATAAGAACTTGAATAAAATCTTCAATTTTACATAAAAGGTTTTCCCTTCAAATCGGAGGTTGACGGAAAAGTGTTCGTTTCTCATTAGTTTTTAACGCCGCAACGCTAACCCCCGTAGATTCTGAAAATACCTACTCCGTGCAACACAACATGATGAAGACATTCCAACCGTCCCTTCCCAATGCCATTCATCTCTTTTGAATGGTGCCTGTTGATTCGCCTCATTCTAGAGTCTCTATAGGCTGCATAGAGAAACATACATTGAAAAATTTCTTCATTCTTTTCCGTTCATTATGTTCATGTTTACTTTTTGAATATTTCCCAATTCAATTCACTAATTTGTTGTTATTGCATTCCCATAATTAAATCGTGTATTTCTGTCATCCTCCAAATTGGTATGAACAACCCCAATTTGATGTGGAAAACGTCCAATTTGACGTGAAGATGCTATTATGACAAATTTTCCCATTCTTTCTTACTTTTTGTGTTCAGTTAACGGTACCTAGGTGCTTTGATGGTAAGCTGTGAGCTCTGTGAACGTCTTACATTGGCCCCTAATATTTAATTTCTATACTATTATTCTTCTCTGTCTCCAGGTTCCATCCAAATAGTCAGCTGTGGACAATATAAATATGACGATAGCTGAATACGTCGCCACTCTCGGGGACAACCCTTATTTTGGAGCTGGCTTCGGCTTATTCGGGCTCGGAGCTGGAGCTGCCATCTTGAGAAAAGGTCTTCAAGCTTCTCTCATCATGTTTAGACGCCACTACATGATCACTCTTGAAGTCCCTTGTAGAGACAAAAGTTACCAATGGCTCCTCCAATGGATCACCGTGCGAGGAGCGAGGAAAACTCAACATTTGAGCGTGGAGACGACCTTTGAACAACACGATTCCGGTCATGTCAAAACCAAATATGATTTCATTCCAAGCGTGGGAACTCATTTCTTCCAGTGAGTTGTGAAAACTTATACAGGAATTGAAATTTATTTTTAAATTAAATTAATACAATCAGGCTACGGTACATCATGATAACGCATCATTCTAATTGTGTAGGTTCAGAGGCGCGTGGATTCGTGTAGAAAGAGCCCGAGAACAGCACACTCTTGATCTCCACATGGGCGTTCCATGGGAAACCGTCACATTAACTTCATTCGGTCGCAATAAGGAAATGTACTTCGATATTCTAGAAGAAGGTGAGTTACTGGACTCTGAGTGAAAGTGTTGACTCCTGAGATGTTAGTTACAGTAATGTACATGCTTGGAATTGTTTGCAAGATTTTTGTTTTTCAATATAAATGATTGATCCTGCTGGGAGATTTGGAATGAATGCTTTCATGAGGTCTAAAATTCGTGAAAGTGTATTGTGTTAAGGGGGATGTAGGCGACATTTTGCATCTTAGGTACCCCAAAAACAATTGAAATCGAGAAGTCTATTCTCCATGAAATTCATTCTAGTCTCGCCTCTTGTTTTGGGCAAGACGGTCAGCGAATGATTTCCATGAGATGGATTAGAAATACTTACTTGGATGTTGAGGCGGTCATTCATATTGTATTACTCAATTCAAAACAGCCTTTTCTCAAGGACCACCCTGCACCAATTATCAACATCATGTTATTACCAAACCTGGTAACAATTTGTGACTCTGTTTTGTCCGTAGCTCGACAACTGGCTCTGACGCAAACAGAAGGTAAAACTATAATGTACACCGCTATGGGAGCAGATTGGAGGCAATTCGGACACCCAAGAAAGCGGAGACCACTCAATTCTGTAATTTTAGACAGCGGTACGAGCGAGAGGATCCTCGGAGACGTGCAGGACTTTTTGAAAGCTGCATCGTGGTATGGCGAAAGAGGTATTCAAATGGATTACTTTTCTCTGACGTCACAATGGAATACAACATTTTGTATTCGGCGTGATGTCAGTTGGATGTGCATTTGTTTTTCCTTGAGTGCTGATAATACTTGTAGTGTTGGTCAGGTATACCCTACCGTAGGGGCTACCTATTGCACGGCCCACCTGGCTGTGGCAAATCATCCTACATCACCGCTCTGGCTGGTGAGTTGAGTTTCGGAATATGCGTCCTCAATCTCAGCGACCGCGGGTTGACTGACGACCGACTGAACCATCTGCTAAGTGTAGCACCCCAAAATACAATCATACTTTTGGAGGACATCGACGCCGCCTTTGTCAGCCGCGAAGATACCGCGCAGAGTGAGCCCTTTCCCATTGCTCTTGAATACTTTTTTCCTAGGTTCATTGGACGCTTACTGATTTTTATTCTCGACGTTTATTCTCTCATTCCAGTAAAGACAGCTTATGAAGGCCTAAATCGTGTCACGTTTTCCGGACTGCTCAACTGCCTTGATGGCGTAGCCAGCACTGAAGCGAGAATTGTTTTTATGACGACAAACTATGTTGACCGGTGAGTTTGCAACTTTTTTTCCAACTAATGTTCCTAACTATGCTGGATGACCTTGTCATGTCCGAGAGTGAGAGTTAAAAGTCGTGGAGCGGGCAGTTAAAATGATGTATTTGAAGCAGCGGAGCGGGTGTTGAATCGGCTATATTTTTGCTGTTTTTTTTCCCTGTTGTTTTTTTACGTAAAAATGAAAGTTAATGAATTCGATTTGAAATTTAAAAAAACCTGCGGTTTTATTGTATTATTAATTGAAGTTTGGCTGAAATGCGGAGTGGAAGGAATAGATTGGAAAATGAGAGGACCTACTGAACCAACCCAACACCTTGCCACACATCGGCTAGGAACACTCAATTGAGCCAACATGAAAAAAAAGGAGAGATTGGGGTGATGTAGGATAAGAATAATTGTTTGAAAATGTGCGAGGCTAATCTCTAGAAGGGTCGAACTTACGCCACAACCCAAAATCTCAGTTTTCGGGTCTCTATGGAGAGAAAACTGTAGTATTGTGGGTGCACAATTACACTACACCCTTCGCTACGCTATGCTACTTACTATCTGCTATGCTACTATGCTACATACTTACTACCCAGTAACGCATCACTCTGTACCCGATGCCATATGACAATACGAAATACACACGGGTTGGTTACTTCTCGAACCAGGCGCATGGGGAAAATGGGGGAAACTGTGGGTGTGGCGGGTTCCGGACCCATCCCAATCGATTCAGAGTCCAAAATTTAGTGGCAAACGATACCCCACACGCCCTGGTACCAGAAATCTCGAAAATACACATTCGAAATGGTTAGATATGCACCCATTTTGACTCATAACCTCATCCTGAGGGCGCCAGTCGTTTCGGAAATAATTTAATTGGATTCAGCGTCCAAAATTTAGTGGAAAATGATACCCCACACGCCTAGATACCAGAAAAGGTAATAAGTAAAATTCTTGTCCACGAAGAAACGTCATAGAAAGTACTGGATGCTATATAGAATAGCGATTGTGGCTCCCATGTAACTGCTGGCTGGAGAACCCCCCCCCTCTCACCCTCATGTCCTGCTTCTTTTCCGTAAATTTTGAGTAAATCGTTTCGAACATTTGACTATCTTCTTCGTATTTTTGACGTCCTCCTGTATTTACCGAAAATATAAGGAGAAAAAAATCTCGTAAATTTACCATTTCTAAAAGAAATTATCTCTGATTCCTCAGGTTGGATCCAGCACTTGTGCGACCTGGCCGGGTGGACATGAAGGAGTACATCGGTTATTGTACGCGGCCTCAGCTGGAGCAGATGTTTACTAGATTTTATCAAACTGACACGTCCGAACTTCAAGGTCAGTTCGCCAACGCAGTCTTAGCAGAAGGAATGAACGTCAGCGCCGCTCAAATTCAGGGATTTTTTATGCGGCACAAATCCGACTCACCGCAAACAGTCATCAACCATGTCAAGGAGATATGGGAAGACTGAATGTTCACATTGCTCCCATCTCGTTGTGATCGTCACCCATTATATAAATTAATATGTAGATATTGTAGGAGAAGTTTGTGTATGTGTATAGAATGTTCAGCAGTGTTCGACACGTTAGTAAACAATTTTTCTGCACTCTCTTGTTCATCATTTTCAAAGCATTCCAAGGTTTCATAGTGATCAGATAAAACTTCTAGCTCTTACGTTTTACTTTGTTTTATTAATTAGCGATTATCAATCTTGTTTCATCTCGTATTGTCTCCAACAAAACCTCCAGAGAAGAGGTTCCAGGGAGGCTACGTAGGATGTGTAGATCGCACAAAACAGCTGTATTTATTTCCTGAGTCTCTTCGACTTACGCTTTTCGTATGACTCGGAACTCGAAAGTGTTCGGAGGAGAAATCCAATTTTGTTGTGAAATCATATGAGGCACTGAATGTTCAAAAAAATCGTTGATGGCGTTCTTCACTGCACTCTGAACTGCGTTGATGATGAAGCCCGAAAATAGCTCGACCACTTCGATTATGGCGTTGACCACCCATGTAGCCAATATGGTTGATTTGATGCAGAAGTCGATTTTTCTAGAATGAGGAAGAAAATTAGCAATATTCAAAGCCTCATTGCAAGGACGCTGCTTGACTCTTGAATTATCAATGTTTCCTACGAATCCAGTTTTATAGTAGCTATCGATACATGAGTGTGATGGTTCTTGCAGAGACAGGATAACATTAACATGCAGATGATAGGCAGTTAATATGAAGGACTGATATGCCTTCCAAATTACCGCCTCCGAGTTAATATTACGTATTTCGACTAAAAGAAGATTGTAACCTAATAGGAATACATTGACTAGGTTATCTATCGCACATGGACTTCCTCTCGACCTCTAACCAGATTTATTCTGTAAGGTTCAAAATGCAAAACACAGTCTTGGTAGCAAAAGGGGTGCAAAATTACTTCCGAGACTGCGAACGCAATTTTTGCCATAGTTTTGTGCTTACTAATAGAATTGTTGTTTTCTGGAAGCTAAATGACGGATTTTTAAGCCCATGTAGTCAATCTGTCTAATAAGCTTGCAACGGTGGGATTGATAAATCCTCCATGGTAAATACCTCATTTTAAACAAGTCACGGCACGAAATAGTCACAAACCCAGTGAGATATGTCTTTAGAAAATGTCGCACACTTTTACGGGAAACATCATATCTGAAGATAAATTTTTAAAAAACTTATGGATCGAAAATTTCCTGATCAAAAGTTGACGTTTTCTACTTTGTGTCTAAAATCCAGGATCTAAAAATATTGGCCTTACCTATCTGTAACGCTGGGAAAATACAAGGGAAAAAAATCGGTATTTAGTTACTTGGTGCCTGGAAAGGAGATCTCTTGAGCTCGAATCATCAACGTGTTAGCGTCGATAGTCAAATCTGCAATGACTTGGATTTCTCCGACCTGTCCCTGGACGAGACCTGCCAGCGAGAACCATGAATACGAGCTTTTCGCGTTGAAAAGATACTCCACCTGAATACGAGTAATTTGGAGTTTACCTTACCAGTTTTTCATACGTGTTATGATGGTGAACAATCAGATTTTGGAAAACGCACTTCAAGGTTGGTGAATGCTGCGTCGATTTTGAATTCAATTGTGTCATTGAAGTAACTAAATGTGCAGTCGCCCCGACGTTTGATCGATTGAATATTTTGAAGAATCCCATCAGTTAAAGTCATGTGATTGTAAGGAAAATACCATTTTGACTGAAAATAAGAAAGGTAGCAAATCATGTACCTATCTACATAATCGAGCTTCAGAATTATTTTACCGGTATCTAGCTGGGCGTACCTACCTAGACGCCGCCATTCGAAAGTAATGTTCACCAAAATGAAACGTATGCTTTGTAAGCCTGTGTTCCAGGACAGAAATCAAATGTTAACGCTTACCGTCAATGGCGTCGATATATTAGGCAAATTTAAAGGTTCGATGTTCAATGGTACCGCATTGTTCGAGATATTTGCAAAAATGTCGTCCAAGTATTTATTCAACGATGCCAATTTCCTAGAAAAAACACAAATTGACATTTCTTAAAATCGTGAAAAAATGATCGCTCAGCTGGAGCACGGCACTGAACAAAGAAATTATTGTTCTGGGAAGTCTTTCTCGTCATAATGAAAAATGTTTACTGGATTTCCTCAAATATAGAACCAGCTCGAAGGTTTTCTACGGTAAAACCTACTTACATAGGTGGTAGGGGTGGAGGAGTTGCTTGACCGTGTGCTGAGGAGCAAAGCATCGTCCACATACATACTAAAACCAACGCGAATGCTTTCTTTCGACAAATCATTATTCTGATAGGGAATCTCAGGTAGGAAGAAAAATCTTGTTGAGGCAGTTAGCGTTACTGTCACGAAACTGAACTCTTCAAGAGTCGAGTACCTGTAGTGAAAATTCTCGTGTGTGAAGGCGATGAGTGATCGGTGCTGATAATTTTAGACACTTCAGGCTTTTATCTCATCCAAGATTTCCTAAATCACAAACAGCTGGGGAACCGGAACAGATCAGTAGACATCATTCTCTGTTCGTTTCAAACATGTCACTCAAAATGATTCGTTTCTTAAGGCTGTTGGGAAACAACATAGAATATAAAACAACTATTTCAGGATTTTATCAATGACCAAATTCAGCCACAACAATTCTAAACTATATTCTTTCCTTGAAAGCCAAAATCAGAATTCCCCAAACCTGTCTTTAATGAGAAAAACACTGCAAATGATTCTAGAACGATTTATTATTCTAGGTAGAACTTGCTCGTGTGAAAAAGCCTATAATTATGTTTGAGAATTCTAGAATTAGTATTTATCTAGTTACAAATTAAAAACCAAAACTATTTATTTTTTAAATGCTGGGAAAGTGATACCTGCGCGTTTTTCTCTCCATAAAACTCAAAACCCCATTTTCAAAATACGCATATTTTTACCAATACTTATTCTACTTCCGTTAATTGTCATCGATCGATTCGACATTTTATTGGAAAAAGACATCATATACGCCTAGGTCCTCGAAGTGCTCGGGTGATTGGTCTGAGATGTTTAGAGGACAAAATATACCTTTAAGGTTTCCATTTTTGGTTGGTTATTCCTATGAATAATCAACCTATGAATTCATGCAAAATGTCAATCTCTCCGATTCGGCCCCAAAAAAATATTTTTCTGAGCGTTTCAAGGTGTCTAGATCAAAATTCGCAAACGTCCGCGCGCCGTACGCCGTCCGCTTTCCACGCCGACTTTGGTAGTAGAAAATTTTCTAAAAATCTGAAATTTTGATCAGGGACCCGTTTTGGCTCTAGTTTGTCCTCGAAACTTTTCAGCCCGATCGGACCAAATTTGTGGGGGTAGAGGTCAAAATGTGTATTTCAAAAAATGGATTTTTGAGATATTACGCGATCTAGGTGTGTGGGGTATTGTTTTCCACTAATTTTTGGACGCTGAATCGATTGAAACGATTCTCCATGCGCCTGATCCGAGGTTTTCTACTTAACACGTTGGGTGCCCATGACGCACACGTGTGCGTCATCAACGGTCTGGCCAACAGTGCCCGTGACGCACAGTGTGAGTCAAATATCTGCGTATTTCAACGAGAATTTGCAACGAAGGGCAAGGCAGGCAGGGTTTTTCAAGGAATGAAACGTGGTTGGGACAATCTCTGGTAAGGAGAAATAGGGATGGTTCGAAGTTCACTTATTGTTTATAAACCAGGATTGTGTCTCAAGCCCTGCTTCAAAGCATTCTATCAAAATTTATTGTAAGAACGTAAGGTTTTCTACTTAAAATGTCATTTTGCCCTCAAATATAAATTTGAATATATAGTTGGAAAGCTGGTTTTCGGGAAAGTTTTCCAACGAATGAACGCGGGAATTCGTTCGGGGAAAAATGTTCCTATTACCAGTCTGAAAGTTGATAAGGCTTCGCATTTTCATTCGATTCCTGAATTTCGGCTTAAATTGTGAACAGCAGTACTCATTATTGGTGATCTTGAGGGGTCCATCACTAGTGAATTACTTGGAAACGAAGTCTAGGAGGCACTTTCTGTGGCATATAAGTTGAAAAATCTGCAAATTCTTACACACGGGTTGGTTATTCCTCGAATGGGGGAAACAGTGGGTGTGGCGGGTCCCAGACCCATTCCAATCGATTCAGGGTCCAAAATTTAGTGGAATATAATACCCCACACGCCTAGGTAGCAGAAACCCGGAAAACACATATTCAAAATGAGTAATATATACCCAATTTGACCCATAACTTCTTCCAGTGGGTGCCGATCGTTCTGGGACACACATCATTGAATTCAGCGTCCAAAGTTTAGTGGAAAACTATACCCCACACGCCTAGGTAGCAGAAATCCCGAAAACACATATTCAAAATGGGTAATAAATACCCAATTTGACCCATTACTTCCTCCCGTGGGTGCCAATCGTTCTGGGACCCGTTTCATTGGATTCAGCGTCCAAAATTTAGCGGAAAATTATACCCCACTCGCCTAGATCGCCTAAAATCTCGAAAATCCATTTTTCAAAAAAACATTTTGACCCCCCCCCCCCAATTTGGTCCGATCGGGCTGAAAAAGGACCCCTCTCGGCCGGGAACAGACCCCTGACCCAAATTTCAGATTTTTAGAAAATTTTCTACTACCCAAAACGGCGCGGACAATGGACGGCGTACGGCGGACGGACATCGACCTTTTTTGATCAGGACATCATGAAACGTCCAGAAAAAATTTTTGAGCCAAATCGGAGAGGTTGACCATTATCATGAAAACATGATAACAACGTTGATTATTCGAGGAATAACCAACCAAAACCGATTTGAAGCCCATGAAGGATGTCAAACGTTAATACGCAGTATGTAGGGCAAGAAAGAACTCATTGACCGAAATTTTGGTTTACAGAACACTTTGGTTCATTATTCTATGAAGATCTACGTGCTAGGTTCTTAAGAGGCTAAATTGGGTATCACGACCGATTAGTTTTGGACAATGAATCGATTCAGATCGATGTAGGTACTTCATTATTATTTGAGTATGTATGGCTTTAAAAATGTGTAATTTTTGGAAAAAAATTGGAAGTCCACTATTTTTTTTTTTTACCTTGGGAGAAAATCTGATACAGTTTTACTCACGAGCAAGTTCTACTAGATCTAGAATAATAACCAGAATAATTTGTAGTCATTTTATCCATGGAAAAGTGTTCAGTGGATCATCGGAGCGGGATGTACTTATCTAGTTGACTTTCTGGCCATGGCAGCGCTAAGTTCGCTTAGTGATTGAGGACCGCCCTAACCTTTTCACCCGCCTCGTTTCTCTCTTCTTGTGTGTCGTTCTTTTTCGGATGTCAGGAGTGTGGTGAATATGGCGGCAGATCAGGAAGCTTTTCAGCAAATTTTAACTTCGCTTTTGAGCACCGATAATGACGTGCGGACCGCTGCTGAGGTAAGTTTCAATGGAGTAACTAAATGTAAAACTCGAGAGACGATAAACTTTTGGAATTATTCCAGGAGTTCTGCTCGCTTCCGGCCCCTCGTACCACATGCCGTCGTTGCATTGTTCTAATATTTTCGGTGCACGGTGGTAGTTTAACCGCCCCATTACTTTTTAAATAGTGTTTAGGTCTCACTGCCAATCTTTTTCATTCGGTCATTATTCATTACCCTCGTCAGTTTCCTGTCGGATGAGAGCGCGAGTCAACCTAAACAAAGTTATCGAGGGGGCGAGTGGTACATGCGTTCGTTCCTCTCTCGTGTCTTCTGTTTACCAATTCATGTATGATTTAGTTATAACTTTTACCATTGCCGTTATTGCTTGTAGAAAACCTTCAATGAGATCGCTATTGAGACCAGAGTACTCCTACTCCTCAATACCGTCCAAAACGTTGGCCAGCGGGAAGATGACAGGACGATGGCAGCCGTCCTCCTGAGACGGCTCTTCTCGTCGGAATTCGGCGAATTCTATCCAAAGGTTCGTTCCAATTGATAGCATGAATCTAATCACAATTCGTTTGATAAAAAAGTGCCGTACTGGAGTGATTCTGCGCCTGAATATTTTGCTGAGCAGAACGTTTGAATGTGAGGTTTGTATTTTACCAATGTGATTCAAAATCCGACGTGATTCTCATCCTATGTTCTTTATAGACGTTTATTATAGCCTGTGATCAAACAGAATGTAATATATTTATGTAGTGTAATCGTCATGTTCATCAAAAATTATCTAGTAATGCAGAGTTACAGCGCTGCTATCTCGTGTTGGTGGTCCAAATGGGCTCCTTTGAGTTGCGTATTTCTTCTCATAAAGTCGACGAAATAGGGTTGGTCGATTAAATTTTGTATGACAAACCACGACCATGTGATGACGTGTACTTTACTGCTGTTTATTACACCATTTCGCTTAACACCAGTCGTTTCCAATATTTTGGCTGTGCACAGGCGCTATTTAGGGTTCACTCAGGTGATAAGCACCTACAATCCTTTTGGATATATTATACTGAATCCTAACATTTATAGGTCTTAGGTACGGCGCTGTTAATAAAAAACCAATATTTTGTATTAAAAGTACAAGGCCGGTTCCTTCAGGGTTAGCTACAGCATTAACACTGCACCAAATGTTTAGGTAAAACGGATGCTCCCATTTCTGTAAACCCAAATACGCTAATTCTACCTATTTTCTTACCGTCTGCGGATATACCTCTTAATTTAAGTTCGGACCAGAATCGGGTCAGTCGGCCATTTCATGTGGCATTACTCCAAGTTTGCCACACTATTGAATAAAATATCTATAGGCAGTCAATCGAATAATAGTAAAACCATTTGGTTACTATTCTATGAATAATGAATCTGTCTTCATAACAGTCGTCCCTCCAAGTCGTTCGTACGCCATACACCGTCCACGCCGTTTTTTGGCTGTAGAAAGTGTTCTAAACTTCTAAAATTTTGGTTAGTGATTCCCTTACAGCTTCAGGTGGCCCTCGAAACCTTCCAACCCATTATTTAAATTGACAGTGATCCATTTTTATTGATTGGTTGTCCATTGTATCCATTCGTTACTTTTTGGCTACGCCATAGAATAACAACATTATTCAAAAATTGATACGCTCGACCACACTTCAGGTGACTGGAAACCATATGGTTATCTGATTTATGTGTTTTCGTGAACCTGAAATGATCAAGTAATTCATTATTCATAATGTTGAAGAAGGCCTCCTTTTATGCTCCCTCCCTGATGAAGCCATACAATATCTCGTAGGAAGATGTTTGTTCATATAACCAATGCGTGATATTTAAGTAAAATCCGTGCTCGTATATGCCAGATCATCCCTTTCGACATTGTTTATACATTTGTAACTAAATTACATTTTTTTACAGTTGCAGGTCGAGTCCCAACAAGAACTCAAAAATCGCGTGCTGTTGATCCTTCAACTCGAACAAAGTGAGAGTTTACGACACAAATGTTGCGAAGTGGCTGCAGAAATGGCACGAAACCTCATAGACGACGATGGAAACAATGTTTGGCCCGAATTCCTCCAATTCCTTTTCCAATGCGCCAACTCGCCATCGCCTGTCCTAAAGGAATCCGCTCTCCGGATGTTTGCGTACGTTTAGCATTCTGAGAGTATATGTCCGTGGTGTCCACATTCGTTTTAGGATGTCCGCCCATGCTTCCGTTTGAACAGTTTCAACTTTTTATTATGCTGACGGGTCCGGTCCTAGTTCAAATATTGCAGAAACTGAACCCGAAAACGTGGTTGATTATTCCAGGAATTCAACCTATCGTTATCATTTTATCAATGTGCATTTTTGCAGGGCTGTGCCTGGGGTTTTTGGTAATCAGCAAATCCAACACTTGGACCTCATCAAGCAGATGTTGCACCAGTCATTGATGGACCAGTCTTCTTACGAGGTAAGTGTTTCCGGCGTTCCACGTTTATATCTTGTTGGAAACATTATTAATACTTGATCGTTTTCTCACAGGTGAGACATCAAGCAGTAAAAGCTGTCAGTGCGTTTATCATGCTGCACGACAAAGAGGACCCCATTCACAAATTTTTCAAAGAACTTCTGCTGCCCATCGTGCAGGTGGGTACTTAGTTTGCGATTCTTACCTGTATTGCTACTCCTTACACCGCTTCCAACTCACCCGAATTTACACTATTAATGCGATTAATGACCTGTTAATGTCAACAGGTAGTGACGGAATCCGTTGAGAAAGCCGACGACGACACACTTTTAAAATGTGTGATTGATTTAGCCGAAAGCGCTCCAAAGTTTCTACGCCCTCAACTTGACCCCATCATTCAGCTCTGCTTGAAGGCACGTATTTCCTGTTTCTAAGCACTGAACGTGTTGTCCACCTCATTGGACGTCGTCTTAAAATTTATCGGACCAGCATCTTTGTAACATACCGTTGCCAGTTCATCTCATGTAACAATATTCGCTTCAGGTTATGTCTAGTGACGACATGGACAACTCGTGGAAACACCTTGCGCTGGAGGTAATTGTGACGCTATCTGAGACCGCGCCAGCCATGATGAGAAAAGAAGCTGGCAAGTACATCCCAGTTCTTATTCCACTCGTCCTCACTTTGATGACGGATTTGGATGACAATTCTGAATGGAGTGTCTCGGATGAGATTATCGAGGAAGACAACGACAGGTGATCATTAGATCTATGGGTTTAAGAAATACCGCATTTTAGGTTATTGTTAGAGACTACTCATATTTATATTTTAACAGCAACAACGTCGTTGCCGAGTCAGCCCTTGACCGCTTGGCTTGTGGATTGGGTGGCAAAACTATTCTTCCTCAAGTTATACAAAACATCCCTGCTATGCTCAGCAATCCCAATTGGAAATACAGGTAAGGCACAGTATTAGTTAAATCCGATTGATCAGTCCCTATGACCAGGCTCTTCTGCTGCTTCGGTGGCATCTATTGTGCTCATTGGCCCTAGATACTGGTTTATTATTATAATCTGTCAATGGTAATCTGCTAAAAGCAAGAAAAAACGCAAAAAAGTATTAATTTTCCAAATATATTTCCTGACCCGTAGATACCGATTTTTTTCCGGTCGATACTTATATAACAGAAGAACCGAAGAAACACCGCCTTAGATGTTGAAATTCTCGATGCTGTTGTTTCCATCCTATGTTCTTCATCTTTACCTAGCGCTCCATTCAATCTATAAAAGAAGATTCATTTTTTTCCAGACATGCCGCTCTGATGGCAATCTCTGCCGTTGGGGAAGGCTGCACGAAGCAAATGGAGAGCATGCTTGGACAAATAATGGATGGCGTCTTGCAGTACTTGAGTGATCCCGTAAGTCTACTAGAATTAAAAATGATGTAAGCTGTAAGGTTAAAGTGGATGACGATTACTATAGACTCAGTTTTGGTGACGTAAGGCGGTGGAGGTCGGTGGCCGAAACACTGTTACATTTATCACAAATAGTTCTCCAGTTTGACTTCAGTTGTACGGGAATGTTTCCAATTTCAAACGAAGTGTGACGACGCTGATCCACGTTTTCTTATTATTTCAACAGCATCCCCGTGTAAGGTACGCTGCTTGCAACGCCATTGGACAAATGTCTACCGACTTTGCTCCGACGTTTGAGAAGAAATTCCACCAAAAGGTCATTCCAGGACTTCTGATGGTGCTGGAGGACGACCAGAACCCCAGAGTCCAAGCACACGCTGGTAAATGAACTCAGTTTTCCTAAGTACATGCTGAACCTTATTCAGTTTCTGTGGAGATTACTCAGTTTTTATTTTCGTATCCTTTAGGGGCGGCGTTAGTCAACTTCAGCGAGGATTGTCCTAAACCCATTTTGGTTCAATACTTGAACGAGATTATGGCTAAGCTTGAGGCGATCCTGAGCGCTAAGTTCAATGAGGTAATCTTCCAAGGCAATTCGCTAGCTAAAACGGGTTTGAACTTCTTGATATTAACGCAGTTTGGTATTATGTTCCGTCGTTCGTGCAGCTCGTTGAAAAAGGTACTAAACTTGTGCTGGAACAAGTGGTCACCACCATTGCCTCAGTTGCCGACACCTCAGAAGAACAGTTTGTTGCCTACTACGACCGGTAAGTTGTTGGAAGTGGACATTTCCGTGTCTGAGCTAGACATTGTGTTGTGGCTAGAGCCTTGGAATCTCAGATGATCGCTGCTTGGTTCAGTGTTACTGTATCCTCCTCGTTTCAATGTATTTACATTCCTCAGGTTGATGCCTTGCTTGAAGTATATAATCCAAAATGCCAACACCCCAGAGTTGAAGATGTTGCGTGGTAAGACCATCGAGTGCGTCAGCCTCATTGGATTAGCTGTTGGAAAGGACAAAGTAAGTGGACTCGGAATCCAGGTTCTGCTTTAATTGACTACAATACTACTCTACAATCTACAACCAGCTCGTCGTTCGTCTACTTCATGTTCCTTTTGTATTGTGTCTCCAGTTCATCAACGATGCCACGGAAATCATGGACCTGTTGCTTAAAACTCACACTGATGGCGACCTTCCGGATGACGACCCTCAAACGTCTTACTTGATTTCTGCTTGGGCTAGGATTTGCAAGATCTTAGGTAAGTACTAGGTCATTGCTCTAACAATCCGCTCCATTACATTATGTTCGGTTACATGTAGTAGCTGTAGCCGGCTGGTGTACTGAGGAGTAGGGACATATGATAGTTGCCAAGTATCGATACTTTGGAGTGCTCACAAGAAATTCTTTCAAGAATAAAAAAATCGAGAAAATCCGGTATAGGTAGTGTGGGAGTCGAATTTTGGAATTATAATGAATTGTTTTTAAAAGATGGCGAACTTTTCTTCACTTCAAAAAGGCTGTTTATTCAAGAAAGTACTTCAAAATGTCAAAAACCATCACTTGGATAGTGATGGTGATAGCCTGTTCCTTGTTTTGACCTGAATATTCCCAGTTTTTTGGAGGCCTGGACGGGCTATGACGAACAACATTATTTATTGAAGGTGAATAGGATTTTGTTGGTAGTGGTGAAATTGGAGGGATTGTTGAAATATTTTTTTCTTCAATTGATTTGACGTCATATACTGGCCAATGTATCGATACCAGTACGTATACTCAAATCTGTGATATCGATACCATTTGTACTTAGTATCGAAATGAATATTCGGTACTCATATCGATGAGTGTCATATGACCCTAGTGTGGAGCTGTAAATACTTCTGATGTCCTATGAGATTCTCACTATTACCTCCTGGGTTCGTTTCAGGGAAACAATTTCAGCAGTACTTGCCGCTTGTTATCGGACCCGTTATGAGAACAGCTGCTCTAAAACCCGAAGTTGCTGTCATGGACAACGAAGACATGGATGAAATCTCCGGTGACGACGACTGGCATTTTGTTTCACTTGGTGAACAGCAAAATTTTGGGATAAGGACTGCTGGTGAGTCTATTCCTTTGACGGAATTCCATAATCTTGAGAAGAAAAATCCATTCTGTTGATCAACCATTCGGTGAATCCGTTGGAGGACGGTCGGGATCTCGTTTAGCGGAGACTTCTACACTAAAGCAGAGATGCACAACGCTAATCCAAGACCGTATAACCTCCTGGTGGGAACCCGGATTTGTTGAATTTTTACTACATTCCTGATAGAACCCGTTCCAAAACCCCCTTTTTTGCGTTTTCTTGTTGTCAGGGATCGAAGACAAAGCTTCGGCCTGTGATATGTTGGTGTGCTACGCTCGCGAATTGAAAGAAGGTTTTGCCGAATACGCCGAGCCCGTCGTCAAACTGATGGTGCCCATGTTAAAATTCTATTTCCACGACGGCGTCCGAACTGCCGCCGCCCAATCGCTCCCTTTTCTCCTCGAGTGCGCCAAAGTCAAAGGTTTGTCACTGACGATTTATTTCTGTGATTTCAGTCACTTATCGAATTTGATTTGATTTTCGAGTCGCCTATAGAGGTGACCATTTGCCTAATCCGGCGATACGATTTACTATTGGTGATTTCCACTGCTGCAGGTGCGTCATTCTTACAAGGTATGTGGGAGTTCATTTGTCCTGAACTGCTTAAAGCGATTGAATCTGAGCCGGAAATTGACGTTAAACACGACCACATGTTCTCCCTGGCCAAGGTGAGGCTACTTTTGTCTTATTTGAATAGAATTAAATATATAACACATACGCAAGTACTTAATAAGTACCTTAATGATAGTTCAATCAGCCACCTCTTGATTGAATATTACAATTTTCCAGTGTATTGAAACTCTTGGCAAAGGCTGCATGAACGACGAATCAATGAAGGAGCTGTTGAGAATTTTAGATCTCCTGTTGAAACAACACTTTGAACGAGCCGTCAAACGGTTGGACAAAAGGAAAGATGAAGATTATGACGAGGTGAGAAGACCAGATAAGTGTCAATGAAGTCGGATTGAGTCCTAAATTTCGCCTTTTGATTCAATTTATATTTTGCAGGTTGTTGAAGAACAGCTGGAAGATGAAGACAACGACGATAATTTCACTTTGGGCAAAATAGCCGACATTGTTCACGCTTTGTTTGTCACATACAAGGATGAGTTTTACTCATATTTTGACCTCATCTTGGGACATTTCGTCAAGATGGTGGTACGTATCCGTTAATTCGTAATTTTTTCGAGGAAATGCCATAGGAGTGATGAACTTTCTCAGAAAAGCACCTCCTCTTATGTGAGGCGTCCTGAGAATCCAGTGAAATTGAGATAATTTGAGTAATAGGGTAATTGGGTGATCAAGACCTGTCGCATCACACTGACGCGGTCTCAAGTACCTTGATGTGCATCTGTCAGGTCTTGTTTTCCTCCTCCTAAATCTGTTCAACCAATCTTGGGTGTGACATCCATTTTTGCGTGTTTTGTAGGTTGTAAGCTACTACTCGTTGCAGGAGAACTAGTGACGTTGCGATACCCCATTCGATATGGATCAAATATCCCGATCAATTATCGAATTAAAATGCTTGGTACTACAAATATCGGATCATTAATTTGATACTAACCTACTTTTTGCCTTTTTTAACTTAATTTAATCCCTAAAATATTGCAGTTGCCGCTAAGAAAGGCGGTTTTTGCCCTGGAAGGTACCTTACGTGTAAATCAAAATAAATTGAAACAAAATTTGAACGTTGAGTATGTACGTGTGCACACGCTGGCCTTCTTCATAAATTTACTTTTAATTTCTTCAAGTTTACATAAGATTTAGAGGTATTCCATAACATTCATTTTATGAAAGTAAAACAAGGATTTGGTTATTCCTTGGACCAGAAGTACGGTGGAAATGAGGAAAACAGTGGATGTGGAGTGTCCCGAACTCATACCAATCGATTCAGCGTCCATCATATAGTGAAAAATGTTCCATCACACGCCTAAATTGCCGAAAATCGCGAAAATCCATTTTTGAAAAACTCATTTTGGCCTCTCCTCCTTTCCCCTATATTGGTCCGATTGGGCTGAAAAGTTTTGGGGACCAACTAAAACCAAAAACTGGTACCTGACCAATGTTCGGGATTTTTCTAAAAATATATACCACCAATATTTACTTTTCGCTTATGGAATTAGCTCTTGAGGACATATTCAGGGATAGATAGGGTTGATTGCTGCTTTTATTAGATTTTTACAGAAGTGGAACATTGAGAGACTGGTCTCACCTAATCGATCCGCCTTACATACCTACTTTTTCTCATTTTTTTCCAGGCTTCTGACCAGCCATGGTCTGACAGACAGTGGGGACTCTGCGTGTTCGACGACGTCATCGAGTTTGGCGGCCCCGCCTGCATCAAGTATCAGCAGTACTTTCTTCGTCCCATCGTCGAAGGAGTTGCTGATAAAAATGCGGCCGTTCGGCAAGCTGCTGCATACGGATGCGGCACATTGGCAATGAATGGCGGCCCTGCCTTTGCTGGTACAAAAATTTTTCCCATGAGCTACAAGTTAATGTGTCGCTAATATTTATCGCTAGTTTTTGTGCTTATTTTTCATTAGAATGCCTTACGTGTTTCAATATCAGAAAAAGTTTTCATTTTAAACTTGGCAAAAGTTGAGCCCATGGAGTCCGTTTGAGCCCTTGTCCCTTCATCTCGATTGCAGTGCATCAATAGAGAAAATTATGGAAGTATGGAAGTAATGTTGATTATCGAGGTTTAGCTGCTATTTCATTTGATGCATCTTCTAATTTCACAACATTTTCTTGATTTAGCTGCTATTTCCTTAGGATGCATTTACTAATTTCGCAAAACGTGTGTCGTGCACAGCTACCTGCGCCGAAGTTCTGCCTCGACTTGCTGAAATGATCAACGATCCCGAATCCCGTCTCGAAGACAACATTAATTCGACAGAAAACGCAATTTCCGCCGTTACGAAAATCTTACAACACAACAGTGCTAACGTGAACGTTGACGAAATCCTTCCTCACTGGTTAGTATATTGTTTGACCTTTGATAATGAGCTATGATGATTTGGTCTGCGAATTTTCGGATTAATATTCACGAAATCATCATGAAATGTTCGTGATTCACAGGTTGTCTTGGCTGCCAGTTTGGGAGGACACGGATGAGTCTCCTCACGTCTACGGATACCTCTGCTCACTCATTGAGACCAATAATTCAATCGCCCTTGGCCCCAACAGTTCGAATATCCCGCGGCTCATCGCCATTATCGCGGAGGCCTTCCATAGAGACGCCATTGCCACCGAACATCCTGTTGCTCAGAGGATGGTCAGCATCATCAGACAGATACAAGTAAGTGTTTTCAACCTGTTGCTCGAGTTCGCCAAGAACAATTCTCTGAGCTTACACTAAGTATGGCCATCGATGTATCAATTTTTGATTTTTGATTATAGATGCCGATATATATCGTAGGTTAACAATCGATAGTGTGCACTACCAAAAATTGACCAATAAATATCGATAGTTTGAAAAAATATTGGTTAAAAAGTTGAATAAATACACCAGTTTCTCTCTGTTGCGTTCTTAGGCTTTCAAAGAATCTTAATTCTGTTTTTAAATTGGATAATACTGCAGGAGGCTTTGGTAGTAGAGTCGTGAAACCTACAAACTTCTTAATAAGAAGTAGGTAAACTGGGAGATTTTGCTTAAATCCTTAACCTAGTTTATTACGTATTTCTATTCTCGAATCAATTACAATTTTTATTGCACGGTGCAAGCACAAATTCTCGGTAAAAATAATTACTTTGATAGCATTTCGCCTGTTAGTCTTCCATTCTTGAGTCATCGTATGCCCTGCTGCTGAGAATACTCATTCTGCAGGAGCGGACATTACCTAACGGGCTGAGGTACTTTAAAGCAAGAGGTACTTCAAGCTCAGATCTGGAGCAGCTAAATCCATGTCGAGTCAGTATTATGGGGGTTTCTCTTTACGCCTGGATATTGCAGTCGGATGAACTCATTGGGGCGTAATATTGTTTGAATTTGTGTGATGAGTTTTGATGTGTCAACATATCAAATGAAACCGATATATCGGTTTAAAAAAATATTGACTGAAATATTGGGAAAAACATTGGTCACTCACTATTGATACTTGATACTATCGTCCCTTGCATCATTGATCCAAAAATGTCGGTATATCGGAGGAAAACAACGATATTTCGATACTATTGACTATCGATGGCCATCTCTAGCTTACACGACAGCTTGAGGAAGTACTGAGACAAGGCTAGGGAGGTCAGTCCGGGTGGCCAACAACAGGCATGACCTAGGTTCGTTCCAGTTAGACCAGTTAGGCGGAATTGCGGGCTGCCAACGGTCAGCACGCGGTCCACGGCCTCTGGAATCGTGGTTAGACGACCGCAACCTCGATCCAACCATGGATGGACGACCGCAACCTCGATCCAACCACGGATGGACGACCGCAACCTCGATCCAACCATGGATGGACGACCGCAACCTCGATCCAACCATGGATGGACGACCGCAACCTCGATCCAACCATGGATGGACGACCGCAACCTCGATCCAACTATGGATGGACGACCGCAACCTCGATCCAACTATGGATGGAACGCTCAAACGCATGTTCGTTCATTTCGTGTGACGTAAAGAAACGAGCGAAACCTTCTTCTAGTTTGAACCATAAAACCTCAGTGCTCATGATCAGTTGTTATTCTCTGGTTATTTGGCGCTTGTCAATTATCAGTTTGCATAGTAGCTGTCGTTTGTAGTAGAAACCCACCGCTCAAACAAGATTTCGACACGATATAACCACCCTCACGCTGAGGTCGAAATGAGAGGGGTTATGAGTACGTGTCAGTTAGTGAAGGTTTCCTATGAAGACCGGAATGAATCGCACTCCTTCGAGCTGTCGGTTTTGGTTAGACCGTGGTGGACCGCGCTGTTACATGGAACAGCGTCAACCGCTGTGTTGGGCTGATTTTACGAATGGAACAGTTGTTAACGTTACTGCGCATGCGTCGGTAGACCGCGGTCGTGTGGATGAAACAGATCTATTGTAGACAAGAAAGTAGCGGGTCTCTTTCCCCATGAAAACTCTCGAGTTAGCCCATCCCTGTCCACACATCTGACTTCATTGTCAATTGCCTAATCTATTTCTTTCTTAATTGGGTTCGCCCGTAGATGTGAAATGAATAAATAAATAAATAAATTCTTGCTTGGTTACAGAGCAGTGGAGAAATCTTTCAGCTCTGCGTGAGTCAACTGACGCCCGAGCAACAAGCCGCCCTCCACGAAGTCCTCACCCCCTGAACGCGACCGCACCGCCACCGCCCTCTTGTGTGCTGACTACCTACTAACCCTTGGGTTGAGAGTACAGAAATCGATTAATAATTATAGTTTTCTGCGATTCTCTCATCGTCATCTCGTGCAGTGCCGACTCGGATTTCCAGAATTGATTTTCATTTACTTATCATTTATATGCTCCACGATTAGGTTGTATTAGTAGTCAAATGTTCAATGTATACACCGTTATATATTTTTATATAATGACTGTCGTTTATATAATGAATGTCTTAGATCACTGACGCTGCTATTGAACCGAACTTCAATTCCAGGAAAATTCAAAATTCACTGTTTATGTCCTTCAACGTTCAAGGAGTGGTTGGCTGTTAATAATTTCAAGATTCACACATTGACTGATCTTGTTCATTGATTAATTATTTACGTTTAAATTTCAAACGTCGTAAGTTCAGGCTTGTTTCGTTCTTGACCATTTTGTACTGGATTTCCTCCTGGCGCTTAATAATGCAAACCCAGCGTCTTAGGTAGTTCGAGGGTTTATACTGTGATCATCAGCTAGGTTTGTGCAAGTTTGATTGTCTACCGCTGGTTTTGTTAGTTATTTAGTCATTCATAGAGTGAAAATTCTCTATGCCGGTCGATGTAAACGATAAAGTCGCGGAGGTTCCATTCTTCGTGCATTGAAGTTGTTGAGTTTCTTCTTTACACGTGCGGTGATATTAGAAAACTTGAAAAAAAAACGAGAAATAATTTTACTTGATTGAGTATCCTTAATGCGAGATAGAGTTCCCCTTCTCTATTTTTGCGACACCTTAGAGACTCCTTCTCTATGAGTGTGATATTCAGTGACTTTTATATGGGCGGTCTTCACCATAGAGTCAACCTTCTCTATGGAGTTAACGTTGCGCCTTGTGCGGTCGTTGACACTGGCCAAACCGTGATGACGCTGTATGTACATATAGATAATTTAACATTGAACATGATAGTAGTCCCCACCCTATCTTTTTTCGTTTCATGTTTTCTCTATTTTTGTAGGAATTTTGCATGGAAAGTTTTCGAAAGGCCTTTAGGAGATAGCGTGTATCGTATATTAATTTAGTCCAGAGACTTTTCAATATTTTTGCCTCGCCTCCTAACTATCGAAGGTTTCATGATTTTTTACGATGGTATCCGAAGTTTTATTCTCTCTCCTATGTTATTAGTAATAGTTGTGGGTGTAACTTGATGATGACTATCTATCGATACATTATGCAGATTGCGAATTAATCACAACATCTAAAATATTATAGTCGCAATAAACATGGTATGCCGCATATTATGTTGCAATGATCTTTATCAATCCTTTCTCCAACTAGATTCTTCCTATCGTTTCGAACCCAAATAGACCAGTAATGTGTTGACCGACTTTCTCAAATCTTGGCTCGCTTAATAATATGAGTGTGGGAAGGATAGTAGTCCTGTCATTCTAAACTGCAGTCGCCTACCTGTATCGCTTAAGTTCATCACATGCTGACATCGGATTTGCATTTGAATATGAACTAGGTGTTTTTTTTTGGCCTGAGGCTGTTTGTCGCGCCCCCTTCCCTTTATCTGGGCAAAAACAGACTAAATCACTTCTTCTTGAGCCATTCAACAAATCTGCAATACTAATTGACATGAAAATTCACTTGGAATTTGGAAACAGTAATCACTTATTTCACTCAAACTTTTCCGTGTTCCTGAATTTTTCTTGCGATCCCGAAGGTATTATTTTTTTCTCCTCTACAGTTCATTAGGAATCAAATAAAAGACTGGTAAGGGCTACTCTCCCAACTATCAAAGGCACAGGTCAAAATGGGTATGTATCCTCCAATTTTGTGTATGTGTTTTCAAGATTTCTGGTGCCTAGGCGTGTGGGGAATCATTTTCCACTAAATTTTGGACCCTGAATCGATTGGAATGGGTCCGGGACCCGCCACACCCACTATTTCCCCCATTTTCCCCATGTCTCCATGCGCCTGGTTCGAGGAATAACCAACCCGTGTGTAAGAATTTGCAGATTTTTTCAGATAATTTAATTGCGATTTACGGAGATCTAAGCGTGTGGGGTATGATTTTCTACTAAATTTTGGACACGGAATCGATTGAAATGGGTCCAGGACACGTCACACCCAGTGTCAAGATTTTCGGCAATTTAGGCGATTGGGGTATTCTAGTTTTAACTAAAATTTGAATGCTTAATCGATTCGAATGCATACACAATTTTGCATGCTCCTGGTCCGAGGAATAACCAACCTCTATGGAAGAATTTGCGTTTTGGCTGGTTATTCCTTGTTTTATGTAGATAACAAACTATCAAATTTTGGGGCCAATTGGAGATTAATCTCTGGCATGAATTAGGTAGATAGGTTGATTATTAAAACGAATAATAATTTTAAATTGAAATGTCCGTCCGCTGTCAGAGCTTGTGATAGAAAAGATCTCAGGTGGCTTAATGGCAGAAAATTTCCTAAAAATTTGACTGTTGGGTCAGGGACCTCTTTTTGGCTTTAGCTGGTCCTCAAATCTTCTTGAATTTGCTCAGCAGTTCCTCCAGAGTTCACCAACGATCAGTTATCTCTTTGAATGGTGACTTTGAGCCTATTTCCTACTACTTTTTTTCTAAATTCAGTGTATACCTTCTGAGTATTCCTTATTTCACGGGCAGGTCTTCACGAATATAAACGTCAGACCCCTTTTAATTTTTCGCTGCTCTATAACACTCCAGTATGAGGCTCACGGAAGAAAAACTAACGCATATTGGGGAACGTCCTTTTTACCTTTCTCCAGATGACTAGCATGCTCAATCTCTCGGATATTTGCATCTGCATATCTGCAATTTATCTTGCAGTCAGATCAAAACTGCCTTCCTCATTGGGAACGGGCCTTGAACGGAGATCAAATTAATTTCGATATCTTCCAATCGACCGAATTTTCTTTCTAAAACTGTACTTTTCCAATGCCAAGAACTGTCTTCGAAATCTTGCGTTTCCTTTGAATTCCAGATGAAGTACTAAGACAAGATCTTTTCAAGTGTAATTAAACAGAACGTTAAAAACCATGGTAACTTCTTTCATGCGCCTTTAATGCACTGAAATTGACATAAAAATCATAGAAATAGCAATTACTCTGTTCTAAGTACTCATATAACTGCACTCCTTTTTCAATTTTTTTTTGTTTTGTTTATTGTTTTTGAAACAATCTTAATTATAAAACACAATTTCGAAACGATCTAATTATAAAACACAATTTTTTTCTGGTGTAGAGATTAAACTTGTTTTGTTAAAGCACGATCCGTTGCATGAATACTTACTTATTCTACGGTTACGCTATTATGAACAATTTATAAAGTAAATAAAATATGAAAGGTCTACAAGAAGCAAATGGTGGACGCTGCACACTGCAAGATCCAGATCGCAAAAGATCATTAGCCGCGGAGCTGAGCGTACTTAACGCACTTTATAATTGTATTATTTATATTTTTTTATTACAAATTTCCATTTTAGATACAACCTTGCTCGTGACAAATTATGAGGACTGTTACAATATACTCGAGGAAACCAATGGAAAACGTCAGATGTACAGGGAGTGGAGCTGGAAGTAAGTGAACTTGAGAGGCGGATAAGTTTTGATTTTGCGTAATTGATGAGTTGAGCGCGTATTCGACATTTCGAACGTGTTATCGGTTTTAGCTTTCGAGTAGTGAAACTCACGAGAATATAGCTGGATTTACCCTTACTCCTCAATTATGGCACATTTCCCGCTGTACCTGTTAAGATAATGGGTTCTCCTCAGCGTTGCTGTAGATTCACCCTTGCTAACATAAAGCAGCGTTACGTTGCATATACCTTGGTACATCTTTTCCTTCCAACAAGTGATTTTGTCCTCACTCCTGAAGGTATTCGACAAATTTAATCAGAAATACGAACTTCTAGATTCTCCCAAAGCTTGAAACAACCCTTAACGCTGATTGAAAATTATATTACTAATCGGGAAATCAGGTGAAATCACCACGTCACAAAATTCATAAAAAATTAACTTTCACCCTCTGCTTCTCAAATAAAAGTGAATTTTCGTAATAATTCATTCTTGTTCCAGAACATTTAGGGGTGTTATGGAATGTGAGTGAATAGCAATAGGATACATGATTTCGGTTGGAATGGCCAAAGAAATTAAATGTCGTGAGGAACCATTTGTTGGCTGTAAGTCAGGAATCTGCGGAAGAAGAAGCGGTTTAGTATTTATGGGTTGAATTAGTTTGACTCGATGTTGCAAGTACTTAACTTGCTTAGTTCCAATTTTAATCTACGAAAAATGCCTTCTTTTGGCTTGTTTCACGCTACCCCGGCACACAGGAACGTCAGGGGCCCGGCATCATTCCTCTCATCAGTTTTTACTGTTTTGGCGCAGATCATTATTATGGATCGCAATGAGTTGTTAGCGCGTTTGGTTGTGTATCGGCGAGAAGAAGAAGAAATAGAAAGCTCTGGGTTCATCCAACCAACATAAAAAGAGATAAAGTGGGAGCATTTTACGTACTCCACAACCAACTAAGAGAAGACTAACAAAAGTTGTTCAGTTAGTTTCACATGAACTTGCAATGTTATGATGAATTTCACATGAAAATCAAGGATTTAATTAACGTCACCAGGTAGGTGTGAACAATTTCATCCCCTCTACAACCCTTTGGCCGGACCAACATCATGAACGACAGCCTTCCACCTTCCCGGTGACCCCCACTACATCTCCTTTGGTTGGTTATTCCTTGAATAATCAACCTATGTTTTCATGCAAAAAGTCAATATCTCCGATTCGGCCCAACATTGTTTCAGGGTGTCCAGACCAAAATAAGCAAATGTCCGTCTACCGTCCGCATCACGCGATTGTGGAGGAAGTTTTCTAAATCTGATTGGGTCGGGCTCGCTTTGGAGTGTCCTCAAACTTGGCCCATCGGACAAATTGGGGTGTCGTGATTTTTCGATTTCGAGATTTTGGCAATTTGGGCGTGGGGAATTTTGGACTATGGACCTTATCCAATGAGGTGGGTCCTAGCGGAAGAGGTTATGGGCCAAATTGGTTATCTATCTACCTATTTCGAATGTGGGGTTTTGAGATTTCTTGTACCTAGGTGTGAGAGGTATAATTTTCCACTAAATTTTGGACGCTGAATCGATTGGAATGAGTCTCCATGCTTCTGGTCCGAGGAATATAGCAGTTTTGATGAATGGATAAACCCAGAGCTTTCTATTTTTTTTTCTCTCCTGTCGTTCCTTTGTTTCGGGTTAGTGCGAGACGAGCCATACTTGCAGACTCACGTGATGGAATCTACTTAGGATTTATATGTGCGAACACCACCTTCAGGATAAATTATAATACTGGAACGAAAATTTCTTGCTTTGGTGTTTGGAAGAATCGTTTCAATCCTCGGAAAAATGGGAAAAAGAAGTCTGTCAAGTTAGTTAGTTTTTACAGTACATCTTTGAATAATTTGGATTGATGGTCGTTTGCATTTTTTTAAATTGAATGTTGATGTGATTCCAACAAAATATGAGGGATAAATGTGAATAATATCTAAATGGAAGCGTTTCACATTTGTAGGACTCATAAAACCGGAGTTGTGGACGAATTCAGATATATTTTTCCTATTTAACCCATTGTTAGATTAAAAATATGCCATTGGAAAAGCGTATCATTCTGGTTATATTCGTAGGATACCTTCTTCCACCAAAATTCCAGAACAGAAATACGATCTTGTTCATAATCTCACTTGTCTCCAAATCAATCGATCGTTTGGATCTATTTCCTGTTTGTACCCCTGTCATATTGTTTTGCAACATTTCACAATCAGCCCTTGAGATGATCCGCCTCTCAACGATTTCAAACGAGCTCTTATTCACCCCCACTCCTCAGTAACACCCTAGAACGTCCATTTGAAAGCCCTCACCGCGATAATCCTCTCATAATAATTCAAAGCATTCGTTGGGGGTAGCGGGTGCACATTAACTGAGGCGACGTTCCGTTGATAATATCTCTGTATTCATCAAATTGTATGTGAATCTACTCTGGAAAATGAATTGCGTTCTACCAAATATGTTAATGATAGAACTTGTGTGATATGTGCAAAGCTAATGGATTTAAAGGAACGCCTGTATTTATAATATGCTCTACTGATTCCATCCTTTTAGAAATGAATAGTAGCATGCGCATCTAAAAAACGACAATCCGCGGGAAAAGTGGGATTCAAGGGAAAAACAATTTGTCAGAATCAACTAAATGAGGTTACTATATCGACGCTAACAATAATAACAAAACTCTGCCAAGAGCTTCAGATTTCCATAGTTTACATCCAACGATAATTTCACCTCTGAAAATCTCAGGTTCTATCAAAGGAAAAATTGTGCCTGGCAGCAGTCTCCCGTTTCTCCGAACTAATCCTTAAAATTTAATTGATACCTTATACACGTTACCGGGAGCTACAAAATTTGTGATTACATAAGCCACATTTAACAAGAAATCATACGTTTCAGAATAGTTTGAATTAAAAACTATTTTCGCGACATCCGTGGAGGTAAAATGTACATTTATCCTACGTTTCCAAGAAGTCATACCTACGTATTGTCATAATTTGTAATATAAACACCCACTAATAACGTAAAAAGTATTTTTCTTGGTAACAAAATCATTAAATTTGTCTCTACAAGCAGGTTATTACCTACTTGAATCCAAACCTATCACGACTATCACGCTTAAGCATAGTTAGCGGTTTCAATGAAACAATTTTATTTACAACGTCGAAAAACATTATTTTTACAGTTATAATTTATAAATTATACACAAGTGCAATATTGTATTTAGCAAAATGATAATGTCGTCACTAAATCGTGGTTTGATTGCTCCTCACAAAACGTTAAGTCTCTGTATAGATCGTACAAAATACTTCGTCGAATAACCAGACAACTTAGAATTTAGTCGAAATCTGCTAATTGTAAGTGGGTAGAGTTCATATTGTGATATTCGAGACGAGTACAACTTGTCGGCTTTTATATAATTTTTTTTTCTTTTTTTCAATATGAAATACACGAAACTCAATAATATCCTTGCCTCGACGTGGTTAGCAGCGTTTCCAAACATCTAAATTAGTTCGCATCGACTTTTAACGCGTCGATATACGTAAAATGTACTCATTCTGGGACAGAATTGAAAGTTCAGCGTAAAATACGATGTTAGTTGACATTCCGGCAATCCAATACGATGCTAAGCTCCTTTGATTAGGGCTCATGTAATCAAGGAACCCCGGCATAATGTTGGATTAGAACAATGTTTATAGCGCTTACATTTTTATAAATCGACAAATGCCTATTTCTTAGATTATGTACAAATTGACAACCGATGTATGCTTTTTAAATATACGTTTATTAAAAATGACTGTTAAGCCTAATAGATTTTTCTCCAAAATTATAAACGATTTTTTTTCACAAACGGCAACTTACCAGTTTAAATTTAAAAATGTATTGTCGCAGTGTCATGAATTTCACAGGTTTCAAACAGCTAGAAAAAGATTTATTTTTTAGTACCCTGTTCAAAAAGGAAGCGACCAATGGAAGGTTTATGAGGCTTTTATTCCGAAAGGCTGTGTTGGGGTGTGCGTGGTTAGGCCATTTCTAGTTCATATGAAAATCGCCTTTAAGCAATCGAGTGAAGGTTTTCTTGAATTGGTGGTTAGCGAGGGCGTAGCAGAAGGGGTTCATGGGAGAGTTAGCGTAGCAGAGGAAGTAGGAGAACATGAAAAGGTGTTCGTTTGTGCAGGGGGGGTTGGAGCAGAAACCCTCGACCAGGGCAAGGACGTGGTAAGGGGTCCAGCAGGCGACGAATGCTCCGAGGATGAAGGAAATGGTGCGGAAAGCTTTTCTGGCGCGGTTTTCGGATTTTGATTTCCTCGATCCGCTTCGCCCTTTGCCTTTGAGGCGAGCGCCGATGTTCTTCACGAAATCTCCACGACGAGACCCCCCTTCTGTCCTGGTCGAGCCCATGCCGCTGATGGTGCTTCTGCAGGATCGGTTGCTTCTTGTGCTTCGCATGGACTCTGTCCTGGGATCGAGGTGTTGCGTCGGGGCGGGAAGAATGTTTTGCACGGTTGCCACGGAATTGGAAGCCGTGGAATACAACGTGGCAGGCGTACCGACGACTTTGTCCGGCTCTGGGCACGCTGGTTCGGAGGCTTCTACGACCGTCGTGACTGGTTTGTCATCGGTCAGCGACACTTCAGTTTGCACTTTGGTTACTTTCTCAGCGGCTGCCCTCATGAGAGCCGCTTGAAGTAAGGACGTATTGCTCACCGTGTTAGAATTGTGGACTGGCGACGGCGGCGCCGTTGATGAAGTGTTGGGGAAACTCATGGTTGACGGGGGACTCTCAAAGTTAGGTGATGGAACTATCACAGAGCTCTCGTCCATGTAACGCAAATCAGAGTTGTCCATACCTATGAGAATATCGTAAGTATTCCTAGTGACAATGAGGCTCCTAGGCCGACCTGTGCTGGTTGAGCTCAACGGGGAGCACTGCGAAGCCGGCGTGCTACATTGAAACATGGTTGGTGGGGGGATGATTGAGGGCGGGCTTTGTATGCTGCTAGGGGGCGGTGATGACAACTCTGACAAGGATTTGTCACTCTTGGACAAGTCGTTCTTGGCCAGCATAGGTGAACTATCCATCGTCAATGGCTGCTGGATTGGTGACGGTGTGCACGCTGGCGGTGCACTCTCGAGGATTTGAGGCAGATTGTCGTTCGTTGGTGTGGCAATCATTGGAGGCGATACAATTGGAATCACACCGTTGACTTTGGTCGGAGCTCCAAATAGGTGCATTCCTCCAGCTTGAGCCACCATAGCGCCCAAGGAGGGAGGGGGTTTCTTTTTTTCTTTTGGCCTTTCAGGCGCCGCACAAGTCGTGCTGTCCTCGTCTGAATCAAACGCTGGACTCGACGACCTCTCGGACTTGTCCCCACCTTCCTTTCCTCCTTCTGATGGCTTCTTCTTCTCCACAGACGAAGCACCGTCGGTCGTCGTTTTTGAGGAGTTTCTCTGACTAGACGTCGACTCAGCTCCACTGTGCGATGGAGCGGTGACTGTCAAGTTGGCGGCGGTCGTTGCGGGTTTGTCTTGGCTCAGCAGCGTGCTCTGTGTCTTGGACAGCCCGATCCCCGCGGCGCGTCCAGCAAAACCCGTCATCGCGCCCGCACTAAGTGCAACCATACTCTGCATTTTCCTCTGCTTCGCTTCACTTTTCTTTTGCATATCGTATGCCACTTTAAAAATCCCCCCGTACAAAACAAACAGCACAACCAATGTAGTCCAGTAATAACCTATAATAAGAGCTGTATTGAAAACGGGGTCTTTTAAAAATTGCACAGCGCACTGTCCAGGAAGTAAATCCCGGTAGCCGACGAAATGTTCCCAACCGAATATACTTATGAAAAAAAGGAGCGCGGGTATAATCCATGTGATCGTGACCATCCATATGACGCGGTTTTTCGTTCGCCAGCCTCTGTATTTGGTGGCAATTTTCACCGAGCAAAACCGGTCGATGGTTATCAGGAGCACTGTATACTGCGATACGAGGCAAACAGTGTAATCCACGGAGAGCCAAAGGTCGCAGAGTATCGGCCCGAGGTCCCAATAACCCATGAGCACGTACACCGTGTAAAAAGGCATGGAAACTGTTCCTGCAACAAAGGGAGAGTGCGAATCAGTTTAAGTCGGGATGTGGGAAGCACGTGTGTGCGAGAACAATTGAGGCGGAGAACGGGTTTTAAGCCCAACAAAGTGAGGTGCGGGATTAGGACCCTGTGGTGGAAATATTTTCTCCCTAATTCACTGAGTAAACAAGGAGGGCTGTTGTTCGGATGTAGAGAGTGTCTGAATCTCATTCAGGGAGATTATAGCAGCGATCTACGAACAGAGTCTTATTTTACAAAAACCCGTACGGGCGTCCTTATTAGGGTTAGGGATTTTCTCTGCCCAATATAAGCTTACCGTCCTGTCAATGGGTTCTTTGCGGGTGGAAGGCGAGGATTAGGATGATACTTTTTCCTTTCAGGAGCAATACTGGCAGAGTCTTAAAAAATATATCTTGGAAGCTATAATGAGACAGCTAATCCCCCGATTCTTCTCCTTTAGACGGTTCCCCGGTAAATGTCCGTTCACTCAGGACCTCTGCTTAAAAGTATTGGAACCTCATAAACCTTGCGCCGAGTTAGAGCGTAGGAGAACTGACCAACATTGTCTTTATTGAACTTTCGCTGCAGATGATAATGCAAGACTGCAAATCCGATTTTTTCTGTGGGGTTCGATTGCTCAGACGAGCACTTGCTGAGATGCTCCTTCTTCTCGTCCGGGAGAACAGATAAATGTGCCTGGAGGACCAACTTGGGATATTAGTAGAAGAAGAACAGTGATAATAAGTTCAGTTCTACTGAATACGCAATAGTTCAATTAATTTGGAAAAATGCTTTGTTGCATATGCAGGCAACATAAAGGACCTCGAACGTTCAGTATTCCTGCAGTGGCAGCATACGCGTCCAGCCAACAGTGAACAGTCAACATTTTAGTGAGCGGCGAGTCAAGTAGTGTAAACACGGACTGGGCCGAGTTCCCCAACCTCGGTCGAGTTGTTTGTCAACCGCGGGTTCACTTCAGCAAAGCCGAGGCGGTATTCTGCGTTCAATATGGAAACGGTCAACGAACTAGGTGGGACCCAGAGCCGGGTTTTGCCAAAGAAATTATTATCGCCCATTAATAGCTTTCAAAAAAATCATCAAGTTTCAAATGTTAAGCAACTGAAATCAAATTTGCTACATGTGTCAATGTGACAAGGCTCATAGAGCAGACGTCTACACCAAACCTGAGATGATGCATTTACTGAAGCAGGAAAAGCACGAAAAAAATTTGCGGTGTGGGAAAAAGCCGCGCCAATGGGAATTATGCAATTGGAAATGGCTGAGTAGAGCGCAAACTTCGAACCTTATTGGTCCTGCCACAGGCCAGCTGGAGAGGCCCGACCAACAATGATTTAATGGTATTCTGTTACCTATTGAACCCGTACTCACCTATCAGCATGTCAGTAGCAGCCAAAGATGCTATGAAGTAATTGCTCGGTTGGCGGATACTCCTGTCGACTATAAAAGCCAACAGCACGAGGATGTTACCGCCTACGGTCAGGATGATGCAGAGGCCGAGGCAGATGGCTATGGCGATGGTCTGCCAGAGCTCGAATGGCGGGAGGACGGGAGTGATGACGTCGCCTCCCTCCAGACTCCCGTTGTTCCACGAGGAAGCATTGTGTACCGGGAAACTGAAATTGGCCCCCGAGTCGACATCGTACTCGGGCCCTCCGTTGCCCTCTTCCACCCACGTGTACCTAGAACAACAGAGAAGTCAGAAAACAGGCAGTCAGGTCCCATACGTTGTATTTTACTGGTCTGGTGACATGGCCACTGGTCTCAGCTGCTATACATGAAGTTCGGTAACCAGGGTAGCCCACTCCACCCCTCGTCACACTAGCGCGCTCTGGCTAGTATCTTTTGAATTCACGCTCGTGTTCATCTTATCTTGGTGGTGTCAAACTTGGCTGCCAAGCTTTCTATCCAGGGCAGTGACGACTTTTTAGATCGTTTTAATGAATTGTGAATTGGGCTAGGTATCGTGTATTCAACTATTGAAATGGATGTGCAAACACAAGAGTCGTAAAATGGACGTGTCCACAAAGAAATTTCTAGTCAAAATCGCCCAAATCCATGACCTGTTGCGAGCAACAAACGATGGTCGGAAACGAAACATGAAATCCCAAAGGTCAGGAACAATTGACAGTCTTTGTCCATCGTTCTTTTCTGTTGATCACATTTTGGCCAAAAAATGGAATTGTGGCGCATAGCTTCATTCCATCGCCTATAAAAAGAAGTTTAGCCTCAAAAATCGCTTCTAAAGTGCGTTTCGGTAAAACCTATCTGGAGCACATAGAGGAGAGCAACTTATTTCAATGCATGATTTTCTCAATATTGTTAGGGATTCTGGGCTATTCATCGGACTTTCCGACAATTCCACCAGCGTTGAAGCATGGGCCGAATACCAAAATGCCTTACGATCAGATGAATGCGTCTTATTTCACGAAGCAAAAGGGATTTTTTTCTCCTCAGTAACTAAAAGAGAGCGATTTCATGTTGGGCATCACGACCTTGTGTCATAACGAAATCCTGGAGGCATTTTGGTACGTCATTTGCCGTGACTCATGGCACAAATGGGTATGGGTACGAATACACTCTCCTTGTCCCGACGAATTCCGGCAAGGGTTTTCATGTGCCTTCTTAATCATAAACAGAATCGACCACGAAGGCGGTGAGATTTTTCAAACCGGATTAAGGCGAAGGAACTGATTAGTCCTGATGCCGGATATGGCAGAAACTCATGGAATGCTGTGATGGGTGACTGTCCGGTGCGGTCCTGGTGTTGAGGAGAAAAGATGGGTTTGTTTATTGTGTGTATAGAATAAAAAATCTGCAATCCTCGTGACAGGTATTTTACATTTAGGTGAAACCTCACTGACAGCTGATATTTAGTTGTCACCATGCCTCAAACTCACCCCTCGCACATACGCTTGTTCTGGGAATAATGATCATTGATTATTGTTATGCTAAAACTTGAACATGAAAGAACTTTCTATCCAGTGGCAGTACGAAGTGACGCACTTTTTGATCGATCATGAAACGTCATCATTTTGAGCCTTCATGGTATTCAACTAAGAAATGGAGTGTGCAAAAAAACAAGAGTTGTATTAATGCGAGTGTGAATTAATCTTCTAGTAACTTCACTGAATTCATCGGCTCAATTATTAAAAAATAATAATTGACTTAATAACAATTGACTTGAAATAATAATTCAAATTATTTCGCAAAATAAATAATGCACTCATACTTGCCTGAGAGTGTTCTTGCTACTTTGAATGTTCAGTGAATTCAATTCAATTTTAATATAATTCTATGACTCAATAATTGCCACTCATTAGTAAGTAATGTCATGAATCAATTGGGATTTCAATGAAAAAAAGGTTGATAGAGATTAATTTCTCTGCAATGAGATGCAGTTTATTCGGCTACGTTGCTTGTATGATTTAGGAATGCTTTTGAAGTGGATGCGATAAAACAAACTGCCTCTCCTGATTGATCCTCCACTCGCAATTTCGGTGCTCGAATTCTAAGATAGTTGGTGATGCGCCCTCATGAGTATGCGAGAAACTAACGTCCCTGACGGCCATCTTTACTCCTTGCTAGCGGCGGCTGCCCCCCAGCAGGTGTGATTGTGAGGGGACACGTTTAAACAGGTGTCATATTCACGCTACACGTGTGCTTCTGACGTCAGAGGAGTAGGCCGACTGGAAATCAAAGAAGAGCACCAAGCCAAGTTTACTTGATAAGCTCTCGCCGACAGTATCTGCGAACTATTTGAAACCGAGAGAAACATCCAAGAATCAATGGAATCAATCTACTCTCGTTATTCGCGCTAGCTCCACAATTTCGATCTGATTGCTCTCATGGATTGTCAAATCTTAATCGGGTCCTACTCTCAATTGGAATCCCAACATCTACCTTCTACCTGGTAATGGTCAGTCGAATGCTAGAGTTACAGGAATCGAGTCGAAAACATACTCTGGGGCACATTGGACCCCGTTGTTCCATTGATGGCCATGATGGCTTTCGGTTTATTAATCTGCGAACGTTGAATCAATGTTTTTATGCACGAGTTCGATCCCTTTGATTTCCCCCGAAACATTTGACTGGTCATTTAAAATACTTTGAAAAAAGCTGCAAATTATTCTAGAGTGGTTTGTCATTCAAAGATGATACCGCCCGTGGGGACGTATCTTACAGAGAGATCGCCAGAGTAGCTGTACCAATCCATATAAAAGGGTAATGATGGGCCTTTTTCAAAGTATTCTTTTCTAAAAGATCCATCTTGAGCCATATGGGCATCCCATTCAGTGTACAGAAATCGCTGCGGAATCCATCGTTTTGTACATTTTATTGTATTGTGCTTAATTCTACACCTGCACGACCTCAATTCAACGTTAGAACAATATTGCTGGTGAGCGTATGTGTATGGACGGAATGAACGATTATTTATTCAGTCACTCCAAATATGAGGTGCGCTAATCGAATCACTCTATGAAGGAAACATGATTCCTGCTACAGAAACGAGCCTCAAACCAGTTAATTTCATTGGAACGTGATAGATCTAACATTCCTACTCCTCATGAGAGCTTTGCGAACAGGAGAGGAGCTTCCATTTATTGATAAAACACCCAAGGCAGGACTCTGGAGAAAAAAAGAAAAATTCTGAGCCAAGTGTGGGAACCGGAGGAAGGGAACCGGTTTCCCATTACTGATAGCGTTTTCATCGATTTATGTTCGAATAACAATAAAATACAGGCTACTGTATAACCGAGTGAAGACACATCCTTATTCGCACTTTCGCCTTTCCAAAAGTAAAATACCTGAGCTAATGTGATCGAGATTGTTGTCGCTGTTGTTCCGATCAGTATAGAGGAGTAGACATTTTGATTGTTCTGGCGTAGGTGTAGGATCAACAGAAGAGAAGTTACGTGATCGGGTATTAGGATTAAACCCCACAGGAGGGTCGTTTAACTGGGGATGAGACAATTGCATTGGGTGGATTTTACAATGTTGTCATTACGTGTACCTAAGTGTATGGTTTTTTTAAATTTAAATGACTGTCATCGGCCAAATAGGCACTGAACCTAGAGCGAGGTTGCGTTTGATTGCCTTGGGAATGTGCTGTAAATCTCCTTTCCCCCGTATATTTTCCCTTTATTCCCCTTATGGGCCAGTCCAGCTTTCTCATCGTGCGACACTGGTGAATGATTCATGAACTGTGGAAGTGTGGAAGAGTCCACAAAAATGTCAGTTTTTCGAAGGTCTAATAAAGTTATATGTGGAAATTATTTAAGGCATTTCGGGGGTCCGATATGGCGATTTTCGTCTTATTTGGGAGTCACGGCCGGGATATGTCCTGGAGGGAGACAAATAAATAAAGAAAGCGATTAGTTGGGGATTATTGTACATTAACCAGCTTTTCTCCTTTGGCGTAACACACGTCATTGGTGATCGCATGATATCTCGGATTCGTCAGTAACTTCGAGCTGATATTATTCGTGTTGTATGTGGGTGTATGAGGCGCTTGATGGAGCGATTCGAATGACGGAAGGAAAATGATAGAAACCCACGAATGCAGTAACGTGAACCTCTTATTACTTCGCTTTGTACACAGCCGTGTATCGAGTCACCCGAAACAAGAAGTGAGAAAGCGACATCTATCGATGCACGACACGTTATGTTGATCTTATAAGGTCAGGGCTATGTAGAAGGCTGGAGCGGGGCCAATGAACGAGTTTTCCTCCTCTTCTTCATTTTTCACACATAGCATTAGTTAAAAAATCAATTTTTCGACGCCATTGAAATTAATTTCTAAAAATTGTGCTGAATCGTAAATTTTAGGAGTTGCGCCAGAGACAAAAAGGTAAATAATCTAAAACTCGGTAAGCTGTGAGACTACTTATTCCCTGTTTCTCTACTGTACGAACCCGGGGATTGTGATTCCAGTTAGAAGGAAGGCCTATGTGTCATCACAATCGGTAAATCGCTACGATTATTCACGAGGGATAACGTCGTAGCACCTCAAGGGTTTGGATTTTGTTTCTTGAGCCATATGGAAGTCATACGTGGGTGATTACTGTTCTCAATTCGACATTTGAGTTAGTGAAAATTTGGGATTTTGTAATTGAGGAGAATACAACGCCGGCGTAATAGGCAAAACTGATGCACAGCCTCATGTTTTAGGAGAATGTTCCCTAACTAATTATGTGAGGAATTCGATTATGATGCACCCGGTTATAAAGTGGCTCGGCCGAAGTATTCAGTGCGCACACGGGTTGACTGGAATGAAATATTTCCGGTTTCCGAACAGTCGGGCGGAGGTAAATAGCGCTGAATGACTGTGCCGTTTGATCTCCACGTGCACGTTCTCTCTCGCTAAACAGGTCTCTTTCTGGTTCAGATGGGACTGGAGTCCCTGTATTACCTATCAGTTTACTCGAGGTTACCCTTCAAAAGACCCTTCTTGTCCAAAAGGTCGATCGATCTTTATAACTTGAAGTGTGGTCGGTTAGGGAAAGAAATTCCGAACCACTCCCGAATGAACGAAGCGGGGGAAGATGGAGGAGAAAACGCTTTGACTTGGTCGAGGAAAGTTACCTGATGGAAGGAGTGAGAGCTCACTAGCTGGTTCCCTCCTCGACTCAGAAAGGCAAAGCCAAACTTCCCAATGTACTACGAATGGCAGAAGGGGTTGGAAGGCCAGAGCCAGGGCGTGAGAAGGGATGTTAAGTGCACCTCAAAAAGTAAAGCTTTTTTCATTGTGTTCCCTCTCGCCCGCGGCACATCGATGGCCTTTTTTGGTACGAAAGTGCTCTCCAAGAAATAGAAGTAACCCTTTCACCCCAACCCAATGGGATTTCCAATGATTTTTCTCCTTCTTCTTTAAACCTGTCCCGTTCTTAAAACGGCGAAAGTTACCTTAACTGTCATCATGTTTCTACTCAATTCATCCGAGCGCAAGATTACAAAGAATAAACATAAAAATAATAAAATAAATAAAAACCGACAAACGAATAATCGAACAATCGAATGTTGTCATGTCATTCTATCTTTGAATGAATAAACAATGTTTCAATTCTTCTTCAACCTCATCAATAAAAATCCCAAACAGCTCAGAAAAAAATTGGGGTTTTGAATCACTTATCAAACCGTTCAAGGCGTCGAAAAAATTCATAGGAGATAGTCGGACCAGGATTTATCTTCAAGTGGTAAGCGCGTCATGAATAAAAAATTGAAAAACGGCCAACGAATGGTAGGATTGTCAGCATTCTACTCTGTTCTTAGTCAACCCGGTTCAAACTCAAGCAGCATGTGCAGCACCTGGACGTAAGTCAGCGGAATGGTCCTAGTAATCCTGTAAGGCAAGCCTGTAAGGCCAATCAGATGCGAGAAGAGAATGCCATAAGTGGCTGCTTTATAAGAAGTTTTCGATCGACTTTCTGCACTGTATCTGTAACCGTGATGACACTTATGCAACTTTCAATGTCAAGATATAGGAGTTTTCTCCGTTCCCGTTCTCAAGATTAATTTTTCGATTGTTCTGCGTCAAACCAGTGTATTATTGTGTATATTCTGTGCGTCGAACTACGCATGAGTATGAACAACCGGAACGTGTAGGACTTTCGTCCATCACTTAAAAACCTGAGGACTATCTTTATCGGAATATAAGCAAAAAGAACCGGCCGCAATGGTGGAACCTGGATTTAGTATTTAGTAGAATGCAAAAAATCTCAAAAATCCATTTTTCGAAATTCACATTTTGACCCCCTAACCCACCAAATTTGGTCTGATCGGGTTGAAAAGTTTTTAGGACCAACTAGAGCCATGACCAAAACTCCAGATTTGTTGAAAAATTTCTGCTACCAAAGTTGGCGTGGACGGCGGACGGTTGTTGATTTTGATCACCTTGACCAGGGCCGAACCGGAGAGTGGAAGGAAGCCGAAGCAGCAACACAATTGAGGAATTCGTTTTCGTGTTGCTGTCTAATGAAAGAAACCCAAAACAGCAACACAATCGAGAATACTCGTTAGGATTTCGTTTTCGTGTTGCTGTCCAATGAAAGCAACCCAAAACAGCAACACAATCGAGAATACTCGTTAGGGATTCGTTTTCGTGTTGCTGTCCAATAAAAAGAACCCAAAACAGCAACACAGTTGAGAATACTCGTTAGGGATTCGTTTTCGTGTTGCTATCTAATGAAAGAAACCCGAAATTGCAACACAATCAAGAATACTCGTTAGAAGTTCGTTTTTGTGTTGCTGTCTAATGGAAAAAACCAAAACAGCAACACAATCGAGAATACTCGTTAGGGATTCGTTTTCGTGTTGCTGTCTAATAAAAAGAACCCAAAACAGCAACACAATTAAGAATACTCGTTAGGAATTCGTTTTCGTGTTGCTGTCTAATGGAAGGAACCCGAGGCAGCAATAATTTTTTTTTATCCGGCTCAAATTTTGTGATTAGGGGGGGGGGGGGGTCCAATTTGGGTGTCCAAAAATCAACTGTCAAATTTTGGGGCAAATTGGTGAAACTGAAACAATGTGCGAAACTTTCTAGTATGTATATTGTTTCCCGGGATTTCTGAAAATTCGGTGTTTGCATCGAAATTGTTTATCGACCTGTAATATCTCATAAAAGTTGATAATATTAATTAAATATCTCAAAACACATATTCAAACATGGGGAAAATAGGGTGTGGTGGGTCCCGGACCCATTTCAATCGATCCAGGGTCCAGAATTTAGTGGAAAATGATAGGTACTAGAAATCTCGTAAACACGCATCCTACTATGCCAATCGTCTGGTAACCATACATTCTAATTCCGCGCAGCATATTGCCAACAGCTAAATTGAGCTCCTAATACACAGCTAAGAGTCACTCACCTGCCGACGGTTTCCCAGGCCGCTGCAGCCTTGTGATCTGCGGATGTGATGTTGTAAGCGTACTTGCACTCTTCGGTGAACAGCCTCTCATAGACGAATCGGCACAATCTGTCTCTCGATTTCAGCACTTCACTAAAACAACGAAACAAGAATTACTGAGTCGGCCAGAAGAAATAAATAGACTGTTGACTCTCAATCGCTATGACGAGTAGCACAACTAATATTCGGACGGTAAGATGAATGAAGTAAAAATCAGAAAACTCGAACAAATTGAGCTCCTAATACACAGCTAAGAGCCAGAACTCCTCGAGTATCTCTCCAACATCAATTATTGTCCATCGAAATGTAACTCGAACAGGTAGGATCACGCTGCAGATAAATAATAAAGTTCGATTGCCTACAGTTTCGTTCTTTGCTTGAAATTGCCTGCTTTTCTAGGATTCTGGTTTATTATTTCACGAGTGTGTTCCCATGCCAGAAGCTCTCCAATTGTCGAATACTTATTCGTTGTTTCAATTTTTGTTCAGATTAAAACCCAAAATGGCCGTCAGCCGGGTGCCACCCGCACCGTTTTCAACAGTAAGCATTTTTCAAACAGTTGGAAAATTTTGCCAGTGATTTCCTTCCGGCTCATTTGAGTTATTCGCAGTGTTCCTGAACCATGAATCAAGTTGCATACTTTCCCTTAATAAATATCCTATAGAATAGTTTATTCCAATCATCCACATCCATAATCCCAACTTCCTACACGACCCCTCGACGATACGATTTCGGGTTCAGTCCTAAACCTACCGAAGTGCGCACCAGATACATTGTAGTTGGGCCGAAAGCAGACACGTAGGTTCCCCTATCGATCCAACCCAATGATTATACCGTAAGTGTCAGGAATTAGGGGCTCATCCAAATCACAAATCAAATAACGTTGATCGGCAACACGCAAACCTCGAATCTAGGAAACACTCACAAGTGGTCGTCCTTTCAACGCTATTCAACCAAAAAGCTCTGGCGTACGGCTCAATATTTGTTATAAAACCAATATTTGTTATAAAACGATATTGCAGATCCCAATACTCAGCTGTTGATCTACTCACCACTCTAACGATTGAGTAACGACCAGGTTCATCTGTGCTGTGCCTTTGAGAAAAAATAAGGCATTTACAATAGGGTAACAAATTTATTAGCATTTATTCGTGGACGGGTTTTGTCCATAAAATAAGATTTTTAAATGTTCTTCGGTCTGCGCATTCTGCCATTTTAATGTCACACAACGGACGCGTTGTAGGTAGAGAAACAGCTTCGTTTTTGAAGTCAAAACGTCAGATTGAACAAGACTTTCTCCTTGGTAGGCTGAACAGGACGAATGACGATCGGCCATGTGGAGCGCACTTACCAGACAACCGTAAGGCTGAGGCCGCACTGCAGGATGCTAGATGGTCGCAAGGAGGTTGGATGGTAAAGGTGGATGGTGGATGGAATAACAAACACGTCTGATACAGGTGGATAGACGCTAGGCAGGTACCTAGGATAGTTTCAAGGGGTTAGATGGTAGTGGGAGGCCACTGCGGCTACCATCGTACCATTACTTACGTTATAAATAGCTGGATGGTCGCCAGGCAGGTATCTACCATCCACCATCCTACCAACCTTCCTGCACTGCGGCCTCGGCTTAAGGAGTTGCGTAAAGAGCATTGTATACAGGGTGACTCTGGATAAGACACCAGGATTCTGCCGAAATGTAAGCTTCGAAACCGAACGAAGAAGACATGTAGCGTCATGAGCTTTCAAATTCTTTTACAGAGATTGAATATTCCAGGAGCATGGAGACTCATTCCAATCGATTCAGCGTTTAAAGTTCAGTGGAAAATGATACCCCCACAGGCCTTGGTGCCCGAAATGTCAAAAAACCACATTCAAAATGGATAGATAGGTACCCATTTTGGCCCATAACCTCTTCAGGTGATCGCCAATCGCTCCGGGACCCGTCTTATTGGATTCTGCGTCCAAAATGTCGTCAAAAATGGTACCCGATACGCCTAGATCACCAAAAATCTCTAAAATACACCCTCCCTCCCCAATTTAGTCCGATCAGGCTGAAGAGTTTCAAGGACCATGAGGACCAACTAGAGTCGGAAACAGGGCCCTGACCAAAATTTCAGATTTTGAGAGAATTTTCTACTACGGCGTTCGGCGGACGGACATTTGCTTTTTAAATTAGAACCAGTCTTTCAACCTGAAGAAATCGTCATGCACAAAATGATTATAACAGGCAAATAATCAGCAAAGGAATCATGAACCAAAAGCGGTCAAGGAAGTTAACATTCGGAAATCGGAATGAGGGAATATTCAATTATGAGGTTGATTCAATATTCAATATATTCAATTCAGGGATATTCAATATATCAGTATTTTGGTCACACAACTCGCATAATTGTTTTTCATTTTTCGTTCTTGTATTACATAGCCACCTGCTTGCCGCTACGTTCGGTAATTTTCTCATTCTGCAAAAGAAAAAAAGTATCGTCGAAGAGACCGCTTCTTAGATATATACTCCAGGATGAAATGAACTTCTAGTGAATGAAGGCTAGAAGACTAATAGATTGAAGTTTGAGAAAGAACTATGAGCCGTCATTCTTCGAGATTTCCGATGGTCTCTGACAAGTCATTGCAGGATGATTGCGTCATAGAATACTCAATTAGATGAGACTCGGGGGCTGAGCAGCTCTGACTGAAGGCTACGTGCAGCGGTTTCATTAGATGCGTGTTAGAGTGGTTGAAGAGCAAACGTGGAAGAGCCTATTGTCATGCTAAATCTCTGAGTGCCGACTACCACTTAAACGTTGTTACAACCTCATTGGACTCGGCTTCATCAAATCACTTGTACCTAGGGGCTAATCGGTAATCGGGCGAGAGGGAGGGGGGGGGGGCAGAAGCAGACTTGGTATCACAGGATAGACTGAAATCGTTTTTCCCCTTGATCGAGCTCTCGTCTTTACTCCCACCCATGGGCTAATAAAAGGGCTCCTGAACACTCCATCAGCCCTTCGCTTTACAAGGCTATACCCCGTTCAACTCAAACAGCAGCACGATTGCCCCACGACAAGATAACTATGGGTGGAAATAATGCCGACCCACTCGGATCCGATCCCATATTCCTGTTGACGCTCTTAGGGTTGGCATCAAAACACATTGTTGACATTATACTATAATGATGTCCCATTTCGTTACATCGTCTCAGTTCTATCGTGGTTCCAAATTTCAAAGTTCTAGCATTCTGTTACTGACTACGTTTGGGATCATTTTAAATAAGAATATCCCAACTTAGTAGTTCAAGGTACTCACTCCTGAAATCTTTAGCGACCTTAAGCCTCATTTACACGGGCAATTTTTCGCGCCAGTTACTGCTCAAATGAGAGTTTTGGCTGCAAGTAAAAAATTGCCGGGCATTCCCCCTGCGTCCGACAATTTCTCCCCCTTAAGGTAGTCGCTCAATATCCCGGACAATCATTGCCCCGAATTGTCGGGAATTTACTTGAGCCGGCAATTATTTTGTGGCAATTTTTGAAATCCATCACCCGTGGGTTTCAATTGTTCGTTTTCGGCAATTTTTCTGGAGATGACAGCTGGAAGGGGTGAGATTCAAGGACTAGAGGCCACTATTTTTGACAACAATCGAACAATGACTCGATTTTTCTTTGTATAGATTTTTTAATCTCTAATCACAGGTCAAACAATTCTGTGATTCCCAGGAATTGTATTTCATTTTTTGGTATCAAGTCTCCGAATATTGGGTCCATCCCCAGAAGAAGCTCAAAGTCCAATTTGAACATCCTGGCAGGGTTCACCAACAGCCAGCTCTGGATAAATTTCGCTGTGTGAAGTATTCCCTCTGCCAAATAGTTCTCTTCCTTCTCCCCGATGCTACAGCCAGCACAATTACAGCAGCAGCAATTTCTTCTCAACCCCACTCCCCCACGGTTGGCCGGGTACAAGCTCACAAGAACAACTGATGGTGGATTTCGTGAGAACACGAGAATGGAGCAATTTCTATAGCTCGGAGGTTCTCCACTTTTTTTGCAGAATTGTTGGTTTTCAAAAAAAGGAGAAGGGAAAACTTGCTCAATTGCACAACGTCGGCTTTTGCGCCCGGCTTGTTGGCCACCAAAGCTGCGGTTTGCTAGTGGTGTAGCTTGCGTTAGGTACCCATGGATTTGTTCTGATGCCTGCTGAAAACTTTCGAGATCCGGCCTATAAGAAATCACTAAGCGTAATATCAGATTTTTGACGAATCTTATCACTGTCAACGTTTTGTCCCCCGGGTGATGGGTAATGGGTGAAAATTCATGGGAAATGAATGAAATGGTTTCCGGGAACGGAGGATAAAGTTGGATTCTGTTTAGAGCCAGATGAGGTTATCTCCGCCCCTTAGGAATTTCACAAGACAGGGATGTTCAATGGAGAAGCAATCTCTTGTTGAATTTTGTATACTTAAAATGTATCCTCTTAAAGATGGCTAGACGTATAAAGAGGGGAATTCATGGGCTCTTGGGAAGGTTCATAACTCTTCGAATATTGCCTTCGTTGCTATCTGAAAATAAACTCGTCATATCCCGCCGAATCGATTACATTTGGCTTGATATGGGTGGGCTTGTTTTAAATGGTACTATGGATGAACAGTTTGCGTTAGATTATATTCGGGATGGCACGTAGGTATATTTTTTGAATGAGGAAGATTGTAGACGCATCAAGGTTTTTTCGTCGCCCAATCGGTATCACTGCTTCTGCCATCGAGAGCAGATCTTTTTTCACTAAATTGTTCATAATCAGGAGAGTTGACCGCCGTCGACGAATTTCAGCTGTCGAAGAGGAACATCGGGGAGCTACTTGGAGGGACCTCATCCGAGAAGGGTGGCCGATCTCCTATAATTCATTCGAATTTTTTTCTCTTTTCGTGAAATCCCAGTTTTGCGGTTTGTGCTATTGTAGGTAACATTGTGTTTTTTTATCGTACAGTTTGAATTTAATAAATTGAGTCCAGAGGCCACATTTTACACGGAAAGTGCCAACTATACTCCTAATATTTGTCAAAAGCGCTGTTTGGCCCAGTTTCACAGCCTCGTCGGTCGGATGTGTAAGCGGATCCGTGCTCTGAGGTCACTCAGACGGCGAGGAGTGGTATTGCTGAATACGAGCGGCAGATAACCCATCTGGCTCATGTTCTGCCCGTAATAGAATTACTCACCTTGTACGCGAGGATGTAGAACCAGCGGAGAACTCCACGCTTCTGTTGGACAGATCACTGTACTCTGCGTCAGTGTAGTCCACACGCCTCGCCATCGCAACCCCTCCACTGTTTGGTCACCTCACCCCGTCCATCTGGAACCGAATTTCCAAGTTCGTTGAATGGGATTCGAAAATTGAAGCCGAAGTATGTTTTATAACTGATGAAATGGGACGGTGATTGTAAACTCAAATTTGATAAAAAGTCGCGTTCTCGAATGGTGTCAAATATTCGTTAATATTTGTGACCCCTTTTAACACTGGAAATGTTTGTCCAATGTAAACAAAGGAACCCTGCATTGACCAAATTACGATATTCACCCTCTCTGACGTGCTTTTAATTGGATTTATGCTACGAGCGATTCCGTAGGAAGTATTGATTAACATTGCAGCCTCACGAAGGCTTAGATTTGTCGACTGTTCTCACAAACAGTACCTGCACTTCCAAAGGTTCACAAGACCAGTTGATGTTCCAATCATTGATTATATCTTTGGTCAATAGAAATTGTTAAATTGAAGCGGAAAAAACAATCTTTTCATTTGAGGATAAGGATGTATTTTGTGGAGAAAAGGATGTGGCTTCCTTTTGGTTGGTTATTCCTTGAATTAACCTATGTTTTCATGCAGAAAGTCAATCTCTCTGATTCGGCCAACAAATTGAGCAAAATGACAAAAAAAATGTGGCTTACGATTTCACAGGTCGATATTCATTATCTTCAGGCAGTTTCTCTATTATATGCTATGCAGGGTAAAATAAGAATTATCTGAACCAAACATACTATTATTTTCTAAAATGGTTTTGGTTAAGTACCTTTACATAATTCTTCTGCACATTATAAACAAGTTTTCTACTTTTTGCAATGTTGATGTTTTCAAAGGTTGTCTCATTGCTTCGTGTCCCTGATCAATATTTCGGAGTTATCATCTACCACATTACCAGTATCAACACAATATTTGTACATTCCGGACAGGGTTATTGCCGAAACAATATGTTCAGTAATTCTAGTAGACACCTTCCTGTATGTTTCACCAATGTAACCTGTCTTTACATTGCTTATTCGTGCATTATATTTTATAGATACAATATCGTAGGTGTCCCTTTTCAGTTTTGGTTGGTTATTCCTTGAATAATCAACCTATTTTTTCATGCAAAATCTCCGATTCGGCCCATTTTTTTTTCTGGACGTTTATGGTGTCTACATCGAAATAAGCAAATGTCCGTCCGCCGTACGCCGATTTCGGTAGTAGACAATTTTCTAAGAATCTGTTATTCGGGGCAGGGACCCGTTTCCGGCTCTAGTTGGTCCTCGTAACTTTTCAGCCCGATCGGACCGAATGGTAGTGGTGGGGGGGAGGGGGGTATTTTCGAGATTTCTGGTATCTAGGCGTGTGGGGTATCATTTTCAACTAAATGTTGGACCCTGAATCGATATGATAGGCCTGGTTTATGTTGATGTGCTTGCATCGACCCGTAAGGAGGCTCGAGCAAGAATGTCACCACAGTAAATGCCATAGGGACTACGCCAACATTGTTGTAATAAATGTACACCTATGCAACAGTATTTTGATGTATCTTTGAATTGCGATGTGGGGAAATATTTTGCCGGGGGTAATCGGTCATGTTTTCCGATTATCGGTCTACGGTAGACGGTCATTTTGGTTTTTGAATTTAGGCAACTTGGAACGAAAATTGTCAAATTTTGGGGGATTTGGAGAGGGCAACTTCATGCATGAAGGCGTTATTATTATTCGTGGCATAATAAACCGAAAGTGAGTTGTTTTAGGAGTGTATTAGGGGATTAGTGCTGCTTTTGTTCTCCGGATCATAAAATATGTTTTCGAGACGAGAGAGGGAAGGTGAGCTAACTGAGTGCTGATAGGATGAGTTGGAAAGACGGGCGGGGGGTCGAGAAACAGTGGTCATTCGGCCATAGAATGCGTGGGATAAGGGTAGAGCGGGGGACCGCTCTTTTGTTGCTCGGTATCTATTTGCTGACACGTGCCCGCTGGTTGGAGGGTCCCTACCGGAAACCAGATAACGACGACGTTCGCCCAACCCAGCGGAAAAGCGGAGGTTGCAACCGAAGGGACGCATGGGACGATTTGAAACATGGAAGGGGGGAGGGGTCGTAGGTAAAGCGACGATGGGACGGGCGATGACGTTCCGCATAAGGGTAGGACCGGAGTGGAGAACTTGTGCCCCCAAATGAGGTCGTCACTGCTGGGGTGGCGTTGGGGGTTCACTATCACGCTTCGCCAGACCTCGCCGACTGTGCCAACATCTCGTTCCAACCAATTGCTACCCACTTTGCCGCCGACGTATTAAAATCCCGTTATTCCGAATCGAAAACACCTTCCTGTACTACCCATTCCCAGTCGGTCGCTCAACAGTCAGATTTGTCCACAATTACAGTCGAATGGTTGACGTATTTCTGTACATCAACTGACGTGCAATCAATGTTCCCTTCTTCTTTTCTGACAAACACGCGTTCGATAAGGTGCTGTACACAATCACAAGAGATACTCAGACAGTTATGAAAGACAAAAGGCCCAACTTTCGGCTTATTTTCGATGAGAACTTCTTATCTTCTCTATTGCAGAGAAGCACCATCCATCCATAGACTTCCGGCGAAAGGAAGGGAGGAGGGATCTACGTGTTCAGGATCCCAACTTTGAGCTCCTTATGTCGGGTTCTTCGGAAGTTCGGGTTCGTTGGGTCCTGGGGCTTAGGGCCTTTGTGGCGGAACTAGTTCTGGCGACAAGAGTGTTACTTCGTCCGTGCGCCCACATTTCCAGGCCCCATTAACTTGAGATCATTGAATCGAGCCCGAGATCTACACGATGGCCGCAGGCTTTCATTGTCTCCACTCAACCACTGCAAAACCATGTTCTCGAAATCTCTAAAAGTTGAATGTTAAGAAAGTGTGTAAACATTAAAAACGCTGCAAATTCATTCACAGGGGTTGTTTATTCCTCGGACCAGAAGCATGGAGAAAATGAAGGGGGGCAGATACCCATTTCCAGTGGGCGCCGATTGGTCTGGGACCCATCTCAATGGATTCGGAGTCCAAAATTTAGTGAAAAAATACCTCACACGCCTAAATTGTCAAATATCTCAAAAATCCAGTTTAAAAAACTGGAAAACTTCGACCCCTCCTCCCCCTTCTTCAAACAAATTTGATCAGATTGGGGTGAAGAGTTTCGAGGACCAACTTTAACCAACATTTCAGCCTTGTATAAAATGTTCTAATATGAAAAACGGCGGACGGTCATTTGGGTTTTGGGTGGTTATTCCTTGATTAATCAACCTACTCGTTTGTTTTCATGCAGAAAGTCAACCTCTCTGAACTGCCTAAAAATTTGACAGTTTGCGTTTCAAGGTGTCTGGATCAGGATGAGCAAATGCCCGTCCACGTTGTTTTTGGTAGTGGAAATATTTCCAAAAATCTGAAATTTTGGTTAGGGACCCATCTCTATTGTTGGTCCTCGAAACATTTCAGCCCGATTGGACCAAATAGATCACAAGAAAAAAATGTCCTGGAAAACGGCATTTAGTCCCATATGCTATTAAAAATGCGAAAATACCATACAAGTAGTGATCAGGAGACCAAGATTCGCTGCCATCCACTCACACTTGACATATCAACTTGACATCTTGATTTTGCTTGACAAGTTCGTTTGCTAGTCAGAATAAAAATCTCGACGTGGAAGAATGGAAAAAGCATTTTCAACAGTAAGTGACAGACAGGAAACGAGGAAGCCGGTTCATCCCTGAGAACTCAGCTCGAAGAGTGGAAAGTTAGGCAGGAGAGAAGACGATATAAGGAAGTATAAGGAAGGTCGTTCGTGAAACTGCTTATGAAGTATGAGGAATACAAGTATAAGGGAAATATGGGCCGACCAGGAGGGGAGATGGAAGTTGTCGAGCACTGAAGTACCTGCTTTTTCCTCAGCCGTTTCCCCTTTCCACTTCTTACTCAGGGCGTCTACGAAGGGAACGCGAGAGTGACGGAGAATGTGATTCCACGTGTACACTTCTGTTTCGGGAGACATACGTGGTTCCCATACTGATTCAAACTGTCAGAACCCTAAAAGAGAAAGCCACTGAAGACGCGTGAATAAATTATCAAGCACCAACATTACAAAGGCGGTGTTTGTTCTTCTCCCCTTATCAGTGGTAGTGGCCTCGCTATGCGTTATGAAGTATTCAGTGGAATATAACTGTGACAGAAATGAATCCAATCCAGAGATTTTGTACATTACCACTTACAAAGTGTGACGCAAATGGTGTTCGACGGCTCTCTAGCGCGCTCTACACTGACTCCCGTCAAACGTGGCATCTGGTTTGCAGCAAAAGTAACGTCCCAAACAGAGCCAGGTGATCAGCAAACACTGAACAGACCAGAGAACCCTCTCACGCCCCTAAGGTGTCTTCAAATCTCGTTTGAGGACACCTTACATCCGAGTCGAGGGTTTCTACAGAAGCTGAGCACGAGGTTAAGCCTATTTCAACCTCCCGAAGAGGTCTGGGGAAGACACTTCCCGTTACCATTAGGTGAGGACTTCCCGTCCGCTAGGGATATAAAAACACTTTTGAGGGTTCCTGTTGTTACGATTTCCACCCGAAAGCCCGCGTGAAAGAGAGGGTTAGCTCGATGGACTTTCTAGTACAAGCGGTGAACCGTTTCTCTCACTCTAGGTAACGAACATATCTACAAGAGTTGCTAGAACAAGTATTTTCTCTGAGTAAACGTTCTCCACCCGAGAAGTGGATTCAACCAATGGTATAGTGGAAAAGAACGCCCCATTCGTACGGTGGTAGGTAAGAAAACTATTGTTCGGCTGTTTAGAGCGACATAGACTGAAGCTCATATATGACAAGAGCGAATTGATCAACGAAAGCGGAAACGGTTCGCGTAATATTGCCCTGTGCCACCTCGACCTGCATAAATTTGATGAGGTGAGCCCCGTGGAGGGAAACTCTGGAGCCCGAGTTACTCTTCAAACGAACTGTATGATTAGGTCACGAACTCCCAGAGCGTGTCAAATTGGTAAGACTGATAAGTTTTCCCCTGGCAGAGGTGTCGTACCTCGTTCTCGAGAACAGTATACATCCTCTTCTTCATCTCTGTAGCTCAATGTTACCTTTACTTCATCGCTCACACGGTGGGAAAGTTATCTGATGATATACCAAGTTCCTCGAACCCAATTTACTTATATGGTTTCTTGGTAGAGAGCCAAGCAGGAGAGAGCGAAAAGCTTTTTTTACTTTATTAACTCGCGTACACACGTGACACAAAACTAACTATCCTAACCCGATGAATACTAGCACATTTTTCACCCACAGATTTATTATTTTACACAAAACTTGATAAGAAATTTAAACAGAAGTTTTGAGTATGTAACTTATCAACCCTTTGTTGATTCATTTAGGTAGGTACCTACTGTAAGTTTGTATGATGCATAATCACATCACCACTTGAGATCTCAGGGAGCCTATTCTGAACAATCTCTTTCAAATGGCACAAAGACGAAGAAAAAAAAATCTCTGGAAAGATGATTAAGATTAATTTCCAATCAAACCATCCCTCAAATTTCAAATCAAATTTGACGTATAACCTGACACTTACTGCATTGAATACAAAACCTCCACAAACGTTCTGAGAATGAAAATCTGCAGAGCCCATGATTACCCAGTACAAATTATTAAGGCCCAAAAAAATATTGATGAAAATTTACGACAGCAAAAATTGTAAGTTTAAAACAAAAAGACCGTTTGTCATAATACTACGAAAAGTTAACCTAGCAGGAAAAGCATCCCCGTATTAGCGGCGTAAAGTAAAACCTGTAATCAAGAAAGAAAATAGCTATCCTAGGTAATTGCATAGAGGAACAATAATAAGGATGAAACCAACATCCATAATATAAAGAAAAACTGAGAAGAGACACCTACGACATTGTATCTATAAAATATAGTGTATGGATAAGCAGTGTAAAGACAGGTTACTTTGGTGAAACATACAGGAATGTGTCTACTAGAACTGCTGAACATATTAACATTGGCCGAAACCCCGTCCGAAATGTCCAAACATTGTGTGGTAGATGAAAACATCGAGATATTGGTCAGGGAAACGAGGCAAAGAGACAACCTTTGGAAAACATCAACATTGCAAAAGGTCAAAAACATGTTTACAATGTGCAGATGAACGATGTAAAGATACTTGACCAAAACTGATTCTACCTCTTATAAAGTAATACTATGTTTGTACAGATAATCCTTATTCTGGCACGCCTAGCATATAATAGAGAAACTGCCTGAAGAGAAACATTATCGACTAGCAAAATCGTGAGCCATGCCATGTCCAGCAAACAGCTAACAGCCATTATGTTGCGGTTAAACCTCCACATATTGATTGCTTTCTTAAAGATCTCGACTTTAGCGACCGATCCCTACAGGATTGGAGATCGATATGGTTATATTAATTTTCCGCGTGTTTGCTACCCACCAACCGCCAAACTGAACACGGCCGATGAATGTAGGACATAATGGAAAGAAAAAAGATGGCGTCAAAGAAGTAAAGGAAGGTTGTAGGAAGAAAAAACTAATTAGAAACCAGAAGGGTGGAAAATGTGATTGAAGGTAAGAAGAAGGTTCTGGCTGGGAGAAGAGAAGGCCATCGAAGTTCATTTCGCACCTGGTAGATGAGAGTCGGGTTTAAGGAAAGTAAAGGAGGAGGATGGAGGGTTTACAGAGACTTACAGGTGAAGGGTACAAACTAGTAAGGATGATTGAAGTTCCACCCCTGCATTCCCACATTGCCCCCTCCAACCGAGCGACTGAGGGGTTCTGGGGAGCTTTGGATCCTTAGAATCCGCTCTGAACTGGCGGTCTGAGCGCGAGAGGCTGAAAAAGGCGCCCACAGGATAGGGTTGTAGGGGTGGGGGTGAAGAGTGTGGAAAAAAGGGTGTCGCTGAAAACCTCTTTTTCCTTCACCCTCAGCAGCCGACCGTCAGGGCGCCTTATGGATGGCTACCGGTCCCTATTGAGAAATGACGTCCCGAGTGAAAAGTCATTGGCTGATCAAACGATCAATCTGAAAAGAAAACCTGTATAGAACCTCCCAACTCCCTGCGGACGTAGATAAAGATGAAAAAAGTTAGTGTTAAAAATTAGTACCTACCTCGCACGTTGAGAAACCCCCGTAAAAACCACTCGAAAGATGGAAAGTGATTTTACGTCTTTCTTATTTTTGAATGGTGCACATTAGACTGAATATACTAGTAGCTAGCTCCACAGGGAGCATAGGGGTATCACTTTTCCACTGAATCGATTCAGAAGGGTCTTGAACCGATCGCCAATCAACGAAAGGGGTTATCCGTGGATTAGTATAAATGATATTTAAGATAACGTGCTTTTAAGATAACACCGTTGTCAGTTCCAATTGTCTCTTATTTCCAAGTATGTACCTGTACTTGCTCCAAAAAATGTATTTATTCAACGTTTGATTCGGACGCGAAGTCAAATTTACATTGAATAAAGGGGATGAAGCACATAGTATGCAATTAAAAACAAACTATCAAGAGTTAGCATTCAATACGATTCAAGGGCGCTCGACTCAGATTAATGATACTTATAGACATTGAGGATACTCTTTTCTGCACAAACAAAAACGTCCAAAAGTAATAAACCATATCGTAGCCGCGCAAGCTTTGTTTTCACATTGGGAATGAAAAGCAATTTCTCTTGGTCCTCCTCATTGCCGGACGAATTCAAAATGTTTTTCTGATTCATTGCTAATTCACTCGAAATCCATTCAATTCGTTGACTTGATGGTTGGGTGCCATACACTCGTCGAGGGGTATCATTGAATGTAAATGAGTGTCGCTTTTGAGCGTGTCTATTCGGCTCGAAGTAATAAGCCGCTGCCCCAGATTGCATTCGACCCAGGGAATAGGGCGGAAAGAGCTTCAATGAATACGACGGCGAACGCCCTGTTTAAACATTCACACTCTTCTTCCTGGGGTGGAGAAGTTTTCGATTTTATTGAAATTTTAACGCAGGTCAGCTTTGGATGCTTTGCAATTTTGACTAGGAACTCCGGCAGTTTGTAGAAGGGGGTCCCACAGTAATTCAAAACACATTTTGGTCTTGTATTTTATTTCCGTGAAAAACTCATTTTCTCTTATTTATTATTTTCAAGATGTACCAAATAGCCTCGAATGATAGACCCTCATTGAGTTCATTGTGCGTCAGCGTAATTTCCATATACGAAAGCACGTTTTCGCGATGTTTGTGGGTGACCCGGTTTGGCGTATCTCGCCAACTGAATTTTTATGAAAGCCGATTTTAGAGGCTATCAGCGCTGCTGGGGACTAATCAACTGCTAAAACTGCTTAAAATCCGGCAATTCGCGTGATTGGGAGGACACTGGCGCTTGAAATTAGCGCTGAAAGAAAAACTCTCACATGACTGAATTCCTGCGCTGCTGTTTGTGCTGCCGGAATTGCGCTGTGGAGTGACTATAGCTAGGCTCTTCCAATCCAAAATCCATTGAGGTCAGTCCACGCCAGTCAACTAGGTGGTCCACAAACAATCGCCATGTGCTGTCATCATTTCAACTGGGGAGGTTATGTGTAGCGATACCTCGGTGACTCGCGAGTGAATTAGAGATGCTAAATCTCCAGATTGTTTGATAGATTCTGTACCCAAACTGGTTGTGCTTTTCTTTTCTTTTCTGTATAATTTATTTTTCACTTGCTTCCTACCAGAAGGGATTTTGTTTTTCTTGGTTATTCCTTGAATAATCAACCTATGTTTTCATGCATAAACTCAATCTCTCCGATTCGGCCCAACGTTTTTTTCTGGACGTTTCAAGGTGTCTAGATCAAAATGAGCAAATAATGTCCGTCCACCGTCCACGCCGTTTTTGGTTGTGGAAAAATTTATAAAACTCTAAAATTTTGGTCAGGGACCCATTTCCCGCTCTAGTTGGTCCTTAAAACTTTTCAGTCCGACCGGACAAAATTGTAATGAGAGGGTAGGGGGAGGAAGCAAGGGGGGTTCAAAATGTGTTTTTTGAAAAATGGATTTTCAAAATTGGCAATCTAGCCGTGTGAGGTATCATTTTACACTAAATTTTGGACGCTGAATCCAATGGGACGGATCCCAGAACGATTGGCACCCACTGGAAGGGGTTACAGGTCAAAATGGGTATCTGTCTACCTATTTCAAAAGTAAGTTTTCGAGATTTATTGTATCCAGGAGCGTGGGGTATCGATTTTCACTAAATTTAGAGCAATGAATCGATTAGAATGAGTCCGGGACACTCCACACTCACTGTTTCCCCTGCTTGTTTGTATTTTTTGTATCACTGATTCCTGCTCGCAGCCTCACTATTCAAACCTGCCAAATGAATTATTTGTAGTTTCTCTATCCATTCAACTATGAGAGAATGATTGGCGCTGGTTAGTGGAGACGAGGGTACTTTCCAAACATCTTCAAGACGCCGTGGGTCAATTGTGCTCATATTACAATCATTTTAGATTCCTGACTGTTCTTGTCCCCAAAAGTACAGTTGGCCCCCCGTTTATTGTTTTTCCAAGTGACGTTGCAGCTTGGATCTAGCGATGAGCCAGCTTGGTGGGTCAGTCGCCAACCGCACAACAGATACAACACTTTTACCGCTTTTCGTTGAATTTTATCTGCTTGATGATTGTTTCATCGTTGTCTCTGGCCGGGCCCAACAAGGTAGTCAGTCAAACTTTCTACGGGATAAATTTATTGGCAAGAGTAAGCAATAACAACCGCAAGTCTGCTTGTCCTCACGGAAAGCATAGAAGTCGAAAGCTGCTCAGCTAAATCTTGACCTTCCTTCTTCCAAATAGGCCGTCACAATTATTAGGAACCACAAGGCGAGGAGTAAATTTAGTTCAAAGACAAGTTACTAAGCATCTCATGCTACCCAAAAGGAAGAAGCCACCGAGGCCTCAAAGCCAAAGATCTATGCAAACTAAATACCTAATGAGCTATTTTGCATTACACTACGCCTGAACTGGGAATTGGAAGGGATGGCACCTTGCCTCACTCAAAGTTTCGCAGGATCAGCAACTTTTTCTCCCTAGCTGTAGTTCGTTCCCTGCTTTACATTCACCTCACCGGGAACCGGGTGCTTGGATTTAAATTCCTCGAGTTCCAAACTCGCACTAAATTTTGTATCACTTTGAGCCGAATCAGTAGGTTCGATTATTGTAATTTTCAGACGAATTCGCGCAATATCCATAGATTTATTTTTAAAAAGTCGGTTTGCCCGGGCTGAAAAGGCCTTCATAATTGTTCGCCAATTCTGGAAGTTTCCCACGTACCTACACTCTATCCGAGTTGTAGATGTTAGTAGTTAGCTTATCAAACTTTCATTGCCCGATCGCCGCACAGGAAGGTCAAGGAAACATTACTTTTTTGATAACTGTCAAGAAAAGTTACTATGGTCGATAACCGTGGCACATGTGAACGCTAAAGGAGAGCGGTAGTTAATACTACCGCACGAACTACAGCACGAAAGTTTTACTTGATTTCTGATTGACTTCAGACATTTTATAAAAGCTCTATTTAGGAGTAATCTGCCAAATAATATTCAAAAACAATTCCTCAAGATTTTTAGTTTTTTTTAAATAACAATAATAATAACAGTTTTTACTATTATTATTGTGAATCTTCCTTTTAACCTGATGTATTAATTTTCCAACGATTTCCAGGATGTGCCTCGGATTCATGCTTAAAACATCTTTTTTTTTCTTTACTCATTTCGTTTGTATAATCAAAAAAGAACACCGGCTTGTTTATATCGCATCCAACTAACCCAATACTACGATTCTGTTGAATTTCAGGGCAAAACACTGGAGATCAATAGTTCAATACATATTATGATATCTAGTAGAGCACAGAGACTCATTTTATGTCTGAGACAAAAATGAAAAATCACTCGCAAATTCCACGGGACGAATTGCTGGACGAACACTGATATTTGTACCAATGTCAACTTTTGGGAATAGAGTAGATGGTCTTTCCTAACAACCATATATTTTTTTGTTTGTCAGGGATATCATCCTTAATACTTCGCATATTGAATACTCTTCAGGGATGCAAATTTGGGCCCATTTTAATTCACAATCGAATTAGGGAAAACACCGGCTTGTTTATATCGCATCCAACTAACCCAAATACTACGGAATCTTCTCTTCTTGTTGATTTCAGGGGCAAAAACACTGGAGATTCAATAGTTCAATTATAATATTTATTATAATATCCATGCAGAGCACAGAGGACTCAGTTTTGTCTGAGACAAAAATGAAAAATCACTCGAAAAATTCCCACGGGACGACGTGTGGTGGACGAACATGATATTTGATCACTAAATGTCAAACTTTTGGGAACAGAGTAGATGGTCCTTGTCCTAACAAACCAATATTTTATTGTTCAGTGGATAATCATTTTTAATCCGCAGAGATGATAAAAAACAATTGAATTTCGACTCACCCTCTATGCAAATTTCCCAATTCACAAATGCGAATCCTATCGTTCAGTACGTGAGAAACATCAAAAATCAATTTTCACGCGGAGTGGCTACCAGTTGTTGAGGCAACGAATTGTGCCTTCAGCTGTGAAATCCAGGGTGAGAGGGCGTGAATGGTGGAGCAATGTAAACACGGATTAGCCAAACAATGGGTTCGTGATGAGCAGGGTTAGCGGCTATACAGTCGTGTGGAGGTTAGGGCTTGGATCCGTTTCCATATTCGTGCTAGAATATACCGAGGTATGTACAAGTATAACTTAATACACCTAGAGGTGACGACGACGGCTTACACGAGTAAACTCGCCTAGGTACAAGTCAAGTTTCAGGGTACAAGGCTTTTGACATAACCCTCTTTTTTTTTATTATTCTATGAATTAGCATTTCTACATAAATACTGCTGGTTTATGATTCCATGACAGAGCTCTATTGGGATTTGCCAGAAAATTTGGCTTTATCTGTTTCAATATTTCTAGATTAAAACAAAAAAAGTGAGTGTGAAGTGTTCCGGACCCATTCTAATCAATTCAGCGTACAACATTTAAAGGAAAACGATACCCTACACGCAAAGGTACCAGAAATATCGAAAACCCGCTTTTGAAATGGTTAGAAGAAGTAGAAGTATACCCAATTTGACCCATTACCTCTTCCGGTGAGCGCTAATCGTTCTGGGACCCATCTCAAATGATTTCAAATGATGATGAGCGTCCACAATTTAGTGGAAAATGATTCCCCAGATCATCGGAAATTTCGAAAAACCATTTTCAAAAACTAATTTGGACCCTTCCCGCCCTTCCACGATTTGGTTCAATTCAGCTGGAAAGTTCCAAGGACCAACTAGAAACGGAAATTGAAATGTGCGTCAGCCGCACACCGCCATTCCTTGAATAATCGCGATCTAGGCTTGTGGGGTATCTTTCTCGACTAAATTTTGGACGCTGAATCCAATAAGACAATCCCGGAACGATTGGTGCCCACCGGAAGAGGTTATGGGTCAAAATGGCTATCAATCTACCTATTGCAAAAGATTTTTTTTTCTCGATATTTCCGGTACCTAGACATGTGGGGTTTCATTTTTCACTAAATTTTGGACTCTGAATCGATTGGAATGAGTCTGGAACACTCCATGCTCAGTATTTTCGTAGAATACGTAGAAATAATCGCATGAAGGTTAAAATTAAAACAAATGAATTGACCTACGACAAAAGAAGGAATTTTCCGGAACGTAGATGTGTTGTATCATTTTCACGCATTTTGGACTCTAAGTTGATTAAGATTGGTCCTAAATCAATCACCATGAATCGGAGCTGGGTTTGGGTGGCAATTTTCAAAGAGGGGAAAAAATGTTTGATTGCTTTCTCTTTTTCGAAATAAATACATACGCATTTACTCGAGGGAACTATCTCCCACTCAAACAAAGTCTAACTAGAAGAGTAAAGGTCTATCCTGAATGCCAACTACTGTTGTGAAATAATTGTAGTGTTGCGCAATTGTAGGCAAGTGTTGCAAGATTGCACCTGCGCCTGTCAAATGGGCTGCCGGCGTCGCAGGGTCAACGACCTGTGGAGGGCTACTTTCGAGGAATTGTGGAGGGTCATTTTCGAGGAATTGTGCGTTGTATCGAATTGGCTGGAACCTTCCCGTTCACTGGAGACAACACGTCAAGTTCCCAGAACCAGGGAAGGTTCGGGAAGGTTCTCGGCCAAGGCAGCTGGTATAAAAGTGACCCGGGAACGCCGCGCAGTTCAGTTCAATTCGGAGTCCAAATATAGACGCTTCGGGTTATAAATCATGCTGTGCCGCATTATAAATAGTGCGACAACCGCGTTACAACCGTGTATTGTGATTGTGTCATTGTGTAAGTGCGCGAATGTGAACAGTGTATTCAAGTGAACAATTGTAATAAATTATTTACTAAGAACATAAATCGTTACACAAGCATTCATCGTATTTTACATTGAAAACGAGCCGAACGAGAAAGAAGAATATATGATGACGAGTAGTGACAATAATAATTTGATTCAAGGAATAACTGATTCGGTGTTGTTACTGAAAACCATGAACCATGAATAGAGAACAGCTGTCGTGCCATTCGACAAAAATTCTATAGGATTCTAGGTCAGCAGAACCACCTGCGGTAAATCCCATTTCTTTCCTCGTATCCGGGCAACATTGCCGGATTGACAGGAACACCCAAAAAGAATTCGTCCTTAATCTTTTCCCCTCGCCAAATAAATAATCCAATAAAAAACGAACCGCAGACTCCCTTGCCCTCACGTCCGCCCTTTCTCCCAAAAGAGTGACCGCTCTGACCATCCTTGGCCAAACAAGAGCGAACAAACAAGGAAACCAACTAGGAGTCTGCGTCCGGTTAAGTTTCATTGTTAGTATCCCTCTTTTTCGTGCTCTTGGTTCACCTCAATACTTACTTTTTCGTTTTCAGACGAAAACTCTAGCTCCTCAGGCGGTGGATGGTGTATTTACGGGGCAGGCTATAAATTCTACTACACGATTCTGATTCCCAAAACGCTGCAAACACTTCACAGGGGTTGGTTATTCCTTGGAACGGGAGCATTGGAGAAGAATCAGAGTTGAGTGTCCCGGACTCATCGATCCCTAGTCAAACATTGTGAAAAATGATACCCCACACGCCTAGGTACCCATTTGACCCATAGCCTGCTCCAGTGTCCACCAATCGGTCCGGGATCCGTCTCAATGAATTCAGCGTCCAGCATTTAGTGGGAAATGATACCCCACACGCCTAGATTGCCTTTTCTACTGCCAAAAAAACGGAGCGGACGGCATTTTTTCTCATCAATTTTACTTGACTTGAATTTAATTTTCACTGTTGTTTCTCACAAAATATATCATTGTCTTTTTGCTTGCAGGTGAATGACTCACGAGGGTACATATTATGACATCCAGGTAAATTTCGACATAAATTATTGCTAAAGTTCTAGTTTTAAGAACTGGGCCGAACTTCAAAGATGTTCATTATGAATTCTCCAATTCACGCTCTACAACTTTTGGGAAATGAAATAAGCGATTTTTACCACAGTTGGCTCCATTGACGGAGTTTTGATTGGCTGTCGCATATCCCAGTAGTTGGCCCTATCACTAAAGACCGAGACTCCATGAATTCGGTGATCGGTATATATCCCTGGCTACTGGGGGACATACACTATTCCGCCTATTACACAAACATGCAGGCACATTCCGACTACACTTCCCCCTTAACAGTGAAGTATTTGTTAGCTTTTTTAGCATCCTATTTTTCATGAACCCAATCGAAAAATATATACTGAATGTTTACAAGGCCAAAGTTGCATCATTGCAATCATCTTGGCCGTTTCCTTGAACTTGTTTAATTTTCAGTAGACGTATGGAAAATCGTTCTACCGACTTCAAACAATCTCTACTTGAGCCGACGAACTGTGAGTGAGACACCCTGTAAATGAGAGGTTCTGTGCAAACTCGAGTTAATTTGCCAGCAGAATGTTGACATCCGCATCTTGTTGAAGTTAACTTCCACGAGATAGAGAAGGGGATCTGGAGCAAAGGGAGATATTTCATAAAACGCAAAGCCCCTTCATTACGAAGCCGTCTTCTTTGTTCCTATATATATTCAATACAACCCTCTCCAAGCAAGGAGCTGATGTTCCTTTTGATCTTTTGCCAATCTTCATAATGTGTAACCTCTTCAAGAAATAAGGAGAGGCTGATTATATTAAAATAAAAAAATAAATGGGAACAACCTCGGCATTGACGTCAATCGAGTTAGAGGATGCACCCTCAAACATTTTGGGTTCATTCAAAGCTGTATACTGACCCTTTGAGAAGAAGGTAGGGACCCACCTCACCCCATGGCACCGCGACCTCCATGTCTATCACACCAGATGGCCTAGCTAACAAGTGTCATGAGAGATGCCCACTTCTTAGTTCTAATACAGCTACCTCAATGACTCTGTCACGGCTGGAAAACCCCTCTTGTTGCCAAAGTGGCTGAGCATGAACTCTGCATATGGCAGTGTCTCACTGTACAATGTGTACTGTAAAGGCTTCGTACGTCTTCCCTTTCTGTAGAGAGAACAGACATAGAAAACCTTTGAGTTCTAAGCATGATAGACAGCTATGATTACCAGAAACCTGAGAGCCTCTGCCAGTGCAGAACTGATTGGGATTTTATACATGACCTAACTACTGTACTCAAATCCAACCAATAGGATTCCCCCTTTGAGAGGGGTTGTAATTTTGTTCACACCCTTTTCTCCGACTGGCTGGTATTCAATATTGTACCTCCTATCTGCACAGAGTAAAATGTCAGTCCAAAACATTTCCTACTTTCGCACGTGATCGTCCAATAAAACACTGGGGTCGGTTTCTTCTTCGGACCAGGCACATGGAGACTCCTCTCAATCGATTCAGCGTCCAAAGTTTAGTAGAAAAGTGATACCCCACACGCCTAGATCGCCAAAAATCTCGAGTATTCATTTCTCGAAAAACACATTTTGACCCCTACCCAGCCCAAATTTGGTCCGATCGGGCTGAAAAGTTTCCAATGAGGACCAATTAGAGCCGGGAACGGACCCCTGACCTAAATATCAGATTTTTGGAAATTTTTCTACTACCAAAGTCGGCGCACGGACATTTGCGAATTTTGATCTTGACATCTTGAAACGCCAAGAAAAATTTTTGGGCCGAATCAGACAGATTGACTTTTTGCATGAAAACATGGGTTAATTATTCACGGAATAAACAATTTTTTTTTTTTTTTTTTTTTTTAGATTGTAGTCAGATACTTTGGAAGGAAGATGTTTTCAACTTACTATCTTTGCGTGGCTCCCTGTGAAAAGAAATTAGAGTAAATGAAGACTTGATATTAAATATTCGACTTTGTATTATCTCAGGAACAATTTATTCGAGAAAAAAAAGAGCAGCGGTTTACAGTATCTAGGTGAGATATCTGAGGACCAGGAACCCGGGCCTGAATTCCCTAACTGCCTATTAATTGTGGTGTAGGGTGACCCCAATATGTTCCTGTTTGTTCTGGCACTTTTCTCTTATTGGCATTCAAGTACCATACGTGCAAATACTGTAAATTCTTCCCCAGGGGTTGGTTATTCCTTGGACTAGAAGCGTGGGGGAAATTGGGGGAAAACAGTGAGTGTGGAGTGTCCCAGACTCATTCCAATCGATTCAGTGTTCAACATTTTGTTGAAAATGAGACCCAATACGCCTTTGTACCCACAAATCTCAAAAACTCATAATTGGTTGGTAGGTTTCCATTTGACCCATACCCACCCCGGTGGGCACCCATCGGTCCTGGACCCATTTCATTGGATTCAGAGTCTAAAATTTAGTAGAAAACGATACCCCACACGCCTAGGTACCCAATAAAATCAAAAAGCTACTTTTGAAATAGATCGGTACATACTCATTTTTACCCATTCCCATTTCCGGTGGGTACCAATCGGTCCGTATTCCGTCACAATGGATTCAGCGTCCAATATTTAGTGGAAAATAATAACTCACACACCAAGACCACCAAAAATCTCGAAAATCAATTGTTCAAAAAACACCATGAACACCAAACACTACAGACCATGAACGGACGGCCAACTTCTCGAGCTATGCTGATCGGTTATTCATTTAATTGGTCGGCACAGCACTTCTTGTCCGCAGAGCAAGAAAACACTCTGGTGCCCACACTCTAAAAATCTGAACCAATAGCTTTCAATGGAAAACAAGTTAACTTTCAGCCATTTGATTTGAGGAAGACTTGTTTTCTGAGAAAGCTAGACACCTTCAGAGTGAACCACTGCTCTTGAAGAAAATGATCTGGTTGAACTCACATTAGTCCTGCTAGCCGAACTTTCCATCACATGGACGTGATTATCTGATCCAAGAGGTTCCGAGGACGATCGTGCTCGGCAAGGCGGACGTCATCGTTTACCCGAGTACCTGTCGATTTTCCTCTGTCCTTTACTGGAATCTGTCAACGTGGAGAATATATGACGGTGATGGTTCTAATAAGTCGGTAGATTGTATTTTACAACCTCGCTGATAAGGCCGATGCATCATTACCGTCAATCCCGATTCCTGTAACCACCAAACAGAACAAATACATAATTACGGTGACTGTTTTCACTCGTTTTAATAAGATGAGTTTTTTTTTTTTTTTTTTTTTTTTTGGAGCTGCCGTCAGTACAAACTAAGGATGCAGAGGATTGGGTAGAATGAAAACAAGCAGTCGATTTTAATTCAGAAGATCGTTAGTGAAGAGGCTACTTCTGAAGCAAATCTGATTCTCAAGCCCATTCCTTGCAAGCGCAGGATCGTAGGCTAAAAGGAAGGCCACGTACACTTGTAACCAGAAAAGAAATCTCAAGTGGATACATCCAGAAAGTGCGACCTCCACCTTCAACCCCTGACCTTTCGGGAGGCCATTTTCACTTTCGGGGTCATTCTAATCGCTACCGTATAAATAGGTCGGGTCAGGGTATCAACCAACGCCGTGGAGTGGTGTCATCATCTGTTCTTTCAGGAAACGGTGAGGTTAAAAAAAGGGAACGGAGGCTAATAAGTTTTATTGAGATAAAAGTGAGATGAGAGGGCACCGAATCGGCCCTTCTTCCGCACCGCGTATTAGCAATATTCAAATGGTTAGTAACACAATCGGAAAGGAAGGTTTGTTGAAGAGAACGTGTTTGCAAATAGTAGGCAGTTTTGGGCTAACACATAACAGTAACTAACATATTGAACAACTGTAACGTGATTAGTGCTGGGAAAAATGGCTAGAGGAAGAGGTCTTATGAACTGTGTACAAAAAGAAAATTTATATTAGAAATGAAGACAATATACCTGAATCACTCTGACAACAAACATAGTTCTGTAAATTATTCTACAGCTTGGGGCGTGCAAGTCTTATAGTTATGAATAATTGCAATTTTATGTTAATTCATTCAATGAGGATCAACAGGGGTCAATAGCTCCGCGAAAAAGAGACGAAGGAAAAGAAAGTGGGAAGGTCTCCGAAATGGACTGCGGACTGGATCCTATATCATTGCAAAAGGGTTTCATCTGCATTGTGGTAAAAGAACCTTGTTCTAAGTGCATAGCAACCGATCTTGCTCTGTCTCCGTCTTGATTGTGGATGAAGACTGCCAATATCCATATAATACAGCATAAAGTAACAATAGTAATTGTAATAATTCGTTGTATTGGACTAGTAAAAGGTAAATTATTAGAATAAGGTCGTATGAATCAATCATCAGCCTATCTTGGAAAGTCTGAATGAACTCTGGCATCATTAGCATTCGCAGTTGTTTTCTATATGAGAGGATTCTTTTCCACACTGATAGTGTTTTTCTGGGGTCGCCCTCCCTTTTTAAAAAATGAATAACAGCCCGATTACTGGTTATTTGTCAGTTATCTAGTATAAGTATAGATAGGATGAACAAGTTGTTTATGCCTTCTCAGGGACACCCTTTTCCTCTTAACAAACATCCGTGCAATAAAGCGAAAAGAGGAACGAGACGGGCTGGGTGGGCGCTGCTTTGCTGGAGGGCTGGAATGAGGCGGGCAGGCGGTAGGTGACCTATCTTCCTTTACTATACGAGCAAGACCTATCTTTCTACCTCACTGAAAAGGAAAACATCTTTTTGGCGCTTCTCCTTGGGGGAAATGAGGCAGAGGGCGAAGGCTTTCCTCTTTCCGTGTACGGATTTATTTGTACGCCCGAAGAGAAACACAGACAGGAGGGCAGGTATATGAAAAGACAGACGGAAGGCAAGAAAAAAGGGGGAAATAAATGAAAATACGAAGGGATACTTTTACAGCCATAAAAGACAGATGGTTGGGCTAGAATTCTTCCATTTAATTGCCTTCGAGAGGATAGGTATACATTAATGTGCGTTTGTAATTCCAAGGAGCACCAGTTTGGGTCTAATTTCCTTTTATTACTGTTCCCCCACGTGCAACTCGTTATCTATTATAGAAATAAGTACTTGAAGACGCTATCAATTCTGAGCTCCGGTAATTAGTCAGGAACGTTCCAACTGGGGAGCTATTTCCAGTGGATTCTGCTTACGTGATTTACAGCAGACTCTAGCTCTGGACTTATATAACCAATCTTGACGAGGCAACGAAAAATCTAGTATGTACCGAGTTCTCGTAGAAACCGAGTTCGGAGTTCGGTGGTTCCAAGAGTTGGGAAAATTGGTAAATTGACAAGAGGTTGGGGAACAGGTTTATGATAGAAGCCAAAACTAGCTGTACCAGCTCATTTCCTATCAAAAGTGCGTTTAGAAATCCAGCCATTTAGAAATCGGCCATATTTAAGATGAAACTGCTCTCTTGCACGGAAACATTGGTTCAACCCAATTGGTTGATTCATAATATCAACACTGCTGATGAGGGGCGTGCACAACCCCCCCCCCCCCCAAAAAAAAAGAACCAACAACAACCACTCTTTTGTGATACATAATTGGTGAGGCAAGGAAACTCAAGCCCCAATATTTACAAGGGAAAGTACCTATTTGGTCTGTTTTGTGGTTGTCCATTGCGAATCCCGTCTAGAATTCTGTTTCTCTTCCCTATCCACAAAGGTAGTCTTTTATTAGCAATTAGAACTCAAAAACAAGTAGAAGGCGAGTTGTTTTGAGTGAAGTGTCCTTCGATGGACCTTACTAGAGACACTAAGATTTGCCATATTTCGAGTAATATGTCAGTTATCTATCACAATATCGACGAACAGTTGGCAAGATAGGTTTTTGGTTGAACACAAATGCTAAATTGGGTAGCACTAATCAAATCATAATCATATCGGTCATACACGTGTGTGGTACATAGTTTACTGTGAACATCAGCTCTGTGTCTTGTCTCAATCTGAGTGTTTGAAATACAAACTTTATGGATCTAGACGAAGGAGAATAAGAGAGCAAACGTTTTTACCCATTTTGAAAATGTGACACTAACCTATACCTATTGGTACCCATCGCTGGTAGTATCGCTTGGGACCCATCCGAATTGTTGTAACGGCTAAAACTTTATCCCACACGTCAGACGCATAGCACCTAAAATTAATGTTTTGGGCGAGGAGTGGCTTAAAATGAATTTTCTCTAAATAAAGGAGAGTACCTTAGCTTCTACATGGTCGCACTGGACAGTTTTTATTGAAGAATTATTTACGAGGAAAAAATCTCGAAACGGTAATCGCATCAAAATTAGACGTTTCTCCTCAACCAAATGGGAAGTCTTGCTTTTGGCGCCTCTACAGCTGTAATTCTGAACATGATCAAGTATACTTATTCACATTGTTCCATTGAGCTTCTGCCCGTGGTGTCGGAAGTTCGTCGACATTGCAGTTGCATATCCTATGTTCATTTTCATCAAACCCTCTCAGTCGAGCTTTTGAAGCCCTTTTGAGGATGGTGGCGAGCAGAGGGAGGTTTTCAACGTTCAATGGCATGACCCGCTCATCAAGCCCGGTGGATTAGATTAGGACGAAGAAGGCGGATGTCTCAGAAAGGCTGGCCACCTTGGATCAGGACTCAGGGGTTGGCGAACCTTATCTTTGAGAAAGATAACGTTGCTCCCGTCTCGTGTATTGTGTCAAGGCAGCTTAAAACCTTCGCGTCCCTATCTTTGAACAGTGAAGTTGAAACGAGTTCCACCTTTACGACCAGCTCAGTCTTCAGCCCCTATTCTCTCTATTCCCTGTTTCACCGTCACGCTCGATTTGCAAGTTGCACGAGTCGAAGAGCCAGCAGAATGGGTTTTCTGAGCACAGAAACGGAGGCTCAATTAGCAAGATAATATTATAATTTACGGACTCATTTGAACGAAACGGCCCTTTTTATTAGGAATCATTATGTCCGGAGGGAACAATTGGAACACTTTATTGGCTACAATCTCAACACTGCCCCCTTTCTTGATAGCTTGAACCACCTGGTGGCTGCAAATTTGTGTCACGAACCGAATGAATTTTCTGTCTCTCAAATATGAAAGCGGTAGGAATGTCAAAATTATACCCCAACATTGTCCCACCAGAAAGTTCAGAAATTAATGTCGTGAGTTGTTAACTTTTATTTTAGTTCGAGTTTATATTGCACCGATTAATACCCATTAGCTATATCATTCTGACTTACTAAACTACACATAAATGATTAAGACTCATGTTCCGCTACATGTCCTGCATTTTTGCACTTTCACTTCCTACACAAGTTCATGAAGCTTAGAGCGCTCAAGGCGCCCAGTTAATTAGGTTGAGTTAGTAACTTGATAATCAGTAATCAGGATTCTAAATCCAAGACTTACAAAACCAACATTCTATAGAATGTTTAGGGTGCTCAAAATGATATTTGAATAGAGAGGGAAGTCTTGCGGTATCCTTGTGAAGAGTCCTCAAGCAAGGGCTCTCAGACGAAATCGGAGAAGAGTCAGTTGCATAATGATAAAAAGGAGGATCCAATCCAATTCAAATGGAAACATTCATTCCATTCATTGGAATGGTTTGAATGGATTCTTATCCAATTTCGGTAACACGGTAGCTCAAAAGGAGACATTGAAAATGGATGAGAAGTTGTGAACTACTTTTACTCCAAGTAACTTACAGCCTTTAGGCCTTTTGTCCAAGCTCCTGAAGTGCAGCTCGTCCGGCATTTCGTCAGTAGAAATTGAGGGGACATGCGGCCGACAGGAAGATTAGGAACTAGGTGACGCAATCAGGTATTTGCCAGGTAGGATGCGTATCTTCTACATCAATCGATAAGTCCCTTCAGTTCTCCCCAAATCTCCTGAGTCCTTGGCAGAATCCTCGAGGAGCTTCTTCACCTTTTTGATCTAGGTTGGCTTAAGTGGTCCCAGCTTCACTTTTCGTGAGCCGTTTACGAGGTTACATGCTCCTGCTCCTTTAGATTCGTCAACAACTTAGCTACCTTGATCTACAATTGCAATCCCCATTATGTCCTTGAGTATTTGCGCTGGCGTGTCGTCTCTGATCCTTCTCTTGGAAAACTTAAAGACCCCTTTCTGATTCAAGCAGACTGAAACTCCATCCACAATCGCGGCTGAAGCTGTAAGGTCAACGAGGCAGCGTTGTTGGACAAAGAAATGTAATCCCAAGAAACAACTTTCATAAATGTCCGCCAGTAATAAATACACAATTTGACCCATTATTTCTTCCAGTGGGTGCCAATCGTTCTGGGACCCGTTTCATTGGATTCAGCGTCCAGAATTTAGTGGAAAACCATACCCCACACGCCTAGGTAGCAGAAATCCCGAAAACACATATTCAAAATGGGTAATAAATACCCAATTTGACCCATTACTCCTTCCAGTGGGCGCCAATCGTTCTGGGACCCGTTTCATTGGATTCAGCGTCCAAAATTTAGTGGAAAATGACACCCTGCTCGTCTAGATCGTCAAAAATCTCGAAAATCCATTTTTCAAAAAACACATTTTGACCCCTACCTCCCCCCCCCCCCCAAATTTGGTCCGATTCGGGCTGAGAAGTTTTGAGGATTCGTCTCGGCCGAGAACAGACCCCTGACCCAAATTTCAGATTTTTAGAAAATTGTCTACTACCAAAAGCGGCGTGGACAATGGACGGCGTACGGCGGACGGACATTGACCTTTTTTGATCAGGACATCATGAAACGTCCAGAAAAAATTTTTTAAGCCGAATCGGAGAGGTTGACTATTATTATGAAAACATAGGTTGATTATTCAAGGAATAACCAACCAAAATGAGAAAGAAAGATATTTCACGATATTTTCACCTTTTTCGAGCCAAGTAGGATGTTCGGAGAGACCTCGAATACACTGTAGAATGATGAGAATTTACATTACTCTATGGTTTTTACAAAATAAAATTTTCCTCATAAAACTCATAAAATAAGAAACAATCAAAGTACACTGTGAAATTTTAAGTGCATAAACCGTCTCTAAGCTTTCACCTCTGCGTAAGAAAACAGTTTTTTTCAAAACAGTGGGTACCTTCATTTTCTTTTTTAGAAAAAGGGGTAAACCTGAACCCCTACCAACCAACAACTTCATCTACGTTTTAAATTAGATGAAATTAATTCAACGACCGAGTCCATTTAGTTGAAACTCTCGTTGTAAAAGCGCACTTCATCCCTAAGCCCATCCCAAGAGGCCTTGAATGGTATCCTTCCATTCACGACTTTTATTTCGTTAGCCTACTTGGGTTGAAAGAACGGTAAAAGCTTCGAGAGTTAAGCTCTGAAAGGTTTTACGAAGATAAAAATGTCCGCGGTCTACTCTTTTCTTGCTTTTGAAAATGATGAGCTCAAGTAGGTCTGCTGTAAGTAGGTAGTTTTACTTGGTCGTTGGAATAATAAACAATCCGTTTTTAGTTCACGAATTCAACTAAGGATTTACACGAGTGTAACGTGACACTGCTAATTTATGTTTTTGTAGTCTGGTACTATCTATTGTACAGCTGTAATTATTTTTATATAGTGCTCCATACCAGTGTTAAGTAAATCGGTAGTTGAACTTCGACATTTAGGTTCAATGTATTCAAATATTATTAGTACCAATGAACTAATTGATGGGTTGGAATATAGGTTAATCAAGAGGATTTCGTCTCTTTGCTCAACAAGAGGGACAATGAATAGGGGTCCTCCTCGTTGGTCCCATTTCTACCATGCCTACCTATCTTAGTTTAGGGGCACTTCCAATGGCTCAGAACCTCATCTTCGTATCTTGGCTAGTGTATAGTTGCCGAGGCCCGTCTGCGTAGATATTTTGATGCATGGGACTGATTAGCCAACGTTCCCCTAATTTTATAGATTTTTGAAACGCATACCGGAATGAAGTCCTCTTCAGACCCTCGCGGAGCATCTTCAGGGAGTAAGCCTTCATTATTGAATATTGCAGTTGCACACGCATCCAAAGTCTTTTGCTTTGCTCGATGATAGCAGGCCCCCGAAACCTCGAAACCGTAATACTAGCGCATTATCAGTCGTTCGCGCCGCTCATTTCAACGCCAAGGACAAAACTGTGTAACAGAGGACGCGCGAGAAGCAAATATTAGGAACAATGACGTAATCTAATAATTTCATCCTGAAAGGAACATTGCTTTACCTCACTCCCCTAGAGTGATTCAGGTGAAACAATTTGAAAATTTTTAACCGGGGGCTTGTTAAAAAGAAGAAATTTCAAAATTAAATTACAATCATGGTTTCAGATGACCTAAACGGAAAACTAAAAGAGAATATGTGTAATGTATGTATATGTATTATGTATGTATAGCGTTTCCAAGTCAAATTCAAAATTTTCCAATTTAAGAAACTTTAGCTAAAAAGGGAGAGGGAGTTTTCCAAACCGAATTGACAAGTTTTTAAGGCAATAATAGACTTTTCTTGGAATTAGAATTACTGAAGCAAAATTAAAGAATAGCATTTTGTTAACAAATTAATATTCCAATCAATAAGACAAAATAAACGAAGAATACTTCATAAAATTCTCAATTCGAATTGGAAAAGCTACAATTTGTTTAAAAAACAGCATCCTTTTTTTTTTTTAATTTCATCCAATAAAAGCCTTGAATCGCCTCAAAAACTCGTCAATTTGGTTGGTTTTAGCTGTGAATGTTTTTAGATTGGGAAATTCTCTATTTGACTAGGAAATGCTAATATACTTGCGCTCTTCCAGGACTTTCCATCAGTAATCTGCTGAGTCTTCTAAATTTTAGTATAACCTAGAATCGTCGTGGGTAAAATTTTAATTTTTTATTCCGAATTAGTCAACATTTCTATAGACAACCACATCAGGATATATATTTTTTTCAGCTTAAATGAAGTGCTTTCAGCAACCATTACAAACATGTGATCCCTACTTGGATTGGAATAGGAACTATCCTCGCTGGCGTCGGAATGCAGGAAAATCCCCCAAGAGGAGTCTCATAAGCTTTCAAGATTGAGCATTGTCGGTCATTATTTTCAAGAGCGCAGATTTCTGAGAACTTATTTTTCTGAACTCATTGTGGTTAAATTTTGAGGGAGAGTGGTTGGTATTACGTTGTTTTTAGTTTTTTCCCAAAAAATGTCTCCATAATACAACACTTTTGGTTGAAAAAAAAAAAAAAAAAAACAAGTTTTTTCCGGGCTTTGGAGTCAGGAAATTTGTCTGAGGTGGCTCCATTTGGGTAAGCCAGAGTTTGTTGGGAAAGATTGTAAAAGTCCGTTTCTTTCTTGAGCTGCCTGGCTTTCATTAGCAATCGTTTACTATCTCCACCACCACAAGCCAGCCACAATCTCTGATGTCTTCTCTTTCCCCAAGCCATCTCGTTCCCAGCTCAACCATCGGCTTTCCCCCTTGTTTCCCTCCGGCCGCCTCCAACTTTACCACCTCATAACCGAAACCCGCAATAACGGGAGAAGTAAAACCGGGTTTTCTGGAAGGAGAGAGACGAGGACAGGACTGTCGCCCCCTCGGCGAGGAGCACCAAAAAGCAGGGGTGAAACAGGATGATGGGAGCAGGAAGGGGGTGGGACGATGAACAGAAATGAACGAGGTAGTGACGGGAAAGAGAAGGAGGGAGAGACGCTCCACGATTTCCACCACCAACGTCCATTTCCTCTGATAATCCTGTTTTCCACCGTCTCAGTGCCGGAAATAATCAACCTCGATCTCCCCCTCTCCAACGACTCCCCCCCCCCCCCAATCTCCCCTTAAACTACCATCGCTTTTTTCCACCTCCCCCAACAAATGGAGTCGTAACAGGATTTGACCGTTTCGTTCCCCAGATTTAACCCCCCGATTTCGGTCGTGCGAATGTTTAGTGCTAAACACATTTCCCCAGAAAACCGCTGAGTGAAAACTTGATCTGAACACCTGGTGACGAAAGTGGACCAGAATCAACTTTTGAGACCGCAGGAAATCACTTTGTGATTACCGTTCAGACGATTGTACGATCAATAGTAGAGTTACATCATTACCATCATCGGTTATGTAATTCCAAAATCCTGCTTCGTAACTCCCGCGTAGATTATTTTAGCTCATGCACTTACAACTCTCACACCCACTGTCTGATTATCGTGTTGCTAACTGAAAACGCAATTTCACATTATTACGACTGAATGAATATTTCACAGGCAAATAAACACGAGAGGGAATGACGCGTAGTCGTAAAAAAGCCATTTCCTTATATACCCTCTATATACCTATTATATGAATCGAAATTGAATGATATATGATGTGTCCTTCATCCGTGTTCATAGATGGTGCGAGTAAACACAAGGATTGTGTGCGACATAAAAGATCTATCGGCAATAAAAAAAATTAAAACGCTGCGAATTCTTACACACGGGTTGGTTATTCCTCGGACCAGACGCATGGAGACTCATTTCTTCAAAAAATGGAAACAGTGGGTGTGGCGGGTCCCGGACCCATTCCAATCGATTGAGAGTCCACAATTTAGTGACAAATGATACCCCACACACCTAAATTGCAAAAAATCTCAAAAATCCATTTTTCGAAATTCACATTTTGACCCCTACCCCACTCAAATTTGGTCCGATCGGGTTGAAAAGTTTCGAGGATTAACTAGAGCCATGAACGGACCCCTGACCAAAATTTCTGATTTTTTGAATAATTTCAACTACCAAGGTTGGCGTGGACAGCGGACGGCGTACGGACTTATGCAAATTTTGATCTAGACACCTTGAAACGTCCAGAAAAACACTTTGGGCAGAATCTGAGAGATTGACTTTTTGCATGAAAACATAGGTTGATTATTCAAGGAATAACCAACCAAAAGCTGCAAATTGTTTAAAATTGGATTATGACTCTTTAGTGCTAGAGAGTAGGGAATGCAGTGAGCGTCGATATCAGTGGATTCAGCGTCCGATAGGTTGTGGAAAATGATACCTTCACATTCCTAGTTCCCATGAAGTCCCAAAAACCGCTTTTCAAAAAACACATTTTCACCCTTATTCTTCCCGAATTTGGCCCAATTAGGCTGAACATTTTCAAAAATTAACTAAAGCCGGAATAAAATATAAAATAAAATAAACAACGAAATCAGTCCCAAGAAGGCACCAGGCTGATCAAACACATTAATGTAGCCATTGAAAAGAAGAAAGTCTACTTAGAACATTTTTCTAGATGTATCTCAAACCTTTTATATAAAGTTAGGTACAAATGCCTCATGTCATAAACTTGGAAAACAGCTACCGGCAAAATACTTTGTCTTGCTGAACTAATACCTCACTGAAAGGTACTTATAAATCAAGCAGAACAACGCTAGTTCTGTGCTTAAATTGATTGTAGCTGGTGTTCCACAGGGCACGGTACTTGGCCCACTCTTGTATCTCCCTTTCATTGGTGATCTGCCAGTGAGTAAAGGCAGCACGATCGCTATCTTTGCAGATTACACCACTGTAGAGGAAATCAATAAGAAATTTGCAGTCACACATGTGGAGCGCCTAGAAAGTCATGTTAACTTAGAAGCAGTCAAGTTGCTTGGTGTCGACAACCACATGAGGATACAGAGCCTTACTAACTGGTGCAGCGGAAGCGATTCATGACGATATTGATGTACCAGTTCAGAATGAACTTTATTCGTAGTTATTTACAGGCCACATGAAACCTGGTGTTACTTACAAATGAATTAACAAATCAAATAACAATTACAAAATTCAACTGGAGAGTAGCGACTAGCCCCCCTCTTTGTCATCAGCTTGGTCTACCTTATCCTTTCAGGCCAGTTCAGTGAGTTCCCTTTTTTATTGCCTTCCCTTGAAAACCTTGTGCATCGAATCTTCGTGCTGTTTGTAGCAGTCATTTACTCAGCACGCGAGCAACCCATACACTAATCAATTTGAAGGCCTTCGTTTTTTTATTGCCGGAAAAAATCGATGAGCTTTTGAAGAGAAACCATCCACTCGAACATAGAAAAGGAGTTCGTTTAATAGTTCTGAAAATTTTATTTTATTTTTGTAGAAGGTGGAAGTCATCGATTTCAGAACCACTTCCCTGGCTAGTCCAACAGGTTTCGTGCATCATTTCCGTGCTTTCAAGTTCGAATAATGACAGGGCAAGAACTCACAATGGCTAAGAAACGTTTTCTGAATTTATTTTGTTGAGAGGTTTCCCCAGTTGATCAGAAGGTTTAGGAAAATGGTTGGATCCTAGAGACCAGTGTATTTATTATGAAATCACTTATTATTCGAGTAACGCCCGAGGAACCATCAAGTACTACGTCAAATATTATGAGAAACGGATTCCACCTCGCCGACAGCCCTCCAACATTTTTATTGAGATAAAGTTTGGGGAGTTTCTTATTTGTTGGCTTAATTCAAGAACAAAAACCCGGGGCAAGGAAATGATGGACGAAACCCTTTGAACATGGAAAGAAAGTTGTTCCGAAAACATAACTTCCACCTCCTTTAAATAAATTAAAACATGTTTCAAAATACTAAACAAACTTCGCGGCTAAGTTTGAGCGGAAGGTTTCTCATTAAAGGCTCGTAATTTCATCGATTTTTCTGGCAATAAAAAACGAAAGCCCTCTCGAATTGATTATCGCATAGGTTGCTCGCGTGCTGAGCGAATGACCACAAACAGCACGAAGATTCGATTTACAAGGTTTTCACCGGAAGGTAAAAACCCTGCGAATTCTTACACACGGGTTGGTTATTCCTCGAATGGGGGAAACAGTGGGTGTGGTGGGTCCCCGACCCATTCCAATCGGTTCAGGGTCCAAAATTTAGTGGAAAATGGTACCCCACACACCTAGGCAACAGAAATCTACATACAAAATGGGTGGATACACACCCATTTTGACCCATAACTTCTTCCGGTGGGTGCCAATCGTTCTGGGACCCATTTAATTGAATTTAGCGTCCAAGATTTAGAGGAAAATTATACACCACACGCCTAGGTACCAGAAATCCCAAAAACACATAATCAAAATGGGTAATACGTAGATGTAACCACTAGCCGCTGCACTTCCAATGAAAATTCATGGTGAAAAGTAGTGAATAGCAAAACTATTAACAAATTTATCATATGTTATATAACTTTTCTAAGTAACTAAAAAATTTGTGTAAACAAAAGATGAAAAACGCTGCAAATTCTTTCTTCCCAATCGATTCGGAGTCCAAAATTTAGTGGAAAATGATCCCTCATGCGTCTAGATCACCAAAAATCAAGAAAATCCATTTCTCGAAGTACACATTTTGAAGAAGAGACTTTGGAAGAGAGAAAACGTTCAATTTCAGACGCTGAATCTCAGAATACCAAGATAATATTAAGTTACACGAGTATAGCACGAGGGACATCGCTTTCGTGGACTCTAAGCCGACCACAACGCCGTGGACAATGTCGATTGGAAATAATCATCGACCGAGTCTTGCGATTGTTACGATTTGGTGTTTTTGTGTTTTTGCGTTCAAGTGTGGTGAGGGTGCCGAGGTTTGCGGCCGTTTGGCGAACGTTTCCTTCACAATGAGTACCTAAGTGGATGGGACAACGAAAGGGCTGATATCCCAGCGGGGACGATCAATTAGCCTTCCTGGTGGTTGTTAGGTGGCGTACACCTATAACTTCTCGGTAAGTTTCGGGCTGCCGTACACGCCAGTCTTGAGAAGGACGAAGGCCACGTACTTTTAGTAGATTATGACACGTTGAATTAATTATAAGGGTTGTGAGAGGAAAATACCGAAAACGCTGAGCAAATGTGGAGCTCAACACCCATGGGGGGTCATGACGAAGTTAGCGAGGAGACAGTTTAGAGGAGTTGTGTTTTTGAGGTCGCCCAGCAGGGGTTCGTAGGTGGGCGCCTTGGGTATTATTCACGACAAGTTTGTGGGACCTGCTGATTGAGGGGAGGCGAGAAAATGTGCTCGAGAAAGGACGGTGTGTGTGTGAGGAGCGCGAACGTGGAAATCGACTGTCAAGGGAGGTCTCAATTTAGCTCGTCTTCAAAAGGGAAGAGGAAAGAGGGTGACGCTTTAAGTTTCCTTGACACACGAGAGCCCACCCCTCCGACCATCCTGTGTCGACGTCCTCACTTCACACAGCATTCCAGCGGTCACGTTATCTAATGCGCGATAACGCTGTGGCTCATTGCCTCCAACCACTTTGCCTCATGGCCTCCTACTGCTACTACCTCACGCTTCTACATCCCCCCCCCCCCCCTCCCCGGGCCCGCCTGCTATCTCGTCTCCACCGAATTCCCATCTATCGGAAGCGCGATAAGTTCGACTCATATAAAGTAGGCTTGAATTGATGCCTCCTTCGCTTATTGCCCTTTAACGACAATGAGCTCGAGTGATAGTGGAATCAATTTTGCTGTTGGTACACCTCTTCACGTTAGGCAGTAAACGGGCGACTCACTGAAGAGTTTTTGTTCGTTTTCTTTCCCGTGGAAAATTTCCGCATTCATTCGTGGAAAAACTCCCCAGGATTCCAAATATCCAACGGTATATTCGAATTTATTTTCGTGACATAATTGAAGGTTGAAAATTCCACGAACTTGAAAGGTAAGTGCCGTCTACTGAACTACTTTTCAAGCTGAATAAAACCGTGACGCTCCCAATCTCTCAAAAGTGAGCAGGTAAGGTGAAGTGAACTCGTGAACAAAACTCATTCAAACACATACACGATGAGGTTTGTACGAAAAGAATCACACCATCATTATTTGAGCAGTGGTGACCGAAGTTTTCTTCAACACAAAGAATTGAGAGTGTCACAATTCCATTCAGCTTGAAAAATAGTTCAGTAGTCAGCACTTACCTTTCAAGTTTGCCGAATTTTCAACCTTCAATTATGTCACAAAAATAAATTTGGATATACCGTAGGAAAGCTGGTATTCTGGGAAAGTTTTACCACGAATGAACGCTGGATTTTTCCAGGGGAAAACGTTTCTTTTACCCAGAAGCCTCTTAGAAGAAAGGTCCATAAGACATTTTTTGTTACAAATGAGTCGTAAAATCAACCCCTTGAAGGCTGCTAACTTTATTGGATAGCACCCTGTATGATGATAAGATAGCAAAATAGTAAATGAATGATGAAAAGTTTCGTACTGACTACATCTAAGCACTTTAAATCGAAAGTGCAGGTTTATTGAAACTGAAGAGAATAGTTATACCCACAGTCTTGTGAAGTATTGTGTTCGCCAATTGCCCTAAACTTGTGTCTTGAAAAATGAGTGAAATTATTTAGAGAGCCTTCAAATTACGAAAATACTCAACTGTTGGTGGCTCTTAATTCCCATTTTTTGGCCACTGGACGGAGGGTGCGGTACCCGCTGAACGTGCACCAACGCATGATGTTGAAATTCAGAAGGGACCCCTGACTTGGTAAATGGTAAAGAAATGAACGTTCCAGCGCAGGCGGAATCTTTTTTCATCCCATACCCATACTGGGGAAAGAAATGAATCCGATATGAAGCGGATCGAACTCTTTTAGGAAATAACTCGGTTTGATTTCATCGAATGAGAGCCGGAAAGTGAGGGAGGTTGGATTAGATTCCTGTCCAAAGCTGCCGTGGGGATCATACGGCTTCCTTGAACGAAAATGGATTCTTTTTCTTATCTGAGGCGGGAAAGAAGTACCTATAAAGTAGTCTGCTCTTGAAACCGCATTCTTTCCTACATATCCACGAATCAAACTGACGTGGGTGGATCGGCTTATGCCTCCTCCGGTTAGGAATTTCATACTGTTTTGTCAGGGTTCCTTTAGCAGGAAGCGCTTGTAGAGACGAGTATGTTTCTGAGGGCAGGGTAATATATCTCTGGTAGGGAAGAAAGGGAATGGGTGAAGTGATATGGGGGGGGGGGGATATCGCTCTTTCTACGACGGTCGGAGACAGCCAATAAGTGGCAATGAATACCACCGACTGCAAATTGTTGAGAGCTACAAGAAGGAAATGTGTTGGTTTGAAACTCTGATTTCGGAAGTGTAGAAAAAGGTCAATTAGAATAATAATTATTATTACACCTTTATCGTATTTACCACACCACTTTAAACGAATGCCATTTGAACATAACGGATTGTCTTAACCCATCAAATTCTCAAGAAAAATAATTTAATGCTAGATTCGTAGGAAAATTGGCGATAATGCCCTTGAGGATTGGCTCGACATTGACGTCATCATGTTGAGAGCTCACGTCCACTGGTCAAAATACGCCAGTAAAGACAGTCGCTTCCACTAATGTAGTTGCATGGCCTGGCAAAAACCAAACAAACCTGTGAATGGAGAACCACCACCGGAAATGAAAACAGATTTTGTAAAGGTGTGATTAGTAAACCCCTTGAGTGCTGGGAAGCCCTCCAACTGCTGAGTGGAACGAACAAGGTTGTCCTCACATGTCCAGGCCACTCAGGGTTGAGGGTAATGACCGAGCTACCCCTCTGGCGCGTGGGTCGGGACGCCTTTACGGGACCTGAACCATGCCTAGGAATCTCCCGCCCCCTACTATCGGGGTGGGTGGCAACTGGGTTCGCTCCCAGCACCAGAAGCGCTGGGAGCGGACGCCGGCGCAAGACACGGTCATATCATGATGACTGGTCCTAACAAAGGCAGGGCCACGAGATGCCTTACCTTAATAGAGCTTCCTGAGACTCCCCGTTGGCTTATTTACAGGACACGGGGACTCCAGGAGCATCTCTGCAGATGGGGTGCGCAATGGTACCCCTACTGCAGATTCTGTGGCGAGGACGAGGAGACACGTCTCACTCCGTTTCAATTGTCCTGCCCTGGAACACAGGCGTTTCAAACCTTCGGGACTTTGGACCGAGGGACTTCCTCAACCAGGAGAACCTGGTCGGAGCTCTGCTGACCTAGTTGGGAACACGGAGCTTCGGCCAAGATGAGCTCCAGGGGTTAGCACAATGGGCCCAGGTCTAAGTGCGGGGGGTGGACACTGCAGGGGACACCCCTTTACCCCTGTGTAATTAATCTAATCTAATCTACCCCTTCCTTATCCCACCGACCGACGGTGATCGTTTCAGGCATAGATCACACATGCATAGCAGAAATATGGAAGAACTAACATTGCTCATTTGTTTCCCCATTCATAGGAACTCATTCGCTTCATCGTCAAGGTTGTGACTTGGTTCCAGGTTCCGATCCCAAGGCCCAAACCTGCGAATCCGTTTCGTGAACCAAGTAGTTGCTCGTGATAATCTGAAATCGGAACCGAATAGAAGTGTTTTCTTAAGGCGAACCTTTTTGAACCAGCTCATTCCCTCAGGTGAATTCCATTAAAAGATAACAGCGGATCCAGCAGGTAAAGTGGCGCATTTTTCGAGGACTCGTGAGGGGGGAAAAATGAAGATCTCATTTTTTAAAACGCTCCCGTAAAAGAGGACTTAGATCAAGATTTTTTGTTGGCTTGAATTTTTTTTCTTAATCTTGAAAAAGTGGAAAGTATTTCAGACAGGGAAAAGCGGGAGCTCCGTATAATGAGTACCAGTTGACTCGAGACCGTACGGATAGCTTTGATTGGGGAAGGTAAAGCGAGCCAATTTTCTTTATATTGACAGAAAAAAAAATTACGGAAGAAAATGTTTGTCTTTTTTGAACAAAAAATTAATGACATGAGTCTTCAGGGGCAAAAATGCCACTTCGACTTTTAGAGGATTCTTTGTGAGTTATTTGAGATTAAGACTTTTTCGTGATCTTATATTTCAAAAAACGCGGAAAGTTCATTCATGGGGGTTGGTTATTCCAAGAAGCATGGAGATTCATTCCAATCGATTTAGCGTCCAAAATTTAGTGGAAAGTGATACCCCTCACGCCTAGGTACCGGAATTTCAAAAACCCACATTTGAAATAGGTAGATGGACGGCGGACGGACATTCGCTTATTCTGATCTAGACACTTTGAAACGCCCAGAAAAAAAACTTGTGGGCCGAATCGGAGAGATTGACTTTCTGCATGAAAACAGGATGGTTGTTTAAAGAATAACCAACCAAAATGGCTATCTTTTTGATGAAGCATTTAGTTTTCTTGAATCCTGGGATAACCTAGAAAAGAGTTGGATTTCCAATCTCTGATGCCAATTTAAGATTTTCTGCTCTTGTCAAACAAAAATTGTTGATATGCCTCCACTGCCCTAAATCATCATGAATTTGACTGCACAATGCTAACGCATTTGAGTATCCTACCCAAGGAACTACTCATTAGATTTGTGTGTTATTTTAAAACTACTTCAGCCTGGAAAATGAATCCCTTGGACAAAACACCAATCTTCCAAGCTCCCTGGGCGAGTTGTAGGCAATCATTGGTTGGTTGAGGATCTATTTTGCGTAATTTTCTATGAACAATCCAAATCTGTAATGAAAACTCAAAGTACTTTGTTCAAGTTTCTATAAAATTAGGGACCATTATGGATTGGACAAATACACTTCCTGTAACGATTTGGCACCCACTGGAAGAAGTAATGGGTCAAGTTGGGTATATATTAACCATTTTGAATATGTGTTTTCGGGATTTCTGGTACCTAGGCGTGTGGGGTATCATTTTCCACTAAATCTTGGACGCTGAATCGATTGGAATGGGTCCAGAACCCGCCACACCCACTGTTCCCCCCATGTTGAAGAAATGAGTCTCCGTACGCCTGGTCCGAGGAATAACCAACCCTGTGAAAGAATTTGCAGCGTTTTCTCCTAACAATTGGAACAACTCAGAATGGGAGCATCTATAAAAAGTCTAAAAAAAGGCACCATCTGACAGAAACTTGCTGCAAAACTCATATTCGGGAGAGAGCTCACCGTCACAGGCAGACCCTGAAGAACCTCCCCAGTTTGAAATGACGAGGAAGTAACTCGAGTTGAGTCTTCTGTCTTCCTCATTTCTTAAATCTTTAACACAGAGAAGGGCATTGAATCATTATCCGAGTGGGTGGCCGTCGATAAGCATCTGAGGCATCTGTGCCTCGGGGCGGCACTTAAGATGTGGATCGGTTCGGAAAAGCTCTAAGGTTCCATGAGCATCACCTTCCCTTCTTTCCAGCAGGGTCAGGTATAAATGAAACTTTTCAATCCGCTTTTCAAGGCTGAAAGTCTGTTGATTAGGGCCCCCTTCCTAAGACCACCACTTCGGCCGTTTATTTAATAAAGGAACTTAGTTAATTAAAAAGTTTCTTTTAGGCTAACCTCATTAAGTTGACGTATAGGAAAATATCTAGGTGTTATAAAGGCCCTCGGCCAACCTCCAACTAAGGTTGTCCATTTCTTCTTTATCGTCTGGGTTAGCTTCAGCTTCTTACGTTAGCCTCTTATCGATTTATACATTTATCTTTCATAGCTCTCCAGATTGGATTCGCATGTTTGGGGTTGTGCTCTAGAGAATTGACCATCAACTTCCCCGCAAATCAATTATGTGATTTCTTCTTGCCTGGTAAATATTATCGGTGCGAGTTTCAACCAGGCGGAAAATCAACATTAATTTCATATTTCATTTTCTTTCATTTAAACGCACATTCACATTTCCCTAATTCGATACTTCATACGATCATAATTTACTCATTAATGCAACATTAACACTAAAATTGGTATACATTTTACATTTTAGTAAGATTCTCAAATTGGTTGTTGCGACTGTTTTGGTTTTCTCCTTTCTCTTCTTTGAATTTAGCGGGAACTAGGTTGCAAGGGGGGGTTGCTGGTCGAAGAGACAAAGATGGCGACGTCTGCAGATCTCTAGGCGACACAAGTTACATCGCCTGATTCCCGACTCGCATCGTTACTTACTGAGTTACGACTTACCACGATTATTACCCTTCAAGCGCTATCCACGGTAAGAAACGCATTCTACATTAAATATATCGCAACATGGAATACTTCTCAGCGATATCAGATATTCCAAAATACAGGAGTTCTTCTCTCAGCCGCGCCCTTGTTCTAATTCACGATAATAGGCCGTCAATCAGTGTTGTTCATGAAAATTGAGTACTTCTATTAATCCATTACATCATAACCTAGTCGAGCGGAAGAAGATTGACTCTCTTTCGAAACACTTTATTTAAAGAAACTCCAGTATCTTTTCCCTCGGAATGCTGTTTCGTGGGCATTAGGCGGCAACTCAAATCCTGAACTGACTGATTTAAATATTGATTAATAGCTGGCAGTTGTACAGTTTTTAAGGAAGTGCGGGAAGGGCAAAGGGTATTTGTTTGCACAGAACCGACAAATATAGGAAAATTTGCGGGAGACGCCAGTGGAATAGCAGTCGCTTGCGAAGGGAGGTGGTTTACTCTGCAACCCCCATTCTCCCATAGCCCCCAAATGGTGGCGATAAGAGGGGGAGGGGGTTAACGCTAACGCTAAACACGCAATTCCATCGTTAAAACATTGACGAAGCATGTGAAAGGTGGAAGTGGTGGAGTTTTAGAATAACCAGCATGTGCCAGAACACCAGGGAGTAGAACGAAAGGGGGTGTTTCGGACCATTCTTTATTTTTCAATAACCAGTCCTTGAGTGATATTTGCGCAAAATAAATGCACACTGCCGAGCTGCGAGCAAACAAGGTGATTTTTTTATCGCTTTCCAAAGGCAACTCTAGCAAATGTTGGTTCACCACACAAAAAAATCTCAAACCAACTCCCTTTTTCAGTAGTCACGAAACTGCGGTTTTTTGGCTAAATAAAAGCAGGCGTCAACTCTATTGACGAGATCAACCTTCTACGCGAAGGGGAGGCCCGAACTGCGTTGAATCATGGGTGAAGCAGTAAGGGATATCCAAAAATACGGTGGAACAAGTGCAAATTTATAGATATGTACTTGTTACAAGTCTGAAAACTTGAAATTAAAATAATGTTTCTTGAAAACAACCTATGTAGTCATGACAGAAGTCAACCTCATCGATTGAAGCCAAAATTCAACTGTATACTGAGAAAATTGGGAAAAGTGTGTGTGTAGAGTTTCACGGACTCATTCCAATCGATTTTTCAGCCAAAATTTAGTGGAAAACAATACCCCGCACGCCTAGGTACCCGAAAATATCGAAAACACATTCTAAATAGGGAAATAGGTACCCATTTTGACCCATACCCATTTCAGTGGGCACCAATCGGTCCGGAACCATCTCTATAGATTCAGCGTCCATAATTTAGTGTGTAATTATACCCCCCACCTCGCCATATTCCAAAAATCCACTTTCAAAAAGAAAACTTTCACCCGTACCCTACCCAAATTTTGGCCGACCTGGCTGAAATGTTCACGGATCGCGGACGGAGGAAGGCAGACCACACCGTTTTTTCCAATAGATAAATTTCTCCAAACCTTGGATTTTGGCCAGGGACTTCATTCAAAAATGAGTCTGCCTACCTAAGTGTTTAGGTACCTATCACTATTTTCAAAACTAGGTATGTTGGGTGTCATTTTCATCTAAAGTGAGGACGCTGAATCCATTAAGATTAGTCGGATGGGGTTCAATCGGCACCTCCTACAAATCAGCAAAGTTGGACTGAGAAATGAATGAAAAAACGCTGCAAATTCTTTCACAGAGGTTGGTTATTCCTCGGACCAGGCGCATGGAGACTAATTTAAATGGATTGAACAAAACCCATTCAAAATGGTAGAAAGATACCTATTTTGACACATACCCTCTTCGGATGGGCGCCAATGACCCGTCTTATTGGATTCAGCGTCCGAAATTCAGTCGAGAATAATACCCCATTTTGATGGGGAATGCCTTAATCGTCGAAAATTCATTTTTCATGAAACACATTTTGACCCCTCCCCCCTCCCTTCACCGAATTTGGTCCGAACGGGCTGAAAAGTTTTGAGGACCAACTCGAGCCAGAAACGGGTTCCTGACCAAAATTTCAGATTTTTAGAAAATTGTCTACTACCAAAATCGGCGTGGTCGGCGGACGGACATTGCTAATTTTGATCTAGACACCTTGAAACGTCCAGAAAAAATTTTGGGCGACGCGCTTAGGTACCAGAAATCTCAAAAACACTTTGAAAGGGGTGGGTAGGTACCCATTTTGACCCATACCCATTCCAGTGGCACCAATCGTTTCATTGGATTCTGCCTCTTCGGCCTCTTCGGCATGAGGCAATTTTCCCTACTCTTTTCGGCTCATGTTGGACCTCGATACTGAGTTGGTGCCGGAACTCTATTTCCCCTTGATAGTTTTAATGGCTCAAGTTTGATGAGCCGAGTGGATTCCATTGAGTTTGCTTCAGAAGTTGGGCGTTCTTGCAGCACTCTCCCCGCTGTCCAGACGAATGCAATATCAGGGTTAGTTAAAACTACTTCCATAGCATAATTTTCACGCAACGATTTGTCGAGTTAGCCGAAGAGTCTTGGAGGCTCCTCTGCCTCTCGAGGCCCTTTATTGGAGGTACCTACTCGAACGACACAAGCGACACCGCACGTCATCCTCAACCCCGTAGCTCGCCACTACTCCTTCAATGCCTCATCCTCCGCTCACCTTCGTGACTCTCCCTGCTCATTGAAGTGGATGATTGCTCATGATCGATTGAGGGTCGGGGTAAGTCTCCTCTTCATCCGTCATATCCTAAGGGACGGTCCCCCCTCATCGATCCCGAGGCTCGTTCCTCTTCACAACACTTCCCCACTTATGTAAAACAATGCCAAACAAATAAACCCCAGCTATTGTCCGCCCCTCCTTTACACCACGCAAAGTGCAGATCGGCGGCACCTCACCTATCGGCACCGCGCGCTCGAGCGTCTTAGTAAGATCACTGCCAATCAAAATCATTTTCATCTATTCAAAACACGTCAACAATTCAAATTTGAGTTGAAACGCTGCAAATTATTCCACAAGGTTTATTTATTTTTATATTTTTGAGCAAGAGAATGGGGAAAACAGTGGGTATGGAGTGCCCCGTACTCATTCCAATCGATTCAGTCAACAACGATACCTCACACGCCTAGGTACCCTAAAACCTCGAGAAACCACTTTCGAAATAGTTAGGTGACCAAACCTAGCGATGTTGCGATACTTTCAATATTTACTATTATCGGTATTTTCTTCTGATATTTCCGATATTTGTATCGATACCAGCCCTCCGATATTATCGAGTTGAAAGAAGAATTGTGATGTCGGTAGATTTTCGGTGATCTAGGCATGTGGGGTATTATTTTGGACTAAACTCTGGACGCTGAATCCATTGAGATGGGCCCTGGACCTATTGGCGCCCATTGGAGGTGAGTATGGACCAAAATGGGTACCTACCTATTTCAAAAGTGGTATTTCGAGTTCCTTGGTACCTAGGCGGATGGGGTATCATTTTCCACTGAATCGATTGGAATGAGGAGAGGACACTCCACGCTCACTGTTTTCTCCATACTCTGCTCCGACGAATAATAAACCATTATAAAATAATTTGCAGCGTTCTGCCTTTTGCTGCTCCTCCACCTCATCTGATCCAGTGTCTTTAGCTTAAGCATACCCTTGTATTCATTTTCAGTCGCCGACCGTAAACCGCGGCAATCGAGTGGTATCCTCTTTACCAGCAAACCGGATCAGTGAAACCTACTTGACTAATTTTGACGCGCTCTTGCACTGGATTGAGAGCCTTTTTTTCTTAACTAATTTCCTGGATGTCCCTTGCCAACCGATTTTAGATACCTTTTGGAGCCTTGTTCTTCACAACTTGAAGCAAATTCAGCTAATGCAAGTCCAATATACATGCTCACAGCCTATAGCCGGCAGCTCTTCTCACCTCTCCCTGGTCTCCATGTTGTGTTGGCTGGTCCCTCCAATTATAATCGCGTTTGACGCATTCAGACACACGTGTCGAATTTTCCATTAATTTTGGTTGGTTATCCCTTGAATAATCCTTATAATGATCGTTAACCTCTCCGATTTGTTGATTTTGAATGAATTTGAAGTTGTTTTCGCGATTTTAACGTCCCTCTCCGGTTGGGATGACTTGGTAATCTACAAGAGGGATCCGGCTACAATTCCAGGGGACCAGAAGCGATTGTGAAATGGGCGGTGGGGGGAGGGGTTATAGGCCGTCGACCGTATAGCTATGAGGTCAATTCTCCAACGTGGACCCAGCTCGAGGGTCTTTCTCATGGGAGTTGATTAGCTCCCTCGGGCCGCCGCTAAGACATCAAACCTCATCCTGGTTACCTGGCAACGATGATCAAACTTGGAAAGTGCACACTCCACCGCAACCACCAAAACTTCCAGGTGGAAGGGTGCTCCCACCCACTCCTATTGTGATGATTATTCAGTATGTGAGGTACTATCCAAGTCGTAAACATCTTGTGATATCCGACTTGCTAGAGGTTAGCCCCCCCCCCCCTCTTCCATCATCACGCACACACACATATATACGCGATTTGCTGGAGTGTTTACCTCAGAAGGAGCAAGGAGGACAGATAATTTGGATTGCTCGTGGTTAGGAAGAGCACGCAGTCACCACCGCTCCATTTCTCTCCAGGAGCATGTTGGCTTTGATCTTAGGAACCCCCAAGCTCTAAAATGACCGCACCAACTCGAGTTTTCCAATTTAAATTCACGGGAAGGGTGAAGGGGATCTGAAGAAAAGACGTAAAATACTTTTTTTTAGGGACGGCCGGAGATTGCTTCATCTTGCGAAACAAAAGACGGAGGTTGGTGAAGAGGGGCGTTAAAGTAAACAGACCTCTTCACCATTCAGTTGGTAATACAAACCCCCGTACCCCGTTTCACCTCTTCCCTCACCCACTTTCCCTCCAGCCGCGATTTCTTTGCCTCCCTACGACTTCTTTCCCTTTTCCGCACAATATATCCGCCCTCCGCCATTCAGCTGAAATTATGAGGGGGAGCGCCCCAAACCACCACCAACCCCTTACTCGCAGACCACACCATAGAAATCACCTCTAATGAGCGGGGGTTGGGGGTCCATTCGGTTCGTCGAAAGTAATGAGGGAGGCGAACAGAACGTTCAACAAGATTCCTCGCGAATGCGATCTTCCTTCAAATATACCGGTAGCCAGGTACCGATTTTTGGACGTTTATGTGGACCGTTACGTGCTGCTTATTATTTTGGACGACATCACGGACGCTGACTCAATTGAATTAGGTTTTGGAGCGGTTAAGATAAGCGGAGATAGGGTAGTGAGTAGAATGGATAACACCATATGCGGATTCTAGTTTGTTTTGGTTGGTTATTCCTTGAGTAATCAACCTATGTTTTTATGCAAAAAGTCAATATCTCCGATTCGGCTCAAAATTGTTTTCTGGGCGTTTCAAGGTGTCTAAATCAAAATGAGCAAATGTCCGTACGCCGTCCACTCCTTCCGAGGAATCTTCGTGCAGAGGGACATTTGTACAAACGTCGTTCTGTTGTTCGAGACATTTCCTATTCTCTGGTTGGCTGATCCAACGCTAGTTTTATTTTTGTTCCAGCTGTTTTGCGGTCGCCCTGCCTTCTGGCGTTGGCTTCTGGCCTGTTTCGGGACAGAATACATTTGTATGATACGGGATTCAGCTTTACTTGTCAGACGGGACAGTTTAGAAAAAATGATTGATTACAGACCCTGAGCGAAAGTACCAGCTGTGTGACGCCGTCGCTTGACATTAAAAAGAAAGTCGCATTTTCCTTTTTTCCCAAGATGTCTGTAATCCCCAAGGCGGAACCATTCGATCGGAATGCATTCGTCTCTGTCATGACCAAGCTATCACTTTATATATGTCCGCATAAAGAAAATATGTGTATGGAATCCTGTGGATTCCTCGCCTGTTTCATCACAACGTCTTGAATTCAAGTTGTACCTTTGAAAATGACTCTCTGCTCAGCGGAAACACTCAATTGATGAAAAGAGATACCTTTGATGATCCCGCAGGAGGGAGGCCTCGTTTAGTCCTTCCCCAAAAGAATCGAACGTTTCCAGAGTCATGTTACAATTCATAAGAGTTTGCTACCGTTCATCCGACCAACTCTGAGCCTTTGCACTTTCTTAAGAAACTTGGATAATATTTGTCGCAATCCATGTAAATCAAAATCCGTGCGCAGAATCTGGACCCATCTACACCTATTCAGAAGCCAATAATAACCAACACAGTTGTAAACTCAACACGCTGCTAATTTTCCCTTTTATTCCTTGGAACAAAGTTATGGGGAAAAAAGTGAGTGTGAAGTAATCCAGACTCATTCTAATATATTCATCGTCCAGCATTTAGTGAGAAATGATACCACACGCGCCTAGGTACCCAGAAATTTCGAAAGTTGTATTTCTGAGAAAGTAGGAAGGTAACCATTGTCTCCCCATCTGGCTCCAATCGATCCGGGGTTCCATTTCAAAGGATTCAGAGTCCATAATTTAGTGGAAAATAGTATCCCATACGCCTAGATCGCCGAAACTCTCGAAAATCAATTTGTGGTAGACGCCTTTTGGCAGTAGAAAAAATTCTAAAAATTTGAAACGTTGGTTGGGGACCTATTTTTGAATCTAGTTGGTTCTCATAACTTTTCAGTCCGATTGGATCAAATTTGGCGAGGGTAGGAGTCAAAATTGGCATTTTGAAAATGGATTTTCGAGATTTTTACGATCTAGGCGAATGGGGTGTGAAGTTTCACTAAATATTGGAATCTGAATCCATTAAGATGGGTCCCGGACCGATTGGTACCCACCAGAGGAGGTTATGGGTCAAAATGGGTATGTAACTACCTATTTTGAATAAGAGTTTTTGAGATTTTTGGGTACCTAGGCGTGTGGGGTATCATTTTCCGATAAATGTTGGGTGCTGATTGAATGGAATGAGTTCGAGACTCTCTACACTCTTATCTTCTTCCCATTTTCCTTATCATGAAACGTATGCCGTCAAATTTCGGTGCCAAGTGGAGAGGTTGACCTTCTATGACCATGGACATGATTACATAGGTTGATTATTCAAGGAATAATAAAACATTTACTTTTACAAACCCCATTTTCTCAATTCACATATTCTCCCGTACCCTACTTATAATTGTCGTACCGGAACCGATTTGGCGAACAAAATTTAGTTCCGCTTTTCACGGGGACCTGTAATCCACGATGTCCCATAAAATATTCATCGTGATCAAATCAATAGTAGATACACGCTCGTAATCTGTTCACGTTCCACACTTCTACAATTGTGTTACAATCGCAATCAAATTCGGATCGTGCGGGTTCAGCTCTAGATAGTCCCCTATTAGTTTCATTGGGATCGAACCAACTTATACTGCGTATGCCAAAACGCTATCTTCTTGTTACTGACACATGTTTAAACTTATCAATATTAAGCATAATGGAGCAGAATTCTGCCGCGTATAGTTTGAAATTCATGGTACGCAAACATTTTGCAGTTTCATCGGTGAACCACCCTGCGGCGTTGAGAATTCGCTCGTTTATTTCGAAATTCTATCAAGTACACAACTATTTCTCAACTTGATCTAATTTATTAATTTCCTATTCAATTTCCGCACTTTCTTCCTTGTTACACAAATGATTCCTTGACGCTGGAACCGCTTCTTTCTAGTTAAGTGAAAATTACATTGGCGATGTATTTGGTTTCTTATTCATTCAAACTAAAACCTAAACTATATATTTTCATGCAAATCTATCAGAATTTCCCTACAAGCTTTTCATTTTGGATTTTAGGATGCCTTACATGAAAATGTGTGTTTCGGAAATGCGTTAGCAAAATTTTAGGGATCATTTTTTAATAAATTTTGGACCCAAAATAAAAATATATTAGGATTTGTGTTGGAGCGCTCGCCGCATGTGTCCGCCTTCACGGTATCGGTTGAAATTGGAATTCAGAAAATGGGCATTACAGACTTTGGGTGCCCACAGATTTCAAAATGAAGAATTTATCAGAACGAGTTAGAAAAAAGGTGCAAGAAAAGAAAACACAAAAGAACGAATGAAGGATAACATATAAATAAACAATTACAAACGTTTTACAAGACTGCTCCATTTCGCAATGACAATCAAATCGACAATCCTCGTAGTTGGTGGGAGAGAAAATAACAGTGTGTATTGCATCAAGTGTTCTTGTCTTCATCGTGTTCAGAAATGGCTGTGGGCCGTCAAACTGTCAATAAATCTACTTTTACATTTTGACAAGCTGTCAGGATCTAACAAGGTTTCTGGCTATTCGCTCCGCGGGAACGTTCCAGTCTTGAGTCGGCTGGGCTAGCAGTAACCCTTGGAAAAGTCGAAACTTTAGAACAAAGTGAAACGCTGGAATTGGCAAGACCTAAGTTGATGACCAAAACGAGATATTTCCAACTCGTTAAAAGGAACGTTCAACTTCAAATCGAAACAGTTCAAACGAACGCCCTTGATGCCCAACAAAGGAAATACGAAATATCCCTTTGAGTTTCAGCCACATTCCCTCGATTGCGAGCAAAATACTCAAAAATATCTAATGAATGGAATGGAGCGGAATCCCTTTGGTTGGGAACAGAATTTCAGGCGCTAATACGTTCCACGTTCCGATATTTCCATATTTGTCCTTCATAAGAGTAGCTTTAGCAATTTTAGCGTTGATGTATTATTGCCATTGAAATGGTGCAGCATTCTTTCTGTGAACGAAAAAATATTTCTCCTCTGCAGCCGCAGAATGTTTTCCGTCTGAGACGTAATTGTTCTTCAGGTCAACTCTGTTGGCCGTAACACGATTACCGGAAGCCAGAGGTGAGTGCAGTAGGAATATGTAGTTCGTGTGTGAAACGGAACGCGGAAATGTTGCAATGTTCGTCAACCATAACAAACTCTCTAAATACCGCTTGAAGAAAGAAGGCCTGGAGTGTTTCCGATGTACCAAAAATAATTGCAATTTTTCGGTGCCACACAAATACGGGGTCCTCGGTTATTTTTTCCGTGAAAAACGAGCACAATCATGCACCCCTTTCTGTTCAATTGCAGGGGAGAAGTAATTTGCAGAGTATTCTTAAGAGGAAAGCGAAAATCCATGCAACATTCGTAGCAATAGCAAGACCACAATCATCATCGTCAATTTTTCTGACACGTCCCGCTGCCGTGCTGTTTTGCCAAGAATTTTTCCGGTAATCGTGATCCGTTTCTTTGAGGTGTAGTTTTGGTCGTATTCCCGCAATCGTGTTGCACCCTTTCTTCTGTTATCATTTTAATTTCTATACGATATTGAATGTACAGGTGATATTGTGTCATAATGCCTCTAGTTGAACCGACCACTTGTTGAGCGGACACAAGACAACAAAAGCAGTGGCATATCAGATTTATATCAGTTCTGGGACAGCATTATTAGAAGTGTGCTGGTTTAATCCTGTTCATTCAGTTCATGAATCAGTCAGGTGGAGACCCAATTCTTACCTACGTTTATGGCAATTGTCAAGCCAAGCCTCTCCGTGGATTTTCCATTATTTCGAGGTAACATATGAAATAGAAATCTCACGCTAAAAACATGAAGTTCTAAAATATTCCCAAGCACTAAATCTTGAGCTTGGTTATGCCTCTCATCAGCGTCACCACAAAATAATTGCTGGTTTTTTTTTTTTAATTTTTTTTTTTTTTTTTTCATTATCCGCCGAAACATTCTTCTTTCACATTAGATATAGAGATTCTAAACTCTCAATGTCCATCCAATGAAGCTAAAAGAAGCGTACATATAGGTTTCAAAATTATATGAAATAGGATCTGAATTTTCGTAGGCTCAATCAACTAAAATGGATTGTGCAATGTTGCATTCACATGGTACCACGAACTCTGGTGACCTTAAGCCACGATGAGAATAGGAGGAAGAGCTACCTGAGAATGATGAAACATTGAGGAAGAACAGTTCATTTTATCAGCATTGTGGACGCTGAATCCAATGGAACGGGTCCCAGAACGATTGGCGCCCACCGGAAGAGGTCATGGGTTAAAATGGGTATCCATTTACAAATTTTGAAAGTGGGTTTTGGAGATTTCTGGTACCTATGTGTGTGGAGTATCATTTTCCACTATGTTTTGAAAGCTGAATCGAGTCTCCATGCTCCTGGTCCGAGGTTTTGGTTATATTCCTCTGCGATCCCAAATTGAACAATGAGGGCTGAGGTAGGGGGTGCTCTGGGGCCTATTTAGTGGTTCCTAATGTTTTTTCTACGCCCGGGAATAACAATGAGAGCCAATATACAATGGCGGCAGGGAAAGCCATGCGAGTCATTGGCTTGAAAAGGTCGTAGGGTAATGCTTCGTAAATATTAATTCCTTCTTAATGATTCATACGGTTTTACCACATTCCGTTTTCGTTTCTGTCGTGAGATGTCGCCTAAAGGGACAATTGAACCAGTTCTAAATGTAAATATTCCCCATCCAGTGAACAACCGTCGCGTCGGGTGACCCCCAAGATTGTTTCACGTCAGACCATCAAAATTCAACGAATACCAGCGATGGGGTTGGGACGTGGGTAATTCGAATAAAGGATTTTCGGCGGAACGTCGAGCGAGGCATATCACGAGTTGGTTGATGAGGGTTTTCGGGGGCAAATTGAAATCGTCAATCGTGCGGATTTTCCGCTCTGAACATTTTCTTTGGTATATACCTCATCAACGGTGTTAACGGTGTGTGGTTGAAAATTTCAGCCGTGAGAATTCTTGAAGACGAGTCACGTTTTTAGTCGTGCTGAGGTCTTCCTTCTAGTTCGCAATGTGACAATGGCAATGACAACGCTCGGACGCAAAAATTCTGATCGATTTACGATAGAAATCCAGAAACTTCAGGACATAAAAGTTTCGAGGCTCACTCTACTTTGGCATGTAGAACTTTTCGGGGTTCCAACCTTCGAGACTACGAGCAAAACTATAACCTTGATCGAAACCTATTAGTATATGAATGATGGTACATACGAATTATGTGATGCAAAGACTCGCGGTACTGGCAACAGTTCTTTTCAACGTAGCAGTGTGTACCTATGCATGATGCATCCAATAATATAGAGGAAGAATAGAGGAAGCACGAGGCTTCCTCATTCGGGGGAGTAGCATTTCAATGTACTGCTGTGAAAGTATTTTACTCAAAATAAAGGCAAAAAAGAAAAAAAAATGTTGGCTCAGTTAATTTCTGGGTCTATGACACGATTAGTGCCACTTTTGAAATATTGAACAAACGCTGCTCGGTCTCAACTCCTATATAAAATTATTCAGAAGATTCAGAGTTCTGTGGAAAATGATGCCCCACTCGCCTAGGTGCTCAAAAAGCTCGGAATCCCTTGCTCACCTTGTTATTGGCATTTTGCACGGCATAACTACTAAAATTTTCTGCGCACGCTCACAGTTGTGATTTGAAGGAAATGCTTGTTTGGGGTAAGAGAAGCTATCTCGCAACACTTTCGAAATAAAAGTGCTGAGGTGGATCACAAACAATCCGAAATGACGATGATTCTAACTTGGCGCAATCAAAAATATAAGAGGATAAGAAGAAAGAGAGATTTTGGGAATTTTATTTTATTTTATTATTTTATTTATTGAGTCTATTTTCTGATCCTTGGTAGACCTCACTCGGGGGAAAGTCATGTCACCGAGGTGTCCGGAGTAGGGTCCTAGAAACAAAAAACTCTGATTCTCCCAAGTGGCACATTATTCCTTACATCAAAAGCGAGTATGGAGTGTCCAGGAGTCATTCAATAAGTAGAAAGATAGGGTCTCATTGGTTTCAGCGTCCAAAATTTTATGGAAAATGATACATGCACTAGTTCCCAAAAAGGTCGTTAAAAAAACACACATTTTCACCTATACCCTCCGCGAATTTGGTTCGATCGGGCTAAAAAGTTAGAGAGGTAGAAGTTTAGGAACTTTTTGTCAACATGAATAGCACGAGGTATCATCATTCCAAAAAGAATAAAAAATCCCAACAAATTCTATCGAAATTCTCTCATGCGTTTGCCCTGAAACTGTATTATCTTCATACTTGTTGAGTAAGTTCAATGATCAAAAGACCCAAAGAAGAACTGGTTTTCAACGAAAATAAATAAATAAGGACGTAAACGATGTACAGAATGTTGGAGCGCCGTTGACCAAAGTTTCCTTGGATCATAGGATTCATAGGAATCCGTGCACTATGCGGCTCTGAGTGGTTTGACGAGTTCAGTTTTGACTTGTCCCTTCAGTTTTTGGTTCCACACCGAGAAAATTAAAATATCTGTTGCCCGCATTGCCACAGTCAACACGCCCTTTCCGTCCATCATTAAATGAACACAAGAGTCAAATATTAATTGTTTCAAACCGAAGCCTTGAATATTTGAATCCCCCATTTGGTTTCAAATTCTAATTGCTTGTTTGAGCTTATTCAATATGCTTTTTCGGAGTCGACATATTTTTGATTATTTATCACTGAATCCTATCTGGAGCATGAACAGTTCCCCTTGGGGGAAATCATAAACTGTATCCATCTGCTCCGAGTCCACGTTGTGTTTTGCAGTGGATATAGGATTATAATTGTACCAATGGGCAGTCAATAAAGTTTCCTTATCATCTATTCCCCTCCTTGGGGCGAGCCCCTTCGCCTAAAAGCGTCAATCCCGGTTTTGAACACCCACTTGCATTGATGAGGCTATCTTGATCGGGGAGTAATCAATATTGATATAGGTTGAATTGGAGGCAGTAGTGGTATTTTGATTTAGCCCAACAAGCAACGAAATCGTTGTACATGGCTGATCAAAGTCACATCCTGGTAGCCTTGTCCATCTGCACGATACCATCATGATTTTCACCTGAGTCGAACGATGAAACACAACTATAGGTACACTTTTTAGCCATTTACCGAGCCTTGATAATATATCGTTTCACAAAATTTGGCCAAACCGTTTAAACGTGGATTGGTAAAGCTCACCAATGTTAAGTATTAATTAATACTTCTCGATATTTTTCTTCTACGTCAGGAAAAGTAGTTCCTTGAGCTGTTATTAAAAGATCGTAAAAAGATAATGCCAATGTCTGTCACCATCTTCTTTACCGAAATTCGATCAAATACGGGCTTGCTTCTGGTTAGATGGTTGGTACGAAGCAGTCGCCAAAACAGCCGGAGTGGGATCAGGCAGTCAGAAAACACTGAACCCAACCAATGAGGCCGTCAGCCCCCAGAAAAGTGAAAATTTGCCGGTTTTGTTCAGTATTGACTTACTAGCTGGTCCTTCTCTAGCTGCTTTATTTTTCTGTGCCAGTTAACTCAGCTGTCGGAGATATGATCTTAACGTGTAAGATACAAAACGCTGCAAATTCTTACACAGGGGTTGGTTATTCGTCAGACCAGGCGCATGGAAACTAATTTAAAAACATGAGAAAAAATGGGGGAAACGGTGAGTGCGGCGGGTCCCAGACCCATTCCCATCGATTCAGTGTCCATGATTTGTGGAAAATGATACCCCATACGCCTAGGTTCCAGAAATCTCAAAAACACATATTCAAAATGGGTAGTATATACCCAATTTGACCCATAACTTCTTCCCGTGGGTGCCGATCGTTCTGGGACCCACTTCATTGGATTCAGCGTCCAAAACTTAGTGGAAAATGAGACCCCACTCGCCTAGATCGCCCAAAATCTCGAAAATCCATTTTTCAAAAAACACATTTTGACCCCTACTCCGCCCAAATTTGGTCCGATCGGGCTGAAAAGTTTGGAGGCCAGTATCAGACCCCTGACCCAAATTTCAAATTTATAGAAAATTTTCTACTACCAAAAACGGCGTGTACGGCGGACGGCGGACGGACATCGACCTTTTTTGATCTAGACACCTTGAAACGTCCAGAAAAAAATTTTGAGCCGAATCGGAGAGGTTGACCTTTTGCATGAAAACATAGGTTGATTATTCAAGGAATAACCAACCAAAACAGGTTGACGTATCGGTTCAGTGCAGGCTGCTGGTGCAGAAAGTGATGTAAACGTGTAGAGTGAGCAACTAGAGTTATTGGTGTGGGTAAAAACAAATCTTTGGGGAATTCAGTTTGCGACTCACCTGTGTGGTCAGGTTGACAACACGATGACTACGACGAGTGAAAGGAGGCGGGCGCTCAGGTCCCCTCGGTCGCTTGTGATTTATAAGTCAACTTTTCAAGTTTTAGATGGAAATTTGGTTTTACTCTGCCGTAAGTTGCCTTTTTAGGGTGAATTGGTGGTTTGAAAAAAATATGGAATATTGACCGAGACACCGGATGTGGCGATTTCCAGGAACGACCGCCGCCTTCCGTTCACACTTGAGGATCTGCCAGGCGTGTGATCCGAGTCCGTCGGGACCTGTGGGCCGAGTGGAAGCGCGGCTTTCCCCTCGCACCACTGCCTCACCCTCAGCGCCTCTGCTGGCGCATGGCCGAGGACCCTCAATCTCAGTCCTCGGTACTCACATCCGAGGGTGCGGAAGAAAACATCGCCCCTCCCTTTTTTGGAAAAAAGTTTTTCTAAACCCCGTTTTGACACCCCTCCTTCCCTTTTCATCCTCCACTTGCCACTAACCTGCTACATTTTGACGAGTTCTCGTCCTGATGGGACAAGAGAAGCTCATTCGTCTCTGAAAACGACTTGTTGAACAACTACCTAACTCGACAACAAGTGGGCTCCGGCTGTTCAAGCCATTAACGAAAGGAGAGAATGGTACAGGGGGGACAGACCTAAGTGATTCCTTACAGCTCACGGCACGGCACCATTTGTAGAAAGTTTCGCTTTTCAATGTATTTTCTGCTCGAACTTCCTCAACTCCATATCAAACAAGGATCAATAGAAAGAAACTCCAACTTCAATACATTTTCTCGTATTGAGTGAAGCTTATGGCTTCACCCGGAGGCGAAGCGTTTGACTGGCTTCCCCTCTCTTAAAAGTCACAGGCCAGTATACGAGTACAAGATTTTTTTTCTTTGTACGCTGAGTTTTAGTTGTTATTCCTTGAATAATCAACCTGTTTTCACACAGAAAGTCTTTCCAATTTGGCCCAGCCTTTTTTTCTGGGCGTTTCTAGATGTCTAGATCCAAATAAGCACATGTCCGGCCGGTTTCGGAAAGATTTTTCCAAAAATCTAAAAAAAATTTCAGGGACCGGTTTTTCCGGCTCTAGTTGGTCCTCAAAACATTTCAGCTCGATTGGACCAAGTTTGGGAGAGTAGCGGTCAAAACTTGTTTTTCGAAAAATGGATTTTCGAGATTTTCGGCGACCTAGGCGTGTAAGGTATTATTCTCGACTAAATTTTGGATGCTGAATCCAATAAGACGGTTACCTGATGGGTACGGGATGAGGTTGTGGTCAAAATGGGTATGTATATACCCATTTTGAATGTGTTTTCGTTATTTCTGGTACCTAGACGTGTGAGGTATCATTTTCCACTAAGCTTTGAACGCTGAATCGATTGAATGAGCCGTAATGCTCCTGGTCCAAGAAATAATCAACCTTAGAATTAGTATATTCTCGATTGTTGTGAAGGATTGGCTAAAAAGGATTCGTAAATTATTGGCAAACAATATTCACAAAAGCAAATAATATTACCGATATTAGGTCAATTACGTAATGATACAAACGAAATTTTTTTTTTTTCACTTAGTAACGTTCGATGAACATAATGTCCTTATTGCCAATAAATAAAGGAAAATGCCTTGATCCAAAATAAAACGAGGAGATGGGACCGCGGTGGGGGACACTTTGGGAAAAACCCAACTCAGCCTCACTAATGGCCTACGAGTCTGGAGGGCTCCTCTCCAAAGCGTATAACTTACCTTTCTCCTTATCTACGCCTCCGTTCTCAAGAAAGAAAAAAAACAGATGAATAAATAACTAGCCTTGATACTCTCAAGAGAGTTTCCAATAGGACCTTATGTCATAAATTTATCATTACGAGTACAATGAATAATTTGTATCTACTTGAAGTTCCCGTTTCTTCATGAAAAGTGATCCAAATAAGCGCTTTTAAAGAAGTAAAAATCTGGGCAGTGAAAAATCAGAAGGTGAGTTACTACATCGTTCTATCTACGCTACAAAACACCAGAAAATGCAAAGCCGAGCCTTTCTCAATCGCTACCATAACTTTTTCTTTCAAAACAACAGTAAGTTGAGTGGGCATCCTCGCAAAATAATCGTCATAGAATCGTCAGAACCATTAAGAGAACCTATAGAATCATTAACCAATTTTCTGCTTCTCTACGCTGCCTTACCTGGTCCATGGTAAACTTTCCCGCTTGTTGTCCTACTTGCACGACCCTTATTGCCTATTGCCAATGGAGGCATTGTAAACGTTTGTGAGCCCAGGGCGGGCAATATTGACCAGAACATGCAACTCCTCGATCGATATCCCATCACAGCGCCAGACCTTATAGATAGAAGTAGTATTTTTTTCGACATTTTTCTGACTTATTACAATTGAGTTAAGATGAATAAATACGCACTCAGGATTCTGATCTCCATCTCCCAACACCCCTGCTGGACAAATTGAGCTTCTTCTTGACTAAAATGTCCATGTAATTCATCGACAAATATATAAGCCACGTAACTATATTTCCTTCTAGACGGATGCTCCTGGATTATTGTGGTTTTCGTTGCCATCGGGTTTTGGTCCGAATAACTGAGCAAATTAATCGCTTCCTGGAAATTGGACTGACGGTGTAGGGGAGGGGTTCCTATTGTACAGGGTATTAACCAATAAGGCTAGCAGCCTTCGAGGGGTCGATTCTACAACCCATTTGCAACATGAAGTGTCTCCAGGACCTCTCTTTTTAGAGGCATCGTTACCGAGTTATTCACGATTTAAGATTTTTTTTCTCGTGTTTTCGACCTGCCGTCAAAACGGCCATAACTCCCTTAGTTCTCAAGATAATCTCAAATCTGAGTGCACCGTTTGAAAGAAAGTCTAATTTACCTTCTGATGTGCCCCTCAAAATTTTACAAAAAATGAATGAAAACGCGAAACCTTGTCAATATTTAGCCGGGTAAAGGAAACATTTTCCCCAGAAATTCCCGCGTTCATTCGTGGGAAAACTTCCCCAGAATACCAACATTCAAACGGTATATTCCAATTTATTTTTGTGACATAATCTAATGGTGAAAATAATATTAAACTGGAAAACACGGGCAATTGTTTTTCGAAATCGTGGTTTTCTCATGAAAGTACCTAATCCCACGAACTTGAAAGGTAAGTACCGACTATTGAACCTTTTTTCATGCTGAATTTCATCTTGAGCGGGGATACTTGAGAGTATCAAGATTCAATGACGTGACCGTTTTAGTGACGTCAGGTCGAAAACACGAAAAAACTCTTAAATCGTCATTGAATCGGAAACGATCCCTTTAGAAACAAGTCTTTAAGCCACTTTCCGTTGCAAATGAGTTGTAGAATCGACCTCTCGAAGGCTTACCTTATCGGTCAACTTCCTTTTTAAGATCGGTAGACAGCGAATTGTTCGCAAAATTAATCAACTTCTTCATGCGAAGGGCATTGTAATTTTAGGCAGACTCACAACGCTCTGAAGAAATTGGATGCGGTTGAGAGTGAGATCTTATGACTCCTAGTCGTTCTCCAACGATAACACGACCCCTAGTGTGAAAAGTGAGTACCTACTGCGAGTGAACTGTGCGACATTAGCGTCCTTGCGGCAAAAAAGGGATATGTTTGGGGTAACCTTGATGTGTATCGATGTATATCTTTATATCGATGTTGTATTGTATTTTTTCTGGAGTGTGTTTCGTGATAAAAAGTTGATTAACGTGCTAACGTAATTAACGTTTATTAAAATAACGTATATTATTTTCATCCCTGGATCTGCGAGTTTTTGATTATTAGTGAGCAAAGGAAGCGTATTCTTCCTATTTGATAGACTAATTAATTTTTTTAATATCCTACAAGTGTACGGCTTCCTGCCTGAAGTTTGTAGTAGACACCAAGCAGCGAAAACATCAAACTGTGCTCATTAGGCATAACATATTATGAAGTTTCGGGGGAGGGGTGTGTTGCTGATCTAGGTGGGTGATAGGCTGTATCATCCCATCAATTTTGAGGTGCACAATGGGATGGTAGAGCACGGAAACATCCAAATCTAAGCAAAAATGAATCTGTAAAAAAGATTCCTAAACCGCTCCCCTCCCTTTGTTATTTTGTTATGTTCATTATTTTTCACCTAGCGTACCGACCAACTCCCTCCTGTCCCATAACACCCTTCCGTTCTACTACCTCTCGACGCAAAAACCTTTTTCCGAAGAGTTTTAAGCACGTACAACACCCCCACGACTACCTTTTACTCAAGATGTCACCATACACCACCACCCACCCAGCAACATGATGCTTATCGCTAAAAAAGCATGAACTACTTTCCTACAAAATCGTCTCTTTTAAGGATTATTTTCACATCACACATTTGTATTTGTAATAAGAAATACATGCTATGCTGCGTGTTATGTTTGAGTTCTTTAACAAATCACCGCAGCATCAACTCCTCACTGAAATCAACTCAACGGAAAGTTTCGTCAAGACGCTTTGCCACCTCGTTGTGCATGATCACGTTATAATCGAGAGGATGGGAGGATTGAACGGATTTCGTCAAAGGCCAAGTCTCCGTCTTCGAGAAGAGGGGAAATAAACGCCATTTTCTCCCTCGTTTCACGAATTCCCATCCATAAGCAATCAACAGAGTGTAAACTGAGAGAAAGCAGTGATTACCGCTTGATAGAAAGGGTAGTACGAGATTGAAGGGTAGGGGTGTTAGCAACTAGACGTAAACAAAATAATTCGCTTAACGTTTCCCGCGCAAGCTATTACCGAAGGCGAAGGTGGAAATGTCAGCGCTATACTCATGTTGGAAACTCGATTGGCGCGACTTGAAGCGATGCAGCGGGCGCTTCCATTTACTTCCTCTTTCACGCAGACACATCCACAGCAATTCGTCCCGCAAAATTCTCTTCGACATTTCAGGAAACCTTCCTGAAATTAGGGTAATTAGTGTTATGGCTGTGGCAACAAGATTAAGTCCAGAGGGAAGATAGAAAATAAAACTTCCACGCAAAAAAAAAAAAAAAAAAAAATCTGTAATCCCTTTCACTACTGACGGGTTACTATTGTCCCGCGGCCCTTCTTTCTAGTACAAGAGGGGCAATAACATGAGTTAAAATCATCTTGGTCCCATTGGTCGTTGAACTATCGGTAAACAATCAGTACATTCGGCAGCCACTAGATTGAGCTCGTTTGGTCAAAATCCGCCCAGTTCTCCACGAAAACGTGTTATCGGTAGTGTTGTTTTTCCTGTGATTCATCTGATTTCGGTGCTCAAAAAAAAGATTATTTCTCCGCGAAAACTCGATCGATTTGGAAAATTCTTGGTTTTATGGTAAGTTTATAATGTCACTTATTCAGAAAAATATAAAATTTTGATATTCCACAACTTTTTGTGGTCAGTGTATGCTCCAACGCAAAACCTTATCACATCGCTTGTTTTGGTGTTTTTTCACCTGCCTCTCGCTCTTTTTTTCACGGATTTGGTTTTTGTGTTGTTTAGTCAAGATGAGCAACCAAAAAGGATTTACGGAAGAGGAGATTTTAGAATTATTGAATTCAGATGAGGAGGTCTCTGAATACGAACCATCAGAATCAGAAGAAGATGACAGGTGTGACTCGATGGACGACAGTGAGATCGACAGTGATAATAAAGTTTATGATAATAAAGTTTTATGACAATGTTTTTGTTTATAAAGTTATGCAATTTAGAATAAATAGGGCAGAACATCTCTCACCGTTATGGACCATTGGGACAAAGTGTCCTGCAGTTCTAGACCATTGGGACAGTTTTGTCCCGCAGTTCTAGACCATTGGGACAGTTTGTCCCGCAGTTCTAGACCATTGGGACAGTTTGTTCCGCAGTTCTAGACCATTGGGACAGTTTGTCCCCCAGTTATAGACTAATGGGACGTTTTTTTCCCAAGCCCCCCCTCTCGCCCCCACAAACCCCGCCGGGTTATTCCCAAGACTGTTTTGACATGTATAAGTCACCCTAAAACCATTTTTGTCAATTTATTTAATTTTTTCAAAAATTTAAAAATCAGTATTGAAAGGGTTAAGATTATTTAGGTTGACTGGAATGTCAAGGTCCTGTTTGCTCTTACTTATACCGAGTCCTCATATAATCTTCCAAAAATCCTTGGGTTGTTTATTTTGATTGAAGAGATCTTTATAGTACTTATTTTTTGAATTTCTCATTGTTTGTTTAACACTGTTTCTCATTTTTTTAAATATTTATTGTGTCTCTTTATCCTTGTTTTTAGAAAAAAATTTAAACAGAGCATCACGTTCTCTCATCATATTTCTCAATTTATCGCAATTATTATTTTTTTCTAATACTGTATTTGTTATTTCTTTCAACAACAAAAAACAATGAAAAGTTCATTAGGCTATGGCTGAAAACAGAACCTGTAACGTCAAATCCAGAAACAACTTGACAATTCGAACAGAACCATCGAATCTCGAGTAATGAGTAGCGAACGAGACAAAACGAAATTGCGAGATAGAACACAACTAAAACCTCCGGAATACTAGTAGGAAGATTAAAATATCTTGCAATGGCTCTGGTCGACGAGGTAAACGCAGAAACTTCTGCAGCGTACAAAACCCGCAATGGCTATAGTTTACAGAATATGTAGTGAATGGATAGATAACTAGTACATTTTGTGCCATGAACTAGTCTTTTCTGAAATCCGTTCAAGACAGTTTTTCAAGAGTGTATAATGAAAAGTTCATTAAGGAAAACAGGAGCGTGTCGTTCAAGCAGGTGGTGGGGTGTTGTTTTGAAGGGCTGGGCTGAAAATTAGGGGCGTCGGGGTTGGTTAGGGAAGAAAACGGCCTCAAAAGAAGTGGTCAAGTTGACACGAGCTCGTTTACGTCACATCTGTTCATACGCATATAGGCTGTTAACCGATAAGGTAGCGTCCTTTAAGGGGTCGATTCTATGGCTCATTTGCAACAAAAAATTTCTTAAGGACTTTTAAAGGCTTCGTTTTCGAGTTATTCACGATAAGAGACTTTTTTCGTGTTTTCGACCTAACGTTACTAAAACGTCTATAATCCCTAGTTCACAAGACAATCTCACATCTGAGTACAAGCTTTGGAAAGATTGTCAAATTTACCTTTACTATAATTATTTAGGTATAATTTACCTACATTTGTGAACTAATGAAAACGCGAAACCTTTTCAACATTCAATCAAGAAAAAAAAGCATATACCCCCTAGAAAAAAAAAAAAAAAATCCTGCGTTCATTCTTAGAAAAACATTCTCAAAATACCAGATAAGGGAGTTATGGTCACTTTAGTGACATTAAGTCGAAAACACGAAAAAAAACTCTTAAATAACTGGGGAACTATTATTAAAACTCTTTAAAAATAACCAACCAAAACGCGAGGCAGTTGACACTAATGAAGTGTTAAGTATTGAGTATTAGAGAATATCTATTCCTTCCACGTTACAGGATTCAGCGTCAAAAATTCAGGTGTAAACGATACATTGGTGGAAAAGTAATCCCTCCTTCATGTCTCGTGAACGCCGCATCTCTTCTGTATGCTCCGTTCTTGGCCAGGTTAACTCGCGTCATTTTCGCCTCTCCTTCCGTTGGTGTGAAGGTGTGCGGCGGACGGTCATTTGCTTATTCTGATCTAGACACCTTGAAACTCAAGGAATAACAAACAAAAAAGTCTTTGGAGATTTATTGTTGCAAATGAGTTGTACTTCTTGAAGGTTGCTAACATTGTTGGTTAACACCCTGTAAATTATGTGAGTCATCATTCGACTTTTGGCGTCGAGGGGTGGACCGTTCCAGGCGTAACGATAAAAGGAACGGATCCGCAGTGGAATCGGAACGGATCGGTTCCCGCTCCAATTTTTTCCGATCCACGCGGATTGAAACGAAATCGCCGTGAGCGCTCTTGGGATTGGGGTCTTGGATCGGATCGAAATGAGATGTTTGCTGCCTGGATTTGTTCTTAGAACGAGACTCCCGTTCCGTCCCGTTTTGAGTGTTATCATAGGTACCTACGCACTCCTATTAGGCTGAATTGAACCTACCTGGTATTCTCGGAGATTGTCATGGTTCTATCCAGAAATTTCTTCTCCTCTTTTTCTATTCAATTCTCTAACTAATCTCCTAGTTAAAAATAAAGAATAATGTTGGGTTTTAATATTTTATTGAGGCTTTTGAGAGGCTTTATTTCCTATTTGTTTGACCCTGCGATTTACCAATTGTAAGAAAAATTGAAACGTCATTATAGTCTGATGAGAAGGCAGGGGAAGGGGCAGAGTGTGAGCAGGGAGAAATACACTAAGACGATCCAAAAACGGATCGAAGCGTCCTGCCACACGAAACCGATCCAAGATAACAAACCTGACTTGGGATCGGATCCGGATCGTAACGGAAAAAATACCCGATCCAGCCGTGGATCGGAACAGATCGTTCCGATCCTTGAAACCAGTGGAACGGCCCATCCCCACTACTCGTATTGTTCCCGGTTATTGACTCCGGAATCTCCTCAGACTCATTATTTGTCTTGTGCTCAGTCGACGGTGTTGCCGAGTTTTTGAGGTTGGGTGAAATGCCCATCGGCGACTACATGGCTCGATTGCGAGTCGGGATACGAGAACAGCGGCCGAAAGTTTAGTTGGCGGAAGATGTTTGTGACGTGCTGCTCAGCACGACGAGGCCTTCAGCGGCGTATTATTAGAGGCTTAAGTGATGCACAAAGTTTCCCCATTCCCGCAAGTTCCCAGTAAATTCTACCTGTCTATGGTGCTTCAAAGGTATCTCCCCCGATCGAAGGGCTTGAATAGCAGGGCTCCCAGCTCCACTCTCAGTTACTGTGAAGCTTCGAACAGCTCATTCAAACTCAAAGTAACTTGCCGTCGCAGAGTTAACCCAAAGAATTAAATAGAGAGACCTTCAAAGAGAGAGGACGTTTCAAATGCCGAACGGTTCACAACGCTCCACAACGGTTTATTTGTTTTCGGTAAATCTTGGTAGTGGAATCTTGAAACCCCATTGTCAAATGCATATACATATTAGCTTTGAACCTTTGGGGTCATAGTGGTGAGGGACATAATTTTCCTCTGGAATTAGGACGCTGAATCGATACCTACCGACTACCGCGCCACGGAACTGGGTACCGTGGATCCAGAAGGACATCCTATAAATATCAATCAATCCAAAATGTTTTATTTGTTGCTAGAAGTTACAAGACTTTCCCAACAAAGGAGGCCCCCAAACATCACATAACACGTAGAAATACTTCTTGGAACGCATAAAATGATAATCTAATTAAAAGGACATCTACCAAAGACATGTGAGAGTAATTCCCGCTGGTTGCAAAGCAGGCACAGCTTCTGCTCGTCGATTCTCCATAACGTCCCTTTGTGGATAATTCTAATGTACGACTCATTCCTCAGCCGGAGTTCGGCCACAACCTTATTTACCTCAAGGGGGACATCCTACAAATATTATTACCATAAAATAAACCTTCCAAAATATTCCACGATGGTTGATTACTCCTTGGAGCAAGAGTATGGTGAAAATTGTGAGCGTGGAGTGTTCCGTAATAATTCCAATCGATTTAGCGGTCATCATTTAATATGATATGATAATGATACTTGGTCACGTCAAGGTACCCAAAAATCAAGGAAACCAACTTTCAGAATAGGTAGGTAAGTGCCCAATTTGACCCATACCCACCTGCGGTAGACGCCAGTGGAATCAGCATAAAAAAAATGTAATGGAAAATAATATCGTATATTTCCAAAAAATCTTGAAAATTTGGTTTCAAAAAATACAAAACACATTTTCACCCATACACTCCCCTACTAGAGCCAGAATGAAGCATATGACCCATTTTCCCGATTTGTAGAAAATTGTCAAAAATGGCGTAGACGGCCAACGGACATTTTGCCTTTTGGTTGGTTATTCCTTGAATAATCAACCTATGTTTTCATGCAAAAGGTCAATCTCTCCGATTCGGCTCGAACTTTTTTCCTGGACGTTCCATGGTGTCTGGATGTGTGGCGAGTGGGTTATCATTTTCCACTAAATTTTGGACGCTGAATCCAGTGAAATGGGTCCCGGTACGATTGACTCCTGAATTGGTCCGGGACCCGCCACACCCATTGTCTCCATTTTCCTCATGTTGAAGAAATGAGTCTCCATGCACCTGGTCCGAGGAATAACCAACCCGTGTGAAAGAATTTGCAGCGTTTTTCGATCTTTGGGGCCAACCGGAGAAGTTGAACCCTCCATGACCTTTGGCATGAGATTCTCTAAAAATCGGATGTTAGTCAGGGACCGTTATTATGTACAATTGAGCTGAATCTACGTATATTGCCTGGCCAAACTTGTGATTCGATTTGAATCTAAATTTTCAACTTGAACTTGATTGGTTAGTTATATGAAATTTATTGATGGGGGATGTTCGGGTTCGGTCAAGAATGACCAGATTTAGCCGACGTTTCTGACAATTTATTTGTTCATTGTCAGGGCCTACCAACACACCTGGCTTCATACTTCCCCACTACTTACCCCCAGTTTTAATTAGAAGACAAGCATAAGCTCACTTCGTGTCTTGAAGCCCTTCAATACAACTCCTCGTAGTTTACTTCAGCGTTCCAGCCTGATGGCGTACTGCTGTCCTGGACACCGTCCATTTTATGCAAGTAAAACAAATTACATTTACTACTCACCCCATAAATGACGGACTTTTGTATCAGTTATAGTTGTTGTTGTTCTATTTACTATTATTTTTCTTTCTCTCCCTCTCCTCGCTTTGTACAAAGAATGTAAGACCTGTTATATGTATTTGTTGGCCCTGACGATGGACAAATTAATTGTCAGAAACGTTGGCTAAATCTAGAAAGTTGGATATTCTTGACCGAACTAAAACATCCCCAATCAAGTAACACATCTACGGCCAACAACTCATCACTCTCAATTATATGGAATTATTTACTAATCAATTTACCTGGGGAAAATATGATAAAATTAAAGAAAAAACCATTTTTCCAGGTCGGGGTGAAAATTAATCCATTTTGGCATCACCCGCCTAGTAGACTCATGTTTGCTTTCTGGGGTTAAGGGCATTTCTGTGACGGTTGTTATTCCTTGAATAATCAACCAATGTTTTCTTCATGCAGAAAGTCAATCTCTCTGATTCGGCCCAAAAATTTCTTCTGGGCGTTTCTTGGTGTCTAGATCAAAATGGAAAAATGTCCATGTGAAAATGTGTTTTTCAAAAAATGAATTTTCGAGATTTTGGCGATCGAGGCTTGAGGGATGTCGTTTTCGACAAAATCGAACCCGGAACGGGTCCTGGTAGCTAGGCGTGTGGGGTATCATGTTACTCTAAATTTCGGACGCATAATCGGTTGGAAGAAGTCTCTATGCTCCTGGTCCGAGGAAAACCAACCCCTGTGAATGAATTTGCTGAGTTTTTTGAGGGCTCCATGTACGCATGATTCCGTGCTCACAATCGTCCTTGCATTATCCATGCACACTCCCAATAGTTTTGGTGTTGGTACGGGTGCATTGTTTCACCGCCGGGAGGCAGTTCAAGTCGGCAAGTGATGATAGGAAAGGACCAGGGGTAGATGGCCTGGTGACGGAGGGGAAGGGGGGGGGGGCTCGAGGAGTAGCACATTCTACGAGGGCGGCGGCCGGGAGTGTGTTGATGAGGAGGAGATTCCTCCTGAAGCTACAGTCACCAGCGGACGCGGAGCAAAAGGGGAGGACAGATAGCGGAGAGAAGCGGCATTGTAGCGGGCCCGAGTCCCTGTCAACCGGGCGTCAGGCCCCGTTTCTGGCGGCACAATGGCGCGAGGACCCCGCTCCAGATCCTGGGAGTCCGATAAGCGGCACAGCCCTAATTATGGAGCGTCATTCAAGAGGGCCCAAGGTGCCGTCTGCCGAACGAACTCCCTTCCTCCTTCAGTTATCGCGATACAGTTTACAATCATCCCTGCCCTCACCTGCCCGCTTCTCTGCCGCCCCAACTCCATTTCTGGGTACCTGAATCTGAAGTGAGCTGCTCTCGGCCTTTTCACACAATAGGAAGTCAACTTTTTGCTGCTGGCTTCATCCACCGACCAGTCGTGCGGACTAATCCATCGAAACTGATCACCAATTAAAGCTCGTTAAGCGTAGCATGATCTCAGTATGCCGTTAACAACTATGAAAGTATAAATGATTTTGGGACGACAAAAATAAACGTGCTGCAGATTCATTCACGGGATTGGTTATTCCTCGGACCAGAAGCATGGAGACTCATTCCAATCGATTCAGCGTCCAACATTTAGTGGATAACGATACCCCACTTATTCAATTTTCAAATTTTTCTAGGTAATGGTTATGCGATTTTGTCGTTTCGACTTCTAACAATAGTTGGAGGAGAGGGTAGGTTTTTTTTCTGACTGGTCCATCCCTGCCACTATTATTCGACTATTTCGTGGATGTTCCTCAGTGGGGTGAAAGACGTACACAGAAGTACGAGATACCATGAGCAGGTCAAGGGGATGACGATGGGAAACGGATGTAAGGAGTGGGCCAAGAGGGTCTTGAGAACGGTAAGGACGAGAAAGGAATATTCCAGAAGAGGAACGGATATTATATTTGTGCCTAGTAAATACAACTCAGTTCATTCACCTACCTAATCCCTTATCCTTTGGAATTGTTCAAATATATGGAATGCTGCGGTGACTGTGGTCTAACAAAGCGGTTGCCAACTTGGGATGGCCGATCCCCTGGGGTTCACAAGGACCTGGTCAGGGGTAAGTCGGTGTAGGGGCGGACATCTCGATTTTGGTTTATTATTGCTAGAATATGCAGCTAACATTGTCATATCAAAAGTCAATCACCCCAAAAATTGGACATTTTGAGTTTCAAGATGTCTAAATCAAGACGCTGTGGACTCATTCCAATCAATTCGCAGATCAAAATTTAGTGGAAAATGATATTTCACATGCATAACTCCCAAAATTCCCAAAAATTGAGTATCAAAAAACACATTTTGACCTAAACCGTTCCCAAACTTGGGCCGATCGCGCTGAAACGTTTCGAGGACTAACTAGAGCAAAAAAAAAGGTTCCCAAATTTTTGGAAAGTTTGTTTGATTGCACGTATTATAATATCGCACAATGTATAATAGTATATTATAATAATGTGTAATTTGATCATCACCTTCTTCTTCAAGTTTTCTTGTCCTCATTTCAGTCTTTCATTTGATTTCGTTGTCATTCGTATCTCGCCCAACGTTTCATGAAGGAATGCCCTTTTCCCCCTCTCCCCGGAGGCAATTCTTTTTGAGATTCGTGATTTGACAAAGTAGAATTTCTCGCTTGTCAGGGAAATGGCAACACAGTTTTTTGGGGAATCCGAGCGGAACCGTCCGAAACACGAGGGAAGCAGCTTATAAAAGATTTATTACCTTTTGTGAAACTGAAAATATCCCGTGGTTTCCTGCTCGGAATGAGGATTTCTCTCGAACTTCTCTTGTTCTTCTTCTGAAAGAAAGGAGCCTCTCAGATATTCGCCGCACTGGCCTTTTAATTTAATAAAACTTTTGTCCGAAGTGATGGGGAACTGTTTGAAGAAGTGAGAGGAAAAGTCTGTTCGTCTGAGCAAAAAAGACCGTGGCAGGTGAAAGTTTTTGACCAACCGTCACGAAACAGGCCAACGTGGGGGCCAAAATACTCTTTTGCACAATAAATTATCTGGTAACCAACCATCTAAAAATGGTAGAAGAAGTGGTCAAGTCAATCCAAAATAGATTCAATGGTGATTACAGTTAATGCACCAAAAATGTAATGATATGTGCGCTGGCCGTACGTCCCGTTTTAGACCACTTGTTTGGCCATCCCGTAGGTTTCCGAAAATAGTCAGTAATATCCCGGTTTTCTACGATTGATCTCAATCTTAAATTCATATTTGTACAACATAGTAAAAGTAAGTATTCCTCAGTCTAAAACTCATTCAAAAGTACTAAATTTGGGACATTTCTACATTTTTGGGAGGCCTAAAAGTGGACAAATAGGAACATAAGATCAATTACTGGTATTAGGTAGGTTGTAAATAGCGTCGTTTTCAGACTTCACTGGGAGCCACCACACCACCACCCACGAATCAAGAAACTTGAATGAACGTTAAAAAACAATAAAAATTCATTTGCCACACTTGAGAAACGCTGATTTACGTAATCCTATTCGTTTTCATCATTTGACTCAATTTTGTGGGAATAATGACCAAAACTGGTTTATTTTGTGTCGGGGTGTTTTTTTTTTTTTTTTTTTTTTTTTTCCATTTCACGCGCCTGTTTTTAGGTTTTCACAGGGTCCTTTGTTCGCTTGGGAAAGAAGGAATGAACAAAAATAAAGAATTTCATACAAATACCCTATATGATGTAAGTGGGTAGGTATGTATCGGGTGGTATAAGAAGTATCTGTGTCCGAGGTTAATGAAAATACTGAAAAATAATAACTTTCGTGGACTCGTGTATGGTGCTCTTCTGTATTATACATTTTCCTCAACATTTTCTTACAGATTCTACAATACACCTACAATCACGGTCCCCAGCAGTCGAAAAGCTCCCAATATTATAATTCGACTCACGAGTTGAGCACCCTCTTCAGTGTTATATTACGGAAGTGTTCCAAATCTAATGAAATTTATTAAGAACGCTCGGAGGTGACCAGATATACAGGAATAACCTACGGAATGTTTGGTGAACAGCGAGCGATTTCGCTACTTTCCAAAATAATGAACCAAAACGCAGCCAGTTTCATCACAACCAATGTATAATCAATCAGCACCCTATCAGGTACGACCACTTCTGGTAAGGTTCGGGCTATAATGTTGGATTCTGTTTGGAGAGCCTGGAGGTTGATATTACCCGAGTAGAGGTCGACCCGAACCCATTTAAACAACGAGAGGTGTTTGACGTCAACACAAGTTAGAACATCGGATGAAATAATGATAGCATTCATATAATAATCACTTTTGTAACAGTCATCATATTCCACAGTACACTTCAAGTAGCGTAAGTCTGAGTTTGCACATTTTTGCTACACTCCGCATTAGAATTCAAAACCTCAGAGCAAGTTGGTAAGGTATTATGCAGAGGTCGGTAAAGATGGGTTATTCATGCATAGCCTGGGGTGTTGAGTTGTAACCTGCGACAGCCGAGGCGCGCATTTCCGGATGAACGGATCCAATTTTCCCGTTATCCCCTTCCTCTTAGCAGAGGTTGTGGTAGAAATTCCATTGATAAAACACCCGGCCCGATTCGTTCCCTCCGTCGTAGATATTTGCAACCAAAATTTAAATTGCGACCTTCAGAAAATAACGCGTCATCTCAATAAAAAAAAAAGTTTAAGTCAGAATTCCACCCTTGTTACAAGATATTAATAATATGTTGTACGTAGACCACATTAGTACTCGTTCGGGAGCCGAACTGGGATTAAATTAATGCATGAAGATATGAATTATTCTGAAAACATTGCCCTCACATCAATGATTCCAAGATAAGGTCAACAAAGCTAAGAAATTCTTCAGAAAACCTAGAAAAAATGGGGAAACAGTGGGTGTGGACTGTCCCGAACTCATTCTAATCGATTCCAAGTTAGTGGAAAATTATACTCCACACGCCTAGATCGCCAGAAGTCTCGACCAAATTTGAGGGGCATAGGGGTCAAAATGTACTTTGAAAAATGAATTTTTGAGATTTTCGGCGATCTAGACGTCTGAGGCATTATTTTGGACGGCTCCCGGAACGATTTGCGCCCATCGGAAGTGGTTAGGGGTCAAGATGAGTATCTCGGATGTGGGTTTTTGATACTTTTGGAACCTTGGGCGGGTGGAGTGGAGACTTTCCACTTTTCGATCTTAACACTGAAACGCCTAGAAAATTTTTTTTGGGACAAATCGGAGAGGTCGACCCCTCGCATGATGACATAGGTTGATTATCTTTCCCCGAAATTTGTCGTGGTAGTCAGTGCGCGATTTTCTTCGTTTCGACCTCTAATAACCAAAAAGTTCTTGAAAGTTGGAAAAAAGGGTAGATTTTACTGACGGGTCCATCCTAGCTACTAACTAAGACGGCAATGCTTTTTACCCTAGCATACAATCCATGTATACTACTGCTTCAATATAGTATTTTATAGTCATTGAGCGCGGTTAAGTTTTTTTTTTTTTTTTTTTTTTTTTTTTTTAATTATAGAAAACATTTTTTGCATTCAGCACCATCCATTTGAAATGAGACTTGCAGCACCCTATTTCGGATTGAGACAAACAGGGAAGCTGCGGTTGGTCTCCTCTGGATGAAAATTTCTAAATAAATCTTGTACACCTCCTTAAGAGATAGCATCGTTCTGAGCGTGGAATTGCTTCTAGTTTTCATCTGCAGAGCCCCGTCGCCCGCAGGTGCTCAGATCGGCCGCTGGAGAGTGACGCTAATCCAATCCCCCCCTCACCACACCTCCATACCCACGGGTCCCTTTAATCCCAATTACCCAACGGGATCCACTAAAACAATTTGTCCTGTAATTACTCATCCATTAACAGCAACCAACCACTCACGACCGGAAATTACCCCCACCACCTTGCCATTTTGCTCATTCCGCTTTTGGCGTGGTGACTCTTCCGTCAGATTGCATGGAAATTTAAATTCATGCCACAGACATGGAATTTTACTTTAGTAAACGATGGGCACATTAAAAGCTACAGCTGCTGTTTCGTTATAGAAATTTCTTGTCATATTGCAACACCTGAATAATATGACCATTCCTGTACGACCAGACGCTTCCTAGACAGGGCCTTTCGCATGAGGAAAGTAAGATAGAAAACGGGTTGGTTATTCCTCGGACCAGGCGCATGGAGACTCATTTCTTCAACATGGGGCAAATGGGGAAAACAGTGGGTGCGGCGGGTCCCAGACCCATTCCAATCGATTCAGGATCCAAAATTTAGTGGAAAATGATACCCCACACGCCCAGGTACCGGAAATCTCGAAAACGCATATTCAATATAGGTAATAGATTTTCACCCATTTTCACCAATAACCTCTTCCAGTAGGTGCCAATCGTTCTGGGACCCACTTCATTGGATTCAGCGTCCAAGATTTAGTGGAAGATGATACCCCACACGTCTAGGTACCAGAAATCTCGATAACACATATTCAAAATGGGTAATATATACCCAATTAAACCCATAACTTCTTCTAGTGGGTGCCAATCGCTCTTGGCCCCATTTCATTGGATTCAGCGTCCAAAATTTAGTAGAAAATGATACCCACTCGCCTAGATCACCCAAAATCTCGAAAATCCATTTTTCAAAAAACACATTTTGACCCCTACCCCGCCCAAATTTGGTCCGATCGGGCTGAAAAGTTTCGAGGACCGTCCTAGGCCGGGAACAGACTAAAACGGCGCGTTCGGTGGACGGCGTACGCCGGACGGACATTGACATTTTTTGATCTAGACACCTTGAAACGTCCAGAAAAAAATTTTGAGCCAAATTGGAGAGGTTGACCTTTTGCATGAAAACATTTAGGTTGATTATTCAAGGAATAACCAACCAAAACGGGAAATTATCCACGAATACTAAACGCGTGTGCGCACTATTTCCGTGGATATTCCGATTCTAATAATTGTATCAATTTTGGTAATAACACTGCAAATTGTTCCACAATGGTTTATTACTACGAGCAAGAGTATGGGGGAACACAATGAATGTGGAGCGTCCAGGATTCAATAAATTCAAGGATTCCAATAAATAGATTTGGATCGATATCACATCCGGAGGGTACCAACCGGCCCGGAACCCGTCTCAAAGGATTCAGCGTCCAACATCTAAGTGGAGAATGATACCCCACACGCATAGATCGCCCAAAAAACTCGAAAATCAACTTCCAAACACCCATTTTCACCCATACATTACCCGAATTTGTTCCGATCGGGCATACAAGTTTCCAGTACCAACCAAAGCCTCATAAATGTCTCTGACCAATATTTCAAATTTTTAAAAAATTTTCATCTACGGACGGCGGAAGGATTTTTTTTTTTTTTTTTTTTTTTTTGTTAAGTAGACATATATCATGAAACGCAAACTGTCAAACGCTAATCAGAGAGGTTGGCTTCTGTCATGATTACATAGGTTGGTTATTCTATGAATAATAAACCAAAACCGGCCTGAACAAACTACCTCAGTTGGGTTCGGAAGCTTAAAAAAAAACCACACATGGACACAACACTCGGCGGGTCACCGTCCTATATCCGGTCCCTTTTTTGACCCGCCAAAAGTTGACACCCTATCCCCTCCCTTATCCCTTTCAGCTTAAAGCTCCGCTCCATCATCCTATGATTTCGACTTCACTTGCATTCACACAGTTTTGATATATTTCGCTCCCCTTTTTCCCACAGGGCGGTTTCCTTCTATCCTCGCCTTGTGGAAAGTGGTTCGGGACAAAACACCCTGCGAAAGTATCGACTAAGAGCCGCTTTTTACGTGGTGAGTCCACGAGATACAATCAATCTCTGAATAAAATGACTGAGGTACTTACCTTATGAGCTGCTATCCACAATTATGCAAGGGTGGGATCTGTAATCTCCTGTTTCAACTCTTTTCATGACTTAGCCTGTTAGGAAACGCTACCAAGATTTTCCTATTCACCCGAAATCAGAAAAATCAGAGGACTGGCGACGCGGAATCAACAGCGGGAAGAAACATGAATAAAATTCACAGAGGGAACGTAGTGAGACTTACTAAGGGTTTGACTATTCAGTCGCCAACAGCTAAGCGATAGCTATTTTAATTAACCTTGTTGAATAAGTGGTAGTCGTAGGTAGAAATGAAGGAAGGAAATTTTTTAATTTCAAAAATACTTGCCTCCAGGCGGTCGACGGCGTGAGATAAACAGGTTTTCTTGGCTAACAAAGTACTTACATCGAATGAATCTCTAATGTTACTACATTAACGGAATTTTGATTGATGACTAATAACATGAATGGTTTTGGCCTCACCGTTAATGACTTCAGTCGTTAAATTACATCGTTTTGATTATACATTTTGGCAGCCTAATTTATCCCGGAACATTCCTGAAAGTTTGCTCAGAATCGAACCAAAACTGCAAAAGTGCAAGGCAAGGAAATATGGGTAGGCAGATCAAGTTATTCGTTATGGAGACTCTGAAGCTCAAATCATGAGTGAAAAGTTAATGTTTTGGAGCAAAAGAGTTCTTCATTATAAGCGCCCCCCCCCCCCCCCTCCCAGGGACATTTTGAAATTCGGTACTTTTTGAGAAAAATTGTGGTCCACTTTTTCTTTGACGGTCTCTGGTAACCTCAGAGGTAATCTTTCCCGAGTGACATCTACTTTCATTAATAAACCATTGTGGAATTATTCGCGACGTGTTTTCCTAGCAGGAGCTTAGCTACCCCTCCATCAAGACCGTGCAGTCTTAAAGGCTTGCCTACCTCTAAACCTTTCCTCTACAGCTACATCACCTCGATTTACATTGAAGGACGCTAGTTCCTTCTCGGGGCCTAATTATTCATTCGCACACTACCACAACTGCGGAGCAAAAACTGAAAGGGCAATCTGATTGCTCTTATGGTCCTTGGGAAATTGAAATCAGTCTTCGTGGGAAGCTTCATACATCGAGAATAATTCTCGGTCCAATCGTGATTAATCGCATGTACATAGATACGATGATACAAGCGCCAAATACCCTCCAGAAACCAACAATAATGAGACGTCATCCAACAAAAAATGTGAAAAAGACGTATTATAACCTTCAGATGCGTTTACCACAGCTCGGGCGTAGGTCGACCTTGGGACATGAACGATTCTATTCCAGGCGCATGGAAGGGAAACGTTTTTCCACAGCACAGGCATTCTTTTCATAGCATGTTGACTTTTAGGGAGAACCATTCTTCCCCCTTGGTTTTCGAATACGCCAAATGTACATTAATTCAATATACATCTCCGTGGTTTCGCAACTTCCTTATTTTACGTCTACATCCGACAATCGGCTGTTGACGACGATGTTGTAGGCGTGGGGAACTATAATAGGTAGGACTCCAGATGAGTCTAGTTAAAGTGGTTGCATTGTCCATTTAAGTTGCTTTTCCATGTGATCCGACACTAGTGGTTACTTGGGAAGGTAATTGTGAGAGCTATGTGGGCTGGAGCGATGGAGGGGAGAAGTTTCCAGTTCGCCTTAGGCCACATACGCTCGAAGTTCACTCTAGTACGTCTTACATCGCTGAAGAGGAATGAGATGGCGGAGGGATGAGAAGTGTGATGGCGATAGGGAAACCGATGGGTCAGGGCTGAGGGAACGACGAGGAGGGGATGATTAAGTTCGAGACTGATGAGATTGTCGCTCTTTGCACCCCTTCCATTCTCACTCCCTGGCCCCCTCGAGGCCTCAAACGGACTCGTTGTCGTCGGTTTTCAGTTTAATACGAGCGATGATACCGACGGCCTCTAGCAAGGAGGATGGTGATAGCGACGTTTGTTATGTGCCACAACTGGGAGGGGAGGGGGGATATTAAGCAATCTCTCCGTTGTAAAAATCCCCTTCCAGTGCTTACAGACGCTCTCACCTTCTATCTCTCACCCCTGAGGGTCTGAAAAAATACGATTCCCCCCCCCCCTCCTCCTTGCTCGGCCTTTTCAATCTACCCTCTAGATTCTTTTTTGTCACTCGGTTCCAGGAGCTATAACTTAGATTACCAAATCTTGAGGACAGACCCACGCTTGGAGACCAGAGTGTTCACACCATTGCCACGGAGATGGTAAACAATGAGAGCGAAATCTCTCGTGTTGAGAGGATTAAGAAGGTGGGTGATCCGCGAGTTGTGAAGGAATTAGTAGAACTCTGTTTAGTTTTGAGAGTAGAATTGTGAGGGAACATGCCACATTACAACTTTTTTTGCCTCGTCCTTTGTTTTAGAAACACACCATCTCTGGTCGGCCCCGAAACTTTTTTTTCTGGACGTTTCATGATTTTTAGAACAAAACGCTGCAAATTCTATCACAGGAAATTTCAGGGAGGGAAAACTTGGGAGGTTGGGAGTGTCTCGAATTCATTACAATGAGTCCGGTTACTCCACACTCACTGTTTTCCCCATTTCCCACATTCTCCTGGTCCGAGGAATAACCAACCCCTGTGAATGAATTTGCAGAGGATTTTCTAGAGAAGAGAATGAAATCTGTCGTGGACGTATCTCTATCTCCAAGGAAGGTTACATGTGTGTTGAATACCCTGCTTGTACCTCCAGGTTACTAAAATACATTAGATACCTTCTTAAACTATATTCGTATGATATACTATACTCAAAGTCTACAGCAGACAGCTATGAACTATATCCACTTGGTAAAAGGAAAGGATTTCCCATCAGCACAAATAATATCATTCGGCGGTGAATTTATCGGAAACAGGACACTGGGAAAGTACACATTGCCTTCAATTGCCCACAGGGGATGAGCAGAGCAAGAGAAGTTACGATACATGAAGAAGGCTTTGGTTTTCTCACGTATGTATGTCTATCGTATGACTTATAACATCACTGGGGCTCGTAGATTCAATAGATCAATTTTCAGGCCTTTGAAATCAACAGAAGACAATCCACATGAAACTCTAATGAACCAGAGTTATTGTAGGTAGTTATTAGCCCATTAAGGGATTGGCGACCCGGACCGACAAGAGGTGTGTAAGATAGGTACTACATTATTTTGAGTAGTGTTTAACATATCTGGCGGAGTAAGCGAGCGCCTTCGACGTGAGAACGCCATTGCCAAGCCAACTAAGTTGGTCCAACTCTTCTCATGTAGTTGAGCTGCCTATCGGAGCTAACCTTAAAATTATATACTTTCTAAGGTGGGTATACGTTTTTTATTTTTTCTTTCCGACAAAATTTGACAACTAAATTTCAACAGCAGTTTGTCGGAACTGATGTTTATTAAACGAAACTTTAATGTTCAGTTCCCAGAGAGATTACATTGTGATAGAG